>OY776280.1:72252879-73000379 GCA_963675445.1 Linnaemya vulpina | reverse complement strand
CCAGATATAAAAGTAGGCGAATAAATTAGCAAATAAGAATCTGGATAATCGACTAAAATGAGCCTAAAAAGGACATTTTTAGTGTAACGCCCTTGTAAATATTTGCTGTGGAAAATATCAGAATACATTTGTATTCTGAAATACAAATGAAATAATTGCTAAAACATTGTTAAAATTTTTACAAAAATGGATCAGTTTTCACATGATCTAACAGTGGCCTTGGAAGAAACTTCCTTACTCGATCGAGCACGCGTAAGCCGTTGGGGACAACAAAGAAGACGTACACGTTCTACTGGAAATTTACGTAAGTAAGATCTGGTTTTAATAATCTCAGAGTTAGATTTTATATATACATCTACTTCAATCTTACATATATGTACTTATGTTTTATATGTATGCATGTATGTTTTCAATTTCGATGTATAGTAAATATCATTGAGGGAAGAAGAAAGCGCACAGTGGGGTTTTGCAATTGTTGCTAAATACATTACTAAATTTGTAGTGGCCAAGAGTCCAGATGTGTTATAGTTTGATTGAGAAATGTAAGAAATAATTTTTATAATAATAATTCGTTCACTTTTAGCTTGTGCACCACAGCCCACAGAGGATTCCAGTAGTCCAACGGATATAGCTCATGGAACTACGCAAAGTATACATCACCCTACCAATACCAACAATAGTGATGGACTTAATACACAAAACGTTAATTTGCCTAGCGATTCGGATGAAAAAGACGAAGCGGGTGCGACGTGTCTACCATGTAAGGCTTTAAACCAAACATCAGTACGTCTAATGGGAACGCTAGAGTCTGATTCCTTAAATGAGAATTTAAGTCCAGCGAGGTATTTATTTAGCTAGTACTCGATGACTAGATATGTTTCAATGAAATATGTATATCTTACAGGTTTTTTAAACCGAATGCTCGAAGAAAGCGCAAATTAAAACGAATAACAATTGATTGTGAAATGAGTTCTGTTATTCAACCACAAATCAATTTATTGGAATCACCGATGTTAGCAAAGTGTTTATTGTCTGGTGTGGGTAGCAACGCAAATCTTAATGGTGGAGTTTCCAATGTCACACATTTGACTTTGGGTAGCTCCGGTACAATGCGTAAACGTGTCCTCAAACCGGACACCAGTTCACGCTCACAACTCTTCTTTTGCGGCAAACGAAAGCGCTCCAATCGTGATCGATATCATGAACATGATAATTCATCTAGTATACCCCGCCACAATAACCACGTTGATGAGTATCGTATGAGGCCTCGTAGTTTCTCGTCAACCTCAAAACCCCATAGTGATCGCCTTTTACCCTTAAACAAGGGTTTGCTGTCTAAAATTGAACGTATATCGCAACAACAAAAAATTGATGCTGCCTGTACAAGCAGTGCAGCTTTAGAACTATCTTCCGGATCGACGATACAACAACATGCAGATGGCACCTCCTCAACTACGCTTGAGCAAGACACTGCTACATCATATTGCAATACGGACGGAGAGACACAAAATTCAACAAGTATGTTTGTACCTTCACCCATAACGCCAGCTGATAATATGACCGAAACTATTGAGGAATCATCTTTGCCTCAAGTGAATCTATTACACGCAACAATACCACAACCACAGCAGCAACAGCAGGAAAATAACTTCCGTAATCATCGCAAGAAAAGCACTGGCCGACAAAATCATCGCCGTCTTTTGCAATTTGTTGTAGATCAACATTCTATGGATTGTGAAGAATTAAATGAATTTAGTTCTAGTTCCCTTAGCTCTTCCGATTCGGAAGACAATCATGCTGTCAATGATACCGATCGCGAGGGTGACGATGAATTGACCGATTGGCCCGGCAACGAAAGCATTTGTGGTGAGTCGAAATATGACAGTAAGCGAAAACTCACAAAAAGAAATTTACTGCCACAAATAAAATCTGATCCAGAGAGCTTAAATTCTATGCTTATGGCGGAAGATGATACGATTATGTCCAATCCGACAGCAGTTGGTGACATTTTGTCTCTTAACTGGCCTCCCTCAAGTGCTACTGAACACCGTGATGAATTACCATTCCAATCCTCTGAGCCTATAGCTATAACACCTAAAACGGGCTTTTCGTCAATTTGTCGCGGTATTGCTAACATACCAGCTGAAGATAATTTAACTATGCCTCTCAAACAAATTGAAAGTGAAATGTCTGGTGAAACGTCTAATCCATTTCTATCCTCTCCTCCGTGTCAGCCGAACGAAGTACGTGAAATACGTGCCGGGTGTCGCCGTGTTAAAGGAGAACGACCAGGTTTTAGCATTAAGACATCTGTGAATGAACGTTTGGCACGTTTTCTTCAGGACCCACGGCAGTTGCAGATACGTCTGCCTGATATAGAAATTTATGAACATGACAGTCTTCTTAATTTGGCCACATTATATTCGTTACAGATGTCATTGGATAACGGGTGTGCTGTGCTTAATAAAACGAGGTAATACATGAAGATATTGAATTGAATTTCATTTACTACTTATTATTTGGAAAATACATTCAATTGAAGAATATTTTCGAAAAGTTTCGATTGCAATATATCTAGAACATTTTAACAGTTAATGATCGAATTTTTATTAGAGACAACAACTTGACAAAAATATTGGAATATTAGAACAAGTAAAAAAACAATGATACCACTTAAGATTTTTTTAGTAAAATCGGACTAGTTATTCTCAATTAAATTTCCAATTAGATTCAGTCTGTAGGACATCCTCTTAAAAATTATATATTTTGCTTAAAAGGTGATTAGCAAAATTGAAACCATTCTTTAATGATTTTAATATTAGAATAATTATAAGTGTAATATTTTTATATTTTCAGCAATACTACACAATCCGTTAATATCGATCAGCAAAGTCTTCAGAGTAATTTATTGTTGAGTGATTTTAAAAGACGTTGTTATGATAGTAAAAGCAGTGGGTTATTACACAAGTAAAATTGTGAGCGTTTAAAACTTTCATTTTACTTATCTGTACCGACATACATACTGCACAATGGACTGCTAGTAGCTGCATAGAAAAGAAATTCACCAACTGAAATAAAAGTCTCCAAAACGAATGCCTATGGAAGAACACGTGTACTTTTTTAAATTATATTGAACAGTAAGCAGGGATCGTAAATAACGTCGTTTATTATTTAATAGATGTGAACGCAGCCTTATGAAACGAATATATGAAAATATGTTCCATTGGCCTGCTGTAAATTAGAAACAAAAATTGCAAATTACAATTTAAAAATATAGAAATTTTCCATTTCAAACAATAACTTCTTCAAGTATATTTAAATTTTTAATTATAATATCAACACAAATACCAGATTGGGAATTTGGTAAATGCTTTTTAAATTCTGATCCCAAATCTACGGATTTAAGGGCAAGCAATTAATTTTAGTTCCTTGTAATTCTAAATTTAAGAAAGAATACACTACATTTAAAGACGGAATATATAATTTATTGTAAGAAGTAATTTTATTATAAGAAATAAAACATCCCTCTTCAATATTTTAAATAACCACGAACTGCAAATGAAAATAATCAACCATTTTGTTGATTTTAGTTTCCTTAATTTGTGATTAGAACGCCTAATTTAGCAGTCCTGGTAACATGCGTGCGTTTAGAGTAACTGGTTTAACCAGAAATGTAGAGTTATTACAAAAGATCGTTGCAATTGAAGTTGGCTAATATAAAAATAATGATTATTCGATTCGCAACAGTATGTATGTCACACAATATGGCATAATTTATATTTAAACAACTTAAATTAATTAAAATAAAACAGTTTCAAGAAATTACTTAAATATAAGTTAATTAATTAATATACATGCATGTATGTTAGTAGTTATAATTATTTTGTATGAGAAAATATAACAAACATTATTTAATATTAATTAATACATTGATTTATCTGAAAAATTATGTATACATATTTTTGAATCATGCTAATACAAATATCTGTATGTACATATAGAGTTTTGTTTGTTTGCTTACGCGTTTAATTTTTTTTTAACGATATTATAAAAAGTAATTATACAGACTTAATTCACATAAAATATTTTATTTTTATAATCGATTACTTGACAAATTTCTGTGCAAAAAGGTTATAAACGTTATATATTTTTTATGAATTAAGTGAGCCTTAATTAAGAATTTAAATTATTATATAAAAATATTTTAATTATTGTACAATTTTAAATTGCAATATTTCAACAAAAACACAATGTACAAAATTTTTTATTTCCTTTATATTTTAAATAAACATATTTTTTAAAAGACGAAATATTTATGTAAAAAAAAATAATATAAACTCATTGTAAATATAAATAAAGTGGAAACCCAAACGTACATTTAAAAATAAATCAGTTTTGGTCAGCAGTACTAAAAATGATCAAAAGTAAGTCTTCTATTTAGCTAATAAAGTTAGGGAGTCTCAGTGTATGTCCCATATTAGCCTCATTAATTTTATGTGAAAATAATTATGTGTTTTCTAGTTTTGCAAATCGAAGTTATCAAATTAAGTTGTCATTTCCATAAAATTGTATGTTGTATTTTTTATATAAACCGAATGCAGCCAAATTTATTAGGGGTTTATTCTGCCAGTAGTAATCGAAATAACCAGGAACTGTAACGGTTATGTTTTTTTTAACTACTTTTTAACCATAATTTTCTTAGTTTTAATTTTCGCTTGAAAATAAACGTCATTTGAGTTTCACTGCCAGGTCTTTGCATGCGACAGAAAATTTGGTTTTTAAATTTTGTTCTTTTATATTTTTATTTGTATTGAAAATACTTTGGCGAATTTCGGTGCACAAATGCTAACGGGTGACAAACACATTTGTATCTGCTTCTGTGACTGACTGTACACGAGTTAAGACTTCACATAAGCAGTGGCAACCAGGGAAAATAACTCACAAGATTCGTAAGCCTATACAGTTATCTGAAGAGGTGTAACAATTAAGTAGAGCAAGTGAGATATACAACTCTCGAAAGGCAATAAACGATCAGTGGTCTGGCTGCTTTACAAAGATATGTAATTGCCAACGAGACTTGATATTGAGTGACTTAGAGCTGCTTTGCGCCTGGCTGCAAAGCCAAGTTATAGTAACGGATAGAATTACAATTTGTTAAACCCTGGATCGTTTCTGTTCGTCGAATCTCATTTACTCTGTCATATGACTCTTGTATGTTTGCTCACATTCGTATCGAATTTTAAGAGAGAAAAAAGTTTTAATGTTATATTTTATTTTATATTATGTAGTTACAATTTTAATTTTTGAATAAAATACTTAACTAAAAATATTTTTATTTATTTCTAACTTTGAAAATTGCTCCGTTGGTATTATTTAAAAAAATTCTTTGTCGATTCAACGAAGAGTAATTTCCATGTACAAAAATGTAGAATAACTATCCAGGGTTAATTTGGATAGTGTTGCCAAGGCAACATATAAGTTTGTGTATAGAGCGACATTTAGAGCAGGCATATTTAACGGTTATACTGTACACAACAGTTACCAATTACACAAATACCAACTATTCTATCGCAGTAGCGATTGACATACTCATTTCCATACCCTAAAAAAAAAGCACAATAGATAATGCATTTTCTTGTTACTGTTGCAAAAATAAATAGTATATAAAAGTTCACGAACAACATCCTTTATTTTATCATCGGTTGTATTAAAAACTTTACTGCCAACACGAGTATACCTTTTAAATATTTAAAAATAAATATTTAATAATTTATAAAAGATTTCCTGCTACGCAAAGTGTTCGTGTGTATATTAACTTTTTTTATTTAGTGCAAAAATCGTTGTGATAATTACTTTTGAAAAGATATTTATTTGAATTGGCTTTTATTTGGCTGTGTGATACAGCCGACATTGACGACCTCATTCGAGGCCAATCTGCACTGTTCTCGTTAAATTTGCGGTGAAAATTCATTTGAAAACTATTATTTTGTATATCGTCTGCTGTACACGATGAAGAAGTTGTAGGAAATAATAAAACATAATGAAAATAGATAAAATTTGTGATATGTTTCTTTTTTAAATGAAAAATATTAATAACACATATTATTAGAATATAGAAACAGAATATGAAACGGAAATGTTAATTCAATTAATTGTGTTTTCGTGCTGCGGCGATAATTTATTGATTGAAAAGAAAACTTTAAGGTAAAAATGGTATGTATTTGCAAGAATTATTTATATTTATCCTGGTAATTGTTTAGAAAATATCAAAATATTCCCATATATATATATATATATATATATATTTAATTGATTTCATTTCATTACTAAAAGAAACGTTTAATTTAAACTTTCAAGTATATTTGAGTGAAAAACCCTTTTATACGAATTTAGCTCGTTTATTGATTTTTCACAAATCCAAAAAAAAAAAAAAACAATTACAGTTACACATTTCTCTCTCCTATTAGCCACCCTCCTCTTTTCAACTGTTTTACAAACACAAAAAAAACAAAAAGAAACACTCGAGTGTCAATCACACGGTCAACGTTGTTTTAGTGTCATCTTTAAAATGTGCTGCAAAGAATGTTTATTTAAAGAAAATTAACGTAAAACTTTAATTTTGATAAATTTTTTAATAAGAAACTATTTTTATAAAAAATTACAACAAAAAAAAAAAAAAAAAACGTTTGCTCTATCGCTGTGCTTGCGTAAAATGCATTCAAAGCGCCGAAAAGGAAGGAAAAGACTCCACTAAAGATATATCTCAGTAAAATTTTTAAATAGAAACTACGGCAAGTGGTTGACCCCAAAGGCCTTCCCCCTAATATTTAATAAAATCATTGTAACCTGCTTTTTGTGCGATTCTATGCTATTCAGCACTTCGAGCTAAAACTTTATTATAAGTGGTGATTGATGTAGTTTTCGATTACCCAAAGACAGCCGAGAATATATATATATATATATATATATATATATATATATATATCCGGTTGTTTTTTTAGAAATAAAGTAATTTTCTTAAAATTTTTTCGTTCACTTTATCTCTCCAACTGATTAACTGATTTTGACCTGATTTGCGAATGTCAAGAGCTGCTTATGTTGTGGAATCGGTCAGTGGAGCCGTTTAAAAATTATTAAAATTTTGAAAATAGCTTTTTCTTTAAGTTTTGTTTGAGATCTTGAATCTACCAGTTGGCTTAATTCACCGGATTTCTATGTTCAGAAACCCTATTCCGAATGCTACCAGTTCGGTTCATACGTTCAAAATTTTAAGCGGGTCACACACACGCAAGCATCATGTAGACATACATAGTTTAGAATTAGTTGGGAGAGCTCCCTGGGACCTCAAAACGTGGAAATCTGATGAGAACTCGGCTTTTTTAAAACTGGGATAAAACCAATAACTTCCCGATTTGCGAAAATTTTAAATATTTAGTAAACACATGTTGAATTGGCCCCACTTGGACAAAATCAAAATTGTCAAAGTTCTTGTGGACCATAGGGCTCTACTAGATGGATTTCATTTGGGAATCTGAAATATATATCTCTTCCTCTCTCTCTGTCAGTTCCTTCCTCAATACAATACGAAGATTTAGCTGCAAGAAAACTTCTCCATTTTGTTTTTATACATATTAAATATTTTCTCTCCAGTAGGCTTAAATATGGCACTTGCGGAGAAACGTTAAAAGTCCACTATGGGAGAAAGCGACAACGAAGAGTATAAAAACAAGAAAAGTGGAACGGTCGAGGGAAAATCTACTCCAAAGAAACAAGAAAGTGATTTTTCTGCAACGGAGAGTAGGAACGGTAACGTATTAAAATTTTCTCTAGTAAATTTTTTCAAAATTTGTTAATTGAAAATGAATTTTGCTGTCCAAAGGCGATGCTGAAAATACCGACAAAAATACAGAAAAAAGTGGTGCGCAAATATCTCAAGATGATGTCACTGATAAGGCGAGCCACGATTCAAAAGAGGCAGGCTCGACAAAACAAAATCATGGAACCACAAATCATCCGAATATTGGAACATCGAAGGATACGTTTAAGAGCAAAGAGCCAATACGTGTTGGCTTCTATGACATCGAAAGAACGATTGGAAAAGGCAACTTTGCAGTGGTGAAATTGGCAAGACATCGAATAACCAAAAATGAGGTATTTTTGAAATGAATTGCTTTCGGGCATTCAAGTGAAATGAAAAGTTGTGAACATTTCTTTTTAAGGTGGCCATTAAAATTATCGATAAATCCCAATTGGATGCCACCAATTTGCAAAAAGTTTATCGTGAAGTGGAGATTATGAAGCGACTAAATCATCCTCATATAATTAAGTTGTATCAGGTAAATAACACGCTTAAATCATTGTGCCTACTTTGTAATCCAGGTGGATTAAAAAAAAAGAGGTTGCGAGTTCGGAGTCTTAAAATTATTGTTCGAAAATCTTGTAAATTTTTCAATCCGGGGGCAAATTACGGCACTCCACATGGATTTAAATTGTATTGGAATTTCCATTGATATCGAAGGGCGGTAATTTGGCTCCGGAATTTATTTTTATAACTTGAGAATTTATTTGAACAACTTTTTTTGTTACTATTTTCTTAAGGTGATGGAAACAAAAAATATGATTTATATTGTTTCGGAATATGCAAGTCAAGGCGAAATATTTGGTGAGTAATAATTTCTTTAAGAAAAAAAAAATATATATGATTCGAAGATACCGTCAATAGCAAAGGCACAGCACAGATTTTTTTCTCCTTTGTCCCACATAACACTGACATAATGCCGGCCGAACAACGGTATTAATAGGTTCGTTCATGTTCTTTCTTGTGGAAAAATTATTATGTTCTTTCTCTTTTTTCCGCGAACATCAAGTCTGAATTGGCCTTTCCATGTTCGACTTGCTGTCCAATTTTTACGGCCCATATACATATATGGACCATATAAGTATATGATACATGGGCCAACTGCCAAGTTATCTCACCTCTTTTTACAATTATAAAAAAAACAACGATAGTGAACAAACAATTTCTCGATTGTAAAAGGGGGATAAACAGCTCAACTCCACTTCTAAAATGATTTGTTACAGGGTTGTATTTTGACTGTTAATATATTTTCTCTACTGTCATAAGTTGTTTACATATTTGACCGCCACTGCAACGATGTTCTTTTGCTATTCTGCTGTTTGTTATTCTTTAAAGTCCTTGATATGATTATTATTATTTCTGCAATATTTTTCCTATGCGATAAGACATAAAACATTATCAGAGAAGACAATTGGGAGCAGTGTTGCCACAAACAATATTTTTCGAAATAAAGAATGAAAATCTTATTTTTGAACCCAAATTTAATTTATCATTAGCAAATCTCAAAAGCATCAAGTATTTACGTTACAAAACGTCAGTGCAGGAACTTTATAATGCGAATAATTCGTCCTTGCTTGATGTGGAGGAAGTCCGAGACCTTTAAAGTGACACCTCTATCAGCTGTTTGACGTATTGAAAATATTGAGAACTTTTCTTATTTCCCTAACAATTTTGAACAAAGCAAACGAAGTCGTTCCATGCTGTGTCCTCAATATCTGCCAAGGTGATAGTGACGTTTTAAGGCCCAACTATAATATGCGTACGCTAGCGCAGGCGAATTTGCGAATACTTACAATCAAATGTGTACAACTATAATTTGCTTTGCTAACTTTGCGTTAAATTTTATTTTTCTACGCATAGAGCGAAACTGATCGCATTTTCCTTAAGTGGCCAACTGTTTATCCATTGTTATTGATAATTATTTTTAGATACACACATACCATAGACTGTGATACATGCATACAAGACAAGCCGCACTGTACGCCGAAATCAATTCTACAGAAAATTGAATAAATAACTTCAAAAATTAATTGAAACATATAATGTTTAGCGTTTGTTTATTGCATGTATATTATAGTGTTTTTGTGTATTTTCCTAATATTAATGATACGTTGCCAACCACTTGCACACATTGGTATACATTGTTGTACATTGTAGTACTTTCCAATTTATTTCTTAAATGACTTCCTAATATATTTATGTATGTATAAGTTGAAAATATTTATATATGTATTTGCATTTTATGTATATATCATAAATTAGTTTTTGCAAAAGTGCATTGTTTTACAACTGAGTGTAAGTATAATATAGCCACACAAATGGTCGCATATGCATTTGACAGTCTTTTTGTCGAGTTTTGACAGTTACCAAAGCTAGCCTACGCATATTATAGTTGGGCCTTTAGCCTTTTATTGAGGATATTATCAAAAGTTCCCGCTTTTATCTCTTCTGGACTTATCTTATCTTAATTCCTCTTTAGTTTTGGAAATTTTTTTGATAGAAAAAGGAAAACAGATTGGGAAATAGTCCGTTGGCATTTTTCGCCTCTAAATTCGGCAATTTATAACAGTTTAAAGAAAATATGCTGAATATTTTTAAACACCAACCGTAATCTGGTTCTATTTTATTTGAAGATAATTTTTTCTTATGCTGCCATATTTCGGCCATCATTTAATGATGCCAGACTTTGCTACAAATTCATATATTTTATGTTGAAATAACTTTTTTTGTACTAATAAAATTGATACAGTTCTTGGATTGTTTTTCACAATAAAATTTGTGTAAATAGAAAACTGTTATCACATTCAACTAAGCCACCTAAACAGTGGTGATAAACACAATATACACATGAGCACTGAAGATGAAAGTGTAGCGGCTTTCGAAAACAGCTGTTCTGCTCTGCTGTGTAAGTTGAATAAAACTGATGTTGACTTCCTTTGTGCCTAGGAATATTTATCATCATGTCTTTCTGAAATTTTAACTAACAACAATAAAAATAAAATCACAAAATTGATTTTTATTTTTTTATTTATAAATTTATTTTTATTGGAAAACTAAATTTAAAAAAAAAAATTCTTTTACTCAGATTATATTGCAAAGTATGGTCGAATGTCGGAAACAGCAGCGCGCTTCAAATTCTGGCAAATATTGTCAGCTGTGGATTATTGCCATAGGAAAGGAATTGTCCACAGAGACCTTAAGGTAAGTTTTCAATGAATGATTGGAAAGCAACTGATTTCTTGTTAATTAATCAATTTATTTAATTTTTTCAACATTCTGTAAAGGCTGAAAATCTACTTTTGGACAATAATATGAATATAAAAATAGCAGATTTTGGATTTTCAAATCATTTTAAAGTCGGCGAATTGCTTGCCACCTGGTGTGGATCGCCGCCATATGCAGCACCCGAAGTTTTCGAGGGGAAGCAGTACACAGGACCCGAAATTGATATATGGGTAAGCACAAATACGTCTCTGTTATTAATTTAATGGAAATTAAATCAAACGTGTTCCAGTTTAAATTGCCCTCGAACTTATTAGAAAATCAGGCACGATTTGCTATTATCTCACGCCGAATTTAATTTCTAGACGAACTGGTTTCGGATAATGGAAAGCAATGGGCATAAAAAGAAATTGGGTAGCGAAAGATAGTTCGAAATTCAAATAAGCTCTGTCCCATGAAAAATGCGTAACTTCATCCGTCAGTTATCGTCAATTTTAGCGACCATGTCCGCGTTAGTTTGCATATCAATAAATCTCAACAATTTTTGTTTGAGGCATATTAAGGCAGAGTTCACAATCAATTAAATAAAAAATAAGAAAAAGAGTTCTCATCCATCAAATAGTTGACGAAATAAGCGTGACCAATAATTTCAGGATATCGATCGTAGTTCCCATTTAAAATGTATCGAACTTTCGACTGGTGTCGAATACCGAAATTTAAAAAAGTTGAAATGTGTGCAACGGGAGTCGGCAATAGTTTTTTAAATGAAAAAATTTTATCAAAATACGTGGCTAAACAACTAAAATTTTCATTTTAAATTGTTAAAAAATTTTTAATATCGAAAAATTAAGCGAAATCAATGTTTAGAAAAACTTCGAAAATCTTTCATTTGTTTTTCTCTAAACAATTGTGCAACAGCTGGGAAATTTTGCTGAGAGAGAGAGAGAGAGAAAAGAGGGAGTAGTTTTTGTGACCATTAAATTTGAATACTCTCAAATGAAAAGTGACAGGAAAGATATTTTCTTTGCAGTCTCGGAATTTTATTAACTGTCTGTCCGCCGCGGGAAGTAAAAAACTAAAAAATTTTAAATTTAAATAAATAGTTATAAAAATTTTCGACATCAAAAAATGGCTCAGCATAAAAATTTCGGAAAAACTCGAAAGTTTTATTTTAAATCAAACCCCCATTCGCCAGTGTTAGGACCAAAGAGATCCTAATATTTGGAAATAAGACGCTGGCACCCCTGGTCTTAGTCATGACGACGCACTATATTATCGGGCATATGTCAGATCATTTACGATTTCCCCACGATGGCCCGGCCCATCATAACATCTCAAATATGCCTTAGTGGGTTTTATTAGAAGTTCTGATTGGCTTTCAGGATCGGCTATAGCAGCACCTCGCAGGATTATATAGTATAGGGCATCACAATGGGCCTTTAAGCCTCCCCAAGTGTTTTCTTGCTTTCTTTGACCCTTCAACCTCATCTAACAGTAAACGAATTCGGTCAAAATGTTTTATTTCTATCTAAATTGAAAGTTTTAAATAAATTTAAATCATTAAATCATTTAATTTTCTTTAAAGTCTCTTGGCGTTGTACTTTATGTTTTGGTATGTGGAGCACTGCCATTTGATGGTTCGACTTTGCAAAGTCTTAGGGATCGTGTACTCTCTGGACGTTTTCGAATACCATTTTTCATGTCTTCAGGTAAGACTTTATTTAATCGATGATTATTTAATCGTTGCCAGGTTTAATTGATTTTCTTTTCTTTGTTTTTCATAGAGTGCGAACATTTAATAAGACGTATGCTGGTGTTGGAACCAACTCGACGTTATACAATTGAACAGATCAAACGTCATCGCTGGATGTGTCCCGAAATTTTAGAACTCTCCAATATAGCAAAATTTAATGTTAATATGGATGGCACAACAAACATCGAACCCAACGAGGACATTATGCGCATTATGTCCGAATTCGCTGGCATACCACCGGAAAAGACCAAAGCCAGTCTAAAAAAGAATAGTTACGATCATGTGGCAGCCATTTATCTGCTGTTGCAAGATCGAGTCTACAATAAGAAGATGCAACAAGAAAAACAGCATCTAAGCGGAGCTCTTAGCAATACCACCAACAGTAGTACCAGCACGATTGCATCGGCGTCATCACTGCCAAAATATGCCGGTGGAAGCAAACAGCATTCTTTAGCGGGCTCCACGTTATCAACACTATCAGCATCATCGGCAGCAGCCCAGTATACGTCCAAAATGCTGTACAAACACAATAGCAAAGTTGCTGCAACAGCTGATCACCATCGGCTAAAAGCGAATCATGTACTGCACGAGGATCAGGTCAGCAGTAATCTGCATCTGATAAAGGAACACTACAGTCTCCTGTCCAAACTCAGCCGACAGACTTTGCTGAGTGAACGTTCTGTGGCGGGTACAGGAAAGGCTGAGCAAATGCTGCCATCAAAACTAATCGATAGTCATCTTAGATATCATTCAGAAAAGAGTGCAGGAGGAGGGGGAGGAGGACGCATATCACGCCACGAGTTGGCCAATAGCCAACGCCCAATAGGTTGTTCATCTTACAGTATAGACAATAACAAACATTCCACCATGAATCTGAACAAACGTGATGTCCTAACATCGAACCAGCGCTTAAACGGTGGCCCACCAGTACGACTCATTGACGAGCGTTCTATGCGCGAGCGCATGTTCGGCGGTGCTGGCGGCCTAACTCATTTCAATATTGAAGAAAGCATCCTAAAACAGAGTTCAGAAGACTGTAGGCTTTTATTGCAAAAGGCCACTGCCATATCAGAGTCCAGGAACAATAAACTCCAACAGAAACAAAAAACGACTGAGGATAAACAAATGTCCGACACAAAACTCAACGATTCCAAACCCCTATCGAGCTCAACAAGTTTTGATTCATCCACAGTTTTAGATCAGAGTCTTAGTTTCCGCTACAAAATGTCGGCAGAAGCCACAAAACTATTCCAAACCCTTCAGGAAAGTCCTTTGCCGGTAGACGTAAGTTTTCACAACTAAAACAAAATCGTAAAAAATTAAATCAAATAAAAGCTGAGCCATTCTTCCATGTTTAGGAATCGGATGGCAAAGAAGGTGCTAAAACCAAATCAAATATTACGCTCAATTCGAGCGTTGACAATAAGTCTCAAGGGCCCAACAAAAGTCTGTTGCCAAGCAAAGCCGACAACAACTATGCCAGGTCAGCTGAGGGCACGTTCACATCTATCAAATATTTGACGAAATAAGCGTAGCCAATAACTACTGGTTTAAGACTCAATACACAATCAGAATTGTCTTTTACCGTTTTGTTTGTGGCGCCCACACATAACATTAATAGACGTTAGAAAAACGTCTATTAAAAAGTATGGGTCACGCTTATTTCTTCAAATAATTGATAGATGTAAACGTAGCATTTTTAGACATATTAAATTAAAAAAAAAATTATATTTCAGTACAAATGGCTCTGAGACTCCCACAACGAAAACAGCTTCAAAGAAGGTCTCTACTCAATGCAGTTCAAGTACGGACGAAGGTTGTGAAACTGACATGGGTGGCACCAGCGACACCAAAGGTTGGCATACCCGGCCTGACCTAAAACAAACTGTCTACATAATAACTGAACATCCACACTTATTTTTACAGATACTTCCCAATCTTCCATAGACTTGAGAAATCAACGTATGAAATCATATGCCAGCAGCAGTTCATCCAGCGGCGTTATTGGCAGCAGCTATTCGAAAAGCTTAAGTCAAAATCTAAGCAGAGGCTCTTCGAAAAGCAATTGTTCCACATACGAGAGTATTGATTTTAATTTAGTTACAAGCATCGATCTCGCTGGAAGTCTACCTTCGTGTGCCAGCAATTCAACTCTGGCAGCATCGGCCTCTGCCGCCAGTGCTGGGGGCAGTGGAAGTGTCAATTCGGAACATTCCTCGGAACGTTCATTTTATAACAGCAATAATTCGTGTGTCTATATGCCGCCAGTAACAAGTACATCATCAATGCTGTCGACCAAATCGACACCCTACACCGATAAACGTTCACCGATACACTTCCGGTATGCATTCTCGCATTGTATATAAAATAATTCAATTATTTAGTGATATAAAGTAGTTTCAGTAAGAACTTTTTCTTTGTTTCAAAACAAACTCTCCAGGCAAATCGGCAACCGTAATACCTTGCCGGTTTCTTAGCTAGAGTTATTGACGCATTCAATATTAAATTTCATTTGCAAATATCTGTATTAAATTTACTTATTCTGTCTGTGTTTTAATAAAAATTTCTTTACAATTAATAGGGAAGGACGTCGTGCCAGTGATGGCTTAGTAGCTCAAGGAATTGTTAGTGCTGCCGGTCCTCTGCACAATGGAACATCGTATGGAAGTTATCGCTACGATACGCATAAACGTAATGAATGGCTTGAACTTCAACAGCTACAGCGAGAAGCACAAACGCTAAAATCTAAGTACAGATCAAATCTGCCACTTGATGAATTCACCAACTGTCAATTTCAACATAGTCAATTCTACACACTGTCAAACAGAATTCCAATAGAATACCATCAGCCATATTCGCCGCATTTAGTGCGTGCAATGGAAAATATGGAGAGCATTTCTGATAAAAATGGCACCATACATCCGTCGTTATACCATTATTTGCGTTTTGATACAGCAAATGTCGCTGCATATGCTGGCAGTATGCCAAGAGCCCATCACGACGGTTTGCTCTATAACCCGTTAAATGCGGCAACTTTATTGCCCATGCAAAAGCCACCGCTACAACAACAATTACTCCAACACAGATTGCTGCAACAAAAGCGTCAACTTTTCCAAAAGCAATACGCTTTGGAATCGCATCTTTCACGGCCACATCACATTATACGGGAGCATGGGTACAAAGTCAACCCCCATCCACATGTTGTGCCTATTATACCGACATCTACACCACCACCACTACCACCCCAACCAATGCCACACCCCGATGAACTAATGGAACTGCAAATGCTCGAACGTAGTGGTGCGAAGCTTCATCACAATTCGTTGGCGCCATACGCCAGCAAACATCATGGCTCAATTAACAATCATTATATGAAAACAACATATATAAAACAACAATCGGCCGATGTGGCGGCTGTTTTGCCTATAAGCCGCAGCAGAAGCCCCAATATAAGTAGACATGCTTCCGAAACATGGAATTCTTTAAGTGCGGCGGCCATTGTTAATAAAAAAATGTCCCCGATAAAAATGGAAAATGGAACGAGTCGTGGTTCAGTGGCAACGCCAACATCTGCTTTAATTCCACCAAATTCACCACATGCTTACCACGTAATTGTAAATCCATCATACGTTATATTTCGGAATTATTAATTGGTCATCTATATATATTTCTCTTTCTTTCTTTTCACGCAGCCAACACCTTCATCAACTTCATTAACATTAACTTCAATCTCAACTCCACCGTCGTCACACACAACAACACCACTAACACGAATAACGCCACCTGCCACACCATCATCATCATTGGCACCCACAGCATCATGTCTATCATTGGCAAAGCAATCACCTTCCACCTCATCATCGTCGTCATCATCATCAGCATCATCATCATCATCAGCATCTTCCTCATCGTCATCATGCACAACGGCAACAAATTTATATGCACCCAATTGGCAGAATATTATTAAACCGCTTAGCGAAAGTCCCATATTAGAAATGGCCGAGCACGTGGAATCCGTTTAACTGCACTTATCGCATCCTCTGCAACAAACTAAATACCTTCGCTCTTCTTTCCTCTATAATTTACCCACCCACCCCTCAACAGATCTGTGCCGAACGGCCGAAATCTCTTTAATTATTAAAGTACTGACAAAATTCTTGTTACTCATTTTTTTGGCATTAACGGTAAATGATTTAATAAGTGTCCGAAGAAATCGGTAACTCACAATTTTATAACATAAAATTTCTCCAAATCACTCTTTCCAAAAAGCTAATTGAACTCTTTTCTTTTAAATACATTTTGCGAAAAGTACCTTTTTAGAAAAGTAATTGTTCAAAAGGTACCAAATTGTTTACTAAATCATATATTCTATTCATAAAGTAGTTTTTCTCAAAACTGGTTTTTCAAAAAAACTTTTCCCGAAAAACACTTCCCGAAAAAGGCTTCTTCTGACAACTACATAAAAAATTCCCCAGGTACCTTTACTGAAAGGGTACCTTTTTTTGATATTAGCTTTAAAAAAGAAAAATATACATATATATATATATATATATATATATATATATATATATATATATTGAGAAAAAATCTTTTGCAATAAAGTACCTCTTCAGCAAAGCACCTTTTCTGGAAAAATACTTTTTTCAAAAAATTTTTATTTCTAATTTGTAGAACGATAAGTGACGAAATATTGAAAAATTTTTAAAAATATTTCTTTTCCCAAAATATCGCCTTCATTATTTACATAACTTTTCCCAAAAGTCTTTTTTGAAATGGTGTAATTCAAAGAAGAGACAACTTTACATCAAAAGGTACATCTTTCAAAAAATTATTTTTTCCAAAAGTGCCCTTTTCAAAAGTTACAAAATTAATCTTCAAAGTGCGTCTGTTTTTAGCACCGTTTAGCGTGTTCACTTTTTTGTGCGCTTCGAAAAAAACAACACACACACACTTTTTAATCTCAACTTCTACTGAATGCTAGAAAGTACCTTATCATTAACAAAAAAAAAAAGTACCAAAATCTGTTACGATTTTGCATCTATTCAATTGTGAATGTTTTTCAACAGAATAGAACACGTTAAAATGCTTTCTGCGGAAAAGGAGCGCTCAAGTGCGCTGAAAGCGGAGCCTAATTCAAGTCGATTAAGTGGGTGTTAATTTCGCTGTTGAGCTATTCCTGAGTTTTCCTTCAGTTTTTATACGCTTTTTACTAGCGTATACTTAATATTGTTAATAATGTTATTCATACGTCACACTGCACTCCCACAAGATTGTTGGTGTATTTCATGTTCTCATCTTCTTATAAGCGTGTAGCTTTCGAAGCACATTTAACTAAAAAATTAATAATAAATATAATTAAAAAAACGCACTTTTTAAGAAAATCTAATTAAAAAGATAGAGATTAAATTAAAACAACCCCGATTCAAAATACGAGTACTTATTGTGAAAAAAGGCGTGGGAACTTTCTGTCCTATTTTTCATGTATCGAGCGGCCAACGGTTTTTTTTTTCGCAATAAATACTTGTATTTTAGTTCATCATGGTTTTAGGCCGCTTTAAAAATAATTTTTTATCTCTTTGGTTCGATTTTTTTAAATCTTTCGACTCAGATTTGTAGAGCTATTTTATGAAAAAACTAAAACATACTTGAAAGAGTTCTATTGATTTATGACTTTTTTCGTATGCAGCACAACAACAACTTTCCTAAAGTGCTCTAAAATGTTATTACTTTATGACAATACGACTAAATAGCACACAGTGTGAATACCCCAATTTAATAAGCGAAACAAATTTGTAATAATTTTATGAGACAAATAAAAAAAAATATCTCGAACTTAATATTTAACAAAATAAATTAATAATCATACGCCAAATTTAGCTTGGGGTCGTGCTCATACTTGTAGGAAAGCAAAGCTTGTGTATTAATCGGCACAGGTACTGTTCTCCTCTCTCTCTCTCTCTCTCTCTCTCTATCTTTAAGTCAATATCTTAAATTTTAATTATTATATTTATTATAATAAGTCTTCTATTTAGCACTTTACTTGCATACAACTTTCTCACATAAATTACTTCATCAACAACAACAACAACGACAACAACTCTTAAATTAATATTTATTTACTAAAATCTTGCATCACAAATTGTACTCTACGAATTGAGCTTTCAATTATTATTTTGATATTTTCTATATACAAGTTAAGCCGACTAATTGTTAAATTAACAATACTAGTTAGTATATATCTATACATTATATATAATTAATTTATATAACTCTATTTACATACATACATATACATATGATATATATATAAATGCATAAATATTTACTCATTAATTTAATAATTTCATAACTGGATAGATAAAGTAAATAATTAACAGATAACGATTTCATTCAATAATTATAGGAACATTTAAACACGATACATGGTGTTTATGTATTATATATAATATTTACAATATACTTACGGTAAAGCTGTTATACATGCAAATAACTAATTAAAGAATACATTCCTTTAACTCTCATTTCACACACATTCACATTTCTATACAGTTCGTCTTATGATTGTTGGCAAAAACGAAAGCAATATTTTTTATTTTTTTCTTCTAATACTGAAAGATTATAGGAAATGGCAGTACAAGAATTTATTGTTAATCCTTTTACGACCAGTGGGTCACATGTGGCACACTTGGTTTTCTTGTCATTACACACAGATGAGACTTTGAATGAACTAGTGCACATACAATTTTTTTTTTTAATTGTGTTGTTTAAACTGCGCTTAAAAGCGATTCAGAGTTGTTTAGCATCTCGTGTCCTAATTTGATACACGTGATTCCTTCTGCATATATTTGGACCAACAAAACTATTTAAAAATTACTTATTGTTTTTCATAGAATTATAAAAAATTAAATATTAAGAAATGCTTGAGTCTATATATGTTTTTTTTTCGACATTTCCTACTAATTATTTTGGCATTTTATACAGTCACCCACGTCGTGCTTGACGCACTCGCCTTTTTCTTTGATCTATCACAATTTGTCGAATTTAAAGGCGAAAAACGTCAAACAGAATAAGTGGTGAATTCTGTTGTTGGTCGATATATGACGCATTAGACAACTGTTCTTCCGGCAGTTCGGCAGTGAATTCAAGTTCCAATTGATGCTATCAGGGGGCATATTAAATAGCTGGATTCTAAAAAAAAAATTTCAAATTCAAGCAGTTTTGTTTTCGATTTAGAGTCACACTAACACATCCCTGGTGTTTAGAAAAGTTTTTTTATTCACCAAAAAATATTACAGAAGTAGAGTTTTACAATAAAAAGCATTTTTGGACCGGTAACTGCCACAGTTTGTTTTTAATTCTTGTCAGTTTCATGTTACCTATAATTTTTCAAAGCTTAAGTTGAATTTAAAAAAATCATAACCTCAAATCATAATGAAAAAAATAAATAAATAATTATAAAATTATACTCAAAATCATTCATACGTTCCAAATGAGATACACAAAAATACATACTCAAACTATCGTACATATAGTATATATACAACACAGACACTTGAGACATATACTTAGATATAAAATATCAAATCGGATTGCAATTATATTACAACAATAATAATATATTAAAGAAATTTATTAGAACTTTCTTATTTTTATTCGTTTTTGAAAACTCTACATAGTCTAGTATTAATTATTAATAAAGTTAATTATAAAATTGATAACAATAATTATTCTCACTAGTTGTGTTACTAACTTATAGTTAAATTTGATTAGAAAAAAGGAAAAATTTAATATGAAATGAAAAGTAAAACGAAAACAATAATCTTATTATATTGAATATTTGAAATATTTGCAAAACAAACAAATAAATAATAACGAAAAGTATTGATAAATAAAAATAATAATAATAATAATAATAATAATAATAAAAGTGAAATACAAATAAACATAACAAACAAATATCAATTATTCGAATGCATTTATACAATTTAAAATACTGGTAATTATTATTAACAAAAATATATATACAAAATCAATAATAAAAAATAAAACATAAATAAAAATTCAAAACATCAATTGTTCAAAAGAGAAAACTCTCCAGCAAAATATATTCTTCAGATGTGGATTTATTTCATCGACTGCGGTTAAATTTATAATTATTATGTTTTTAACCCTGGATGGTTACTGCTCTTTAACTCTTTGTCATGTAACACTTTTGTATTTTCTCAAATTCGTATTGAATTTTTTTAAGAGAGAAATAGGGTTTTCTGTTAAATTTTATTTTACTTTTTTTATTATTTTTTTACTAAAATACTTCACTAAAAATATTGCTGCTCCGATTTCGGTTGGGTATACGATGCTCAACGTGGTTTTTGAATTAAAAAAGTTATTCTAAAATAAGCACTCTTTGAAAAGTTTTTTTTTGTAATTTTTTTGTGATATCTTTAAATCTATGGTGTCACATCGGTTCAAATTCACAGCGAATCTAAGTTCAGGAACGCTCTTTAGAACGCCACCAGTTTGGTTTCATTCGCTTCAGCCGTTTAAAAGTTATAAGCCAATCACATACTTACACACAAATACACACGCAACCACACCCACACACAAGCGCACTCATGTATGCGTACACACACATACGCACACACACACATAGGCGTACACACACACGCATCCATACACACGCATGGACGGGCTCACAGCTTTAGTAAGGGGAGGCTTCCTGGAACCTTAAACCGAGGAGGTCTAATAACAACTCGATTTTTTTTTAAACGGGGTGAAATCTATAATTTCCCGATTTTTGAAAACTTTCAATTTTCCCAGCGACAAATCGAAAACTATATTTTCTTTTTTTTTATTTTTACAAATTTTTGAGATTTTGTAGAAAACAACGATAATCGAAAATATATCGAAATATTTCAATACATTTTTCGATTATATAGGGTGTTTTTTATAGAGTGATACAACTTTGAGTTGGCATCACTGCTTTATTTCACCACCCATTTAACAGCTGATAGTTGTTTTTTGTTTAGTTTGCTTTGACATTTCATTATGGATCGACTTAAACCAGAGCAACGCGTGCAAATTGTGGAAATTTTTAATAAAAAATTAATGGTTCCGTTCGTCAAACTTTTCGTGCACTTCGTCCATTCAAAATTTTATTTTCCGATGAAGCCCACTTTTGATTGAATGGATACGTAAATAAACAGAATTGTCGCATTCAGAGTGAGGAGAATCCACAAGCTTTTGTCGAAACACATCACATCATATCCACAGAAAATTACTGTTTGGTGCGCTTTATGGGCTGGCAGAGTCATTGACCCAATTGTCTTCAGAATGTCACTGTTTGTGAAAATTGGTGTTCCAGATTGCGCCTTGTACGCGCCAGCCGTGGCGGCCACATGGCCGAAATCATATTTAGACATTAATGTCATAAAATTTTCTATCCATTAAAGACCGTTTCATTGATATCAAAAATATATTACTATGTTTTATTATGATTTAAACTTGTATCACTCTATAAGAAACACCCGATATATCGTTGCCGATCCGATATTTTATTATGCATCGATATCGATATATTTTTTGCAGTTGCATGAAGTCAACTTTTTTAATGAGTTGTTCCTTCCTCCGTGGCACGACTTCCCTTGGCAGCAGTAAGTTTCTGAATGAGGCTGCGAAGATATTTCAACACGAGACTGATTGATACCCATTCAAATTATTTAAAAAATATGTACATCCGAGTGTATATTTTCATTATTTGACTCAATATATTTTTGGTTGATGTTCTGTGCGCAAGCTACTAAAATATTGTGATCGTAATTTGAAATAAAATACGAGTATATTTTTGATTTATATTCATGACAATTTTTAAGTTCATTAAAAATAATAATACTTTTATGTAGTGATCGGATAATGTACATAAAGTGTACATAAACACACACAAACATACATACGATTATGTACATGGAATTTTTTCCAATCGTTGAGAATGACTTGAATGAGTTTTTATTTTGTAACCGACCGACCGACTTTTTTATGCTTTCGTCACTCGATTGAAATCCTTGTTGTTCGACGACAACGGCGGATGACATTGACATCTTAGTAAACTCCAATAGGCCTGTCGATATTCCGATGACATGAGAACATAAATAATGGGATTAATACATGTCGTGAGATAGACCAGCAGATATCCGCTGATATTGAAAGTATGATTATCGTTGGCATCCTTCCACACTTTCGTTAGGGTTATGGGCAAATAGCAGATAACGAAGGAAACAAAAATGACGAGTATCATTTTTAAAAGTCGTCGATCTTTAATACTCATACGCCCCGGATATATGGCCGATGCATTCGATGTATTGCCCATGGAAACGTAGTGGCTTTTGCGTGGTGCAAATCGGGTAAATGAGGTTTTAATCGATGTTTTTATGGGATTACAGCGTCTGCAAAAAAGACAAGGGCGCCAAAATTTTAAAATATTTTATTTGAAAATGTGTCACAAACAATATGAAATAAAAACTTACGATGAAGAGTTTTGGATGGCAGCTGATGATTTTGTGCTGTGCGAGGAGTTATTGTTGCTGGGCTGGGCCGAGTTGATTACTTCCTAAAATAGAGTTTTGCCATTATTTATTGAAAGTCATCAATAGAAACTTTTTGTTACAAGAACACAACCAACGATGAATGGTGATACAAAAAAATTACATCTTATTAATAATTCAAAACTAGTCCCCGAATCTTTTCAGTACTAAATATATTACAACTTTGCCCTTGCAAATCTATAAGAAGTAAAAAGGGCAGAAAGTTTATACTTTCAACTCAAACTTTACAAACGATTTTTCATATTTTCCTAAATTTATTTTGAATAAAAACTATTTATAAACAATGTATACCATGATTCGTCTTGTCAGTCGTGACATGTTTGCCTATTAAATAGAATAGAACCAAAAAAGGGTGAAAAAATGCATGAAATGTTACACAAGAACAGAATTTTTCGTTGCACATTTTAGGTAATTAAATTAAATTTATGTCGATTTCTTTTCTAGAAAATAATGCAACATTTTTCACACTTTTTGACTGAAATTTCCGTTTCAAAATAAGGAATTTATTCGAAATGAGCCCATCATCCCTCACGAAAAGTGATTTCTGCTTTAAAATTTTTCCAAACCGCCACTTTTTAGAAAATAAGTGAAAAAATGTTACATGTTTTCTAGAATAGAAAACACCATTAGTTATTCTGGATGGTTTATATTTGGGAAAAGTATAAATTATTATCAAAATCCCAGCTAAATCGGGAAGAGGTATGAAAGTAGTTTTTTATATATTCACTTTTTTTTATAAAAAAGGGCAATACAATTAATAAAAAAAAACAATTTAAATGTTATAAGAAATATGGAATTTTTTTTTTTTGCATAAGATAATTAGGGGATTCAGTTGCGTACGTAGTGCTCTCCAGATCTCCACTGTTGCCAACTGTCTTTAGTTGAAAACGATAATTTTGGGAAACAAAAATCAGAAATTCAAGCAAAACAGAGAAATCGTAATTTCAAGGCTGTACTAAATAAAAGTACACCCAGAGATTCATGATGGAGCTACTTTGGGGAAGCCGTAGGCTCCCAGCAGCGATAATAGGGAAGATATATAAAAAAATTAATTTAAACTTATTCTCAGAATTTCTTTGAAAAATTAAGATTTTTTTCGTGGGTATCCAGAATTCATTAGTCCCTGCTCTGAGTCAGTCAACATAAAGCTTCGTTGGCAACTATTTTTTTTTAGAGCAGCCAAACAGACCACTGACGCTTTAATAAATTTCGAGAGTTTCGCGTCCTGTTCACACTAGTCAACTCTCTATACCACTTCTCATGTGAAGGCAAAAGTTGTGTACAGTCAGTCACAGGATCTGATAAAATGACAGATTAATATCGATCAAAAGCGCCCCTACTTCGTAAATTTGCTTAGCGTATTTCTAATGCAAACACATATATTTTTAAACACAAATCTGGCAACGCTATATTTTTATGTGTATGTGGCAGCATTCATTTTATCCAATTTCTTACTTACATTTACGCAATTCGGTGATGCCATAGATTTGCATTCTGCTATTCTTTCATACGATATCGGCAAATTATCCAACGAATAATTATCGTCTATAAATTGAAAATCTTCTGCAATTCCGAAAGGCTTTAGATCCAAACAAGTATTATTGTCACCACCTCCAACTGCTGCCAATTTCGCCACAATTTTATTATTTTCTTGATCAGAGAAAATATTACGATTTGGCTCGTTTCCTTTGGGCGAGACCGGTTTCGATGCAGGCTCTCGCGAACGTAAAGCCGCTTTGCGTACTAAATGAAATATGCGCGCATAACAGAATACAATACAAAGGCATGGCACCATAAATGCCAGTACGAAGAGGAATTCTTTTGGTGAACGATCGTTGTGATCATGCAGTATCGAACACGAACCAATAACAGTGTCTAGACCAAATTTGCCCCAAATGCCACGCCAAGTTGGTATCATAATTGAAAAACTCAATAGCCACGTGCCGATCACCATAACCGCCAAGTAACGATGTTGATATATTCTTTAAATAAACATACTTTGAGTTTCAAAATTATATATAAGAATATAGGTATAACTTACCTGGTGTATTGTCTGGGATGGGCAATTATCACATAACGGTTAATGGTTATCAGAGAAACGGTAAATAGCGAAACAGCCAAAAGACCGTAACGCAAGAGAGGAAATAAACGACACAGCAAATCGCCGTGAATCCATGAACGCCTTAAAAAAGTTGATGAGGCCAAGGGCAAATTAAAACATCCAAATAACAAATCGGATATGGACAAATTTATTATGAAAACAGCTGTGGAATTGCGATTCTAAAATATGTTTTTGAAATTTTCTTTAAACACACACACACACACACGACCAAAAATCGTTCGTAACACGTACGTACCTGTTTACCACGTGACAGAGCAAGGATTGTCAAAATATTACCGGGCACACCGATAACTATAAAGACTATACACGCCAGTGCTGCAAAATTCAACAGATTATCGGAATAGCCTTCAAAGAGTTCATTTGGTATTTTATTTGTGGCAACACTGTTTGGCATTTTATAAAGAATCGCGCAAGGATTTCCCTAAAAGCTCTATGTAAGACATGTTACAGACATTTTATATTTACTGGGTTGTAATAATTTTCAAAGATAAACTAATAAAATGTAATTAAAATGTAGGGAGAGCAAATCTGATTACCCATTCGTTCCGTAAAAGCAAATCTTTCTTTAATGACAATTATTTTATCAAATTTCATATTTTTTGCCTTCAACTTTATAAAAGAAATGTCGAATTACTATTCTGCAGCCAACTTCAAGTCTAATTGTTCTTAAGCTTGTTAATGCAGTCAAGTCTGTACCCATTTTCATTCTTTTCATTACTCTCTCCCAAAAGCTTAAGACTTGATAGGCCATTCCTGATGTGCGTGATCAGCACTTAAGGCCGTGCTTTATACGACATGTCTGCTGAAAAAGTATGGGATGGTCTAGTCTACATATGAGAGATTCCAACTGGCAACTCGCGTGATTTGGAAAAGCTTATGACCTGTACTTGGCGAGCGCTACCGTGCGAATTTTTCACTATATCAATAATGGAAGAGCTGGATTTGGGTGATATTTGGTTGCAAGAAGACGGTATTATATGCCACACAGAGCAGGAAACAACGGTCCAATTTAGAGAGGAGAGTGGGTGAACAGTTTATTAGACTCGGGGACCGGCCGATTCAACATCCATAGACAATTTTGGATGGAACTATGTTAAGGCTCATGTCTATGGGGACAAGATCGCAGCGTTTGACGCTTTGCAAGCCAATAATGGAGACTGTGTTAATGAGATGCTGACCGATATTTTGGAGAGAGTGTACCGAAATCAAACCCAGCGTATGAAAAATTCTAGGCCCAACCTCGGCCAACATTTAGATGAAATCATCTTGAAACTTCGAAGTTTGCGCCCGAAGCCACGGAAAACTTCGAGGAGCTCCACCTATAGAGGCCATGGCGGTTATTTGAGCGGTGCTATATTCCCCCTATTAAATAGGGTTTTGAAAAGAATACAAAAATATTTCGATAACGTCTTTTTAAAATTTCGATAATATATTTTTAATTTTTAATATATATATATATATATATATATATATATATGTATATATCTTTTAAGGGTAAAAAGCGCTTAATGAAGACCCTTTTTGTTACTTCCTGGCCTTAAATCGCCTGGCTTGGTGAGTGTTTAAGCAGATGTGGGAGAAAAGTTCTGAATGATTTAATTGAATTTTCAAATATTTTAAATTTTATTTACCGGCAGCATAAACAAGACATTCTTAATCAGTTTATAAACCAAAGCAATTTTAAAATTCCTATTTGTATATCAGCTGGCCGTCGGCCACTTCTATTATTGTGCTCAACACTGTAAATACTTACTAAAAAAAAACTTAAATACTAACACAGGTGTAACGATTTGTTAACATTAAAAAATTAACTTTCAAATACTTCTGCGTTATGGAGAGTTTGTTTTTGTTTATGGCAGGTATTTCATATTAAATTGATTTGTTTGTTAAATTGTTTTCTATTTCAGGACACATTTAACATTTCCAAAAAGATGCTTTTCTGAATAAAATAGTTTTTTTTCCCACTTAAAGTTTACACTTTGAGTTTTCTTTCCTTCGTTTTTGTTTTTGAACTGCTGATATTTGAATGTTTTATTTAAAATTATATGCAGACTTTTGAATTTGTTTTGTCGTCTGTGCGTATGATTTATTTCATGTATTTCTGCACGTTTTTTAATACTTTTTTTTATGCTAAAATAATATTCGAATTGAATACTTTTATTTAAAACTTATAGATATTATGTAAGAAAGAGAATAGTGCTGGTACACGTTGCGATCTGGAAGGCTTTTTGTTATTTTTGTGTGAAACTATATAGATATATATTAACGCTTGGAACAACTGAATTATACTAAAATAAAAAATCGAAAGAAATTCGAAAAAATAATATAATCACAAGACGAGTAAAATGATGAGGGAAAAGAAATATATAAGCAAATTAAAATGAAACAAAAACAACACTGGAGAAGAAGCAACAAGAACAAGAAGTTTTCCTGTGTACAACAAACAATTGACTTCATCGGGTAATTTTGAATGAGATTTGTTTACATTTGAGCATGTTATTGTTGCTGTTGTTGTTGTTATTATTATTATTTTTTTTTTTTTGGTATTAATTTTAGTTGTTGTATTATTTAAACAATTTCATCGGGCACTAGAGAAAAATCGTGCTAAAAAGTTTGTTCTGAATTTTTCAGTTTGGCTAAATAAAATACAGTTTTGAAAATATTTCAATCATTTACACTGAAAGAAAATTCACAGTCAGTACAATTTATTTATGAATGTATTCTATTCGTCGGACTTTTTGTAGATTAAATTACGAATTTATTCAAACAATTTATAATGAAGAAGTAAACGAATGAGCCTGCACTCACTTTATTAAATTAAGAATGTAATTTTGATCATCAGGGTTGAGAAATTTCGTACTAACAAATAGTACGTTAACTTAGAAATGCATAGTGATAATTCTCATATTATAACTTCGTAAAATCTATTTATTATTTTGTTATTTAAATGTTCGAAAAGTATTTTTAATTCAAAACGAATTGATAAATATTCATCATTAGTTTTATATATTCCACTTATACAGCAGAACAGACCAGCTGTTTTCGGAAGCCGCTACACTTTCTTCATCAGTACTCGTTTGCATTTTTATTAATGACGACTTTTTAGGTTTTTTAGTTTAACAGTTTCTATTTGTAACATTTTTATTTTGAAAAATAATACGAGAACTGTGACACATCGAGGGTGACACACTTTTCTTAACTCCCTGCTGTGTTATGCTATTCAAACTATATCCATATTAAACTTTTTGTTTGAACTGTTGGGCCACACACTTTTTATAGTGTTTTTCACATAATTTTGTTGCATTTAAAATTTCAAAAATATCGCTGCCATTAAAGTCTTGATCTTCTGAATTCATTTCCTTCTTAATTATTCATAATTAATTATTATTGATAATTAATTTTATTTACATGCGTGGCAAAACTTTTTAAAATTTTATCAATTTCACAATGACGTTTTGCTAAGAATAACAAACGTCAAATTCATATGTTGACTTTGCAAATTTGAAATCATATTTAAACAACTTTTTTCTGAATTCCCATTTTTTGACATGATATTTTCCATTTAAACTTAAACTTTATGGAAAAGTTACTTGAACTATTTTGCTCCTTTTAAAAAGTTTTTAAATAATTCCAATACAAACCGTTTTTTTTCAAGTGTATTTGTAAATTAATATAATTTTTCATTTGATCGAGCATTTGAATGGTGTTTTTTTTCTATAACAAAAGAAAATTGTTGCTTTTAAATTCGAGTATGCAGAAATCTTTAAGTATTGGATGTACAAACTTACATATTTATGTAGTTGTGTCTGTGTACACGTACATGCTTTTAATATTTTTAGTGGAACGAGCACACACATGCATACACACATACTTGTGTACCTACAAACAAACAAGTAATTGTATAGAAAACATTCGGCGGTTTGCAGTGTAAACGGGCAGAGATGTGCTTCTCTATTAAAAACGAATTTAACGCACGTAATCAATTTAATTAAATGTGTTTAAATTTATAGATTAAGTACATTAATGTTTTTTTTTATAATTTTCTTTCTAATGCATTTGAGTTTTTAGCTTCCCGCTAGGAAATTGAAAACTTTCAAAAATCGGGCAAGTTATTGGTTTTACTCCGTTTTGAAAATAAAACGTGTGCTCATCAGATCTCCACGCTTTGGGGTAATAGGAAGCTTCGCTTTCTGATTCCGGGAGCCACTTATAGCTTTTGAAAGGCTGAACCGAGCGTTCCTGAACTTAGATTTCCTTTGAATTTGAGCCGATTCGAGCCGCTATATTTCATTATGTTTCGAAAAACTAATTTTCCAAAGAATTATTTTTAGAATTACTTACAGCTCTCAAATTTAAAAAACCACGTCAACCACCGTAAGCCGTTCCGAAATCGGTTAATCCATTCGTGAGATATCGTGTGTTTCGAAAAAAAATTTAGTTTTTCCTAAACTCCAAAATTATATATCTGATCCGATAGTGTTCTCGATTCTTTTATAGTAATCGAAAACTACATCAACCCGCCACTTAACGCGTGGTAATCGGTTGATTTCAAAATAAAAATAATAGAGTTTTAGCTCGAAGATCTTAAAGGCATACAAAAACCACCAGGTTACAATAATAGGAAGCTTTCATTTGCGGTTTAAATTAGCGGGATGGTCTTTAGGGTAAATCCTTTTCCCTTTTTCTACAAGCGTCGTTCCGGCATTAAATGATTACTGATGATTTGCCAAACTTTACGCAATACAAAATACTACACAACGTGACACTGTTTTTATGCAGCTAAAAAATACACCCGTTAAATTCGAATAATTTACCTAAATTGTTCCAGTAATTTGTTGTATAGGGTGTTTTTTATGGAGTGATACAACTTTGAGTTGGCATCAATGCTTTATTTGACCACCCATTTAACAGCTGATGAATTTAATTTTCCGATGAAGCCCATTTTTGGTTGAATGGGCACGTAAATAAACAGAATTTGGAGTGAGGAGAATCCACAAGCTTTTGTCGAAACACCATCACATCCACAGAAAATTACTGTTTGGTGCGCTTTATGGGCTGGCGGAGTCAATGACCCATATGTCTTCAGAAGGTCACTGTTTGTGAAAATGGCCGAAATCATATTTAATCATCAATATCATAAAATGTTGATATCAAAAATATATTACTATAAAAAACACCCGATATTAAATTAAATAATTAATATTAATCAGTTCGTAAATACCGTCCCATAACGGCCAAGCAACGCCAACCAAAAAAAGTAATTTTTCATTAATATCGGTTTGACTCGAAATAGTCTATAAGAGATTGAGTGGACTGTAATAAATTTAACCTTGGATGGTTACTCTTCAACTTTGTACATTTCAAGGTTACGCTTCTTTGGATCGACGAACAATTTTTAAAAATTATTTCTAGGGGACAAATTTTGTAAGTTAAAATATAACATCACTTCACTAAAATATATTTTTCACTAAAAAATATTTTTAGTGAAGTATTTTATAAAAAAAAAAATAATATATAACAACTTTTTTTCTCTTAGGTTGAAAAGAGGGGCATAAGCTCTTAGGCCTAATTAAAAAGCGATACGAATTTGAGAAAATATAAAAGTGGTAAATGACAAAGAGCAAATGAGCTTCGTTGATGCGGGGAATGGTAACCATCCAGGGTTAAAAAATATGTTAGTGGCGATTAAGTCACATTATGACATTTTCGACGTGAATTGTAATTTAGATCTTGCGGGAATGGCTCTACTTGCCAAAGATAATTTTAGCGTAACATAAACTTTGCAGTTACGGAAAAATGTAATTAAATTAATAATTTAAGAAAGAACTGCGCTGCCTGCTAATATTTGTTTGCTGCATTTCGATAACGATAGTTATCGTAAATAGTCGATAACCATTTGATCGTAAATAGTCGATTTTCGAAGAGAATATCCCTTAAGCTTTTTTGGCGGTTATATCACGTCATGTTCGAATAATTGGCAACTCACGACAACACTCCCCATCACATAAATGTCGCCCGTTGTTTGCGTGTTATCGCTAGCGACAGTTTACATAAAGTGCAAATATTTATTAGCAAAACATAAATACTTTTTGCGCGTATAAAACCTTTTAGCTTCATTATGCTATTTTATGTTTGTGTTAGTAAAGAGAGTCTCGTAATTTATGCCGGTTTTTAATGCAATCGCCGCTTTTATATTAATTGTGATCGAAAGAGGAGAGCTACTGTAATTGTTTTACTCTGAAATCCGTTGGCTTATGAATGGAGGAGAGCGTGTTTGTGTTGTTGTTATAGAAATGAACGCAACACACAACTCTTCAATATGCTTTACGGTTCGCATGTTGCTATAAATTGAATACGTTTAATTAAATGCCTGAGTAGCCACAGCCCTCCCATCTAACAGCAGCGATCATTATTGATAACAAAAAAAAAACAAAAAAAAAGTCAGTCTCATGCTAAACAAAATACAATCGCAACGGCCAGCAACTACCGGTCAAATAGGGATCTCTCATACATCACCATAAACATATTACAGAACGCTTTGCAGGCAACGACACTGTTTGTCTACTTGCAACGGAGACCAGAGAATAAATGTTGCTGCTGAAATTGAAGTCGTTGCCATTGGCAATACCGACAACACTTACGCTCTGAAAAAAAAAACAGCGGAAAAATCTTTTCAAAATAACACAAGAAAACTCTTCAATAACAGCTGCGACCTTATTCTGTAACTCGCTAAAGCTCAATCTGCATCGCTAAGAATCTAAAAAGTCCTTTTAATAAAAATAGTTGTAAGAGACACTTCCCGATTTTCCGGGACTTAAGAAGAAACCACAGTGGGTTTCACATTAAACGCTTTCTAACGCAAAATTCGTGTGATTGACGTCTCATTTTTTAATCGTTTCAAAGTCCTGTTTATGCTATTATGGAAAATTAAGGCCGGCTGCCATAATATTTTGTACGGCCCAAGCCTTGAAGCAAAATTTTTAAAGTTGTGGTCTTCGTAAGGCAGACTTCTGGAAAGCGATGCGACATCGACTGCATCCAATTCTCCTAAACTTTCTTACGGACAGCGCCGACATTTCAAGCAGATGTTATGTCTCATTGACGTGCGGGTGTTGATTGAGCTTTCTGAGCCAGTCTACCACACTGTAAATAGTGCTCTTGGTAGGACAATTATGGCGACCATAAATAAACTGATTCGTTCAAACAGGACAAACATTTTGATAAAAAGAAAAAATTATATTATTCATGTTAACACAAGCCATATACATGACAACTAATTTGACAGATGTGGCTTCAATAACTGTCAAAGTTCGGAGATTCTTGTTCCCTTTACACAGTGGAAATTTCAAAATAAGATATCAGATTATAGCGAAATCGATTGAATCTGGCAACGCTTGCTTAGCATTGGAGCCGTTTTATTTTGAGTGCGAAGGTGGCGTTGGGTTTGAGGAGGGAGAGCCAGGCGATCCCAATGCGAGTTATTTCAAGATAAAAAACAATTCAAAACTATGCTGACAAAAGAAAAGTTTTAGCAGGTAGACTTTCCTATCTGGTACAGTCTGGTACGATTATAAAACAGAAAAATGCCGCGCCCAAAGAGGCCGTGGCGGACATTTTAACGATGTTATTTATATTCCATACAAATATGGCATCAATGAGTCTTTCAAATTATCATAAAATATATCGAGAATATCTTACACACACTTTGTTTTGTTTAAATTTAATGAAATACCCGGTGGAACAGCAGTACAGTTTGTCGCATCAATTGCAGCCAACTGTTGCTGTTGACTAACGCTGATTGTGAAGTGACGACAGTGCACTCACAAACTACAGATCGTTTCGATCTACAAACGGCTAAAAGCACAGTTAAACACACAGATAACAAATGAAAGCAAAACAACAATAACAAACTCGCATTTGACATGACGACGCGTCGTTTCAATATGATTGCTGCAAACACAAGAGCGGATGGATGGAGCGCACGTTTATTTATTAGGCGCGAAGTTATAAGTATAAAATGGTAAATCGCCCGCTCATAATATCATGATTTTTTCTTCTTTTTTTTTTTTGTAGTCTTTTTAATTTCACTTCATTAGTCGTCGGGTTATTAATAATAATAAAAAAAAGCGCTTCTTATGGGCTCTCCAATAATTTTCTAAAGCATTCGTTGATAAACAATCAACAGAGTCGCAACGAAAATCAACAGCGACAACAACGACGACGACGACGACTGTAAACAATATCTTCCAACCACCAGCAAAACCCAAAGATCGTATCGAAGTACAAAAAAAAAAAGTAAATAAAAAAATAAAACTATTATGATCGTTTAACTGTCTCCTCCCCCCATATAAGTTTTATATGTGCTTGACTGTGTGAGTGTTGAATAATTCCAACAGTTGCCCACTGTTGTGCACAAATATTAAAGGAGTATTTGATAATTAATGGTGGCCAAACTAAATCAACTGTTTGCCGCTTATCATTGAAAACAAAACATAAACAAAAAACTCCAGATATGTTTATCGGTCAGTTGGATTTACTTTTTAAACGAATTAATTATGACAACGAAAAGAAGGGGATTGAGAATATTTAACAAAATATTTATACACAATCATTAAGTGAAAATAAAAGTTTTATGGACAACAAAAGCATTGCAGAATTATGTTGCTGATAAAATTAAATAAATAAAAAACAAAACGTACTATTACAACAGTTCTTTCATTTCCTTTGAAAGTGTTTCATTTGTTGTTTTCGGTGCCGCTCCACTGTTGCTTTACTGATTTAACGTTGACGTTTCAGTGATTGTGTGTTTGCGTGTGTGCGTGCGTGTCAATGCTGTTAGAATTAATTATGGAAATTTTAAGTTGGCGTTTCTTTGCCTTGTGTTTGGTTTACTTTGTTTTAATTCGAATTTTGCTGAGTTTGTATGATCACTTTATAAGTTCTGCCACTAACAATAGCCATGACGACGACTAGTACTTGTGTTAAAGTACAAAAGCACTACAATATTTAAAATTACAAATTGCGGCGAATAATTTAGAATTATATACAAATTCAAATTAAACAAACATATAAATAGATATTAAAACAATAAATCATTAGATAATGAGAACTACACACACAAAATAAGTAGAAAAAATCTAACTCTCTCTCTCTCTCTCGTTTTCTGTGCTTCAGTATGATGAAGGTTAACAAACAAATAAATAACAAATGATCGTATAAATATTCAATAACAAATAAGAGCAAAAAATAAAAACAATGTTAGTGCATAACAAATAAGAAAAAAGGTAAACAAAATAAACAGCAGGAATTAAAAAAATTATATATGTATATATAATAATGCCAACAAGTGTTTTTGTCTGATTCAGAGATTCGATTACTCATCTGATTTTGTGTCAGCAAAACTCGTACTACATACTCTCTCGCAATCCGTCTTAAGTGATGTTGCAAACAACGTCTCATGTTGAATCACCGTTTTGCACAAGTTAAAACCGATTTACCTGGAATTCCTACTACTACTACTACAACAACAGTTAACAGCTACTCAACCAAAACAGCTTTTCAAATAAAAAGAAAATAGAACTCAAAAATTTATTCACAAAATATAAAAGAGCTGTGGATTCGCATTACAGCAACGCGATCAACAACAACAACAACAACAACAACAACAACAACATCTTTGAAATTATTGTATTTATTCGTGTAAGTATTTAAACAGCAACTACCCAGTTAACCAAACTGCTTTAGAATATCTCCCAAACTTTTGTAGAAGGCAACATGATAACTTGTGGCTCAGTGATCATTTTTTTTTTTGCTACCATATTGACCATAATGACGGCAAATTCTTACCGACCAAGAGGATCAATAATATTTAACATTTTTATTTTTACAACACGGTAGTTTTTTAATGCGCTGATAAAATTTTATAAAACAGATAAGAATACAAAGACATAAATAGCAACACAACTTTGAAGGAATATAATAAAATCGAATAGTTTTTCTGTTATAAAAAGAATTTATTTATGTGCGTGAGGAAATAAAGTTGTTAATTTCACATATTTTATAACAAACAATACGCTCTCAGTAACGTAGAACTAAAAACTTTTTTAATTTCTTTTCGCCGTAAATTAAACCAGCATCTTATAGTTAAAACCTGGTTTTAACATTAGAACCATAAAGATGTGATTTTGCAGGTTTAATAAATGCAGGTTTTAACCAGACAAGTAGTCTGTCTAATAAACTCGTTCAAAACTAATTAAATATCTCATAGAATTGCTGTTGTATTTATTCCTATACTATTCTCTGTTTTTTATAAGAATTTATTGGAAGTTGTAAAACATGTGTTTTGTTTAAATAAACAACTAACAAACTTTGTATTACTTCTGAAATAAGTAATTATGTATGTTATGTTTTGCAAATGAATATTCAAATTAGGTGCTGCCAAGTCACTATTGAAAGTGTTTTCTTCCTTTAACATGTTTTCAATATTTAACTTGGCAGCACCTAATTGGTGCAGACAAAAGCAGGGTTACATTTCATAAAACGCACTCAAAACAAAGTCGAAATGATAATAATAATAATAATAATAATAATAATAATAATAATAATAATAATAATAATAATATAATTTTGTTTCAATGATATAATTTTGTACGGTAGGACCAGGTTTAAATATTAAAACCTGTAATACAATTTGTTCGTATTCAATATCAAAAAAATCTTTATTAGTGTCGAAAAAAGAATTCAAGCACTGGCCCTAGAGTTCATGAGCTCATAGTAAAAAAATATATTTTAAAGTGCTCTTAAATTCTATAGTAATTTATATATTCATAATTTAAAAATTTTCACTTACCCCAACAGATTCTTACCAACGTTCGTGGTAACCTGAAAAGAAAAAATGAATTATAAAATTAATTAAAAAAAATTAGTTTGCATGTTAGGACAATATCTTTTTTTTTAATTTTCAAAAATTTTTGAAATAATCGAGTTCTCATCAGATCTCGATGTTTTTAAACTAGAAATCCACGTCGACCACTGCAAATCGGATCAAATCGGTTAATCCGTTCCTAGGGCGCTTCACTGACTGATTCTGAGAACCTGTTATTATGGCTGTATGTGTGTGTGTGTTAATATATGACCCGCTTATAACTTTGGAACGGCTTGAACCGCTTTCAATCAAACTGATGACGTTCTAAAGGAACTTAAATTTCTTGTGAACTGATTCGAACCGGTAGATTTCAATAAATTAAAAAAAAAAACAAACTTGAAAAACATTTTTAAAGTGTGTTTTTTTAATAACTTTTAAACTAGAAACTAATCAGCTCTCAAGATCAAAAATCCAAGGCGACCACTGCAAATCGGGTTAAAATCGGTTAATCCCTTTCACAGAGTAAAAAGCAAAAATAGCTACAAGAAATTTTGTATTATTCTAATCTGTCTTCATCTGTCCTCTTAACTGTTGCAGTGCAATTGTCTGCTTATGTAGGGATCATTCCCTCAGAGTTGGTCCTACTCATAACAAGAAGTTGACGTTTGCATTTGCCAAATTGCATTGCAGATTTAAATGAATTAATTCACACTCTGTAATATCTTGTATCTTACAGATTGTGGACTCATTGTAATTCTTTCTTTATTCCTCGTGCACATTAACAGACTTCGAAAAAAGAACACCATTTCTACTGATAAGAATCATTTGAATGTGTGCATGTACAGTGTTGTTAAAAATTATAGCGGCTTGAGAGACAGTCAAATTTTGATTGAGATTTGTCGGTTTAAGCCACTGTTGAAGTCAGGAGAGTTTCATATATATATTTTTTAGTTTAATATTATTGAAAATAATTTTTTTTCGCTAAACAAATAAATATTTTACATTGATATTTTTAAGACGATCTTAGGAGCAACTTTTATTTACTTTTAGATAAACCGAATTTTGAATTTTTACAAAAAATTCTTTGAAAGTTATAAAATGGGGTATTTTTGTCTACTTTCTTTTTAGTAAAAATTAAGGTCCTGATTTTTCAAATCACTAAGCGTCAGGGAAATTTTTATCTATACAAACAAAACAACAACCTCTTTATTTTCAATTTATTGTTGTAGAGGAATAAGTACGCGTTGAAAGTGAGTGTCATTTTCTTTTTTCTGGAGAAAAATATTAATTAAAATTATAAGAAACCAGTTAATAATAAAAGAAAACTAACAAGTTGTTGACAATTTTGTTTGCTTAAACGCAAAATATAATTTTTTCAACAAGTGTTGCTTATTATTGAAATACAAACTGAGAGCTGGAAAATTTTTCTGTCGACCAAGACTAGACAAGTGACAATTTTCTGCTGTCGTATTGATGCGACGTCGACGACGTCATTCATAATACGGGTGAGTTATACAGTCAGTTGATTAATTTAAGTACCGTTCAGACAGGCCAATAGCAAATATAATTTATATTTAAGCGAAAATACGAAAGTTGTTTTCATATTTTTTTATATTTGAAAGACTTTTTTATTTGTTATTGTCTTTTGATGGAAACTGCAATCACTTTCCAACTACTTTTAGGGTCGGAATTTACAAACAATATTTATATTGTGCTTATGTACACAAAAATACCTTTAAAAAAATATAGAGTTCATAAATATTGTTGGAGGATTCGATAGCTAAAAGTGTACGACAAAAAATGTTTTCATAGTCAAATTCTTGTCCACCGCTGTTTATTCATTAACGATCCGCTGTGTAAAGACAATTTCATAGACAATTAATGAAAAACGTAATAAAATAAATGCGATCATGTCTTGCCACTGTTACGAGGGGGTGTTTGTGGTGAATAATTTTAATCTCTTTCATTATATAATGAATTATTAATTTTATAAATTGAAAATTAGTTGCAACAAGTCGCAGAGATCAATAACTACTTGTGGTACTTTGCATTGTTTTAAAAAAGAGATGCTTAAGAAAACAAATATATATATTTTTTTAAATATATTCACAAACCTTTCTGAGAATAGAACTTTTATTTCATAAACTTGTTTTAATAAAAACAAAAACGAGGTGAGTAAAGTCAGTCGTTAGTGACTCATTTCATGGGTATTTTCACTTGGCTTGAAAATATGAATGATTGAAACAGAATGTTTGAAACCAAACTGGAAATGCTGGTGGTGCCGATTATTTAATTGAATTAATCACAAAATTTCAGAGTGCCAACAACAAACATTTACTGACAAGAATAAATACTTCCTAACTGATTTTTTTCTTCTTTCTAAAGTTGTTATTGACTTTGTAATAATTAACAATAACAAATTAACATAAATTCGTAATGATTGAACAGAAACTCCCCTTTGCTCTTATGATCACAAATAATATATATTTATTTGTTCTTGTTGTTGTTTTTAACACTAACAAAGGCCAATAATAAAAGTGAATGCTTCACGCTTAAGTTGCATTTATGCAATGAAAATGTAACACTACCCAATTGCACAAATCAAATTTATAACCAGGGCAACCGAAAACGTTCGTTCTAAAAATAGCACCCACTTTTTATACAAAAAAATAATAATGATAAAAAAAAAAGAAATTAAGCTTAATATATATTAGACAACATTAAAAAAAAGAAATTAAAATTAATCAAAAAAACCTATATGAAAGACTGAAGTAAATAATAGGCGTTTAGTAACGCTCTTATGTAAAGGGGGAACTATTTCCAACACGAATTAAAAGGCTCTTCCTTTAACATTTTTTTTTTTTAAATTGATGCTATGAAAAATGAAAGTTTTATTAAATCGGAAAGTTATTGGTTTTACCCCATTTTTACCAAAGTTTAGTTCTCATCAGATCTTGACGTTTTGAGGTCCCAGGTAGGTCTCCTGACCTACAGACACCATGTCTGTATGGGTGTGGAACCGCTTATAAGTTCAAAAAGGCTTGACTGAATTCAGCCAAACTGATGGCGTTCTAGAGGGTTCTCAGTGCTATGCCTGCGTCAATTAATACAACCCTGCACTAATGCAGGGCAGAAAAATTCGACATAATAATCATGGTTGAACTTGGAATCGAAGGCATCGTGGTATTGTATACACTACTTCAGCCAACACAGTACAGGGTGCAAATTAAGGCACTGGATATTGATCAGAATTTCCATATTAATTGTATATGACATTTCGATCGATATAGAATGCGGTAATTTGGTCCCAGGTTACCTTATGGTAGGCCCATGACCCAATTCTTGAGATAATTATATTAATTTTGGGTGTGAAACCCATTCACCCGCTTTTCACGCGACTGGTTCCCCGGAGTTACGGAAGTTAATATGACAAGGTCTGGTAACGTCATATAAAAGTTACCAGACCTTTTCATATTAACTTCCGTAACTCTGGGGAACCAGTCACGTCAACTGTCTTGTGAATGATTCCCTTCTCTTCGTTTGCACAAACACACACACACACATTATAAAAAAGAAGATAATTATAAAAGAATATTTAAGAAATATATCGCAGCCTAAAATGCAAAATGACGTATCAGCATTTTTCAAAAGTTTTCAAGACAAAAAAATAAAAAAACCTTGAGATGAAATCTTCTTGAAATATTGAAATAAAACTTTCAAGTCTAGATTAAAATGAAACTATTTGAATTTAATCTAGACGTGAAAATTGAGTACCAACATTCCAAATAATTTGAATTTTATAATGCTTTTTGCTTGTCCTGTAAACTTTTGAAACATGATGCTACGTCATTTTGCATTTTAGTTGACGACATGTATGTACATCTGAGTGGAAAGATAAAACATTCATTCTCCACGATCCACTATTCAAAATCTTAGTTTCGGTTCAATTTTATTAAATCTAAATGTTAAATCACCCAATTGATGAAAATGTTCAATTAATGAATGATTGATCTTTGAACTTTCTATATGTTTTTTATTTCATTATTGTTTTGTTCTATAAATAATACGATCGCTAATGGAGAAACATGTACATGCGAGTATATGAATGTGTATTTGTGGGCACAAATTAAATTCTAGTCGCACGCATACAGACATTTGCAGTGAGTCTGTCTTTTGTATGGGAACTTATAGACAACGTTGGTCCAATATTGCACGACAACTCTTTCAAGCACTTTATTTTATAGACAGACTGTACTCGTACATTCAGGCATCAAACCCATCTATTCATATGCATGCAAACACATGCACATGCATGTTTGCATGTATTTAAACGCTCAAAAAAGGGTGGCCTAAAATGACCAAACGGGTTAGAGTTCATTGCAACATTTTTTTTACACATAATTATGAAGTTTTTTTTTTATATTCAGTAGGATATTAATAGAAACTATTTTAAATTAAAAAAAAACAAGATTACGAAGCTCAAGATCCCGGAATCGGCTCATCACACGGGCATTTGTATAGGGGATCGAATTTTTCTGATCTGCATTGGATCATGCGGTTGTTTTAATTATTGCCAGCTGGTCTTCCTGACGAAAGCACAGCATTCAAAGATGATCACTGCCGATAGCGCTTGGTGCGCTGTTCACTGGCGAAGTGGAAAATAAAAACCGCTAAAATAAGTTCTCTAATTTCTAATTCGTTATCTTCCTTATTCCCTCCTTGGGAGCCGTTTATTAAGAAAAATCTACTATAAAATTTTTTTTTTTTTAATTTAACAATTTTTGCATTTAACCCTGGATGATTACTGTTCGTCGAAACGACAAAGCTCATATGTTCTTTATCATATAACCATTTTATGTCTCCTTAAATTCGTATCGCATTTTAAGGGGTGAACAAAGTTTTTGTTATATTTCATTTCTTTATTTTTATTTGATTTTTCTTATTTTTATTTTATTTTCTTTTCTTATTATTTTAATAAAATACTTCAGTAAAAGTATTTTTCCTTATTTTTAACTTTAAAAACTGCTCCGCTAGAACTATTTTCAAAAAATGTTCGTCGATTCAACGCAGAGTAACCTTAAAATGTACAAAAATGAAGAGTAACCATCCAGGATTAAATTAGTTTAAATTGATCCGAGGTTTTGGTCTCCGACACACAACAGAACTGATTCTAGTCCAATAATTCGAATAGCCTGAAGATATTCGTTCCAAATTTTGCTAATTCGATCAAACGACCCTAATAAATTAAAAAAAGCACTTTAAAGTGAATGCTCCTAATGAATATGATCCTAATTTTCATTCAATCATTATTCACTTGGCTTTTGTTTTTTACTTTTCAATTCATTAAAATATTTTTCGTTTGGTTGCTTTTAATAAAATAAAGTTTCATACAAACATTTAGATGACTGTAAGAAATAATACAAATAAAAAAAAAATATCTCTGTATGGAGATGTAAACACAGGCATGCATGTGTGTATGCACACACACACACACACACACTCATACCAAAATGAAACTGACCCTCTTAAATTATTTAATTGACACTAATTTAAAATGAGAGTAGCGTTACCCAAATGTTGGCACCAATTTAACCCAACCCGCTTGGAATAGTCAGTCAGTCAGTCAGTTGTATTTTTGTATATATATATATATATAATTTTCTTTACTTGATTGCAACTACATAGTACGACTATATGTTTCATGTAGACAAATTAGCCATGTACTATTACCCATGTCCAGCGAACATTTTTGTTCACGAATGCCATCAGATTTAGATATGCTGTATCGTGAAAACTTTTCGAATGCAACTCAGAATGAAGCTGGGAATTGGGGGAAATTCTTAACAAAAAAAAACAAACAAAAAATACAATATATAACTTACAATGTTTTCACGCTGACATGGTTTTCATATATTCTAGTCTTAACGTTAGAACCAACTGCTAAGCTATGGTTTTACCATGCAAACTGATTTTGTTAAAACCAACTTAAAACCGTTTGTGAGTTGCTGTTTAAGTAGGTTTTATAAAAAGCAGCCTTGATTTTTACATTTTACGTCTGTGCTAAGTTGAGTGCTGCCAAGTTTACATATTGTAAACATCTGATCATGTTTGGAGAATTACACAGGAAAATCCACCACCGTCATCTGCATGTTTTCTTTCAAAATCTGCCTGATTTTACATGAAACAATATGTTTTGAAGCATTTATTCGCTCTGTATGGGTATTTCCATACTTTTAAAACACTAATTAGCAAAATATATAAAACAACTCCTATTTTAAACTGTAATTTTTTTTAAATAATAAAAACAGCTGCAGTTCAGTTTGTGCATTAAGTATTACAAAACGTGCAGAAAAATACAACAACAAGTACATCAATTTCAATGAGAGTTTTAGTTTATTGTAATTAAATTTATTAGACATTCTGTGAGCCAAAACCTGAATTTTATTATATCACATATTTAAAAACACATATTTATGGTTCTAATGCTAAGACCAGGTTTTAACTTTCAGTGTAATATCACTATTAAGTAGCAGAAATTTGATTTTTGTTTTTGGTCTTGGATCAGCACTCAGGGTATGACGCCTACATATGCAGTGCATTGTGTCAGAAGCAGAGAGAAGGGGATAGTGCTAAGAGGACAGATTAGAAGATAGAAAATTTTTTTAAGCTACTTTTGCTTTGCCGGTGAATTTTTTTTTTTTTTTTGCTACAGTTAACGACGAAGAAGGATGCTGGATACTGCTCTTTTAGTACATGACAGTATTAATCGCTGTTGGCACGAAAAACTTGAAACATATTAAAAATTCTAAAATGCACTTGAGTTCATAATTGTAACAGCTGATGCAACATTTAAAGCCGGCTGATCATTAAAAAGGAGACAAACAACAGACTTTCGTGTTTAAAATGTTTCTGACATCATGCAAAATTGCTTGCTGGGTATCCATGTAGATACATCTGTATGTCTGTACTTAAGAGTGCTGTTCATTAAACATACGCACTTGTCTGTATGTATTTTAATTCATCAATTTTATTTTTTTAAGATGTTGGGAGCTTCTTTTCAAAAAAAAAACTTGCACTTTATTTTGAATCTATTAGTGCAGAGGAATAAGTTCGCGCTTAAAGTGTGTGTCATTTTGTTTCCTGGAAAAAAATATTAATTTGAATTAGAATTATAAGAAACCAGTTAATAATAAGAAGAAGAAAAACTATCAAATCGCTAACATTTTTTTTCTCTTTTGTTTGTGTAAACGCCAAAAATATATTTTTTAAGTTTGTGCTATTTGTTATTGAAATTAAAATTGTAAGTTAAAAAAAAAATTTTAAAGGACTTTTTTGAAAACTGTGATGGTGCTTCAATACAAAATAACTTTATGAAAATATATTATTATTTTATTTAGTTATTTATAGGGGTACATGTAAATATAATAACTATAAAAATTATATATAAATAATTAAAAACCTAAAATTAATTAAACAATGATTGAATTAATTAAGCAAGTTATTGAATTGATTAAACCAAACAGTTAATAAATTATTTGTTTCCATGGCTAATTTTTAAGCTAAGTGTGAGTGAGCTAAAACCTGCACAATGGAACTGTTCGCATAATAAAATTTAATAAATGTTAATTTGCATTTATTTGCAAGAAAATACTGCATGGAAAGAATAAAAGTGACAAACGGTCAGCGATACCAAGAAAATAATTTTCCCGGAATTTAACGTCCAGAATGCGTACCATCAAAAGTAGTTGCTGTAGCCACGTGCCCAAAGTCATTTTTATTTATTAATCTCATTAATTAATATTTCGAATAAAAATATACGAAAAATGGGACAACCTCCTAAAGACCTTTAACTTCCCGCTAATCTTAACCAGGTTTTTCATTTTCAAATCCAGTGATTCCCACGTGATATACAGTGATTGATGCAGGTTTGAATTACTACCAAAGGAATCGAGAACACTAGCTAATCAGATATATAATTTCGGATAAAAAGAAATAATAATAACAAATTCGAATTTTTTCGCTCACGATTTATCGCGAACGCATTAAGTGGGTTTTCCAAGATTTTGGTTTTGTCAAGAGCAATCGATCAGTAAAGCCACCGATCGGTAGTTATTCTAAATAACCACTTTAAGAAATGAGTTTCTTGCAATCTGTCGGATCGAATCAGTGAAAATTCAGTTGGATTCATTCAAAAGTTATGAGCGGATCACTTACTTACATACACACACACACACACACACACACACACACACAGACATACACCCTCTCAAAATTAGTGCAGAACGCTTCCCATCAACCCAAAACGTCGAAATCTGATGAGAACTCGATTTGTGCAAAACGGGCTTTCCGATTTTTTTAATTTTATTTTTAATTCTTCTAGCGGGAGAACAAAAATACATTTTTTGTGTCATATTTTATTAATTAACGTGCTATCGAAAATAAAATTAAAACAGCTCTCAAAATAGCAAAATAACAACAGTCGAGTTTGGTTAAGCAGAATTGAGAATTTACCGGAATTTTCTTCCGCATGGCAAAAGCAAAATTATAAACTTTTCCAATTTCATGAGAGTATTTGAAAATAATTTGTATTTGTTTGAGTCATTCCGTATTCATAAAAATTTTCTGAGAAATTCTTTTTGATTGGTCAAAATGTTATGCTTCATCATAAATCATTGAGTGGTTCTTAATACGCATAGAAAGTGTGGCGCAATATTGAAGCTAAAAAATTTTTTTTTAAGTTTGTGGGTAGGGATTATAAAAGCCGAATTAACTCCACGCCACCTTGCATATTGATCAGTTTTCACACTGTTTATTAATATTAAAAAAAGAAAATAATAAAATGAATTGAAGAAAATGTTTCTTAAATAAATTTTAATATGCTTTCATAGTTACAGCATGAGTTCTCCAATTTATGACAACGCCAGTACCTCAACTGATATGGAGGCCGAAGACGGGTAAGTTTAATTTCAAATTTAATTTAAAATTTAATTTATATTTTAATTTTAATTTTAAGTCATTTTTGTTTTTAATAATATTAGAAAGCACTACAATAATATTTGCTTTAAACTGCTTTTCAAAACTCCAAAGCCAATAATTATTTAGCACTCATGATGTATTAAATATAAGGTGGCATGGCTACACCAGATGAAATATTGTGCATGTTTTTATTTTTAATAATTTTTTTTTTTTTTGAGGAAATGACATTAGAAAAGTTGTTAAACTGCTTAACCTTTTTCCCTCGTAACTCATTTTAATAACTTTTCATTATGAATTCAACCCCCATCCCACAGTGAGTTATTCGACAAATAAATAAGAGAAGAGCCTGTATCAAATTTAGCCACTAAAAAAACAATTCCTTATGATAACAATTTATACTGGTATTTGAAATATCTACACAAAACATCATATCTTTGCTTGCATATTTGTTTACAGTGATAAACAAAAGTGTGCATCAATAAGACTCACAAGGGAATTTATGACACACTGTGTCAGAAAATGTTAAATTTTCACGATAATTTTTTCCAGATAGTCCGAGTATTTACACTTTGTTTTGATTTAAATTTGATATTTGAAGGGTGATATTTTGGCAATATTCTTTATGGCAACAGCTGATTTCGTGTAACATGTTCACTTCCGTCTACAATTATCTATGATTCCCCATATAAACGAATAACACTTGTAGATCATGGAATTTTATTATCAAAATTCACAGTCGGCTAAGAAAGTGCATCGTGCGAAGAGTTGCGTTTAGCATTCTGGCTTAATGGATGGATACTTAAACACGTCTAATTGCCGTACCTGATGTAAAGTAATCTTCACATCAGGTATGCCTTAAGAATTATGTATGCTTAAGCATTAAGCATTACAAGAACTTCCAGTGCACTATTTGACGTGGATTAAGAGTCGGTAGCATTACTGGTTCATTACCGGTTACTGTTAAATATTTAGTTTTTCGCAATTATATTTTTGTGTCGATATTCTCCTTCTCAATATCGCATCTCAACATTATTCAATTATTTCTATAGTTCGGGCATAGAGAATTTCCATGAATAACGGATCAAAACTATATAAACAATTTTGTTCAACACTGTAATAAGAAGCTAGACATAATATACACAAATACATTCTTGCATTTGCAGACACACACACACACACGCGCACATGGCTACGCATGAAATTTATTAAAATGCTGCTTAAATTTGTTTGGTCATTAAGATAAGTTTTAATTTTCTTTTAATACTCGTCGTAGTTGATTATTTTTAAATGCTGCTCTTTTAGTGACATTTTATGATCTATAACTCTCACTCCACTTCTTGTCCACAGCCTTTCGCCTTTGCATGGAGAAACCCATTCATATACAAACACTAAATACGAATATAAAAAAAAAAAAAGAGGAATAATAATAACAAAACATAAAGATAAGAGTGCGATGTTTTTAACAATTGCTGGGATTATGTTTACGATACTAAAATACAACAATAACAACTTTTCAATACATAGACAGACTTGTGTGTGTGTGAGTGTGCACGTTTGCTCATGTGTCTTATAATATTTTCCTATTGAAATCCAGCGCTTTTTTAAAATACCCTCAAGTATCTTTAGGTTTGGCACATTTTACATTGACTAATCAATGGATTTCATTGAAAATCAAATGACAAATAAAAACCATAAATACGATTTCGAAAAAAAACAGTAGATGTAAAATATATTAATGACACTTCCTTCTGATAAAGAGGTTATCGCCAATAATGCGAAGAGCAAGCAAATATTAAGTTTGTGCATTATTTGGAATTATAGTTGCTTTCATTCATCAGAAAACAGGCCGAGAACGAAGTACAATTCCTTTTGAGACTTAACGAAGCAGTTAAGGAAAGAAATAAAGACATTTTATTAGCAAACGAACACTCAATAAATTGTTAAGTTTTTCCACTGCAGCATCCTGAAAGTATGCAATACATATTTTTTTAATATTCACTTGTTTTATTTTTATGGATAAGCGTGTGTGTGTTTAAGCCATTGTTTTAAGCGGGCCAAAGCAGGACAACTTGGCACAAGAATGAGAAAAAAAACTCTTGCATTAACCAAATAGAATCGCACGTATTTTTGTGCTTAAAATAAGTTGTGAGAAGTGAAATGTTTACGGCGTATGCGCTGCGTTAGTGATCAAATTCTATGAATATATCTATAAACAAAAAGGTGCCGCAAAATTAGTCATGCAAATTTTGTTTTTTTTACTGAATGAAAGATTTCCAATAAATTTTATGACATCGTCTTCTTCTTCTTTGAGACTTTTTATGCAGGCACCGTAAATAGCAATTATCCGAATAACTTAAACTCAAAAAATCGTCATCGAAAATCTAGAATCGTGCTGTCTTGGTTTTTCAGAAGCTATGCAGATCTTAAAAAAATGCTCTCAACTCAAAATTTTAGAATTATTTTCCAAGGATTTATAAATTTGGTTATTTGTTTTTCGGTAATTAAAAATCGAACCCATTTTTTATAATGGCCAATTATTTTGCAATGGAAGAAAGACGTCGTTGGAAAATATCGAAATTTGCCAAATTCAAAAAAATATTAATTTTGTGGATATTTTTTTTTTATCAGGCGTAAGGATTTTTTTGTTTGTTTCTTCAATAAAAAAATTATGGAAAAAGTTTTTTTTCTCTATTACGCCTTTTGGTTTTGGGTAGTTTAATCAGTGGAAAATATTTTATCTTATTTAAAAAAATTTTAATTTCTTGAACTACTTAATTTATAAAATAATATTTTTAATTCAACATGCGCATGTGTTTGTGTACTTTCAGATTTTCTTCTTCAATGCTTACATTTGCAGCGATCATGACTTTGCTGATCATGATCGTGGGAATTTGCGGCAATTTCCTAACCGTTGCAGCTTTAATCAAATGCCCGAAAGTTCGCAATGTTGCAGCCGCTTTTATAATGAGGTAAACGATTTAAGATTGAAGCAAAATTATTTGCCATTCCGCAAGGAAAAGTTTTCTAAAGTTTTGTGAAAAATAAACATGAAACAATAGTTTCGTTGTTACGAAGAATTGTGGAATGATGTTATAAAATGGCAGGCAGATTATCTGCCTGTTCCCCGATGTCGTTCAATTGGATAAATAACGTACTTAAAACAAAAATAATTTTTAAAATTTAAAATCTTTTTCTTATAAGAAATAATAACTCTTATTATAAGAAATATTGTTTGCTGAAGTTGTAAGAGACAAGACTACGATCCGTGGTTCAACTCCGCTCTCAGTCCGGAGATGCATGGTTGCGTTAATTGTTGTCGGCTTGTCCCAATAACGATAGCACTGAACATTACCGACACTGATTAACACCGTCATGTACTAAAAGAGCAGAGCGCAGCACCTTCCTTCGTCCGTATCAGTAGCAAAAGAAATCACCGGCGAAGTAAAAAAGCAAAAATTGCTACAACAAATTTTCCATTGTCGAATCTGTCTTCATCTTTCCTCTCCTTTGCCAGTTCCAGCGCAATACACTGCATATGTAGAGGTCTCCCCCTGAGTGCTGGTCCTGCTCATAAAATAGCGGAGAGTCAGCTACTAACGAATATATCACCCAGATATCGCTGGATTTGTCAAAGGCCATCTTGAAAGCGTCTTTAAGATAGAACTACATTTTTCATCCTGCTAAAACCGTTCATTTTTAGCGACGCCCCTGAATTTCAGACACTCCATGCCATGGCTCCCTTATTGAAACAATTTTAGTCGAATATATAAGTTTTATGGGTTGCCAGCAAAAATTAAGTCCGCTAGTGTTACATACATATAGAAATCGGCAATGTTCCTGTCGTACCCCCTGGCGAAAAGTGTTCTGTTAGATCGGTCACCAGTTAACACAGAGGACTTTGCCAAACCTAAGAAGATCACGTGCTAGTAGGATCACGGGGACTGAGCGGCACAAAAATCTGCTGCTCTTTTCCCTCTGTATGATTTCTGTTGAATTAAAAATTTACAACGATGCAGAGGAATATCGGTCAAGTAGTTGATCACCGTTTTTTAATTCTAAATTCAAGCCTTTACATAAAATCTTATACAGATTCTTTGATCCTATTTAGTCAACAGCAGAAAAACAGCAAAACTGTTTTAAAAATCCACCCACAAATTAAAATGACTACAATAAATTCTCTACCTTCTCATCTTCCTTCACCTTTCTTCCCCGCACTATCCTCTCCCTTCTAGCTGCAGCATAATGCACTGTATGTGTAGGGGTCTTACCCCGGATGCTGTTGCTACAAAAAAAGTATATGTTTGATGATTTTTTAATTCAAATCAACACTTTTTGGAATTTCAGTTTATGCATCGCAGATTTGTTGTTCTGCGCTTTAGTTCTGCCATTCAATGCTTTCCGCTTTATTGAGGGCACCTGGCGGCCAAGGGATTTTCTCTGCAAGATGATACCATTTATACAATATGGCAACATTGGAGTATCTCTTCTATGTATTGCCATGATTACCATCAACAGGTAATAATCGTTATTAGCCAGTAATGCCAACTTTCTTACACATTCAATTCAATAAACATTTTCATTTCTAACATCCTCAAACGCAGATACGTCATGATTGCCCACCACAGTACGTATGGAAAAATTTACAAAAGACACTGGATTGCAGCCATGATAATATTCTGTTGGGTATTTTCGTATGGCATGCAACTGCCAACGCTGGTCGGTGCTTGGGGTACATTTGAGTATGATCCAAAGTTGGGCACGTGTTCTATAATGGAGGATGATCATGGCCACAGCAGCAAGACGACACTGTTCGTTATTGCATTCGTTATACCCTGCCTAATAATTATTGCATGTTATGCGAAAATCTTTTGGGTCGTTCACAAGTCTGAGCAGCGTTTAAAGCGTCATGCGAACAAGCAAAATTCAATACCAAATAATTTGAGAACAACACCTGTTGCAACGGCCAGCAATGTTGAGACAGGCAATGGCCAAAGTCGAATCTCTTCGGCCGAGAGCAGCAGTTATTCGACGGATGTTAAACAAGAGTCGGTACAAAAGCAAACCACACGCATCAAAGACCAGAGGGAAGTGAGAGCAAAACGCAATGAGTGGCGCATTACCAAAATGGTGTTGGCAATATTTTTGAGTTTTATTATCTGCTATCTGCCCATCACCATTGCCAAGGTGGCTGATCAAGATGTGGAACATCCCAATTTTCATATTCTCAGCTACATCATGTTGTATTTGTCGGCTTGCATTAATCCAATTATTTATGTGATCATGAATAAACAGTATCGCAAGGCCTACAAGACAGTGATCATGTGTAAGCCAGGACGTTTCTTGTCTTTTGGCAAGCATGTAACGGGGGCCGGAGGTGGCGTCGGCGGTGCTAACAACGGCAATGGCAGTAGTGTGGCAGGTATGTGATTGTATTGTTTATTTGTGAAGTGGTGATGGAGCAACAAAACTAAGTCACTGTCATTTGTTTTAGAGAAATGGAAAGATACCGGATTGAGCCACATGTCGCACAGTCGCACAATGGTTTCGGCAGTGGATCAACAAAATACCAGCTTCAGCAGTTCCGTCCCATTGCCAGCCATAGAACTGAACAGCAATCAGAGCGAAGCGAATGTCAAAGATACGATAGAGCCCAGGGTGGCAACGTTGCCGATATCAGAGCAAACATCAGTTGCGACATCTATGCAGATGGTGAACGAGCCAAAGACGAACAGCGAAGAAAGGCCCGAGGCACCAGCAACGGAAGAGCAAATTCCGATCCCTACTATAACCCAGAATCCGAGCAAAAGTTCCAACAACAATCTGACCGAGCAGTTGAACACTCCCACGAGTATAATAACTCCGAGGACTATCAAACGCATAGCCCTGGTGGGCGGAGATATAATTTTGGAAGAGGAAGAAGAGGAGGAGGAGGAGCCAAAGGAGATAGAAACGTTACAGATAGAAATAAAGAAATCGGAGGAAGAAGAGGAGGGGGAGGAGAAGAAAGAAGAAATGGCAGCTGCAATACCACCGCCTGTCCCAGCCATTATGAGCCAACGGCCGACTCCAGTATACGTGAATGCGAGTGTATTACACCAGAAGAAAAACCCATCCTACGGCCAGAACATCAACGTCATTCCAGATAATAAGAATTCCAATAAACTTTTAACCAAACCGAAACTTTAAAAGACTACTTGCAATGCTTTAATTACACAGTTACATATTTACACACACACACACACACACACACTTAAGTATAAAGAAAAATATTAGTTTAAAGCAACCCTGGTAGTGGGTATTCCATCACCGATTAGCGGGTTTAAGTTAAAAAAAACGAAAGAATGACTTGGCGAGATTTAAAGTCAACACAAAAACACACATTCCAAACAATTTACAAATATTTCGAATGAATTTTAAATAATTATTTCAACAATTAATTAGTTAGTTTGTACTTTTATTTACACATAAGTTTTGTATTTATTTATTGTCATAACTTTTACCAACATTAAATATATTTTGTAAGTTTCTTATTTTAACTCTATTCGAAACGTGCCCATATTTATAAACTTATCAGATATATTAATTCGTACGATAATTATGTAACAGCTGCGAGTATTTTATTTTTATGTCGAATAAACAAATAAATGCGATTTTGTGGTTAAATTAGTTTTAAATAAAAAGAAATTTTTGAAATTCACATAGCGCGAAAGACAATGTGGCAACAGAGACGATGCGATGGTGCAATGCCTTCATCTCCAATGGGTTAATAACCAATTTTAATATTAAAAACATAAAAGAGAGATGGTAAAATAGCACTGCACTGCGCTGCGTTTTACAGCGTTCAAGAGAGCATTTTCATATTTTCACAATTTGCCTTCTAACTGATTGGATCAGCTGTTTGCGCGGCATTTACAATTTCAGTGTTCGTCTAATTGGGCCTTTACTTGCGAGATATTTTGCTTGCCAGCAATTTTTTACTGGCTGTTGCTGGACTGTCAGATTTAAAAATATGTTTGTATTAATTTAATTGATGGCATAGATTGTTAGCTTTCACTGAATCTTATATCATCTTATAGAAAATAATAAGAACTCCATGATTAATGATTTGCTATCAATTTGTAATATAATTTTGTTTACTTTCAAGCAACCGGAGCTTTTAAGCTTTGATTAAATATAGTAAAAAAAACACATTTCTAAATGCTGCAGTCAGCTGTCTCTGACAAAATGGAAAAATGCTCCCTTTTTTGTATTGTTGTAATAATGAGACCAAGGCGCATCTATACTATATCTATAGTATAGATGTGCCTTGAATGAGACGATCTAATATCTTCTGTACAAAAATACTTTGTTTTCAAACAGATCCAAGGCGAATTGAATAGGTTTAAATAGTATTAGTTGGCCAGCATAAGCGTAGGTAGGATGTTATTCTGAGGTGGGCTAGTGAACCATCTTCCAGAGAACATGTATATATATATATATATATATATATATATATATATATGTTATGTATGAATTTTTCATTATATCAAAGCAATTTTTGAGCCAAGCAAAGCAAAAGGTATATCACAAAAATTAAGTTTGCAATGAATATATTAACAAGTTATTTATAAACTATTGGTAACGATATATGTTTCATATAATCTTTTCTTAGCATATCAAATATGTTTAGCGTACTATAGTTTCAGCTTTCATGGATTCGCAGTCAATTTGCAAGATATATTTGTAATAATTTCCTTTTACTTTTTTCAAAACTCGCGCTATTTCCACTGATTATTTATTTTTCTTGGAAAAGTGTTCAATATCACTCTAAATATCATCCAACTTATCGCAGATCTCATTATATTACTCCAATGATATTGCAACACCAATTACCCAAAGTTGAAATATCAAAGCTGCTTCTGAAACTTTCAATACTCTTGTGCTCAATAAATCATTGGATACACTATGACAAACGAATACAGATTTAGCCACACTAGCCCCCCGTACCAGCTACGCTTATGAATGTCGGCGTCAAATTCTTTTTATTGTACCCATCTAAAGCAAAAATTTTATGCAAGATGGCCTTAAAAACACAACATGTCGAATGCAAAGAATTGATGCTGCACTTTTCATACGGTGAGTGACATATAGTAAGTCAAACGCAGTATAAAAAGAATGCCAAAAGGTTTTATCACGTATTAATGTTGCTGCCAGAAGAGCATTCGATAATAAGATCAGTACGATAGAAAACATCTTCAGTGGAAGGGAATATACATATTTCTATCTGTGCTTTTAAGAATATAGAAAGAATTAAAGTAATCAAATATGCCAATAGCAAATATAATTTGCTCAATATGCACTGAAGTTTTTAATAACTCTGATGATGTGCACAGCACCACTTGTGGACATTTATTTCATTTGTCCTGCTTGAGTAGTTGGCAAATGCGGTAAGACGACTATTCGTATACTATTTTAAGATTTAATAATTTATTTTTTTAGACAAAAGAATTGTCCCCAGTGTCGTCTTCAGAATCCAACAACACATAAACTACATCTAAGCTTCGATGAGTCGGAGGAAATACCTGAAACTACCGAAAATGTTGACATTAAGCTTGTCAGCGCCAACGAAAAAATTATCGAGCTTCAGGACCAAGTAAAACAACATCAAACTGAATTTTTGCAACTTCAAAAGCAATTCACTCTAATGGAAAAGTCAAACTTGGAACTAGAGGAAAAAATTAGTACAATCAATGACATGGAAAACGACTTCATGCAGCTTCAAGCGCAGTATACAGAGTCATCGGAACTTAAAAAAGATCTTGAAGATCAAATTAATCAATTATTTATTCGAAATGAATGCAAAGCACAAGAACTCAAATATAAAAGTTCGCGAAATGTGTCGGAAAAAGATAAATTTCATTCAATGCATGCGCCTGCAACCGGTGGTGTTCTGAACGAAAAGATAAATTTTTTAGAGCAAAAAATTAAACATATTTTACACGAGTTTGATAAGGAAATCAAACAAAGGGCTGAATTGTCGACGGAAAATATGAAATTACAAAGCCGTGTCAACAGTTTACAAAACCCTTTGGGGAAAATTGAAAATGAGCCAACAATGAAAAATAGTAAAGAAAATGTTACACAAAACGGTGTTAAGTTTAAAAACGTAACAGTAACACAAAACAAGCATAAAACAAATTCAAACCGACAGAGTGAGAAATTTAAAACAAATACTACCCAAACTACTGAGAAATTTGAAACAAATACTACCCAAAAGTCTGAGAAATTAAAAAGAAGCGCTCCGCAAAATTCTGAGAAAGCGAATTATTTGGTAATAAAACAATTCCCTATGAATCAATTAACAGAGCCTTTGGAAAACGTTATTATTTTGCTTTCATCAAAAATGAAATTACAGATTTCAACTGATGACCTGATCGGAGTAAGTCTTGTGACTAACAAAAATAAAATGTCTAATAAAGCTCAGATAGTCGTTGAATTTAAAAGCTCTGAAATGAAAAATAGTTTTCTTTTAAACACTAAAACATTAAAAAAGGACGCAATATTTCAATCCATTTGTATTGAAGATCTTCATGAACTGTACTTATATGCAAAAAAAATTCTTGAAACTCATGGATACAAAGTTTTTTATAAAAATCATAAAATTTTTGCCAACAAAAATAATACCAGTAGAGCTGAAATCATTCATATACAATCTAAAACTCAAGTGGACAACATTGAAAATAGCAATTTTGTGAATATAACGGGTATATCTCCTAAGGAGTTCTCCGCGTTAAAATTAACTTAATGTAAATCCATATTTTACAAAGAATTTTAATAAAGTTTGTTTGATTTATTCAATATGAAAGAATTAATTTCTCTACTGCAAATTTGGCTTCATTTGCTAATAGAATAGACGAATGTATTCTGTGACAAATAGTTTAATATTTCCGAGATATACATGCGTACATACAATTTGTGGTTTAAATAGTACAAAACACAAATTTTGAGGGAAAATAGGAAGACTATTTTATGAGCTAAACGAACATTTGTTTTTTGGGTGTAATGGGATTGCTGTTTCGAATATTAGAAAAACTTTTTTTCCAATTTGTTGGAACGAAGAAACTTTTTAATTAAGTATACGATTATTCGAATACTTCTTTTTCAACAATTTTTATAAAAATTTTACTGTCAGTAATATCCTGCACACATACGCCATTGCAGACAAAAAATCAAGCCTTTGGCTACTTGTGCGAGACTGTCTGCACCGTGAAATCGTACTTGAATAACATCTTGAAAAGATGATGCACGTTTATGTTTCGACCATTTGAATTCATCCATACCACAAAATAATCCTGTGATCCATACTGTTTACATATATGGATGCCATAATCAGCTTCTTTTGTTATTTCCACAGATTACTTCAAAACTACAAACGCTTTCTACTTCATGGTGTAGCACGTCGTTTTTGACAATACAGAGAACTTCATATGGGTTTGTTATTATTTTATCGTTGCATAGTGAGATCACAAATGCATAGCTACATGTATAATCAGCTGTTCGACCAATACACAATAGATATAACAAAACTAGAATATGGTATTATTGAACAAATAACGCAAAATTGGTCAAAAACTGTTTTTTAAATGGACGCCTGTGAGTCCAATTATTTATATACACATGGCTGAAAAAAGTTGAGATCTTCTTTGCGGTAAAATGTTTGGTTTCTCGCGTTCCCGTACTTTTAAGCATTTTTCCGATCTTTACCAAAAAAAAAAAAAAAGTGCGGGATCACAACCAATAATTTTGACTTAAGTCAAATGCAAAACAATGCCACAGTTTGTTTTCGTATTTGTTGCAAAAAGGCGGCCACATTATTATAGCAGAATAATTTAGTTATATAGCCAAGTAGTTTATGTCACAGATTATTAAAAAATATTTGTTCAGTGGAAAGCAACACAATTCCATTTATGCTTTTCTAATTAATAAGTGTATAAAGAACTGAAATAAAGAAATATGTCAACAGCAAATATAATTTGCTCAATCTGCACTGAAGTTTTTAAAAACTGTGATGATGTCCATAGTACCACTTGTGGACATTTATTTCATTTTTCCTGCTTGAGTCGATGGCAAATGAGGTAAGAATGACGAATATAGCGATCTTTTAATATAAAACAAATTATTTTGTAGGCAAAAGAATTGTCCTCAGTGTCGTTATGAAAATCCAGGAACCCATAAACTAAATCTAACCTTTGATGAATCAGAGAAAGATTCAGAGGTAGACGAAGACTTTGGAATTAAGCTTGCAATCGCTCATGAAAACATGTTGAAGCTTCAAGAGGAAATTAAGGAAAGAAAAATACAATATTCTCAACTTCAAAGTCAGTTCACGGCTACTGAAAACACAAACTTAGAATTGGAAGAAAAAATCAACACCATCAAGGACATGGAAAATGAGTTTATGCAACTTCAAGCGCAATATACGGAGACATCGGAACTCAAAAAAGCGCTTGAAGACGAAATTGATCAATTAGTTGTTCGTAATGAATGTCAGGCACAAGAACTGAAATACAAAATTTTAGAAAATGAATCAATAAAAGCCAAAATTGATTCAAATCAACCGGACGTAGCTGATGGAATTCTCAACGGTAAGATAAATGTGTTAGAGCAAAAAATACACCTCTATTCACAAGAGTTTGAGAAAGAAATCAAACTGAGCACTCAACTGTCCATAGAAAATATGAAATTACAAAGTCAATTAAAGCAATTGCAAAATTCTCTATAGAAAAAATCGCGTCAATAATGAAAAATTGTGCAACAAAAACTATACAAAACTGTGGAAATGAAATATATCGGTAGTACATTCATGTGTAATGTAAGTGCAGCATTTTAAAGGACAAATTAAAAAGTTTAAACAGGATAAAACATTTTTCAATTTTGCTAAGAAAGAAAACTAACCACCTGTCGCATAAATATCGTTTATGTTAAAAAATACTATTTGTGTACTTACTATGTATGCATATATAGCTTAATACAAAAATTAGATAAATACATACCGATTTTGTTTTAGTTGCATTGTTTTCTTTTAAACTCATTGAGATTTTTAGATAACTATCACACCAAACACAACAAACTCTTTGGGTTTTTTTATTTTTACAAACAATTAATACCATCCCATTGTATTAGGTTCATCAATTTTCTCGGATAAATATGTCGTATTACCATGAGGCACAACAAAAAATATTCTAATTTTTTTGTCGACAGATTGTTGGTTTAGCTAACTCCGCCATTAGATTATTGTTATTATGTTTTGCTTTTTCTCTACAACAAAATCGCGCAATATAGTGAATATAGACATATATTACAACTGCCAGCCTCTTACTTTTTTAACATTTATGTAATTAGTTTATTTAATTGCACCACTAAAATTATTTTAAGCTTTTTCACCAAAACTACATGTTCTTGTTTAGCAAAGAACAAAAAACTGCAAACTTTACTTTTATATGGAATTAGTATCGGAAGCAACATATTACAGCAGACACAAAACCAATTTGAATGTTTTTCCGAAAATACCTTACCGCACGAGATACTAAATTAGCACATATTTCAGAATGTTCAAAAACTATTCGCGATCTAAACCAATTTAATTTATATAAAACGGACATCCGAAGTTGAATGTTAGTTTTAACTAAAGAATAGTGTTGGAAAGCTAACTTTTTATAATAGACATTATGAACTTTCAATTGTTTGTCACCAAACTTAATAGTGACACCAGCGTTGCCACAGAAATGTAATCTACCCCGCCAAGAATCTGCAATACATAAGGTATAATATTTAAATGATCTATGCAATAGTTTTCAAATTAACATGAAAGGCATAAAAAGTATTGATTTACCGGTGATGCACTTGTAATATAATGTTACTTGAGGCTAATTTCGAATAATCAATTGTAAAGAAAGCTCGCATTATATGTTGAAGGTGTGAATGCGTAGTGGAAACGTGTTCGTGTATCGTGTGTATTTAACAGGCAACATATATTCTGTAACCCTCCAGCAACGCAACGTGATTTACAAAATTAGTTTTGTTTTCATATCGATCATAGGTTTTCTGCGATTTCGATAATTACATGAAAATCGGCAACTCCGTTTCCATGTATGTATGTATGGATGTAAGCACAAATTTTCATAATGAGCAGAAACAAAGGAATTCAAGAAGGTGTAGATCGAGCATTCCCCGACTTATTATTTGTTTTTATGTATTAAATATTTTAAATAAAGATGGATGAAATATTATTAAAAAGACCCGACGCAGAAATTGAAAATGCCGACAACGAAATAAAAGAATACATACTTTTGCTGGAAAAAAAGTTGAAGAATTGTTTTATAATGTCTGCAATAAATAAAGATATCCATGCAAAATTCATAAATCAGCATCAATGTAATGAACTCCAGAAAAAAGAAATACAAAAACTAGAAGCTGACAATGCGAATCTAGATGCAGAAAATGAGAGACTTAAAACAAAATTAAATATGGTAGAGAAAGGAATGCAATATATGAAAATTGATCGGAATATCGAAACTGCGGGAGCTGCTTCCAATATAAAAGAAGTTAATCGAACACAATTAAACAATAATATTGCTGATAACGACCCTTATGCAAACAGTGTATTGGTTAAAGGCCTGACTGAGGAAAACCTTACCTTTATTCATAGAAGAGATATCATTAATTTGAGTCGCGCTATGGGCATGAAACTAAAGGATAAAGATATCGTGAAAGTTTCTAAGTTGGAACGTAAATTTTATGAGAGACACAATCTGAAACCGGAAAACATAATATTAATTGTACAGTTCTTAACGCCAGAACTAAAAGTGCAATTCATCAAAAATAAGGAGAAACTAAAACTTCATCCGCGCTATGACTGCATAGAAATTAATGATTATGTTAGTGACGAAGTTTACAATTTGTATCAGTATGCAAAAATTTTGAAAACCTGCGGCTATGCCCTGATCTATTGGAGAAACAATTGTGTATATGCCAAGAAAACCCGATCAACCTACTGTGAACCAATATTAATTAAATCAAAAAACGATGTGGAAGCATTAAAAACAAAATTGCTATAGTGAAATAACTACGAACTCTTTGTATGTATATTAAAAACTTATGTGTTAACTGTGTATTTAAGAAATGAATAAAATTTAATTAGGTTCTTCTCTAAACAAACGTAATTTATTTCACATGTTTTCTAATTTAGGGTTCGGTATATCCACACATCAAACAAAGCAGATAAATTATCACTTTAAAATTAAACCGTAATTGTGATACAAGTAATCGCAGCTATTTAAAATTAAGAAATTGTTATTGAAAAAGTACTTCTAAGCAAATTTCTAAGAAAAAATATATAGATTCCTACTACGAAAGTAGTTCCACATAATTTGATCTCTTATTGATACGTTATTCAATCTAACCAGTAACTTGTGTGTGTAGGTCAACCTCAACTTCCAAAAGCTTAAAGATTCGTATCGCCTATTCATTAACATCATTTTGATATTTCGGTAAGATGTTAATAATGATATCGCCTCTATTTAGACGTTTCTGCAAGTTTGGATACTCGAGCCTTGACGATATGCAAGTGTCACACAGTTTAATTTAAGGATCCACTACCTTTGATTGGTGATGTCATTTCATCTGCAGGGATCCCCACATAATTTGTATGAATACATTTCTGGCACAATATGAAGCAAGTACTTCCTTATGATTTCGTTATATTCTTTCAAGTTGGTAAAACGTAATAAATAGAAACAACTGGAGCCATAGGGTTGTATTTTGACCGTTACATATCTCGACATATCTTCATATTGTTAAAAGTTTATTGCATGGTGGCTCAAATATATATTTGGTTTACCTTTTACTATGAATGTTAACTTTTGACCATTTGTAACCTATGAAAGTTTACTGTGACCGGATTTACCTACGGGAAGTTTATTCTGCAATTTTCATTCAGCTGTGAGAAAAGTAGAGAGATATATGAAACATTAGGTGCGTTCGTTTACCCCAAAATTTGTATTGGATTTTACTAAAATGCGTTAGTTTACACATTAATTTGCAAAAGAGAGCACCAGTCGCGAGAGTAAAGTGGCAGTTATTTGACCGAGAGTCTCCAAATTTTTACTGTACAAACTTTTACTTTTTTACTACCAGTAAAATCTAGTACAAAAGAAAAACATATGATTTAATAAAGTAAACATGCAAAAGTCAGCAAACAAAAAGCATAAAATTTTGAATAAAAATATTTAAAAGAAGAAAACCTGAATTAAAAGCGCAGCAAAAAACCAAAATAATTATTTTCAACGTGAAACAAATTAAATAAGTGTGTTATAATCACACTTTGTATGTTCCGAAATGTTCCAGGAGAGCATACAATATACATTCTGGAGAGTAAAATTTTCAAATAACCCAGAATTTACTCGAACTACTGGCTTTTACTGGAAAAGTAAACAAACGCACCTATTATTCTCTCTGTCTTTCTACCAACTGAATTAAAAATTTGAATAATAAACTTTCCCAGTGTAAGAGGAATCTTACCTTTCGGCTTTTTTTTATTGTAAAACATCTTGGTTTTACAAGAAACATAAAAAAAAAATCCCGTTGGTTTTGTATTGTTGTACTAATGCAATGACCCACTAAGTTGTTGGGAGTGTTATAATGATATATTGTACTGCACAAGGTTTGAACTTATACATACATAAATTAAAAGAATCGCAGTTTGATTTAAAGATATTTCAATAATATACAACATGCCGAGTTGTGCAGTATGCAGAAAATGTTTTAAAAAATGGGAGGTTGTACACAGCTCCAGTTGTGGACAATTACTTCATTCCCAATGCATTTGGCAATGGCGGTAAGCATGACGAATATGACGATCTTTTAAGATGTAGCTAGTTATTTTGCAGGCATAAGGACTGCCCTTGTTGTTTGTTCGATCCAAGAACCTATGAAGTACATTTAAAGATAGATGAGTCAGATCAGATAACTAAAACAGAAGACATCGATATTACGCTTGTAACCGCAAAAGACAAAATAGTTCATCTTCAGGATCAAGTGGAGGAGCTGAAAACACAGTTTTTACAATTGCAGAAACAGTTTACTGTTACCGAACAGTCGAGTATAGAGCTAATGAAAAATATTACCGCAATTAGAGACACAGAAACTGATTTCATGGAGATTCATCGTCGCTATGTGGAATCACTGGAATTCAGAAAAATGCTTGAAGATGGAATTAATAAATTGTTTATTCGAAACGAATGCAAAGCGGATGAATCGAAGGAAAAAATTTTGGAATTTCAATCGACTAAAGCCGAAATGGATTCAAAGCAAATGGACATAACCGATGGAATTCAGAACGAAAAGACGAATATTTTAGAGAAAAGAATGAAGCACATTTCAAACGAGCTTGAAAATGAAATCAAGCGAAGCACTCAACTGGCTGTAGAAAATATGGAACTACAATGTCGTATTGAAAACTTACTAAATGCTCCTGAAAAAAATAAAGAACAACCTATAACCAAAATAAATACAACAGAAAACAGTGCAAACATTAAAAACAAAAATCACACCCAAACAAATCCCACCCAAAACCGCGAGATTTTCAAAACAAATGCTGTCCAAAATTCTAAAACAGCTAATATCTTAAAAATAAAAGAATTCCCTTTGGAAAGATTAATAATGCCTTTGGAAGTAACTATAATTTTGCTAGCATCAAAAATGAACTTATACATTTCAAAAGATGACTTGATTGATGTTCAACTTGTGATCAACAAAAATAAAAAATCTGCAAAAGCTCAGATAATTGTTGAATTTAAAAGCGTGGAGATAAAAAACAAATTTGTCGTTAATAGTGCCATTTTAAAAAACTACCCACAATTTAAATCCATTTGTATTGAAGATCTTAACGAACTATACTTATATGCACGAAACATTCTTAAAAAGGTTGGATACAAAGTTTTTTATGAAAATTATAACGTTTTTGTTAAGAAGAATGATACCAGTAACGTTAAAGTTTCAAACATACAATCTAAATCTCAAGTGGACAAAATTAAAAACTTTAATGCCTAGAGATAATGCAACTAAAGAGTTCGCTCTATTGAAGTGAGTAGGTTGTGGAATGAAAGGAATTTATTTAAGAATGTTTTCAGTTAATTTGTATAAAATAAGTGCATAATTACTTAATGTTTTTTTTTTAATAAAAAAGTTACTAAAAACACTACCGCTTTGTTTATTATGTGGTTAGGTATGTCCATATGCCTGCATTTTATACCAAATCCTCAGTAGACTTCAATCTACTTCCAAAATTAGAAAATCTCTTAGCTAATTCACACACTTTCAGAAATCAATTGGGACTAAAAATCTATTTGAAAAATGCCTTGATCGCATATGCCAATAACAATTCGAATCGAATTGCAGAACAATCTGCAATCCCAAGGTATACCAGTATTAATTCGCTTTAGCTACATACACACGTCAATCATAGATGGTGGTTACTCTGTATTACAAAGAAATTGCTTTTGCCTCGCAATGTAGATGCATCATCAAAAATATCTCGAGTTTTGCGACATTAAATGAAGAGTGGCAATATGTAAGGAGTTACGAAGTCACTTGAGATGGGTACAAATCACAGGGTGTGAAATGGATCCTATTCCGTCCAGGAAAAGCTATATTACTATCTCATTCTTGTCTTAATCAGCCCAAAACAAACTACACAGGTTTTGCACACACATTTTACGTGGTTTATGAGGCGGTTGTTTGCTTGTACAAATGCGCGCATGAAGATTGAATGTTTTCAAATGTAAGGCGGTAGAAGGACGAGAGCAAAAATAAAACAGTGGACCTGGAAAAGTGTTAACATTCGTTTGTCCTGGATCCTTCTTATCTCTCTCACACGTTCTTTTTTTTCATTTAAAAAAAGGAGCTTTAGGCATGTTTGTGATGCTCGTTATCCATATGGAACAGAGCAAAGGTTGTGTACGAACAATAAACTGAGCCCAAGACGAATTAACAATAGTTGACCTCGACAGCTGATTTGGATATTTCTAGCTGCTTTAATTGTGGGATTGTCAAAAACCTTGAATGATCCTGAGTACACTCCATGGTTCAATTATATTGGGGTAGCCTCGCAACGTCATTCAGATATAATATGGCATGTACAGAATGCACAAAAGCTCCTGGTATTTCACTTCATTTACAACAATAAACCCTCATTGTTTAACTTTTTTATTTGTTTTATTCTTGCGCTACATGGTATATAATTATACCATGTCACAAGCCTGTTGCACATATGAAAATACGGAGTTTTAGCATTTGATAAGTGATTTGAAGAAATTGTATTATACAGACCTACATGCACATAACTCGAATTTGTTCTAGAGAGTATTTCAGTCTATTGTCCTATTATTTCATTTACAACAATCCTTTATTTTTATTTTGAAAGTCTGTTTTGCCTAGCAGGAGTCAAAAAAGTACTTTTTCGAACAAAAACTTGTACCATATTAATATCTCAATTATTTTACGTCACTGTCATATATGCTCTTTATGCTGGTTTTCTTTACTTCTTATTTAGTGGTGAATATCGTTTATTGTGCAAAACCGCGTCGGAAACGTTGTGCAGATTTTTTATTATTGCAAGTTATTAAATTAATTGCTAAATATACAAAATATAGAAGCAAAAACGTAAGCCAGCGCTTTACTATTCCATATTGAACAAAAGTACATACAACTCAAATAACTGCGTAAGTTTTTATATTTATTAATACGGGGTTGTGGATTTCATCCCAAAAAATATGAGGCATAATCAATGAATATTGTTTGTGTTTGTTTTGTTGTTTTCTTTGTGCTTATATTTGCAAGAAACGCGAAAATGTACAATGCAATTTTATAAACAATTTCAAGGTGAAACTCGCTTCTCTAGAGTTGCCTAATAAATAAAATTCATTGTATAGATTACTCGAAAGGTGACTAAGTAATACCGTTTGGGAATGAGAGTTTCTAACTTATTATATTAATACTAAATGATTATGCATATGAAAGAAATATTAAAATTTTTCTCAGATGCCAAAAAAGGAAGAACCGGCACCAACTAGCCAAATAAATTTAAAAACATTTTGCATGTATGGTTGATGTTAAACTCTGTACAAAGGGAACCTAAATTAAACAGCTCCTCATCTCCATCGTGTACAAGAGCATTGACCATGGTGGCTTTGATTTTTAGTCTTCTTGTCTGGCTTATATACGCGTTTATTTATACATACACATGAATATATATAGTATAGTTGGACTGAAAAATTAGCAGTGACTATAAATTATAAAAAGAAAGTGCTTCTAGTATTCCACAAAATGGTAATAAAATATATTTAAGAACACTTGGAACATATCCAAGCAGAAAAAGTGTTTCACCTGATATTGAAATGATTTGAATGTATTGTAACGACAGGAGCTTTTCCTTCCATGATAAATAAATGAATTTGAGTTTCTTTGGTAGTCTTGCCTGTTTTAATATTTTTTAAATAGTTATATCTAGCCATTGAAATAATTAGATGGATATTTAAAAAACATTTTTATATATGTAATTGCTTTTAAATTCACGGTATACTTACTTTTGACTAAAAAGTTAGCTCGAAAGAAAAAAAAAAAATAGGTGTGAAATTCCGACCCAGTTTTATATTACTGACCACGCCAGAAGAAAATGTGTGAGAAACTAAGTAGTAAACTAAGTATGGAAAACTATTAAAAACAAATTTGAAAATTGTGGCAAAACCATTATGGCACACTCGTTTACTTGTCTTTATTGTTTTTCATCATAATGTAATAACTTTTGGCACGTTTGATATGGTAAAGCCCACATAAGAAGAATACAGGCATGTACACATAGTAGATTAACCTCAGCAAATAAATAGTTCGTTGTTAAAGTTATTACCGGGGCAGCTACAACTCACTAACCATTTTTGTCTTGATTTATTGGACTTGTACAAAAACGAACTAGAAAGGAAGATAAAACAGTTTTTCGAAAATGCAACGAAAACTACGTTATGGTAATCCTACTTTTATTTTGAAGTTGCAACTCTGTTTAAATTACTGACGGTTTGCGAACAGTTTTCTGTTATTCTTGTTTTTTTCTTTGTGTTGAAAATAGTATTAGAAAATTAAAGTAGAGGTGAATTCGTAGTAAATGAGAAAATAAAATGTCGACACGAAAACTTTTCATTCATTAGTCAACCAGAATATAGACATTCTTTGTTTGTAAAAAAATTGTAAAAAGTAAAAATAAATTAGTGAAATTAATATTTGAATGTATTAAACGCACATTTGGTCAGGGGAAAAAGAGCGTACCAATTCGAGACAGCGACAAGTGTGCACAATGGATAATGGCGAGCAGGATGCTGGATTCCGATTGGCACCAATGTCGCCGCAGGAGATAAAGCCAGACATTTCGCTATTAAATGAAAACAATACTAGCAGCTATTCACCTAAGCCTGGAAGTCCTAATCCATTTGCAATTGGATTGCAAGCAATAAATGCAGTTGCTGCCGCGTCTACCAATAACCAAAACCAAATGCTACAAACTACTCCGCCGCAGCAGCAACAGCAGTATCCGCCAAATCACCCTTTGAGTGGTTCGAAGCATTTGTGTTCCATATGCGGTGATCGCGCCAGTGGCAAACACTACGGTGTTTATAGTTGCGAAGGGTGTAAGGGTTTTTTTAAACGCACGGTCCGCAAGGACTTGACATATGCCTGTCGTGAGGACAGAAATTGTATAATTGATAAGCGCCAAAGAAATCGTTGTCAATATTGTCGTTATCAAAAATGTTTGGCCTGTGGTATGAAAAGGGAAGCTGTGCAAGAGGAGCGACAGCGTGGAACTCGAGCAGCAAATGCTCGTGCTGGGAATGCCGGAGGAAGTGCCGTTGGTGTTAGTAGTGCTAGTGGTGCTGGAAATGACGATTTCAAACCCAGCAGTTCATTACGTGATCTCACTATAGAACGCATTATTGAAGCAGAGCAAAAAGCTGAATCTCTTAGTGGTGATAACGTCTTGCCGTTTTTGCGTGTAGGGATTAGTTCAATGGTTCAACATGATTATAAGGGTGCTGTATCTCATCTCTGCCAGATGGTAAACAAACAACTGTTTCAAATGGTCGAATATGCACGTCGCACTCCACATTTTACACATTTACAGCGTGAGGATCAAATACTTTTACTTAAGGCTGGATGGAATGAATTGCTTATAGCCAATGTTGCCTGGTGCAGTATTGATTCCATAGATGTTGAATATACAACACCTGGTGGAGCTCATGATGGATCTTTTGGTCGGCGTTCACCGGTACGTCAGCCCCAGCAGCTCTTCCTAAATCAAAATTTTTCGTATCATCGCAACAGTGCAATTAAAGCAAACGTTGTTTCAATTTTTGATCGTATTCTTTCGGAACTGAGCATAAAAATGAAACGTTTAAATATCGACCGATCGGAGTTATCATGTTTGAAAGCGATCATACTTTTTAATCCGGATATACGTGGTCTCAAATGTCGTGCTGATGTAGAGGTCTGTCGTGAAAAAATATATGCATGCCTCGATGAACACTGCCGCACGGAACATCCCGGTGATGATGGTCGTTTTGCCCAGCTGCTATTGCGATTGCCTGCTTTGCGTTCCATTAGTCTAAAATGTCTCGATCACTTGTTTTTCTTCCGTTTAATAGGCGACAGAGGATTGGATCTCTTAATTGCTGAGCAATTGGATGCTCCAATCTGCTAAATTTTATTATGAATGGAGTAGAATTATGATGGTGGTTGCGGCGTGCATCAATAGATAATTTGTAGTGATCAAAAGGCCAAGCCTTGGCAGCACGAACCGCCATCTTCGAAAATATGTATTTGGATAGTATGAAAAATTATATTTCATTCTTATTTTTACCCTTTTTAGTGTTTAAGTGTATATGAAAAAATCTTTATGCATATTAACTGATTCACTGACGTTACCACAGTCATTTTATTTCACTATCTTGTTTTATTTTATAATTTTTTTTTTTAAATTAGATTGAGTTTGTGGTATATTGAATAATTTATTTCTTGTTTGTTTGCAAGCACTTTTGCTAGACGTTTAAATTTAATTTCTCTTCTGACACCAAAATTTGTAGATCTTTATTAGTTAGTATTCTGATATCTGATTGAAATGCTGATGACGACAGAAAGGCAAAACGAAATGAACAAATGAAATCTAAATAATAATGATTTAATTGTAATAACGGACTGGACTGTTAAATTGTTTGTGTACGTGCATATATATATTTCAACTATTTCCAATTTTATACCATGTACATAATATATGTATGTTTTTATATATTATTTTACTTCAATTCGATACGAATTATATTTTTTTAGTTAAATATTACATCTCTTCTTTAATGCATTAATTTAGTTTAAATGTTTTTATGTATATTGTATAAATAAAAACTTACATGCTGGAGTGTGATGGAAACGATCCTTTTGAAAATGTGAGATGAGATGAAGTATGAACGACCCCAAGAATAAGTGTTTGTTGAGCCTATTGCAAATTAATGAACGAAAAATGTAAAATACAGTCATACAAAACAATTCTGAAAATAGAAAAAGAGTATCAAAAAGATATTTTAATAAATGTGTTAAAAACGTTTGCATTTGAAAATAATTAACTTTTACATTATCACTATTTTCTTTTGCTTTTAAAATCGATTTCCATCCCATAACTGATATATACTAACATAGATATATTACAAATACATATAAATATGTATATTATTAAATATAGATATATTTTATTCTGTTGAAACATCAAAGTCTTGTGATTTTATTTCATAATTGCTACTATCCAAAATATTTGACACTTGCACGAATGTCACTGCTGAAACTGCTTTCAAATTATATCTTTGCCTTCGAATGTACTGTACCCTGGTTCTAATACGGTGGTCAACGCTCCTAATTTAGTTAGATCTGGCGGTTATAAATTCCAACTATTTTGTAAATTGTTTTTGTGTTAAATTTAGTTGTGCGAAAAAAAAGAAAACCTTCGGCCTTGTGAAACCGGCTGTAATATTTAAGAGCCGAAATTTTTGAAACTACTAAATGGATAACTCGTTATGCAGCGAAGGGCATAAAATTTGCCTGTAAAAAACTGCAAAATCATCTAAATTTATATTTGAAGTTTGTTTTTTTTTATTTTTATTAAAAGTAAGATTTTGTGTGTACTGGCACACTTCCCTGCTCTTCTTTGTCGCCAATGTGGCAAAAAAAAAAGTTTGGATTGCATCCAGTTATACTTCTGATGTAAAGTTTCTTTTTTCTCTTTAAAGCGCAATAATCTAAGATTAATTTTAATTTCTGATTATGATTTTATGTTTAAAATTTTCCTTTTTTACTTGCCAAAATCTGTTTAAATTAACTGGGAATACATAATTCATAATTAATTAAATACATTTCTTTATTACTTTTGTATTTTATTGTTTTTTGCAAACAAACATTTGATTATTTACCTTGTTGTGTTATTATTCGCCATTATTATTCTTTTGTTTTTTTTCTCCCAAAATTATTTGAACATAATTGTGGAACACTTTTTAGTGAGTGGGTGTAAAGTATTTTGAACAACTTGTGCGTGTGTGTGTGTGTAACTATTTATGATTATGAAACAGTGATGGGAAATTTGGTATAGTTTTGATAATGAAATTTCTTAGAGCCCTGAAATCGAATAGCGCATAAATAATTCGTTTTAATTGTAATAATTTTTAACTTTCGGCTAGGAAAATTGAAAATTTTCAGAAATCGGGACTATCAAATATAAATATAAATTTTTATTTTTTTTTTTGTTATTGTGTAGCCGAAAGAATACGACTGGACGTACACATTTATGTGATTGAAGTGCTTTTCTATCCCCTCCAAGGCCCTCTATATGAATATTATACGCCTTAAAAAATAATAAAATGTTGTCAACAGTAATTAATTGTTATTGACAACTAGTAGACGAATGTCGTCATTTATAATATGAGTAGCAGGAATAGTTTTCTTTAAAAATTATAGTGGAAATTGATATCCTTTTATGTTTTCTGACCATGGTACAAGTATCAGGTATATGCAAAGCGAATTCATTACAACAAAGCATCTTTTTTGTGAAACAAAAATTTTTTTAATTCGCCTTTCTCAAATAAAATAAAATTTTTTGTCAACAAAATTAATTATATTCATTGTTGTGTTGTAAAATATCAAAGTTGTGATGTAAGTATTGATTGTAGTAAGATTTATGAAATAAAATAAAACAAAATTTGTATTTTAGGAGACACAGACGTGTTGTGGGCGTCCAAGAAGCTCAGAAACTCTACAGGTTCCCAAGAATCCGAAAAGGTAAGTGTGTGATAGATACATATAAACATCTTCCGGAAATTTTTAAGTGGCACACAGTGCTTGGAATTGATTCAGGACAAGCATTGTTTGCACTCATAATTTTTCCTGCAGAAGTACATACCTTTGTGGCATTTTCAAGAGTAAATTAACGTATTATTCTTTCACTACGTGATTATGGATTAATAGGGGTTTGCATACTGTCCAATGATGGAAGTCAAATGAATATAGTTTGGGAAGAGAGCAGAAGTGGAAGATGTTTAATGATTTCAGGTAATATTTTTGTTTGTCTTCTTTTTTATTTTCTTTTCTTTGTCAGCAAACAAGGCAGTTCGTAAAAGTGCACCAGCTACCGGCAGTGGTACGAAACCACATCGTTTTCATCCTGGTAGAGTAGCTTTGAATGAAATTCGTCGCTATCAAAATAGTACTGGTTTGTTGATTTGCAAATTGCTCGTAAAATTGTTGAAGACCTTAAAACTGATTTGCGTTTCCAGAGTTCTGCTGTGATGGCTCTTTAGGAAGTTAGTGAAGCTTATTTGGTTGGTCTCTTCCCAACTACCAATTTCTGCACCATCTAAATACTCTTGGCCAGACGAATTTGTGGAGAACGAGCTTGAATATTGGCTGACGACAATAATTACCCCTATTACCATCGTACAAGATGTTATAACCATTTGTAAAAATAATCGGACCACAAAACTTTTTATAAAAAAAGATTGTATTTTTCTTACAAATATTAAATAAATAAAAATATTGTGGAAGTTATTGCTCAAATCATATATAGTATATAATTATCAATATATAGTATATAATTAATATATAATTTATAGTATATAATTTATTTTGCAATGATATCACATCGCAGATCGTCCGTTTGTATAGAATTTTGGGAATCGTATTTGATTTCAGATACCGATAAAATAAATAATACTCATATAACTTTATTTTGAAATCAATGAATAAAAATTTCAACTTTATATTTAAAAATTTCAAACAACAAAAACATAGTAAACAGAAAACAAAAATGCGGCGAATTTAAGAAATTTTGACAATCAGTTCACTATCACCCCTACAAGAAATGAATGACTGAAACTAATCCACACAAAAACATTTTCACTAACACAAAAATGTTTTAGCCTAACAGCGTTACCATTTTTGGACTTTTCATACCCAAATTCTTACGATTTGTTTTTAGTTGATCATCAAATATATACTTTTTCAGTATGTTTGTGTATGTACGAGTTCAATGAAGTTGCAAAAATAGTTATATAATGAACCAATTAACAAAACTAACTTAAATTTTGCTCTAATTGTTGTTTTAAATGTTCCGCGAGATTCAGGGATTTTTGGAGTATGAAAAATACATTATATAGGAATTAAGAAAAGAAGTATGAGCGACAACGCTGGTGTTTACAGGCTAGAATACTGTGTGCAAGAGTAAGACGATAAATTTGTCAACCTTTTGTATAGAAAAATTGTAAATTGAAGCAAAATAAAATAAAATTTAAAATATAATATAAATAAAGTGAATTTCCTTGCGTATTATGATGTCCACTGATGATCATTTGGGATACGGAGAAAAGCACACTACAAGAGGTAAATCTATTTTTTTTAAAAACTTGCGGTGATATTTTATTCTTATATTGCAACTGATGACATTTTCCTCGCTTTCTAGGAAATGTTGAAATTAGCTGTACGGGAGATGTCGATTTAATTTTGTTGGGCGGTGATTTATATCACAATGATGTGCCAAGCCAAAATGCATTGCGCAAGTAAGTTTAGTTTTAAAGAAAAAACAAGATATAAAACTAAATTTGTATCCATCTTTAGATGAATGAAACTATTGACAATGTATACTCTTGGTGATCGTGACCTGAATATCTCCGTACGGGTATACTCCATACATAGTAATCACGACGACCCTAGCGTTTTTGGTGGCTTGTTCTTAGGTTTTGTTGTCTACCACGGGGTTATTTAATTATTTTGGTCGATGGACTAATATCAGTAAGTTTTGTGTATGTTAAAATATAATACAAGCATATTTGTATATATATATAAATAATAAATTTGCTATAATATAATTGAAATGATATTAAATGCGTTTTATTTCATCGAATTTGGTTAGGTTAGGATTGTTAGCAACCCCGTCATCAGTGACACCATACCCGTCAAGGGTGACCGGTCACCAGTGAAACCATACCCGTAAAGGGTGACCGGTCACCAGTGAAACCATACCCGTAAAGGGTGACCGGTCACCAGTGAAACCATAAAAGTCACTAGAGAAAAATGTATATAGAACAAAAACATTAGAGTAAGTAGTTTGAATATATGTTTAACAGGCAATGATATACCACAAGTTAGAAAGAGATGCAAGATCACACGTACACAAGAGTTTTAGTCATTTTTTTCCGTTTCGCCTTAATAAAATGATAGCAACTTTGTTCTACGTGATGACCGAAATTCGGTCATCAGTGGCAGTCATTTTACAGGTAATATGACCGGCACTGTTCTTGTAGGGACCTGTGCTGATGCATATACCTGTTTATTGTACCATGTTTCTGACTTTCATAATTTTAATGAAATGTCATCGAAGCAACGTATGTATATAATTCATATACATATACTACTATTAAATTCTAATTTTTTCAGTTTTAAAGAATTTTATTCGATTTTGTGAAACAACGGATATTCAAATATTTTCAATGTCTTCTTTTCTCGGTAGTGAGTGGATGCTCACCTGTCACTGGGGAGGTCAAGGGTTATATGCTCTCCTTAGAATCTGGTCTGTTTGTTATTATTCTGCCTCAATTAATTTGTAATTGCTATTTGTAACACTTAATAAAACAAATAAATTAAACAACATCTCCATAAGCTTTTGATCTCAGCTATTTAATAATACGGCAAAGTTATTATATTTCTTTTAATATTTGCAAATGCTGATCATAGATTTTCAAATAATTGAAATACAATAACAACAACTTTCGTTGCTAATTAAATGACAAAATAACAAACGTGTGAGCATGTATTACAAAAGTATGTAATTGATCTTGCGGCATTGCAAATATTATTTATTTTGAGCAAAAATAAAAATTCTACTCAACCATGAAAAAAATTATCTCAGAATTAAAACTGAAATATTTATTTTTTTTGCCAATTTTCTTCATGTTTAAGAATATGTTCGCTTGTAAAAATATACCGATTGAGAAAATCTATATCCATTATTATTATTATTAATTATATAGATCAATGTCCACTGATGTGTAACTCTGATCGCATATAATCTATTCTCGCACTTACTACATGCCGACAATCTCACCGAAAAGTGCAAAACGCATAGAAGTTGGTGGTGTAGATTGTTGGTGTGTGACCGTAAACAAACTGCTTGTACTGCATCTCGTACTAATAATTGTCATCTTAAAATTTATTATGTGCCGCCAATAAATTGCTTTCCATTCGATTTCAAAATCATATACAGATGTCAGATCCTTAAAGGTATGCGTTAATAAATAATAGCATCGCAAATGTTATGGAATTTAATTACTTTCAAGCAAAACTTAATTGTCATTTGAAATAAATCGGTATCGTGAATATATTCTATTGTGAATTATTCGGGGCAAACGGATTTCTATTGTGAACTACAACTTGACAGTGATTTATAAGATTTTTGAAGAAATAAATAGGATTTATCTGTATCTTATGGTGCTGGTAGATGAAAAAAAAACAATAACATTTTTATTTTTAATAAAAAGTGTTTCGCTGAAACCTTCCATTTCGCCATTTCAAAAGCGCAGAATCTTTTTTTTTTTTTTAATTTATAAAATTTTCGTGATATGAAGTCATTTGCTTCTACTGAAAATTTATAAATTATAAATGGATCTCCTTTAGCGAAACAAGTGCGACATATTTTATGATTTCAGCTTTTATTTTCAACTATAAATTTCAATATTATTGAAGTCAAGTGATGTTGCTTGTATTTAGATTTGGTCTGACAGTAACACCTCCACAGGCAATTTTAGATATGAAATCATTCATTGAAAAATCTTTCTCTTTTTCTTTATTTCTTTTATTCATACATCAGCACATTGTTTTTAAAATTAATATCTATTCAATGGAAAGAGTTACGCACACGAGTGTTGGGGGACGTACTACTTGAGGTAAAAAAAAAAAATTTTATATAATTTATTTTGGCAAATTTCATCAAGCAAAGAAAATACATGAAACCACTTTCTTTGTCATCTAAATTATTGTACAATAATATTCAATATTTCTGTCAGCAGGGCAAATAATAGATTCAGTATTAAGGAAAACATAAATTTGCAATTATGATTTTCATTAAAAGTTTTCTATTTTTAAATCAAGAAGAAACCTCATCGTTGATAAAAAAAAAAATAGAATTTTCGATCTCATGAAACATTTATTCCCCTCGAGGGGAATCGTAAATCTCCCGTTCAGTTTTCAGTGTTTATATTCACTGAACCAATTCCAAAAACTGATCAGCTTGACATTTCAAAACCAAGTCGATTACCGTAAACCGGGTCAAAATCGGTTATTCCATTTGTCAGCTATCGTGAATGAAATAATTCGAAAAAAAAGATTTTTTTTTTTAAATCCCAAATTAAATATCTGGGGCCAAATTACCGCATTCGAGATCGATCGAAATTTCAATGCAATTTAAATACGTATTTCGACATTGAATGCCGAAATTTGCCCTCTGATCAGTTACTGATCTCGATTCCTGAACGATAAAATTCGAAAATTTTTTTCTTTTTAAATTCGAAATTGAATATTTGATGAGTTAGTGTTCTTGATTCTTTTAAAGGAATCTATTGATTTGAAAATTGAAATAATAGAGTGTTGGCCCAGCCCAAAAGCATAGAATAACTCGAAAACCAGGTCGTTGCCAGATCGTATCGGGTTTAAAATTAGCAGAAAGTTACAGGGTTGGCCTTTAAGATCCACTGTTTTCCATAATTTTTTTTCACAATATAATATTTTTATTTTGTTTATTATTGTTTTAAACTTATTCGAAAATTTATTTTTATCTATTTAGTTTTAGTTTCTTATGGCATTTTCTTTGCGGGAAAATTTTTTTACTTTTTCTTCACTTGTTTTGTGGAAACTGGCAGTTTGGAGGAGTTGTAAAACAGAATTAATTTTTCGTTAAGAATGTGGAATTAATTTCTAAAAAATTCTTTATTTTGAAATGACATAGTGTGGCCATTAAGTACTAAAAAGTGTAAAAAATGTTGCACTCGTTTGCAGAAAAGAAATCGGCTTTAGTTTCTTTTGTGGAAAAAATGTTACACTTCTTTTCTAAAAATCTGCAGTTTGGAGGAGTTATAAAACATAAATTATTTTTCGTAAAAGATGTGGGATTAATTTCTAATAAAAACTTTTTATTTCAAATGACGCAGTGTGGCCATTTTCGACTAAAAAGTGTAAAAAATGTTGCACTCGTTTGCAGAAAAGAAATCGGCTTTAGTTTCTTTTGTGGAAAAAATGTTACACTTCTTTTCTAAAAATCTGCCGTTTGGAGGAGTTATAAAACATGAATTATTTTTCGTAAAAGATGTGGGATTAATTTCCAATAAATTCTTTATTTTCTAATAAAAAAATGTTGCCATTTTCTGTTAAAAAGTGTAAAAAGTTTTGCATTTTTTTTTGTAGAAACGAAATTAACTTTAAAAAGAGTGTGTATTTATTTATGTCCGACTTGTTGGATAATAGATAGATAATTATTGATTTAGAGCCTTATTTTCGACAAAAAGGTAAATGGATTGACACCATTTATCAGAAAGGAATGGCAAGGCCGGCCACCCTCGTAGAGTTATTTCAAAAGGTGGAAATTCAGCACATTTTCCATCATTTTGGAAAACGCCAAAGAGATTGCAATTCGCCGGCAAATTAAGTCCTTTTTTTGCATTCTTTTTTCTGTTCCTGAGAAAACGTTTGAAATTTTGGGAAATTTTCTGTGATCGCCAGATAATTTTTTTTTTTTTTTTGTTACTTATTTCGTTTGTGATAATAATTTGCGAAATGAGAGCATTTTAAAAATAAGAAATTTATTTTTTAAGAAACATTTTGAAAAATTTCCCTTAATAATTAATATCAAGTGTGAAGAATGTGGTCCCTTTCCTTTTGCCGGTTAACATGGCGGGCGTCTTAGAAATATGCGGAAAAGATTTTGGCGATTTGCTACTCGCAAAGAGAGTGTCAGAACACACACACACACACATTCACACACCTGAACAGGAGATAATGAAATTGTGATCTTGTTCGAACAAGTGCGTTTTGCAACACTCGCACGCTAAATGATTGATAGTGGGTCAACAGCATTTGTGTCAAGCAACAGTAAACTTGACAGCAGTAGAGGCGACACCGATATTGGTCATGTGCTCATTCATAATGAAACGTTGAATGAGTGATTAAATTTTTCCACTTTAATAAAGTTTTCTGTTTATTTCTTAATTTTTTTCTTTCCTTCTTTCTTTTTTACTTTCTTGTATTTGGTGCGTTTTGCTTTCCTGTCTTTTGCAGGCAGCAGCTCTTCAGCTGCTCCGTTGCTCTGGCTAGAATTTTCCTGATTAGCTGGCAATAATTCACGGCTCAACTTTCTTAAAAAAAAAAAAAATAAAAATAATAAAAATTAAAAGAAATGAAATAAAAACTAATTACAAATTTTGTTGCGGCTGAAGAGTGTGTTGAGTGTTTTTTTTTGTTGTTTGTTTTTTTTATACTTATTTATTTATACACTTTAATTTTTTTTTTTCAATATCAATGACGTTGGTGATATTGACATCTGCAACAACAACGCCAGTGATAGCGACAATGATAAAAAGGTTTTGCTGCTGCAAATGGCGACGTCGACGTTAACGTTGTGTTTATATCTCCCTGACGTGTTGGCCAAATGAAGTTGGTTAAGAAGAAGAAAAATAATAATAATAAAATAAAATAAATAAATAAAGAGGGAAAAGCAGCAGAATTGAAATTTTCAGGTTTTTCTTCGCCACAATGTTTCGTGTTCCGCGAGTGAGTGATTGAGCTGAGCACCAGCTCACAGCTAAAGGAGACACACATGCACACAACATGGATTACAAAAACAACAAGACCAAAAAAAAATACAAAAACAAAATTAATACAAGTTGCACAGATCAAAACAGAAAGTCTTCTACGAGTTCGAACGCACGATCATCGCTGGCGCAACATTAGTTTTGAGTTGGCTACCAACACGAGCGGGTCATTCTCTTTGCAAGCGACACACGTACTTGAAATATTTTTCTTCAAATAATTTTTTCTGCTTCCACATAAAAATTTAAATTAAAACTAAAAAAAAAAAAAATTTATATTAAAATTATTTATATACTTTTGAAAAAATTTCAATTTATTATAAATAAAATATTGTGTGCATGCACGTTGGGCTAAACTGACTTGAGATATTTAAACTTTGAAAAGATTATGATGGAAAAAAAGTTTGTTGGAATGAAAAAAATGCATTTTGTGTTATACAATCGCATCGTTTAGAAAGAAACGAACGGATTCAAATACTGCATACAAAATTTATAAAATAGTTTGATTTCAATTCGCAAGGGAATTCAAGAAAACTTGTATAAAAAAATTATGCTTAATTGTTAAAAAAGAAAAATTGCAAATAGTTATTTGCTGATAAAAATAAAATAAAATTGAAATTGAAATTGAAAGCAAAGAAAAATGCTTACGAAATAATTCCGAGAGAAAATATTCAATGGAATTCGCTTCTTTTTGTTCTTTTTGTTCTTTTTTTTTATATGCAACTAAAATTGTGCCAAACATTTAGTTTTGTGAATAATTGTTAAATTATTAAATATTTATTGCCCAGTAGATTTGCTTAAGAATTAGTTTTTTTAATTATATTAATTTTTTTAAAAATATTTTTCATTTATTTGATATTTTAGATTTAGAATCTTAAGGACACTCCGAAACGAAATAAATTTATGAATAATTAAATAAAAAAATTCTCCGCAATTGTCTTATTTTATTTGTTGTTAAATTAAATGCTGATATAAAAAAAGTATATACATATATAAATCTGAAACCAATACTCTACTCCTCCATTAAACTGAAACTCTTGCCAAGTAATTATTGCTGAATGTATGCTAGTTTATTATACAATTCTAAACACCACTCCCCCTGTTAACTTGAAGGGCAAACATAATTAAAAAGATTATTTAAAATAAAAATAAATTTCATAAATTATCAATTAAAAAAAAAACAAACAAATAAAACGAAATAATTTTTAACGGTTGAAACATCATTTCAAATACAGTAACACGAATTCAAAATGATGATGGAGAACGGTCTCTCCATGGAGTATGGAGATGGTTATATGGAGCAAGAAGAGGAATGGGAGCGTGAGGGACTTTTGGATCCTGCCTGGGAAAAGCAACAAAAGAAGGTAAGTGCCGCACCAATATCTATCTACCTGCAGTATCTGAAACCAAAATATAATTTCCATTCGAAAAATTCATTTTCAAACACTCTTCAAGTCGAAAATATATTTTTTTTATGAATACGCCAGCAAGAACTTAACAGCTGCGACAAGGAAATTCAGCCACTCACTGCCTTGGCTCTCTGTCTCTCTCTCTCTCTCTCTCTCTCTGCATGTTATTGATTTTTCAAAACTTTTATTCAAGCGAAATAATATAATAATAAAAAAAAAAATTTAAATTAAATAATAATCAGAATGGAATTTAAATTTAGATGATATTGATATAAATCTAGATATATAAATATTTCAATGCACACAAGCAAACGAATAAAATGGGTTTTAACACACTCAGGAAATTTATACAGCGACCGATCGTGTGATATATAATCATACATGTGTTTTACATGTATGCATGCATATATGTATGGCTGTGTGTGTGTGTATGTGTAGGCTACTCTATATATTTTCACCAACACTTTTCTGCTCATCTTAACCTGAATATACATATTTTCTTTGGGGCTTTCATTTCTCAAATCTTTTTATTTTACTGAACTAAGCAACAACAAAAACAATAATAATAACAATAATAACAACAACAACAACAACAACAGCAGCAGCAGCAGCAGCAATATAAGAACTATAATGAAAATGTTTTATAAATAAATAATATTTTGTCGCTTTTGCAAGATTCTTCATGATCTTAACAACCCACCGATCAACCAGCCAACCAACCAACCAACCGCCCACACACGCACACATTTTATATAATTTTTTTTCTTTTTGCCTTCTTTTTTCCCCATTTTTCGGTATTGAGTGCCATAAAAAATATTTCGATTTTCAGTAGTAAAAAAGTTTTTGAATAGGAAATTCTATTTTGCTAAATTGCACACAATTAATTTGTTTATTTCAATCAATAAAATTGTACATTAAAAACCGTTGAATTTAAATCAATTTTTTTTTTTTTAATATTTTCCCAATTGTCCATCTACACTAATTTGCATCGTTTTTTACACACACACGCACACGAGTACATTTCTTCGATAAAGTTTCAATATTTGTTGTTTGTATTATAAAGGCAAGCACAAAAAAGAAGAAGAAGAAGAAGGAAAAAGAAGAAGATACGTAAAAGCTTTATTTTTATTTTCTTTAGAAATTAAAAATAGATTTTTCATTTCGTTCATCAACATCTTGTTGTATGTGTGTGTATGTGTGTGTGTGTGTGTGTGTCCCTGCTCCACGCTAAATACTTTAATTCTTTTTCTTTAAAGAATCTTTCTCTCTCGTCTTTTTTTGTTCTCCTACTTTTCAGATTTCAATAATAAATACGTGCGTTCATTAGATATTTGTATCTCATATCTGTTAGATTTTATCTATCACGTACATGAAAAATATTTTTGAAATTTGTTCTACATACACACAAACAAACATGCACACGTATTTCTAATTTAATGTCAAACATTTTCGTTAAAAAGCCAACCACAACACAAAAAAATAAAAATTATACATTATGAAATATTTCAACTGAAATAGATTTTAACCCATTCGAACGGATCTGGTTGTGGCAGAACGTCCGCTAAATGTTACATTTTGAGAGATTCAATGTGGACCGCCAGCCGCTTTGCAAATCCGGCCTAATTTGCTTTGTCGACTACAGCGATATCGGTAGTTTGCGGTTTTGTATACCCACGATTGTAGTTGCCACATCGTCAAATTTTGGGCAGAAAATTATCAAAATCGTCTAAATAATTAACGGAAATTGTAATTTAATCGTCATTGATAAAATACAAGTTTTTTTTTGCCCAAACTAAAATTGATTTCTTTTGTACAAAAGAGTGCAACATTTTTTACACTTTTTATTATATAACGGCCGCACGCTGTCATTTGAAAAGAAAGAATTTATTGGAAATTCATTCAACATCTCTTATGAAAAACTATTTCTATTTTAAAACTCCTCCAAACTGTTCCATTTTAGAAAACAACTGAAAAAAGGCAACATTTTTTCGAGAAAAGAAAACGTTATAAATGTTTATGGTATATTTAAATAAAAATGTTTTTTGGCAAGAATTTTATATTCAACACTTTTTTTCAAAAATTGACAAGTTGTATGATTATTTCAATTGTCTGAATTCCTGCACAATTTCCCGCTTCTTACATTTAATCCCACTTCACATTCTTTCTTATTGCCAATCGAAATGTTGATGGAAAAAATCACATAATTTTCGGGGGTAAACACGAAGATGCCATATTTATCTTCCAACATGTGGGTGTTTTCGCTTGTTAATAACTCACGGTTACAACTTTAGAGAAAAGGGGATTTTATTCACAATAGGGGTGATTCTTTTCTTTATTATCAGAAGTTTTTTAGTTGTATGACAGAAACGTTTTGTCAGAAACAGTTTTTTACTATAATCTGGTAGACAATATCCTGGTATTTATTAATTTTTTTTATTATTATTTTTTTTTTGTTGCTCATGTCCGTCACTTTTACGACTCATTCCAATTTCTGACTACCTTTTTCTAATAAACCTGGCTGTAGGGCGCAAATGGTCTTTTCGGAAAGTCCGACTTTCTTTTCCAACAAGTCTAGCCGTATGGCGCCAACTATAGCTTAAATATTGGCTTTCAATGCTCAAGCCGAATCGTATTTATGTGGCGTTTCTAAAACTTGTTGATGACGTTTTGAAATGGTGGGCATGGTCAATGTTTCGTTTTGCTTCCCCTTCCATTATGAATACAAATCCTGATGCAATAATTATAAATAATTATTTAAAAATGTCAAATTCGTGGAAAAAAATATTCAGTCTTTAACAACAAAAATCAGCTGATCTTGCGATTCCCCAAAACTCCATAATATATTGTGTAGCGTACCTATGCCGCACGATCTTATGGCGTAAAATGTATGCTACGTAACAAACTACTATTTCAAATATATCATGTCAACCTATTGTGAATGGCACATAGAATTGTTCACATGCAATTTGTGGGGGGAAAATGCTATTGTGAATTTTAATTTTCTCTTTACGGAAGAAAATGGTTTAATAATATTTTGAAGTTGAACAGAAATAAATCGATTGAATGAACTGCGGCCAATAATTTTATTACACGAGCAAAGAAATCGCCAACAACGAATTGAAAAGAACTACAACTGTTGATTGATATTGTGGGGAATTTTGAAAATATCGTGGGCGTCTTCGAAGCGAAACTTTTGCGTGCTGCTGATGCTGTACAAATTGCTTTCACTTCTGTTCTTTTCCAATAAAAATACGAAAGTGTCGTTTTGCTTTTGGCAGGCTAAAACTAATTTTTAAGAAGTGAAATTTTTATATTCGGCTGTGCAGAATTTTATATACCCTACACCGACGTCTGTTGCTATTATGCATCAAAAAATGGTTTTAATTGTCCCAGCCTGGAATTGCCGTTTTTCGTTTGATTTTCAATACGAATTCCATCTAGATTTAGCTTTCATTCCTGTTCTTTTCTAATAAAAATACGAAAGTGTGAGTAACCAGCATTTTTTTTTACTGGATTTTGTGCTAAGTTTATTACATGACTCACAAATAAAATTTAATGGCTGATTGTGTAACAATATTTCAACAGCTGTTCCACACATTGCGGCCATTTCAGAAGAACAATAATTTTATTACAAATAAAAGCAAAAGAAAAAATGTAAATATAAATATGATGGAAAAATGTTTTGTTTGTAAAATAAAAAATACAAGTTTCTTAAAGTGCGGGCTGCATGCAAAAAAAATGCAACATTTTATTTATCAGAAAAGAAAAATGCAAGTTTCTTAAAATACGGGTTACGTTCAAAATAAAAAATGCAACATTTTAATTAACAGAAAAGAAAAATGCAAGTTTCTTAAAATACGGGTTACGTTCAAAATAAAAAATGCAACATTTTATTTATCAGAAAAGAAAAATGCAAGTTTCTTAAAATACGGGTTACGTTCAAAATAAAAAATGCAACATTTTATTTATCAGAAAAGAAAAATGCAAGTTTCTTAAAATACGGGTTACGTTCAAAATAAAAAATGCAACATTTTATTTATCAGAAAAGAAAAATGCAAGTTTCTTAAAATACGGGTTACGTTCAAAATAAAAAATGCAACATTTTATTTATCAGAAAAGAAAAATGCAAGTTTCTTAAAATACGGGTTACGTTCAAAATAAAAAATGCAACATTTTATTTATCAGAAAAGAAAAATGCAAGTTTCTTAAAATACGGGTTACGTTCAAAATAAAAAATGCAACATTTTATTTATCAGAAAAGAAAAATGCAAGTTTCTTAAAATACGGGTTACGTTCAAAATAAAAAATGCAACATTTTATTTATCAGAAAAGAAAAATGCAAGTTTCTTAAAATACGGGTTACGTTCAAAATAAAAAATGCAACATTTTATTTATCAGAAAAGAAAAATGCAAGTTTCTTAAAATACGGGTTACGTTCAAAATAAAAAATGCAACATTTTATTTATCAGAAAAGAAAAATGCAAGTTTCTTAAAATACGGGTTACGTTCAAAATAAAAAATGCAACATTTTATTTATCAGAAAAGAAAAATGCAAGTTTCTTAGAATACGGGTTACGTTCAAAATAAAAAATGCAACATTTTATTTATCAGAAAAGAAAAATGCAAGTTTCTTAAAATACGGGTTACGTTCAAAATAAAAAATGCAACATTTTATTTATGAGAAAAGAAAAATGCAAGTTTCTTAAAATACGGGTTACGTTCAAAATAAAAAATGCAACATTTTTTTTTTTATCAGAAAAGAAAAACTCTGTTAGCAAATAGATATAAACCAGGAAGATGTTGCATATCAAAATAAGTTTAAATTTAAATTTAATAAATTTGCACCCAAAAAAAAAAAAAGTGCAACAATTGTCTTCAAAATAGTGTCCATGAAAAGGATAACTTTTCACCCGCTTGCACCAAAATGAAAGAGGGAAACTATTTCGGGAGAAAAGACAATCACAAGCGGAGTGCTTAACGCACTAATTTTATTAAGAGAAAATTATATTTCCCGATATTATTTTTTAATTTTATTTCTACGAAAAAATCAAGGCTGCCTTGAAGCAAAAATTCCCTGCTGCTAAAAATTGCTTCAAAGTGCCGTTCGTTATTAAATAAAAATTGTTTTTCTATTATTTAAACATCAGAATAGATAAATTTAAGAAATTTAAATTGTTGTTAAAGAGCATGTCAAGAGGGGAGGTAGAGGCGTGCACACTAACAATTATACACGCCTTCTGTGTACTCACCTGGCCAGTGATGCTTTAATTAAGGCAACATAATTTCTTTTTATTCTTCATTTTAAAAGATAAAAGCAAAGAGTAACACACAAAAAATAAAAAGATAAGACAATTGATTGTTAAACGAAGTTTTAAATGACGCAAAATCAACAACGAAAATTAACGTAAATGGCGGGGAAAAGGAAATATAAAATTTGTTGCTGTTTATGTAAATCAGAGCCGTTAATTTTTGCGTGTCCGGGCGAATATTAAATTTTATTTATCCTTTTGAGAAACGTGTCAGTACTTTTGAATTCTTGTAACTCGTTTTTTTTTAGTCACATGCGTGGTAGTCAAAACGTCTGCGGTACCACTACGTGTGCTAGAGAGAATCCTGAAAAGAGCTGTTAATTTGTGGTTTGTACGCATCGTCACTATTTTGAAAGGAAAGTGGTAATTAGCCGCTTTATGGACCGACTTGGCACATTTAATGCCAGCTTTTTACAATGCAACGAATTTTCTTATATAGGGTGGTTTTTTATAGAGTGATACAACTTTGAGTTAACATCACTGCTTTATTTGACCACCCATTTAACAGCTGATAGTTGCTTTTTGTTTAGTTTGCTTTGACATTTCATTATGGATCGACTTAAACCAGAACAACGCCTGCCAATTGTGGAAATTTTTAATCAAAAAATAATGGTTCCGTTCGTCAAACTTATCCTAAACAACATAACAACAAACAAATAAACAGAATTGTCGCATTTGGAGTGAGGAGAATCCACAAGCTTTTGTCGAAACACCAGCACATCCACAGAAAATTACTGTTTGGTGCGCTTTATGGGCTGGCGGAGTCATTGGCCCATATGTCTTCAAAACCGATGATGGTCAGAATGTTACTGTCAGTGGTGAAGGGTATGGGAACATGATTCGAAGCTTTTTTGTACCTCAATTAGCTGGCATTAATCTTGCTGATATGTGGTTCCAACAGGACGGAGCCACATGCCAGACAGCGGGCGCTAGAATTGATTTACTGAAGGAATTATTTGACGAAAAAATAGTTTCACGAAATGGCCCCATTAATGGGCCGCCAAGATCGTGTAATTCAACCCCATTGGATTATTTTCTTTGGGGTTATGTAAAGTCACTTGTGTACGTCGATAAACCACAAACAATTGAACAGCTGGAAATCAAAATTCGAAGAGTTATCGGCGAGATGCGGCCGCAAATGCTGCGAAAAGTTTGTGAAAACTGGTGCTCCAGATTGCGCCTTGTACGCGCCAGCCGTGGCGGCCACATGGCCGAAATCATATTTACACATTAATGTCATAAAATTTTCTATCCAATAAAGGCCGTTTCATTGATATCAGAAATATAATACTATGTTTTATTATGATTTAAACCTGTATCATTCTATAAAAAACACCCTTTATTTAGGGGGGAATTTTCTTAGGGCAATTTTTTTGTAGTAGAATTTACTTTTTATTACGAGTTTTATAAAGTAAAAATAATTTTAAAAACAAGAACAAATTCTAAAAAGGCTAAAAATCAATTTTAAAATAAATTGAAAACAATAATTAAGCGAAATGCAAGTATTATGGCGAAAAAAAGAGTCGGGTGCTCGATATACCAAAGATGGGACACTAGGTTAGGTTGTTAGGGCCATTGCCTAAGCAATGCACTTGGGTCCGTTGATTCGGTCCCGTTGTGATACCCTAAAGCAAGGACCACTCACGAGTCGTCCTCTGCGGCATTAAGCCATCCCGTGGACCTTAGGAAGGCCGATATTCTAGTCAGCTCCAGACTCGCCAGGGTGTCCAAGTCCGGCAGGAAGCTGGAGCGCAGCGCCACTGCCCTTAAGCCGCCCAGGGCAGGACACTGACATAGAAGATGGAGTACTGTTTCTTCCTCCTCTTCATCATTACAACTTCTACAGAAGTCATTGTATTCTAGACCCATCCTTCTCGCATGGGTCCCAAAGTTACAATGTCCAGTTAAGACATTCACAAGTTGACGAATTCGTATCTTGTTGAATTTCAGAAGGTCGCGTGTTCTACGTGGGTTATAGCGGGGCCATGTGGTCCTTGCCACACGACAGTTGGTCACGTTATCCCACCTTAATTGAGCGAGTCTATATGATTCACACTGAACCAAGAACTTGCAATGCGATAGAGGAATGCCTGTGAAGTGACAGATCATAGAGTCATCCATCTCTGTCCCTTCCCTGGCAATTCCATCAGCGATGAGGTTGCCAGGACAGTCGGAATGTCCCGGTACCCAAACAAGTGTCACCCTCGAATGTCTCGCTATCTCATTTAAAGATAGTCGGCATAGCAGAGATGGCCGCCTTGCTATTGGTAAAGATATAGATATCGTTCGATATCCTATAATACCTCAGCCATCTAGCTGCACGAGCAATAGCAGAAATTTCGGCTTGCAGGATGCTGCAACCATCCTGAAGCTGGTATGCAAATAAAATTGAAAAAATTGGTTCTCCTTTTTTATTTTGGTTCTTTTTTTGATGGATTTCGGTCCCGAAGAAAAACTTAGAGTGGCAACCGTGCATACATCCATTTATAATCATGCACATGTTTTGAATATTAACAGATGTAAATGTTACAACAATCACAATTAATTGCATTTAATTAAAATACCTTTTCGTACATGTTAATATTCTCGTTTTGTTTTTCTTTGCTCAATATTTGAATGAATTGAAATTTAATTGTACAATTAAAATGCCAGCCAAACAAGTTACAACATTTCTTATGATTTCTTAAACTTTCTTTATGAAAATCATAATTTTAATTTAAATAATTTTTATCATTCATTTTATATTCAGCAGTCAGATATTTTTTTGTTTTTTTTTTTTGCAAACATTTGCAAAAGATACAATGAAAATTAAAACAAACAAACGAAATACTTGCATACACATACACACACACACACACCTGCATTTGTACGTAAGTACATAATACAAGCATACACATTCGTTCAATGACACAGAATTGTTTAAATTAAAATGTATATAATTTTTCTTTATTTTTGTCTTAAATAATTTTATTTGCTAAAAAGAAATTGCTGGCAGTATTTTGCACACATCAACTGACACACAGGCAGACGTGCCCAAAAAAAAAAATATATAGACTTGTAATGCATACAAGCATGTACACACACACACACACACACTCTCTTAAACACGTACATATTTATGCACGTAAATAAAGTCATGCATGTAAATAAAAATATGTGCTTGGATTCCAAGCACATGTGAGATGATTGTTTTATTTAAAAAAAGAAAGTAACAAAAATTATACAATTCCGATAAAGATTAAGTAACAGTAAACGAGTATTTTTAAAATAATGTTTTCAAAATATCATGGCTTAGAAATGTACCATCAATATTGTTCATTTGCCGCGCTTCCAGGGAACATGTATAGAAAATCAATGATTGTAATTATTTCAAAATGTACCAGAACTAAAAAAATAGTACTCTATAGTATTGTAAAATTTTTAAAGTTTCCTAGAAATACAGGGTATTTCGTTAAGCGCTTTTTATATTTAAATCTAATTTAAAAAAAAAAAACCAAATATTTTATTCGTTTGAACGAATACCATTAACAGCGTCATTATGTGTGAAATATAATACCATTCAAATGTCCCCCCTGGTTTTTTCTGTTTGGAGCACATCCTAAATGTCAAATTTACCACAACTCTGGCGCATAATTGAGCAAACGCACTGGTGTATACAAACGTTTTGTCATTTTCGTATCTATATTTCGCCAAGTGGTGTGAAAGTTTCTACAAGACAACATAAATGCGATGTCACAAAATGCCACAGTAATTTAAAAAAAAAAATGTAACCAACCCTGATTAGAAGTACTATTCCCATTAAAAAACTGTGAAAGTTTCCCACGTTAGTGATTCCCATAAAGTTTTTGAGAGGAAACTCTAAGACGTTCGAAATATGGCATCGCCAATATTTACAAACTAATTTGACAACAGGTGGCACTGGCAACGTTAATGGAATATCGACGCTGTAATTTGTTTTTAAGGTAAAAATGGTGTAGGGTATATGCGCATACACACGTACATATACTTGAATTTTATTATTTCATAATATTTTCAATATTAAATAACACTAAAGGGAGTTACAATTTGGAATGGAGCTCTAATTTCCATATATTTTTGACTCTTAAAAATATAGTCCGGTTACGCTTTTCTCATTTTGTTTACAAAAACTATTTGCTCGTGGCATCACTGTTGAAAAGTTGGCAGAAGTGTAGCAATTCTAAACAAACGGCATCACTGCTGTACCATAAAGTATATGTACGTGTGTATGTGCGTGTGCATATATTCTATGTCCTTATTTTTGTATGGCTTGGATTGAAGTATTGGAAATACTGAAAATCAGTAGAATCCAAAATACGGTTGCAGAGCTGGAAAATTTAAATTAATTTTTGGTATATAAAAATACGTAAATAAAACTAGTTTTTATTTATATTAATTAAACCTGTTTCATGACAGAAAAATTTTAATTGATATTATAAATTAAACGAAATAAAACGGGCTATTCCAGAGTTGGATAATTGTAACTCTTCTTTTTTTTTTTTGGTATATAAAAATAACTAATTTAATTTTTTAATTTTTCCTTACAAATCGAAATTTTTGGATTTTTTTTTGAAAGAAATTCGATGCTATTAGACATCAGAAGATCCATCCAGAGCTGGCAAACATAATATTTTGTGGAAATATTTAAATAGCTAAATAAAACTAAGTTTTTTTCTCGGGTAATTAAATGTATCTTACATTTTAATAAGAAATATTAAATCAGAAAGATAAAAATGATGCCGCCAGGGTTGGAAAGTAAAAGTTATTTTCTTCAATTTTAATTTAATCTTGGTAATTCTTTTTTTTTAATATAAAAAATAAGCGCACCATAAGGCGGAGCTATTGAGCTCAACTGCTTTGAAACTATAACTCTATTCAATCAGCCGTAGCACAACATGTTGACTGTAAGGCATTAAACACAATAACATACAGCAGGCTACGAGCTACAATCTGTCATAATTAGAATACACGCATTGAAATGGGAATGACTATTTTAGCGACGACACAGCCACACGACTACCGACCACCGTAGTAGCTGTAGCCAAAATTAAACTAATTTCTAGTTTGGTGAGCGGCAATAAGTAGATGCAATGTTGCCAGTATGATATAAATAAATTCAATTATTGTAAACTTAAAAATGTATTGTTTTATTTCACAAAAAGAAATAACAGATTTTTATTCCAAGCTAATGAAATGATTTCTTGTCATATATTGTTGACTTTTAATATAATTTATTGCAATAACACTATTTAAGAGTCTTATGGCGTTTTCTTTTCTAGAAAATATGTAACATTTTTTCACTTATTTGCTAAAAAGTGGCGCTTTGGAAAAGTTTCAAAGCAGAAATAATTTTTCGTGAGGGATGTTGGATTCATTTCGAATAAATTCCTTATTTTGAAATGACAAAATGTTGCCTTTTTCTGTTAAAAAGTGTGAAAAAAGTTGCATTATTTTTTAGAAAAGAAATCGACATTAAATATATGAAAGCGGCTACACTGGTGTATGAAGAGAATTCTACTACAAACAACAACATATGGTTATTGATTTGGTTTTGTCGTTTTAAAAATAATTAAGAAGCTGACTAAAAGGCAACGATTGTAGCCAACGCGACCTTTGTAGTCGGTGTTCGTGTAGCCTGCTGTCGTTATTGTGTTTAAGGCTTAAGTAGCGGAAAAAAAATTATTTAGGGAGAAAAATATTAAGGCAAATACTTAACTATTGAGCTGAGTGAAATTGTTCAAGTCTACGTCACACTTGGTAAACATTTGATAAAAAAAAACGCAACCACTACGTATGAAAAAAAAACATTCTGATTCAGATACGTTTTTTTTTTTTTTAATGTAAAACAGTTTCATATATAACTAAAACAAATTTGTTTCAATTAATAAAAACGTGTCTAAATTAAAATGCTTTTCATTTGCATTTAGTGGTTACGTTTTATTTTTGGGCAACTATTTGCCCAAATGTCATCCCACCTTAAAGCAAATAGTCATCAACTACTTGTGAATGTCGCCGTTAATAGCTACTATGGAAAGGGAATCGAAAAGATTCCAGAAATTTTATATTTTTATTTTTTGCCATATAAAATATACCGACTGACAAGTGTTAATTGACATTTATTTTATTTCAATAATCAAACAAAAAAAATTAAAAATATCAACAATATTTTTGAAAAGTTTGTTCATCTAACTATTCCGTTAATTGGAGCAGTTTAAAAAGCTGCCTCCTACCTCGAACTTATTAATGGAAACAAACTTCAGTTTTTATCTATGAAATTAGAATTTTTGTATTCAACGATTAACAAATAAAATCATGTTTATTAATAAAATCCTTTCACACGATTATTTATGATCAAACTTTTCTGTACATCAAGATTAATGCCGGAAAATCAATAGGTTTTAGTGCAAGCCAATACGCACATATATATTTCTTTCTATATATTCAATTAAAGTTTAGTTTCACACTATAATAAAATGTGTTTTCGTAAAAAAGTTGATTTTAGAAATTATGAAAAAAAAAAAAATGTTTGTTTCTTCCCAAAGCGAAAGAAATTGTGTGGGACGGGTGAATATTTTTCTTAAAAGTGTGGGTGTAAATTTATAAGTACATATTTTTCTTTAGTTACGTGCATTTGTATGTGTATATGTTTAAATATGTTGTTGGTATGTGTGTGTGTGTGTGTGTGTGTATGTGTGGCATAGTGTGTAAATTTTCATGCAAAATTGAAAAGGTTTCGTTCATACAAAATTTTTCTTATTTGATCTTGAAACATTTTTCTCTGCAGAAAAATATCAAAAGGGGAAATTTATTAATAAATTTTAACATCAATGCCGAGTAGCATGCAGACGTACATGTGAAATTATTTAACATAAAACGGTATATTTGCTTATTCATAAAATGTGTCATTTTTTTAAGATTAAGAAAATGGAATAAAATAACTTATTAAATTTATTGCTAAACGCTTATGACAGCCAGAAAAGCAGACATTTAAATTTATGCTTTTAGCAATTTAGAATTCGAATAGAGAAAACTGATCATATAAACATCTATTCAGATGAGCGTATATATCAAGCCCATTGGCTAAGTGTACACACACACACACGCGTATACACAAACAAGTGTATGCACGTAAAGCTCTAAACACTTAGACGACAGCAGACTTCACAACTTCACGGCTTCAAATGCTGCTCTGAAGTCAGCTTCATAATTATTTTGAAGACAGCAGCAACATAATAATTTTAATAATAATTAAAAATGAACAGCTGTGTATTTTAGCAATACAAATTTTAGGGATGCCGCATTTATATTTTATAATGAATAATATTAAAGTTATTGATAAAAACTGTAATAATATCACAAAAAACTATAAAAACATATACATTTATTTCTTTATTGTATCTTTGTAATGTTCTTTTATGTTTAATATTAAGAAATAAAGTTTTTGTTCTAATTTGTCCAATTTATATATATATAATGGCAACTCTATATTTGCTTATTGCTGCCCATCAAAATAGAAAATAGCCTAAGTTGGCAGCAGCAGCAAATGCTGTTGTGCAGTCCTGCTGCTGTGCTGCCGTCTAAATAATCGTTTTCATTTAAACACAAGCATTTTATTTTTGACATATTGCTGCTTGCTGTCTGCTGTCGTCTATGTGTTTAGAGCTTTATACAGCATTCCTGGCAGTGATGCCGTTTGTCTAGAATTGCTACACTTCTGCCAACTTTTCAACAGTGATGCCACGAGCAAATAGTTTTTGTAAACAAAATGAGAAAAGCGTAACCGGACTGTATTTTTAAGAGTCAAAAATATATGGAAATTAGATCTCCATTCCAAATTGTAACTCCCTTTAGTGTTATTTAATATTGAAAATATTATGAAATAATGAAATTCAAGTAAAAGAAAGTATTTTTTTCAATTTCTGAATAGCATTTATCGTCAAATATAAAATTGCAAACTGATGTATCTAGTCAATAAATTCATTAATATAATTATTTCTTGATCTGTTAATAAACTAATTTTTTGACATATTGTCATTGTACTATTATAATATGAAATTTATTTGTTGGGTGGTTAAGCAATGTCTATATGCATTTCATTGGTGCTTCTTACCAAATCGTCAATTGAGATTTTATTTTTCATTTTGCCTTATAAATACTTTCATTGTTATCCAAGGGATTTCTAATTGTATAAAGGTATAGAAAAATAAAATAGAGTCGTATCGAATAAAAGTTGTTTGTTGGGTTTGGTTTGTATAAGTTTCATAGCCTGCTACACTTATTATAATGTGATTTTTTGAAATTGTTTGTGAATTTTTATAGTTAATTTATTTAACATAATTCTCAGATGGTTTTTGGAAGTCTTTTAATAAGTTGAGAAGTTTGAAACTTTGCAAAACTGTGGTTGAAGTCTACTGACGATTTGGTAAGAAGCGCCAATGAAATGCATATAGACATTGCTTAACCACCCAACAAATAAATTTCATAATATAATTATTTCTTGATCAATAAATACAGATTTTTCTGTATGAAGCCATTTGATTTATTTTTTTTACGGTACGCTTTTTTATATAGAAATATCGGTTATATGGATGCGCATATTTAAATTGTATTGAAATTTAAATTAGCAACCGTGAAGTAGAGTGTTTTTATTGTACAAAATTGCAGTCAATTAATATCAATATGATTTTAAAAACAAGTTAAAAGTGTCAACCTTCACCGGCGTACATCTGGCGTATATACAGAAGTTTTTTGAACTACTTTTTCATTATAAAATTGAATTTTATAATGAAAAATTGTTTAAATAAGGAAGGTTTTTTGAACTACTTTCTCATAACAAAATTGAAAATATATAAAAAGCTGTTAAATAAGGGTGTTTATAACAAACAAACAAAAAAAATATGTGTTTGCTAAAAAATAGTTTAATTTCGTTTGTTTTATTTACAAAAAGAAATTAAATTTCAATATATGTATATATTTTTTTAACACATAAAATATATTTGATTACCTAAATAAAATAATAGTTTTATTTAGTTATTTTATTATTGCGAAAAAAGTTTAATCGCGCGGTGGCAAGGAGCTGTCACAACGAATTTCTTTGCAAAATGTCAAATTTGTCTAATTTTTTAAGAAAAAGAAACAATTAGAAGCTGGTTACCTTTATGTACCAAGAATTGTCGAACCCTGGAATTGTAAGTTAATTTGAATTTTATTTTTATTTTTATTACCGATTTAATTCACCCGGCAGAGTAAAACCAACCTGCGAAAAAAGTTAGTTTTAACTATTTCTTTTTGAAAACCGAAAATAAGTTTAAATTTTCCAGCTCTGGAACCGTATTTTGAATATTGAACGATTTTATCCAATATTGAAGAATAGCTTTTCTGGAGGCTCCGGAAAACCGATTTCACTTAGAGAAGAACAGACGGAAAACACTTATTCGACTTCGCTATTCATATATTTTGTTGGCGAATGTATTGGAATCAGTGAAAAAGTAAATTTCTGGACCTTTCTACTTCGAACCATCATTTATAATTAATTATTTAATAAAATCGAATTTACATTATTGGTTTTTTGCAAAAATAACGAGTGATTTTTTTGCTATTATCTTTTTGGCAACACTAGTTTTGACAGCTCGCGCACGTTTTGTATCTTGTGTCACTGTCAAACATCTTCAGTTTGGTCTATAATTTAATCATGAATCGTCTTACAAACGAACAACGCTTGCAAATTATTGAATTTTATTACCAAAATGCGTGCTCTGTTAAGAAAGTTCATCGCGCGCTTCTTCCATTTTATGGTCAGTTTAATCGACCTACTGAGGCTTCTATTCGGGCTATTGTAAAACAATTTCGCACCAAATTTACATTGTTGGACATTAAACCACCAACACGCTTACGTAGAGTGCGAACTGAAGAAAATATCGCAGCCGTATCGGCCAGTGTTGGTGATGACCGTGAATTATCGATTCGGCGCCGTTCGCAGCAATTGGGCCTCTGTTACTCCACTACGTGGAAAATTTTGCGGAAGGATTTGGGTGTGAAGCCTTATAAGATACAGCTGGTGCAAGAATTGAAGCCAAACGACCTACCACAACGCCAAATATTTGGTGAATGGGCTCTTGAAAAGTTAAATGAAGATCCACTTTTTTATCGAAGAATTGTGTTCAGCGACGAGGCTCATTTCTGGTTGAATGGATACGTGAACAAGCAAAACTGCCGTATTTGGAGTGAAGAGCAGCCAGCAGCATTGCAAGAGCTACCAATGCATCCACAAAAAACAACCGTTTGGTGCGGGTTATGGGCTGGCGGCATCATTGGGCCGTATTTCTTCAAAGATGATGCGAATCACAACGTTACTGTGAATGACAAGCGCTACCGTGCGATGATAACAAACTTTTTTTTGCCCAAAATGGAAGAGCTTGACTTGCATGTCATGTGGTTTCAACAAGACGGTGCCACATGCCACACAGCACGCGAAACAATGGACCAATTGAGAGGCGAGTTCGGTGAACAGTTTATTTCACGCTTGGAACCAGTCAATTGGCCGCCCAGATCGTGCGATTTAACGCCTCTAGACTATTTTTTGTGGGGCTATGTTAAGGCTAATGTCTATAGCGACAAGCCCGCTTCGATTGACGCACTGGAAGCCAACATTGCCAACATTATTCGTGAGATACCGGCCGAAATGTTGGAAAGAGTATGCCAAAATTGGACTAAGCGGATGGACCATTTGAGGCGCAGCCGCGGCCAACATTTGCATGAAATAATCTTCAAACATTAAATTATATCGACCCAACTATCAATCCAAATAAATATTTCATGCATTTTTCTGAATTTTGTGTGTTTTCTTTTTTTTTTTAATTTCCGATAGTTCTTATAAAATCACCCATTATATTGTTGGAAAACTCTTAAATAAGAATCCCTGTATGTATTTCTACGGAACACAAAACTAAACATGTGGCCACACTGACCGGCAGGTGCATCAGTAATTTAAAACTTGACCTTGAAATTGTTTTTTATAAAACTGAACCGCCATATTAAAATGCTTGAGGCTACAAATAAATTATATTGAATATCAAAATAAATTATATTTTCCAAAATGGTGTTGTTTACATGTTCTGAAATTACAATAAATTAAAGTTTGATAAAAAACGTTGTGGACAGATAAAATGGCTTTATTATTGTCTTTATTGTTTTGTATTCATTAAATTGAATTTTGAACTTTCAATATAAGCAAAAATTACAAATATGGTCAAGTTTTTAGTTTTTTTTTCACAATTAGCTTGTTTGAATTTGTGTTGTTGTTAAAAGCAGCTTAATATTGTTTTTGTTCTAGAGAAAGAAAAACAGCTGTTTTGCAAAAGTAAACAAAAACTCCAGAAATGGTTTTCCTCTTTGAGTTAATAAATGAGAATAATTCAACGATGCCAAATTGATTTGAAAGAATGAAAACATTTCCAAAATAGTGATACAAAATTAATTATTATTATAATTTTATTTTATATAATTTTTTTTGCACCAAAGAAGTACAAGCCAGCAGAGATGACATTTAATTTAATCATCTAATTTTGAAAATAGTTCTTAACCGCTAATTTTGCACCGTATTTTGTTCTCTTCTCAAAATCACCTGCATGACTGATCGAGGTGTCATTTTGCTTTTTATTTTTTTATTTTTGTTATTCAAATAATTTTATTAGAATTTCCAAGAGGGAGAAGTATTACCTTTTATAATTGAACAATTCAATTATTTTAAACTACTGCAACATGAGGAGCATTATTTCTTCTATTCCGTAAAATTAAAGATAAACACTGTTACTTATAACAAATATTTCTGTTTTATAAAGAGTTTATAATTCCAATTTTGTATGACAATCTGTTTTATTGACATTTTTTAAAACCTCATAAATATATTTTATGAATAAGTGATTGCAACAGGACTGATTCTTTTACGCACACACATATTTTCGTCAGCCGCATGGGGGCTAGAAATTATGGAGGGGAGCATGCAATTTTTTGCCACATACTTTTAAATTTTTTTTTTTTTAACAATCTAGTTACTTTCGATCCATGCTGAAAGCGGAATTCATTTGAAAAAATTTACAAAATTAATGCCGAGTTCATTTAAAAAAAAATACAGAATTAATTCTTTTCTAAATTCTCTTCTTTTGAATAAAATCGCATAATTAATAAATTTTTTAATAAAAAACCAAAAAGAATATATTTTGACCAAAAATTTAAATTTTTCTCAATTTTTTTTTCAATCGAAAGTGTAAAATTTTTCATTTCTACAGTTTTTAAGAAATCAAATAGATTCATCTTGGCCATCAATTGAAATTAGGTTGGCTTTTGAAAACCAAATAACACGATTTTTTTGGAAGAAAAAAAAATATATACGAAATATGCGCTTTCTTGCGCTCAATTATCAGCAGACTTTAACTTATTTAAAAAATCAAACAATCCTGACAACATTTTTTTCATTATTATAAATTTTCTTTGTGTTTCACTGTCTAATTTTATAGTAAAAAGATGAAAAAAAGTCCCGCTTTAGGTAAATTTAAATATGTGAAAATATTTATTATAGATTGGAAGAATTTATACGCCTTAAAAAGTACAAAAAAACTGGAATAGTAAATGGTGTATTTTTTTTTTGTTGAATTAAAGCAACTCTTAGGATTTACACGACGAAAAAAATTGCACAAAAAACTCGAAGTGTAAAAAGTTCTGATGAAATTTTTATTCATTTGCGGTAACACTGGCTGCTATCTTCTGTTAGAATATTTCCAAATTTTTATTAAATCCAATCGTAGGACTTAAACGCTAAAAAGTATCACAAAAAAAGCTGCACATGTAAAAAGTTCTGACAAAATGTTTGTTTATGTGTGGCAACACTGGTTGCTACCTTTTGAAAATTTTTATTAAATCGAATGGTAGGATTTTAACGCTATGAAAAGTGTAAACGTTGCAAGTGTAAACAGTGTAATATTTCTTTTAGTTACACATTTCAAAAATTCCGATAAAATTGTTAGTTATTTGTGGCAACACTGGCTGCTACCTTCTGTTGGCATATATTAAAATATTTATTAAACCGAATCGTAGAATTTAGACGTTTTAAAAACTAGCAAAAACAACTGGATGTGTAAAAAGATCTGACAAAATTTTTGTTTATGTGTGGCAACACTGGCTGCTACCTTCTGTTAGGATATTTCAAAATTTTTATTAAATCGAATGGTAGGATTTTAACGCTATGAAAAGTGTAAACGCTGCAAGTGTAAACAGTGTAATATTTCTTTTAGTTACACATTTCAAAAATTCCGATAAAATTTTTAGTTATTTGTGGCAACACTGGCTGCTACCTTCTGTTGGCATATATTAAAATATTTATTAAACCGAATCGTAGAATTTAGACGTTTTAAAAGTAGCAAAAACAACTGGATGTGTAAAAAGATCTGACAAAATTTTTAGTTATTTGTGGCAACACTGGTTGCTACCTTTTGTTAGAATATTTCAAAATTTTTATTAAATCGAATGGTAGGATTTTAACGCTATGAAAAGTTACACATTTCAAAAATTCCGATAAAATTTTTAGTTATTTGTGGCAACACTGGCTGCTACCTTCTTTTAGAATATTTCAAAATTTTTATTAAGTCGAATTGTAGGATCTAAACGCTCTAAAAAGTAGCACAAAAAAAGCTGGAAGTGTAAAAAGTTCTGGTAAAATTTTTGTTCATTTGTGGCAACACTGGCTGCTACCTTCTGCAAGTGGAAGAAAATCTGAAGTAGCACAGCTGTTAAGCAGTTAAACGCTATGACATAACCTCAATATTTATAGACTATGTTCCACTATCCATTCCTTCAAATGGAATTAGTTTCCATAGTTTTGCTATTCTTGTTTAAAAAAAATAGTCGCACCTTTTAATTCCAATTGCCTTGAAAAATATTGAGAATGTGTTTTTTTCTACAGTGAAATTTCAAATCCATCTTCTTATATCGCACCGTGAGAAAAGGCTGCCTTCAAATGTCAGCATGAAAATAATTAAGTTCAATATATAAATAAATAAATACATTGTGGCAAATTTAGTTGAGAAGAAAAACTAAAAATTTTCAAAATATTTTCTTCGGCGACAATTTGACAGTTTTGCTGACAAAAAATATGTCTTTTATTTAATGCAATTTCGTGTACTTGATTTTGTACAATTTTTGTTTGATGTTTGACCGACTAACTGACTGGCTGGACTTGTTGCCAGTCAGTCAGTCAGTCAGTCGGCCTGTCACTTTAACAAGCCACATGGCTCATAGTCTAGTTTGTTGCCTCACACAACATTATTTTTGATCGTTTTAATTTTATTAAAGCTTTTTCGGCATCTCTGCTTCACAATTTGCAATTTTATAAACGCTTTCCTCTCTTTTGGTTCATTTTATTTGTTGTTGTTTGGCAGGGGGTTGTTGTTGGGTGGTTTGAAACAGAAATAGCATCAAATTACATTCAGCCAAAAATGGCTCGCCCAAGTGTAAAGTGCGCCGGTCAGAGCTTGCCAAAGCTGTATGATCGATCTATAAAGTATATCGAAAAGCTTTATCAGCAAGTTGTTGTGCCGATTTGTAGTTGTTGTTATTTCTTAATGTGAGAAATGTTTTTTTCTTCTTTTTTTTTTTTTTTGGTATTCAAAACAAAGAGTCTCAAATGCTGTATTTAATATATAATTATTTTGCGCATGCGCATAAAAGTCAGCCAAGAAAGCTTTCAGTGAATTGATTAAAAAATTCATTTAAATACAATAGAAAAGAATTTGCTGTCTTGGATATGATTTCGAATGGTTGAGAATGTATGAAGCGAGTGGGCATGTGTGTGAATATTTCGGGGGGGGAGCACTGCAGTATTCTTTTATATATTCGTGCAAAATACAAGTATATAATGTAAATATATGCTTGTATGTATGTATATGTGTATATAACTGTACTATGTATAGTTTGCATTTAAATAGAAAAACGAATGTCAGGTGCCGTCACTCATTTTATTTTGACAGTTTATTTATTTTTATTTGTTAATCCGTTCTGATTTTAAATAAATATTTCATAAGACTTTGCTGATCTTAACAGAAATAAAAATGGCAAAAACAACAACGTCAAAAAAAAAATACCATTTATATATTTAGCATCATTATTATTATATAATTTGCTAGTTTGTCTATTTTTAAACAAGACATCAATTTAAGAAAAAAGTAGTATTTCGTATTTTAAAACATGCTGGCTGGCATTTGAAATTATTTAAAATAAAATTATTTTTATAAAATATGCCCACTTAATTAATTATTAAAATTTATAATATTCTTGTCCTGGTCTTGCCCCTTTATTTAACAGTAGCTGCTGCAGGATCTGCAAGTACTTCACTGTTTATTGTACAATATCCTTTATTAAGAATGTGAGCTATAGAATTCTTTCTGAAAAGTTTTTCATATATAAAATGGGCCTTTTTAATATCCCTCTGCTGTGGGCAAGAAGGTATACAAGTCGTATTTAACCAGGTGGCAGCGCCACCGTGGCAGCTGATTACTTTTGTTTTTGTCTCAAAGACTATTACAGTCCATGCAAACTGGACTGTTAACCCCATAACAATTCACAATACCGACAGCACACGTATTTTGCTGGTAGAAATACGCCTTTAAAATATCAAAATCGATTGCAATTTTTAGTCCCACGTCTAGTAAATTATATATTGAAGTTAGCCATCAAACAAAGTGTCTTGTACTACGCCCACTTTTTACCTTTTAAGGTACAGGCATGTAAAATCCGCAATAAAAGAGAGCCCAAATAAACAAATTTAAAGCGAATAAAGTTTCAATATAATTTAAATACAAATTTCGATTGATATTGAATATTAAAGCCCCCCCTGGTATTTACGGCAAGCGCAGTCACGCCTTATTTGCCTGGCGGGCATCAAAAACTGGCCGAATTAGCTAAACCAAGTGGGTCACTTTTTGAAAAAGTGGCAGGTGATTAAAAAGTTTCGGATTTTCGCCATATTATTGAATATGAAAACTGTCTTTTGCCAAGAATTGCAACGAAAGTGCAAGATATTTTGCCTTATTTTGCATTCCACTAGAGGAGAACACGCGACAAATTGAAGATCCTTTTAACTCTTAAATTTGGAATTATTATAGCCTTTTTTGAATTGCATTTAGGTTAAGGGTATATACGACTTGGCCCAACCGGATATAGACCTTTTCCGTTAAATATATTTCGTTGCTAATTGATCAACAATTTCAGTTGTCGGTCGCACGAGCTTTCGATTGTAGATGTGGCGGCCAAATGTTTATTTAAATTAAACATTTTTATATTTAGTTATTCTGCTATTGAGTGAGTGTTCCAAATTCAGCACATGATATGTTTTTATTTGCTATTTTCCTTATTCAATTTTTTTATAGAAAAAAAAACGATTTATTTTTGGTTTCGGTTTAATTGCAAATTTTGTATCGAATTAGTCATATTCTTAAGCAGAATTTCTTTTTAAATTTTAAATGATTGTTTTTTTTCTTCTTTGTATGTGCTAGAAACTAATTTATGTATGTGTTGTTATGTATACACTGGCTCACAAAAGTGATCGTTCAGCACATATAATATTAATATTTAGAGATGCCCATACATCGATATCGATAATATTTGTTGCACTTTATTTTATTTTGTTTTCAAGATGGGCAGCGCTTAACGAAAACCCCTTTAACCCTGGATGGTTAATCTTTGTCATATAACTCTTTTATGTTAATTATTTTTTATTCTTATTTATATTTTAATCTTGTTTATTTTTTGTTATTGCTTTTTTTCAATAAAATACTTAAGTAAAAACTATTTTTGTAATTATTTTTGTATATTATTCGACCTTGTTTTTTAAAGTAAAAATATTTTTGCTTACATTTAATTTTGAAAATTTGTTACGCTTTAGAATTTTTTTAAATTGTTCGTCCATTCAACGAGCTCTTTCATGTACAAAAGTAAAGAGTAACCATCCAGGGTTAAGGACATGCAATTACATTGACAATATAAATAAATAAATACTCATAATATTAATTTAAACAGCCAATTTGAAGACAATAACAACAATGATTTGGCCCAAAGAGTTAATGGGCAAATGCGTTAGTAGTCATGTGATCATATGGTCGTTACCAGTTTGTAACCTGCTCCTCCAGATCTGTTCTTATTGTTAACTCTCTGCTTGCATCTGGAGAAAACGGTACATTTGAAACAAAACCGGATTTGCTCTCTCTCTCTCTCTCTCTCGTTCTCTCTCTTTCTCTGTGAGCTGAACAAATTGCCTAGAATGATGTGTTAAGGGAATGGTTGTGAGCAAAAGAATGCATTCGAATACGGCTGCTGTCGCCTTAACTTTTCGTTCTCTTATATAATACAACGTTAACCCTTTGGCGACCCATAATTGTATATATTTTACATATTGAACTTTAGCAATTATTTATTATTATTTATTTGCTGTGAGAATTAAAACAAAAGTTGTCTAACAGACTTGGAATAATTGAATATTCAAATTTGTGGATTGCAAATGAATTTGCTATTTCTGTGTCGTGACAAAAAGTATGTACGTGTGCGTGTGTAGGTATGCATGTAGTTTTAATTAAGTTGACAGCCAGTTTACGTAATTCAAAATACACTTAAGCTTTTTTGTTTTCTTCTTAAGCTCTTAAAGTATTAAATTTATATTTAAAACAAAAAGAAAGAAAGAAAAAAAACTTTCTTAAGCATCTTCAGTCTGACGATGGTAAATAAACCGGTCAACATGCCGTTGGTGATGCTGTGCCCCCCTCATCTCCACTGCATTGTAACGTTTAAAGTTGTCACACTTTTCGTCAACGTCATAATTACTCGTATATAAACCTGATAGTTGATATTATTTTGCTTTCTTTATTAAATAGAACATGATTCGAGGTGGCATGCAGGTTGGCATCTTTATGGTCGTCCAAAACTGTTTATTTAAAAAATGTTTTTTTTTATAACACAAACTGAACGGTAGACTGTCAAGTGTTTAAGCTTAAGTGGCTCCCTCTCTCTCTCTCTCTCTCTCTCTCTCTCTCTCTCTCTCTGTCTGTCTCCTAAGCATGCGTAAATGCATTTGACAATTATGATTATGTTGGAGCATTAAATAATTGTAAAATATTTTAATATCTTTTTTATTATAATCGGAGACAGTAAATTCCTCAGCACTTGTAAGAATGTTAATTTCGTTAATTTTTCAATTAAACTAATAAGCGTTTCCAAGGTGATTGCACTGGGAGCAAAAAGTAAATCGGCTTAGAGATGATGTTTTTTTAAATTAATAACTTATTTCAAAGGGGCTTATAGAATTATAAACTAAAATTTTTTAAATCAAAATAAATATTAATTAATATTAATTTATACATTTCTGTCCATCATTTAGGAAAGTTTGAATGTGTCATCTAAAATAGAATAGATAAATAAAACAAAATAAAATCTTCTTAAAACATTTGCAGCAAAATGAATGCCAGAAATCGGAAAAATATTCCCCTCTATCGTGAATGACAAAGGGAATGTTTTGCTATCGTGAATTTCCTGTGAACAATTTTTCCTGCTATCAGTTCTCAGTGAATGTAGAAAACAGTAGAAAGTTAAAAAAAAGTTTTACGCGAATGTTTACAATATTTTAAAGAAAAATAAAAAAATCGATTTATTTTTTCTATTTTTGGGAAAATCAGTAAAACAGTTTTCGAATCACGTTACATGTTGTGTTCTGCGGCTCTCTGGAAAAATAAGATGAATAAATAAATTAAAAGAAAAGAGAAAAAACTGGGGGCGAAAAAAAAATCCTTTACGATCAGGGGAATTTTATTTGATGAGCAAGGGCAAAGGATTTGCAAATCCAGGGAAAGAGGAAAAATTTGGAGGGAAAAAGTCACCCTGAGATTGAAGAGAGGGGAGATAGAATTATAAATTCACACGCACCCCTTATATATCCCATGACATGATGAATAATCCAACAACAGTTGGAATTTAATTTCCAACTCACTCAGCAGAGTCGAACAGCGGTACTTTCGAAAGCCGCTGCACTTTCCCATCAGAACTCGTGTGTGTTTTATTGTGGCCACCAGTTAAGCGACTTTAGTTGAATGGGAACCCAGTTTCCATTAACGCAAATTTTTCTAAAAAGATTCTTTTTTATTTATTTCTTTTTTATATATTTTTGTTATTCTTAATAAAACAAGAGCGAAGTAGAAAAGTTTCTTTCACAAATTGTTGACGTTGGCGATACATTTAAAATAGCATTTGCAAAGCAGATCAAGTTGGCCTGTTCTTTTCTATGATTTTTTCCAAATAAACTTGCAATTATTTTCTTTTATGTTGAATTACTTTCGACTCTTTAAATCGGTTAGTAAATTTTGCCATTCAATTCGGAAACTTGGTGCGTTTCTCTAACATAAATGATGAGGTCATTTTGTAAATTATTAAGACGAAATAATAATGGAAATAAATACTCTTTTATTTCGAACTTTGGAGAATGTTTAAAAAATTTGCTAGTGAATGCAAAATTCCCAGTGTTGAGGTTTAAATAATTTAATAATTCGATACGCCGTTCGTTGATTCGTGTTTAAAGGCTTCGGATTGAATCTGTAGAAAAAAAATTATTGTTTTTTTTCAATTTTTTAATTAAGAACTACAAGAAAACTTGCGAAAATTTGGAAAGCGGTTGATCTCAAAGATCATCCCTGTAATTTCCCGGTAATTTTAACCGAAAATCTCTGGCAACCTGGTTTGTTGTGCTATTCTATGATTGTAAGCTCTTTGCTGTAGTCCTCGAGTCCTATAAAAACTATTCGAATTGTTTTTTATTCGAAATTAAACAATTTTGTTCGTTAGAACGAAAACGAAAAAGAAGTTGTTCGAATATTGAACTAATTTTTATACGAATGGCAACCCTAGTGAAAACACAGCCCCTCAAACTATCCAGAGAAAATTGTATACGAGGGCTGGTTTAATATTAAGCTAATGCACGACTCGCTTAATTTCTTTTTTCCGAAATATTTTCTATGACGGCATCTGTAGGAATGACAAATGCTTTGAAGCAATAGCAGGAAGCTTGACAGAGAATGTTGTTATTCAAAAGAAATTAATTTAATTCGGGTCAATTTTTAACCCGAATTCTTTCGATGTTTTGATGAGTCATTTTTATGGTCACCTTTTTAATATCCAATAATATGTAGAAATACTTTATATAAAATTTTTCTTACAGTGTTTTCACAAGGTTTGAATAAATTCTGGCTTTAACGTTAAAACTAACAGTTAAAACCAGGTTTTGTTATACAAAATTATTTTTTAGTTAAGCAATTTTCCTTCGGCTTAAGGTCAGTATTTTGATTTAAAGACTTACACAAGTTTAATAAAAGGCAATGTTGTTTTTTAATCCTTTTTAATTTTATTTATTTGTCCACTATTTCGATCAACATCGCTGATCATCATCAGGGACTATATTTAAAATAAAAGGAAAACAGACTTATAACTACAAACAGTGTATCACTCAACAGTTTTTCGAAAACAACATGCGGAAATAAGTTTCAATATATCGCAATCGAATGACATACATTTACCATATGCATATGTGTGTAAGTGTGTGTGTGTGTATGTATGCGTATATGGCGGTTGTGCATACAACTCCGGAAATCTGTTGAGAATTGAATAAATATTTAATTTAACTTATCTGTATTTTGGCCAATTAAAAATAACAGTAGACGCTTATATTGCCACGAATATCCAAAACGAAAAGTTTAATTTTTTATTATCTTATTTCAATATTTACTGTTGGCTCAAATGTAAAAGTGGTAAGAAAATTCAAGAGTAGAACACAAAATTTACATTCAGAAAAGAACACCCAGCAGACAAAATGGTTTAGATTTTAAAAATAGAATTATTAGAGCTCAAGCATGCACACACACACACACACACACACATCAAGTTTGCTTCAGTTTTTAGGGGAGGGAGAGGAAAAGAGAACGCCAAGGGGTACCAATCAGTTCTATGTTTTCTTTTTTGTTTTGTCATCGATAATGATCTAAATGCCTTCTCAATAACGAAAGGAAAATTCAAACAAAAACAATTTTGAAAAAAATGTCAAAAAATTAAAAACTGGCCTAAGCAATTTGTGGCATGTGAACCAGCACCAAGTCCACCAGGTGTCAGGCGATATTCTTTGATCGTTTCTTTTTTCTTTTTCTAATAAAAAACAGAAAATTTTCATTTTGCTTTTGAATCGTGTTTATTTCACGTAAAAAATGTTTTTTCATTAAACAGAAAAACTAATATCGGATGAAATTTATGATCATGCCGATCTGATTTATCGGATTCTCCTGGACTGTCTCATATCTTGAAGTAGACAATGTAGAGTATTAAATTTAATTTTTATAGTCTGATTGTTCGAAAAGTGTTTTTAATTCAGAAAGACGTGATAAATACTCTAAAGCAGAAGAGAAGTCAAGCATCTGTTTTATATATTCAACTTAAACAGCAGAGCAGAACAGCTGTTTTCGAAAGCCGCTACACATTTTTATTATATTAAATCATGCGTATTTTAAATTTTTCATGTGCCTTTTAAGTACTGCAAACCGTAATTTTTAGTTTTGTAAAATGTAATCGGATCTGAAGTACCACAAATAAATCCTCACGGAATGGTTAAAGGGGGCACCAACCTATTTCGAACGGAACCTATAACAGGGCGAATTAATGATAAATAAATGGACCTTCAACTCTCAATTTGTGTTGGAAAAGGCGTTTAGAATTATTTATATTTGAAATTAAATCGCAAGAGTGTTAGTGTAATCAAACGTTGCACATTGTGTTTGTTGGGTAATACGCTCTGCTCTAGTGGCGCAAAAAAGAATGTGGGATTAAAATAGAAAACCAGCATTTACAAGAGATATCATTAAAAATATGTGTACAAAATAATACCAGATATTAAAATTTTCTGTTTAAATGTTCTGTCACCTCTTTTTATTGAGTTGATGCCATCGTATAGACGATTTTCTTGTGAGTATGTGTATGTGTGTGTGTGCGTGTGTGTGTGTGTGGATTTGAATGCGATGAAAGCCGGTAATAGCGTTCGCTACAAAACTAGCGGTTGACTAAAACGGCATTAACTTGTTTCTTTTTTTTTTTCCTTTTCTCTTTTGTGTTTGTTGGTGTGTTTGTTAGTTTATTTCTTATTTGTTTGCTCGTTTGTTGTTAAGATGGTTTTGTGAAATGCATTCTCTAACCATATAAAATAATTTCAATAATCCATTATTACTTATAAATAATTCTTAAGAAGCCAAAAAGCGGGACCCAATTCTCCAAGACATTTTTGTATTCTTATTTTCTGTATTTACAATGTAAAAGTAAAACATAAACAAGTATGCAAGTGTGTATGTATGTGTGCGTGCCGCGTGCGTGTGTCCATTTAAACTGAATCATTCATTCACTGGCTTTCAAAAGAAAGATGACTTGACGTGTCTGTACGTGCGTGCGTGTGTGTGTGTGTGTATCAGTATGATGATCCGTTATAATGCATTTCAATATTAAACGTGTTTCTTCTTCACAAATTTGTTATTATTTTCTTTCAATTTCCCTACACCCTACTCGCATACATATTTTTAAGGTTTTATTAGGCTTCTTGACTTATTTCCAGTATTTGATATGAGAAAGAAAAAAAAAGCAGCAAAAGAACAAAAACAAATATTTGTATCTATTCAATTTTCATGTGACGTAACACATGCAGCCATGCTCTGAATTGCACACACACACACACATACATGTGTAATTGAAACTAATAACATCATTAGCATGCCTGACAAAAATAACAGTTATTATTTTATCAAGTCAAAAATTTAAGGAAACTGACATACTTAAGAATGCCTGCACATTCACACACACACACAGCCACATACTTAGATATAAAACATATGACGATATATGAATGTGTACATCTCTGCTGCACTGCGAAAATGTCTAAAAGCTCGTTTTGGACTTCAGGCATCATCCTAAATAAATAACGAAAATTCTAGAACGCACAGTTCCACTTTTCTAGTCAGGCAGTTACTGCCTGTTCGTCGATGTCGAAAGCTATCGTTCGTTCGAATAAATAACATTCAAAACAAAAACAAGTTTTGAAAATTGTTTTTGTTTTAAATGCTATTTATTCGAACGAACGATAGCTTTCGACATCGGCGAACAGGCAGTAAGTTCTTTTTTAAAAAGAATGCAGCATTTCTTGCACTTTTTTTATAGAAAATGGCAACATGCGGACATTCGCAAAGAATGAATTTATTGGAAATTAATTTAACGTTGCTTACGAAAACTAATTTCTGGTTTAAAACTGCCCCAAACTGCCGCTTTTTGGAAAAAAAAGTGCAAAATAATGTTACACCTTTTCCAGAAAAGAACACGCCACAAGAGTAACAATTGTTTCCCACTTCCCATCTAATCAAAACAATATCGTTGAGAATTCTTGAGAACGATTATCTAAGAAAAACTGATAGAGATCCGACATCGTTCGCACTCTCACAGCAAATGTTTCCATAACGGTATTCGGCACTGCACATTGGGGGCGAATGGAAAATATTTTTAACAAGCGGATAGTTTTTCTAAGCGGATAGTTTTTTCATGTTGCCTTAACAAAAGAAAATTAAATTTTATATTTTAAATAGCAGCTCCTCAAAATGCTCAGTAGTTGAGCTGCGTAGTCCTGAAGTAAGGCCCTTCGGCTTTTGGAAAATTTTTATTCACTTCTCATTCAATTTGAAATTTTTTTTTTTTAAATAGCAAAAGAAGAACTTGTAAAGTCATGATAAATTGTAAAACTTTAATGGAAAAAATAACTGCCGGTCGACAGAAGGACATCGAGTGACATCGTGGGCCGTTCGGTAAATATGAAATAGAAAACTTATAAAATCAATTGGATTTGGAACCGATATCTGAATGAAAAAAAAATGAGATAAAAGTTTTGAACAATTTAGGAATTCCAGTTTTCAAATAAACTATGGGGTGCAGTGTTTCAGCTGCATGGAAACTTAAAACGATAATAAAGGGTGATTTTTTAAGTGTGATCTTTAAGACGAAGTGCTCCATAAACTTTGGCAACGGATTTATTGTTTTTTCAAAAGAAATTACCACAAACTGGAAGCGCTGTTCTGGCGTTAAACGATTTACGATGATTTTCTCAAAATTACTGAACAGAAATTTCCAGCTGCCAAAGAAACACCCGCTATAATGCCTGGGCTGCCTTAAACCTTTAAAAACATGTTAACATGTGACATGGTTTGTTCGTCATTCTCGCAAAAAAAAAACCAAAACAAAAAATTAGGGAAATACATTTTTAATACGAGGGTTGTACGATGAATTTCTCCGATTGTGTACTTTCGAATACACGAAAGTGTTATATTTTTTTTTTGCATTCGTGTCTGTTGCAACGTTTTTGCAACATTTTATGCCTCCCTGCCCCCCTAAAACAATCAGTGAGTAAAGAAGCGTTTCTAAACAATTCCTGATAAGGTCTGCTTTCAAAAAGATATGCATGCACATGCATGCAGTCGTAGCCATTCTAAGCAACACTCATTTTAGTCGTGCCATCGTCCACACCAAAAGGCGTTCTTGTTGTACGCTTACGCACACACTTACACACACTTACGCACACAATTTAGCATCGAAATACTTTCAGTTGTCCGTTAAGGATTTATTTTTAAATAAATTGTTCATTCATATCTCGTTTGAAAGTAACGTTGTTTCTATTTCTTTAATTAGCTCCTTTTTAAATAAAAAATTTTCAACTTAAATAATGAAATCGCAGATTTTCTTTGGCTCACTTTTCAAGTGTAAAATGTTAATTAAAAAAAAAAAACTTCAAAACATTTTTCTGTTCGCTGTTGAGTGTCTGAGAAAATGCCGCATGTGAACTGAACCATTTTAAATACGAAGAGAAATAAAAGAAAAAAATATTATTAATTAAAATCACATAAAAGTAGAGTGAATGAAAGAAAAGTGGCGTGTGCTCATGCGCCTAATATGCAGATTTGACACCGGTGCGTCATACATATACGAGGCCGAAGGCAAAATCATGACGACAGTATGAGTCGAGAAAGAGAAAAGAACCCCCCTCAATCGCAGCCTTCCAAATGACGTTTATAAATGGTAAAGCCAAACAAAACAAAGAAATTACCTACGAGTACCTACACGTTTACATGGAAACATAAATGAGTACGTACACTGAGAGGAAAACTCAAGTAGTTTTGTGATTACAAATACAGTGACAGACATATTTTTCAGCCGACTCCATTAATATTATTAATTAATTAATAATTATTTTAAAATAACAATAAACAATTTTCAATATTTTTCAAAATGAAAAAAAGGTTCTTTAGGGTCAAGGCCCTGCCTGTAACTTCCCGCTAATTCTAATCTCAAGGCCATCGTAACATGTTTTTTTTTCAAGTTTCAAATCAACCCATTCCTATAAAAGGATCGAAAACACTAACTGATCCAATAAATAAAATCTTTTTTTAGAATATTTTTCTTTTATGATATCTCATGAACCGATTTTGATCCGCTTTTCGCTGAACGACGCACAGTGGGATTTGTTCATACAATGTTTGGCAAAAAATATATGGAGTGCTCGTAGAATGTTGAAATTTCGCTCTGAGCCTTTGGTTAGCTCAATTAAGAAAAATATAAAGTTTCATTGAAATTGGCCACGCCCACTACGCACCGCCCATTGAACTCAAAATTTATTATTGGCCCAAAGTTTTTGAAAGTTTGTTCTGAGCCTTTGGCTAGCTCAAATAAGAAAAATATAAAGTTTCATTAAAATTGACCACGCCCACTACCCACCGCCCATTGAACTCAAAATTTATTATTGGCCCAAAGTTTTTTAAATTTCGCTCTGGGTCTTTAATTAGCATAATTAAGAAAAACATAAAGTCTCATTAAAATTGGCCACGCCCACTATCCACCGCCCATAGAAACCAACATTTATTTTTGGCCCAAAGTTTTTTAAATTTCGCTCCGAGTCTTTGGTTAGCATAATTAAGAAAAATATGAAGTTTCATTAAAATTGGCCACGCCCACCGCCCATAGAAACAAAAATTTATCTCTGGCCCAAAGTTTTTGAAATTTTGCTTTGAGCCTTTAGTTAGCTCAATTAAGGAAAATATAAAGTTTCATTAAAATTGGCCACGCCCACTACCCACCGCCCATAGAAACCGAAATTTATTTTTGCTTCAAAGCTTTTGAATTTTTCAACAAAACTACATCATGAAATTTTTAAATTTTATGTGTCGAAAAAATTACTTATTGCAAAAAGATCCCACTGTGCGACGTGGCTTTTAAACGTGAAGAGCTGATGAGTTTGTGAAATCGATCGGTGAAGGCGTTTAAAAGTTTTTCTAAAAAATACACTTTGAAAAAAAAATTTTTTTCTCTTTTTAATATCTTGAAATCTATCGGCTAAAATTCAGGGCCGCCATTTCACAACGCTACCAGTTTGATTTGATTCGGTTCCGCCGTCCAAATGTTATAAGTGGGTCATACCTAAACACACACGCACTTACACATATACACACATGCATACATGCAGAAATAGTAACAGGCACTCAGAACTAGTTAGGGAAGCTTCCTGGGACCTCAAAACGTGGGGATCTGATGGGAACGAAATTTCTTTTAAAACAGGGTAAAACCAATAACTTTGCTATTTCTGAAATTTTACAATTTTCCTAACGGGTAATTGAAGAAAAAAATATTATTAATAAAATAACTACAGCGGCCAGAAATAGCACTGGAATACAACCCTGGTAGACGATAATAACAACACACGCACACACACACTCCCACTCATATACTCGGGTTTTATTAAAGGCGTTAGTGTAGCATTTCCTACATGCAGGTAGTTTTCATGTAGCAAATTAATATAAAAGATGTAGACAATTTAATTGAAAGTTATTTAATGGAAAAGATGTAAAACTTTTTCACTTCTTTTCTGAAAATTGGCAATTTCGGAGGAGTCTTAAAATAGAAATAATTTTTTATAAAACATCTTCCAAATAATTTCTAATAAATTCTGTATTTTCAAATGACATGATGTGCCCGTTTTCTATTAAAAAGTGTAAGAAATGTTGCGTTTTTTTTATAAAATCTTTTTTTTACATTTTACTTATAAATTATGTTGAATTAAATTAATTTTATTCATGTAAATGTTCAATATTTTTAATTGTTCATAACAAATTATAAATCTCTCAGGTATACGGAATTGAGAGAGAAAGCTCTGAGTGCTTGACATAGACAGACAGGACAATGGGGACGGATATTAAATCGTCAGTCAACTTACAAATAAAATAACCTTGTAAAGCTTTTTTTACGGTACTTTTTGTGTTGAAAGCTGATTTCTTTTCTACAAAAAAAGTGCACCATTTTCTACATTTGAAATTAAAAAATTTATTACAAATTAATCCCACATTCTTTACGAAAAATAATTTCTGTTTTACAACTCCTCCCAACTGCCAGTTTTTACAAAAGAAGTGAAAAAAGAAAATGAAATGCCATGAGCAACTAAATCTGATTTCTTTTCTACAAAAGGGTGCAACATTTTTTACACTTCTTAGTAGATAATGGCCAAACACTCATTCGAAATTAAAGAATTTATTAGAAAATAATTCCACATTCCTTACGAAAAATAATTTCTGTTTTACAACTCCTCCCAACTGCCAGTTTTTACAAAAGAAGTGAAAAAAGTGTAACATTTTTTTCCAGAAAAGAAAATTAGTTTTAAACTTAAAAGCATTTAAGAAAAAATATGGTTCAAAATAATTGATAAACTTACGATTAGATGGACTTGACGACTTCTCTCACCTGAAAATATACAAGATAAAAAAAATAATTTCTTAAAATTCATAAATTTGCAATGATTTATTACAAAATCAGTTTTTCAAAAATGTAAACGTACTTAAAAAAATAAAGGGAAAATACTGGGTGTTTTTTATGGCGTTTTCTTTTCAGGAAAACATGTAACATTTTTTCACTTATTTTCGAGAAAGTGTCAGTTTGGAGAAGTTTTGAAACAGAAATTATTTTTCGTAAGTCATGTTAGATTAATTTTTAATAAATTGTCCATTTTCAAAGAGAAGAATGTTGTCATTTTCTATTAAAAAGTGCAAATAATGTAGCATTTATTTCTAGAAAAGAAATCGGCATTAGTCGCGTCATAACTGGTGATATGAACAGAGTTGAACATCTGAGAATGTTGAACCCCGTTGCCATGTGCTAATCAACCGTTTAAGGCCACCAAAACTTTTCCAAAAATATATGGAACTTGTCGCTAATTTTAACCGCGAGTCTATCGCAACCTGTGCTATTCTATGCTTTTGAGCTGTCCGCGCTAAAGCACTATCATTTTAATTTTCAAATCAACCGATTCTCACGCGATTGAAGTGGCGATTGATGTACTTATTCGTTTACTATAAAAAAATCGAAAACACTAACTGATCGGTTATACAATTTCGTAGCTTTTAAGAAAAAATTCAATATATTTTTTTTTCGTAAACCGATTGTGATCCACTTTACGGTGATCAACATAGTTTTTGAATGTCAAGAGCTAGCTGATGGGTGAAGCCGTTCAAAAGTTATTCCAAAAAAAACTCTTTTTTTTCTAACTATTTCTAGCTATTTTGTCACGCTGCTGACGTGGCGCTCAGCGCTCTAATGTAGGATGGGATGTAACTGAAAATCGTCACAAGTCGACTTAAGAAGTGAAGTCTTGAAAAGAGCAACAAAAATTAATTGCATAATATGATTTATGTTCTATTCAATTTAAATGCATATTTTAATTTTTTTAATGGGGTTTTCTTTTCTGGAAAATATGTAACATTTTTTAATTTTTTTATTCTTAAAATTGGCTGTTTTTTGAAGCTTTAAAACAGAACTAAATTTTCATAAGAGATGTTGAAATAATTTCTAATAAATTCGTTATTTTTAAATGACAAATGGTGCAATTTTCTTTAAAAAAAGTGTAAGAAATGTAGCATTCTTGTTGAGAAAAGAAAACAGCATAAAAAGACAATTTTCATTTCACATGAAATGTAAAGAATTTGCTTGCAAATCTTTTTTGCCAGTGTACAGAAAAATATAGAGTTGTGACTCTAAATGTGTGAATCTAGTTTCTTGTTAAGGAATCAAATATGATCATGGCAAGTTTCTAACACTATATTTTGCTGTTGTTTTTGTTGTCGTTGTATCTGCTTATAAATTTCGAAATGCAGTTATTTTGCTTAATTCAGCAAACGGGGACAAAAACTTTGTATGAAAATGCACTCCTAAACCAGTTCACACACGGTGCAAAGATCTCTTTATCTCTATCTTTTTTTTATTTATTTATTTACTGTTTTCTTTCGGTCTTTGTTGCATTTTGCAATGTGTGTATGATTTTTCTTCTTCTTCTGCTTAACTATTTTTTTATTTGTTATTCGTAACAACAACAACAACAACAACTTTTTTTCCATCCATGATGCCTTCAAATAGGCAACTTGCCTCTGGCCCCCAAAACCAACAAATCAATCAGTGTTGCCAAGTTTTGCCTTTTACCACCACCAACCACCATCAGTAGAAAAATAAAGGGGGGATCAAATTGCAGGGGGTGTGTGTAATCGGCTCTGACTGAGACAGCTAGATTTTTAATGTGGGCGCAATTATTAAATTATTGAAACAAAAGTTTGGTGGATTATTAAAGTTGTGCGTTTTAACGATTCTCTATTATTTCCTGTGGGAACACGCGGAGTGAAAGAGTAACCGCGTTTTTGTGCTCTTCGGGCCAAAACGCTATTATTTTGATTATCAAACAATCGACAACACCAACAGATCAGAGACTTAATTTCGGTGTTAAAAAAAAAAACACTTCACGATATGTCCTCAACGGATTTTAACCGATTTTGAACCGGTTTGCGGCCACCGCCATGGTTCAATGTCAAGAGCTGATTAGTTTGCGGAATCGGTAAAGCCGTTTAAAAACTATTCTAAAACAAAAACATTTCAAAAAATATTTTTTTTAAATCTACCGGTTTGATTCGGTTCAAATTTGCAAGGAAGTTGTGGAACATTCGCAACATATACAGACATAGTGAAACCTTCTAAAAATTAGCCAGGAACACTTCCTGGGGTGCTCATAATATTGAGATCTGATGAGAACTCGATTTTTTTAAGTTTTCCTAGTGGGAAGTTCCAAAACGCAAGAAAAGTTTTTGGAATACTTATTTCTGCAAATCATTTTCGAATGTTGATGCCACTTATTGAATGAAATTTTTATTGCACCAAAAAGGGAAGGAAGTCTTTCGACAAAGTGAAAGCTTCGAGCTAAAAAATGTTGCAAACATTTTTTTTTACAATTTCAATGTGAAAATCGCAAAAAGTACGAAAATTTTCAAAAAGGTAAACGCAAAAGTGTTACTCTCTAATTTTTATTTTCGTGCTGATTCTTTTTTCCCAAAAATTTATATTAAAATTCAGTATTTAAGAAATTCAAAAGTAAAAAAAAAAATATTTTGTAGCAGAAAATTTCAAAATAAAATTTCCTATTAAATTGTTAAATATGGAAGTGTATTTTGAAATTAGTTCAAAAGCGTTAAAAACTATAAATAAATTAAATTTTTTTGGAAAACTTTGTTGCATATATCGAATTTTAGCAATCATTCCAGGAGATTTTCAAATACCTCACCGAGAACGCCAACTAAGCGAGGACAAAAACATTTAGCCAAGCCACTTTAAAACCTAAAATTAACACCGCAAAAATGATTGTGTGAAATAACGGGTTTTAAACGCCAACTACAAATAGGCAGAAAGTCATGGGGACCTCAGTCATAGTGTAAATGAGCGTGACTTTTCCTAGAAGTCTTAAAAGAAAATTGTGAAAATTCCCCACGTCTTAGATTTTCTATCATGAATGTTGTTCATAATAGAGATTTTGCGAAACGTATCCGAAAACTTAACGAATTTACTACTGCAGAGATTGTATGCAGCCACCACCAGCTGCATTTATCAAAACGCGTTCGTGAAAAAGTTCTTATCGCACATTTCTTCTCTTCTATTCAAGTTAATAAAAGTGCTCTTTCGAACGTTTTATTTGTCGTGCCTGGCATGGATTTTGTGATATTAATAATGAAATGTGGTGCGACCTTAGCTGTTGTTTCTTCTTGTATTCATTGTTGCTTTGTTTGCTGTTTTTCATTTAATATTTTAATTTTTTTTTTTTGTTGGGAATAATTACAACGTCTGTGGGAATAAATTACCACGAGTGTTCATCATGTAAATCAGTATCTTTTTTATTGTTTTTACAATTCCATATTATTTATTTGAAAAGCTCATGATTTTACATTAACATGTTTGTTCTTTTTTCTTAATTGTTCTTTGGCTAATAAATATTCTTAATTGTCATATTCAGGTACTTTTAAATCCATCAAACAGCCCACTGTCGCAGAGTTGATTTAATTAATTACATTCAAAGTCATTATTCAGAAATTAGAAAATTTTGTAACTAATAATTGGAGTTTGGAGTTGTTTTTTATAGACTTAATATATAGCCCATTTACTGCTATAGTGTCATAACTACAAAAATTTGAATTTTAATTCTTAACTTTTATTTCTTAAACAAATATTTTATGCTCTTAAAGCTATTTAAGAAATGTCCATACAAAATTAAACAGTCTTTTGAAACGTCTATTAAAAGTCACGCACATTTACATTGTGATTGATAACTCAAGTCTTTTCACACGTTTAAAACCCGTTATTTTCAATATAATCATTTTTGTGGTGTTAGTTTTAGCTTGTCAAATAAATTGTGATACAATTCCTTCATGGTTTGCTGTCTCCGCTTAGTTTGCTGTGAAGTATTTTAAAATCCCCTCCTATTTTATTTGGACCTTGTCTCCCCACCTTTTAAACACTTCCCGCAAAGGCAGTCTAAAAAGGCCCAGTGTGAAATATCACTAAGCAGTTAAACAAATTTTAATAAATTATAAATTCCATGAATTATATTTTATTTAAAATTGTATTTGAGTCCTTCTTCAGTTTTTATATAAAAGAAAAAAGAAAAACATAATAAATATTTTTCTTCTTTACTTTTAGACATTTACGGCGTGGTGCAATAGCCATTTGCGCAAAGCTGGCACCTCCATCGACAACATTGAAGATGATTTCCGCAACGGCTTAAAATTGATGTTATTGCTCGAGGTCATCTCGGGCGAAACTTTGCCCAAGCCTGATCGCGGCAAAATGCGTTTCCATAAAATTGCCAATGTAAACAAAGCGTTGGACTTTATTGCCTCCAAAGGTGTCCATTTGGTATCGATTGGTGCCGAAGAAATTGTCGATGGCAATTTGAAAATGACACTTGGCATGATCTGGACCATCATATTGCGTTTCGCCATTCAAGATATCTCCGTTGAAGAGATGACCGCCAAGGAGGGCTTGTTGTTGTGGTGCCAACGCAAAACCGCCCCCTACAAGAATGTCAATGTACAGAACTTCCATCTGTCATTCAAGGTTGGTAATCAATGGGTTAAAAAAAAAAAGTTTATATTAATAATTGTTGGTTTGAATTATTCAAATTATTCTCTAAAAAATAGGACGGTTTAGCCTTCTGTGCTTTGATCCATCGCCACAGGCCCGACTTGATTGACTATTCCAAACTTTCCAAAGACAATCCATTGGAAAATCTCAACACTGCCTTCGATGTTGCTGAGAAATACCTCGATATTCCAAGAATGTTGGATCCCGACGGTGAGTATTCATTTTTGTATTTCTATTCGGCTCAGATTGAAATTTAGTGTAGTTTTATTTCAAATATTATTTATTTGCGTAGTACGTCTACCGTGTTTTTTTATATAGATATAGATTTTAGCACCTTTTTTCTTTCATTCGTTTCTCCCTCTCAAAACACTTTTACATTATTTCTTTTGTTTTTATTTCTATTTATATTTTAAACAAACTACGAACCACCCAAAAATAAACTATTATTTTACTTATCATTATTTGGTGACGGCCCTTCAAAACTTCAACGCAAAAAAACAAAAACAAAAAAAAAAACAAAAAAACAAAAAATACCGAATTGAAAATAATAATAACAAACGAAAAATGTAGATTTGATCAACACTCCCAAGCCGGATGAACGTGCCATCATGACTTATGTGTCTTGCTACTATCATGCCTTCCAGGGAGCTCAACAGGTTGGAAATGTGACGCATGTACCCGAACCCACAAGACAATACACCTACGTCCCGAATTACAATGTGACTAAACTTCACATCAATACACTTGAAACATTCTTTATTTTATTTTCATTTTTTATTTTAGTTTTTATTTTTATTCTTTTTCGTTATCGAAGTTTGTTTTTTGGAAAATCCTCTTTATATATTTTGTCGCTCTATATCTTTATTCGCTGTTTTGATATACTCGTATATAAAATATGCTATTTCTAATATTCTCTAATAATAACAATGAAAAATTTTATATAAAATTGCTGTTGCACATGCAAACTTTTGTTGTTATCAAGCGGCACAAAATTTTTATGATTTTCTATTTTGTCAAAAAGGCTTTTAATTACAACAACATAACTATTTAATTGAACTAAGTCATGCTTTATTTATTAAATAGTATATTTCAATCTAATAAGAAATACATGAAACTTTAATGTTTTTTTTAGTTGAACATTCTTTAATTGCGTACTAAATGTACGATTATAACAGACTTGTGGCCAGCGCCTGCCTGATATCTGTAACTTGCAAAAACTTTTCGCATTGAAAAATTCTAATAATTACACTGCATGGCTGCAGGTAGACCCATAGAATTTTTTTGTCGCCATGGGCCACCCTACAAACCTGGAAGAAGGAAATAAGATTCCTCCTTTAATCCTTAGATTATTTATCACATATTGTGACTTATCCAGTGATTCATAGAACGCCATAAATTTATTCGCTGCGAGACATTGTTGCATAAGATACCGAAATGATGCACAGTAGCAACCATCAGGAGTTGCTGGACACAAATCCACCACATAAATTTAAAGTTGCTCTTTTTTTTTTGTAATTTCCAAAAGACAAATTAAATGAAATGACATTCATATTTCTAAGCAAAAAAAAAAAAAAACATTCATAGAACAGATATAAACACATTTATTGCATATCAGCCGCCGATCGATTTTCGATCGTTCAGTTTGCACTTGATCACACCAAAGTTTTTTGTACTCAACGTGGAATGTAATTTGGATTAACTTCAAAACACTTTAATAAACTCATTTCAACGCAATAATTATTGTAACATTAATTTTAGTTTGTCAAAGTGACAAGTGGTGCCATTCCTTCAAGCAAAATGGTCTCGCTTAATTTGCCTCATCGTCACCATGAGTTTTTATTTCATGACTTTTTTAACCCGAAAGCTTGTCACACACTTCTTAATAAATAAGACAATACAAAAAACCCTGCCATGTTAATGGCACTTTGAATAAATATGAATTTAAAAAAAAACAACAACAATTTAGTATTTCGGATCGGATTTCAATGCAGACCACAGTATTCTGTGACTTCGCTAAAAAGTCTTGAAAAGAAAGTCTTCTTAGTCGGCCACTAGAAATCGGCTCTGATATGCAATAATTCTGTTAACACTGGACGACAAATATTCTAGTATTCACTTACATAGACAATTTTATCAGTTACATTATTTTTGAATTTTATTAACAAAATGTTTAATTGAATATATTTTATGTGATTTGTTGTTGAGTAATTTTTTTTTTTTTGAGATACAATTAAAGCATTCTATCTCTTCTCCTTCCCCCCAAAAAACAAAAAAAAAACACTTTATATCACAAGTTGTTGAATTTGATTGAGAAGAAGAAAAAACAATTAAGAAATTGTAAATATACTATTTATGACTAATTTTATTACTGCGCATGCTTGCATTGTTGTTATTAATTCAAAGTTACTGCTAATTAAATATTTTAATGCCTGCCAATTTGTTATTCCTTTTGATTGATTAACTAACATGTTTTTTATGTTTTGTTTTGTTGCTTTTTTCTCTTCTTCTACTTCACATAATGCCATTCTAACAGACCTGCAGAATACCGCTTTGCCAGATGAACGGGCAGTCATGACTTATGTTTCATCATACTATCATTGCTTCAGTGGTGCCCAAAAGGTTAGTTCCGAACTACACTCTAGCTAACGTGAATTGGAGAACGAAGAAAAAAAAACGATGAAGACTGTGTTACATTAAGGGTTTAGTTGCCAAAGAGGTGAAGATCCTCTGAAATTACATACGATCCTTAGAAACTACATTCCAGTGGTTGCTTCCCCGCATTTAATATCACGAGAAAAAAGTCATTGTGTAACAAAAGCTTTTGCCATAGTTATAAGTACGAGGTCTGTTAAAGAGTTGTGTAAACAATAAATATTTATCAAATTAGTACAAGTTTTTGAGGAACTGTCGTTTAAACCTCTTTAATTTTAATTTCTTGTGGATTCTCTTTTCCCAACATATTATTAAAAAATTCAATTGAGGGGCTTTACCCAGTTCCTATGCGCATTTCACTGGGGCTAATGCAGATCATCAGGGAACCTTAACCCAACATTTCTTAGAATAACTAAAGATGTTATTTCAAACTTTCACTTTAACAACGAGGAGTGATCAGTTCAGTTCTTGTTATGACTTTGATATTTGTTTAGACTTCTCACATCAATTTGTAAACCGACCGGTTTCGACTATCCGCAATCAGTGTTTCTTTTAACAATTAAAAACAAACCCTGCCGGCAGCAACAAAAAAAATATTTTCATAAAATATTTATAAAAAGTTATTTGAAATTTCTGGGGTATAAAATTATTACTTATGCTGATTTCTTTTCTAAGAAATAATGCAACATTTCTTGCACTTTTGAACAGAAAAAGGCAGCATTATATGATTGGAAAACAGCGAATTTGTTAAAAAAATCAATCCAACATGTTTTACGAAAAACTATTTCTAATTGAAAACTCCTCTAAACTGTTGCTTTCTAGAGAAGAAGTGAAAATATTTTAATGGCGCTTTCTTTTCAGGAAAACATGTAACATCTTTTCACTTCTTCTTTAAAAAAGTGGCAGTTGGGAGGAAAGTTAAAACAAAAATAGTTTTTCGCGAGGAACTTTGAAGTAATTTCTAATAAATTCTTTATATTCAAACGGTGGAATATTGCAATTTTCTGTTAAAAAGTGTAAAAAAATTTGCATTCTTTTCTAGAAAAGAGATCCACATAAGTTTGAGGAGGCTTTCCAGTTTTTTTTTAAGCGAAAAAGTTTTAAAAGTTGGTTGCTTAATTGCGTTGCCCATTTCTGTGAATAGCTTCTACGCAATAAAATTAAAAATGAAATATTTATATAAAAAATAAAGTGACCACACTTTAAGCAAAAGCTGATATTCATAAATTGTAATTTAAAACAGTTTGGCCGATCATTCAGTTAAAGCTGAAAGCGCTTGCCGCTTTAAAGACTCCCTGCCTCTGAAATGATGAGCAGGTGTTTTTTTTTTTTTTTTGTTCAAACAGGTGATTAAAATGCTCTTGTTAATCGTTCCTACTAACGCGATTGACCATAATGTTTTGTTTTTGTTGTTATTTATTTTGTTTGTTTTTCTATTTTTATTTAGTTATATTTTTGTTAATTATTTTTCAATACTTTGAATTAATTAATTGTGTGAAATTGAAACTAAAAGACTTTTCTTCTCTTCAAACATTTCGAATATTATTTAGGCGGAAACTGCTGCCAATCGCATTTGCAAAGTTTTGAAAGTCAACCAGGAAAATGAGCGTCTTATGGAAGAGTATGAACGTCTCGCTAGCGACGTAAGTAAATTTATACGTTTTAATAATCTCATTCATGTATAATTCATGGTGTTTAATTCTTGATTTAGCTTTTGGAATGGATACGCCGCACTATGCCTTGGCTAAACTCCCGCCAGGCCGACAACTCTTTGGCTGGTGTTCAAAAGAAATTGGAAGAGTATCGCACTTATCGTCGCAAACACAAGCCACCACGTGTCGAACAAAAAGCTAAACTCGAAACAAATTTTAATACTTTGCAAACGAAATTGCGCCTCTCAAATCGTCCCGCTTACTTGCCCACTGAAGGCAAAACCGTTGGTGATATCTCAAATGCCTGGAAAGGTTTAGAATTGGCCGAAAAGGCTTTCGAAGAATGGCTGTTGGCAGAAACTATGCGCTTGGAGCGCTTGGAACATTTGGCCCAGAAGTTCAAGCACAAGGCCGATGCCCATGAAGACTGGACACGCGGCAAAGAAGAAATGTTGCAATCGCAAGATTTCCGTCAATGCAAATTGAACGAATTGAAGGCTTTGAAAAAGAAACACGAAGCTTTCGAATCAGATTTGGCCGCCCATCAGGATCGTGTTGAGCAAATTGCCGCCATTGCCCAAGAACTTAAGTAAGTTTTCAAAATAGAAAACATAAATTCAAATTCTTGTTTAACATTTCAGTGTAATTAATTGTTTAGTGCAGCTACTAAAATTTATATATATTTGTTGTATTTTTTTATTTAATTTTACATGCTAACGAATATTCTAAAATGGTTATTTAGTGTGAGGTTCGATTATAATATTAAGAAACATACAACACAATTTCATGTCATCTCAATATCAAAATGCATTTTCGTTTTTACGTTGCACTTTTTAAACTGCCGTCTAGAATTCAATTGTTTTTAAATCATCAGCTTGTGCATATAATTTCGTAAATTGTTTTGTTGTAATCAAACCATTTTAATAAAAGAGTAAAACAACAGGGGTCAGTATTCGATCGATAGCAAATGCCGTAATTTGCATCGTATACTTTTTTAGATCGGCAAATGATCACCTAGACGAGAGCTGTGGGATGGAATTTCATTTAAAAATATTACATTTATTTAAAACTCAGCAAATCAGAACTCTGGCCAATTTTTTTCATGTGTATAGTCATTCACAATAAAGGGAGTTGATAATTCCTTTGGAATCATTCCATTAAATACTAATTGATCTTGCCCCTTTATTTTTCAAAATAGATCTATTTTTGCTTAAATTAATTATAGCCCTTATTTTTATTTATTAAAAAAAAAATTTCATTGTTGCTGGAGGGGACAAGAGCTTTTTCTTGCCCGTTGCTGACTTACCAATTTTATGAAATAACTCTACGACCAGTTTTGCCTTGAATTTTGTTTATTGACTTTAGTAGTTTGTGATAACTTATTTTTACAAGATGAATATGATGGATATATATGTATAACACGATTGTTACAAGAAGTTGTTTGTTCGAAGGGTTTAAAAGGAAAAAACTTTTTGTAGTTAGGTACTCAAGTTTGCATTTTTTTTGCATAGTCTTTCAATTAGTGTCGCATTAAACTCTTAATGTTGATCAAAGGGAACGCAATAAAATGTTTTGAAACAAAATATTTAGTTTTTTTTTACACAGACTTTAAATGAGTGTCGCGAGCAGCTATAAATTGCAATTATATCAATGCATGTTTGTTTGTTACATATACTTCAATGCTTAAGACTACTGCATTAATATGCATTTAAATAATATAGGCAAATAATAAAACGCATCAATTCACTCATACCCAGTTGGAAATCCAACAATTGCTTTTGATTTTGCTGCCACAACTCAAAACGAGTTAAAAATAATCGTCATTAATCTCATCTTGATCATTTAATAACTAAAAAATATTGATGATTATTTCTTGGGCGATATTTCATTTTATAAAGTTTTTCCCTTCCTTTATTATGTTTCTTTGTAAAGCACTCTTGAGTATCACGATTGCATATCGGTAAATGCTCGTTGCCAACGCATTTGCGATCAATGGGATCGTTTGGGCGCTTTGACTCAACGTCGCCGTACCGCTTTGGACGAAGCAGAGCGTATTTTAGAGAAGATTGATATTTTACATCTTGAATTCGCTAAACGTGCTGCTCCATTCAATAATTGGTTGGATGGTACACGTGAAGATCTTGTCGATATGTTTATTGTCCATACCATGGAAGAGATACAAGGCCTTATTCAAGCCCACGATCAATTCAAGGCCACTTTGGGTGAAGCTGATAAGGAATTCAATCTGATTGTCAACTTGGTGCGTGAAGTCGAATCAATTGTTAAGCAACATCAAATCCCTGGTGGCTTAGAGAACCCCTACACTACTCTTACCGCCAACGAAATGACACGCAAATGGAGCGATGTCCGCCAATTGGTGCCACAACGTGATCAAACTTTGGCCAATGAATTGCGCAAACAGCAAAACAATGAAATGTTGCGTAGACAATTTGCGGAAAAGGCAAATATTGTCGGCCCCTGGATCGAACGTCAAATGGATGCTGTCACAGCTATTGGCATGGGTCTTCAAGGTTCATTGGAAGATCAATTGCACCGTCTCAAGGAATACGAACAAGCCGTTTATGCTTATAAGCCCAATATTGAAGAATTGGAAAAGATACATCAAGCCGTCCAAGAATCGATGATCTTTGAAAATCGTTACACCAACTACACCATGGAAACTCTACGCGTCGGATGGGAACAACTGCTCACCTCAATTAACCGCAACATAAATGAGGTTGAGAACCAGATTCTTACCCGTGATTCTAAGGGCATCAGTCAAGATCAATTGAACGAATTCCGTTCTAGTTTCAATCACTTTGACAAAAATCGCACCGGTCGTTTGACACCCGAAGAATTCAAGTCCTGCCTTGTGTCATTGGGCTATTCGATTGGCAAGGATCGTCAAGGTGAAATGGACTTCCAACGTATTTTGGCTGTTGTAGATCCCAACTCGACTGGCTACGTGCACTTTGATGCGTTCCTTGACTTTATGACACGAGAAAGCACCGACACCGATACTGCCGAACAAGTTATAGACTCATTCAGAATTTTGGCAGCTGATAAGGTAAGTAAAACATACTTTTTATATATTCTACTATAAATCTGTACATGATCAGCATATTTGAAAAGTCTAGTTATTCATTCCACTTGGCAAATCATTTTAATTTTTTATTTATTTTTCTTCTCTTAAATAGCCATACATCTTGCCCGATGAATTGCGCCGCGAATTGCCACCAGATCAAGCTGAATATTGTATTCAACGTATGCCGCCATACAAGGGACCCAATGGAGTACCTGGCGCCCTAGACTACATGTCATTCAGTACAGCTTTGTATGGTGAAACCGATTTGTAAACATAATCCACACATGTGCCACAACAAACAAACTCAACATGAACTCGATTTCTCAAGCAGCCGACTACTAAATAATTAAAAAAAAACCCAGAGAAATCGACTGATTGCTCGATTGGCCTAGAATCGATCTATAACTATCATTACATAGTTTAATTAATTATGCAACACAGCGTCAATATATTTCTTTATTTCATACTAACCCGCCCAATAATTAATTTTAATTTTACATGACATTTGTTTACGAATTACAATATATCAAATGTCTTTTAAATACTAACGTCATACCCATAATGAATTGAATCTTTTATTTATTTATTGCTTCTTTTAACAAACTACATTTACGGATTTATAGGCACTACAAAATTAACCAGCAATAAAACCTAACAACCCACCATCAGAACTCAAAAAAACCCCATAACCAACACAAAAGTTTGATCATCTATCTGTCAACAGTAGACGTACATTTGTCAATATGTTCATCATCTTACATGCAATAAATGATAATTAATGGACGAGTTTTAACACCAAATACCATCCAGCAATTATAGAGAGAGAACTAACTCAACCATTTAATTATTTATTTATAAGCACACTCACATACAAATACATTGATTCATTTATTTATTTTAATTTACTGTTCGTACTTAAGATGAAATTTGCTACTTGGATCTATGGAGAAGTTGATGAAACATTTACCACTAAAGATCATGCCATTATTTCGCGCCGCCATTTAAAGATATTGTTTTGTTAATTAGTCTTCAATTCCTAAAGATGGTCGAATGCTAATTAATTACAAATGTCATATTAATGGGGAGCAGTGTAAATGGAAACACTAATTAAAAGGTTTTAGCATAAAACGCAAAGGGAGAAAACTTAGTTAATATTATTAAATTACAATTACACTACATAATTATATATATACATACATATATAAAATTTATATACATGAATATAAAAATTAATACGAATGTTAAAAGGCGAAAAGGGAGCGCAAACAACATCCACAACAAACAAACAAAAAATATATAAGTATATACATATAAAAAGTAAAGAAAAAAAAAGGAAAGAAATTTTTATTTCAACATTTTCATCTGAGATGAAATTTTTAATAAGAATATTATTGTACTAAACTTTGCTAAATTTTATTTTATTTGTATGATTTTATTTGTAGTTTTTCTCAAACATACAAAAACGTATGTACATATATTTTTATTTAATTTAATAATTTTTTATATAACTTTATTGATTTTTATTTGTTTTATTTACCATTATGATTTTTGTTAAATTATTTTTTAATTTATTATAACAATTTTTATATTATTATTATTATTATTATTATTATTATTAAAGCTTGCCCATATTATTATCATTTAATTTTTCTCTTGCTCACATTTAGTTTTGCATATAAAAATATCATTACGATTATTAATTTATATTTTAGAAAAGAAAAAAACTAAATTTTATTAAATATTTGTAAAACTAAGGCATAATAATACAACTATTAATATTACCTAATACTATTATTATTAAAAATGGAAACAGAGAGAGTAAATTATTTTATTACTATAAAAATAATGATGATAATAATAATACTGATAATAATACCAACATAAATAATTTATGATAAACACCAAATCTATTAAACAATAGAAAAAGAACTTATGTAAAATGTCGAATGATACAAAAACCAACTGAATCATTTTAATAAAAAAAAACTATTTACAAAACACAATTAAAACAAAAGATTTAAATTGTGTTTTCATATTGTTTTATTATACATTTTATGTACACATTTCGTATTTAACGGTCAAAACACAGTCCTACAGAGCATCTGATATGAAAATTTCTTCAACTGATGCATGTCCATTAGTGTAAATGTCCGCCAATACGGTATATAGAGTGAAACCGGTTTTGTGCTAAAGTCACTGCAGTAAATTCTTAGGATCTGGCCACACTATATGGAATAATTCGCCATGCATGAGAGGCGTAAAGCTGTCCAAGGTGTATTTATGTATAAACTCACCACGTTTCTTGTCTACTCGCTGGGACTCCCCGCCCAACATAACAGGTGTGACCAGACTCGAAAAACAAGTCACAAACAAAGAAGTGTCCTCGTTTACGACATATATGTATTGAAAGGCCAATCTGACTCTAATATATTATATAATTGTACAGATGAAAGACAAATAGAGATAAGAGCACAATAAAAGAGTTTGAGCTAAAATCGTTGTAAGTTTGTTTCAAAGAGGTTTATATGATCACACTGGCACCTGGTAAGTTTAATTTATAAGCTCTTCGATTCACATCATCAGTGTTCTTTATATTGCATATTCATAATATATTTTCGTATTTGAGATCTAAAATTCGATTTTGGCACAAAGAAACTATGAAAACTTTTTGGCAAAACGGCACTTTCCATGCAAATAAGGATGGATCGATTCCATCACACACCTGATGAAATTATATATGGCACCAAAAGAGCTCTTATGGTCACTCTGTTTGTTTCATTGTCGAAGAAAGCTGCGGTTTCTTTCACTCGTAGATTTTCAATACGCCGAATTCATTAGTAAACCGGTTGCCTACGGAGTAGAATCTACATCGGGTATTTGTAATTCGTCAAAGGATTTTACATTTCATAGATAATTGTACTACCTGGTTTATAAAAAGTGTAATTTTTGTAAAATGTTCGGATCGTATGTAGTGTGCAGTGCGTGCAAGGTTAGTTATGAAAGCTCTGATACAATTATCTCTACCAACTGTGGACACGCTTTCCATTTGAAATGTATTTTGGAATGCTTATATCGGTAAGTGTACGCTAACGCTTTTTGTTGCAAATAAAATATAACGTATTTATATAAACGCAAAAGATATTGAACTGCACATGCGTCAATGTTTACACCTATGCACACATACGCATATGTAATTACATATACATATACGTATTTATATACATACATATCTACGCACCGAAACGAAATTCTAGAACTTCTGTTTGTCGTTACATTTGCTACGCAATAAAAATGCGTCCTGGTTTTTGCAGGAGACTTTCTCAGTTCTTCTGTAGAAAAAAAAAAACGATATTTTGACTTAAACTAGACCGTGTTTTAAAATGTAATCAACAATTTTGTTTGAATTGAAAAATCTAATTAAAAATTACAAAAACTTTTAGGTTATGTACAAACTTCCAATAAGCAATTGAGAATCGCATTGAAAAGCATATGTAGTTGGCCAATTATGGCTCAGCTACTATGATTTTTCTTCTATGATTCTTAATTGTTATTTTGAAGATTCGGGCATAATCCACGATGTATATGTTTTGAAGTAAATAATTCCAATCGGCTCGGATGCGGTAATATATGTAGATCTTGTTCCGACTTATTAATCAATAAAAAAGGTGGATTTGAAATTTTTGTCAGTTACGCTTTACATTTTAGCTAACGGTACATGCGATGTGCGAATATTAGTACTCAAATTCAGTCATTTTTTGATATAATTTTTCTCCATTTTTCTATTTCTATTATAATTCTTGTGTCTAATTTTATTTCTTTTAATAATTAATAGATTTGTTTGAGTTTTGAGGTTCTTTTATATTAATATTTAATATTCGATATTTCGCTAACCTCAAAGTTCAAACAAATCTCTTAATTATTTCTATTATACATATTTTATAAGAAAAACTTTTTAGTAATGAAACGATAAATGGCAAGCAAACTTATGATAATCAAAATCAAAAATTGTTAGTTACCTTAATTCAATTCAAAGACAAAATAATACTAGATGATTTTGCTATTAAAGACAAACATATCGCACTGGTTCTAGCCGATCTTGCAACGCTTTCATTTGCTCGTTTTAGGCAAGAATCAATAAAGAAAGAGCTGACTTAGGCAAACTTTAAACGCTTGGCTAATTCATCATCAACGGGCCGCTCTAAAAAGATGACTTTTCTTAATTTATAATTGTTTAAAAACAACATCCTTTCAACGATAAGCTTTAAATATCTTTGCCAAATTATGGCAAAGTTGAGCTCCAAAAAACTTTGATCATCCTTAATATCAAACAAAACGGCGTTGTCCCATCCATTTTTAACAGCAATGGCAAAATAAAAAAAATAAATAAACTGCAATTGTAGTTTCCATTTAATTTGTATGTTTGTTTGTTTTGTTTTGTTTATTACAGATCCAATTACTGTCCAGTGTGCAAAAAAGTTAAACCTACAACCCGCCCCATTTATTTGAGTTTTGAAAATAATAGCGAATATGAATGTGTTGTCAACGATTTAGAAGCAAAACTCAACGATAAAAATAACAAAATTATTGAACTGACCGATAGAAAAGATAAAAAGATAGGTGATATGAAAAGACTGTATCAGATTTCTGAGCAGTGGAGAGCTGAACTACAAAATACAATTGATAAACAGTCACAGGAATTGCAAACGCAAAAAGAAATTCATTGCAAAGAAATTAAATTACAATTGGATGAAATTCAAAAGCTTAGAAGATATATTGAGCAATTGGAAAAAGGAAATGTCTTTGAAATGTTTAACGAAAAAATCAATACTTTAAGTGGAGAAAATTCGAAACTTGCCCAAAATCTCAAAGACACTGAAGCGTCAATTACTATTTTGAACCATAAAATTCAAATACAAGAACAACATTATAAAATAAAACATGTAGAAAGGGAAGATATAAACAAAGTAAGTAAATTAATTTTTTACAATATCTATAGTCAAAAATTACCATGCACATGGTGTTACAACAAGAGGTGCCAGTTCTGCGGCAGAAGCCAATTTTTTGCTCAACCGTTGTTTGTCTTGAGTGCAACAAGAGACGATAAAAAACATGCCACCAAGCCAAAGGCTTAAAATTTTTCTCAAGTCAGAATTTTCGTAACGAACTTGTTAATAATTTTTTGTAGTTTGTGTTATATCTATTTATAATCAGCCTGATTACGGTTGGCGTTTTTCGCCTTCAAATTCGACAGTTTGTAAAAGACAAGAAAAATTCAACTTCTAGTCCTTAATAAACTGTATAATTTGTGGGCGAAAAACGCCAACCGTAATCAGGCTGAATATAGTTTAAACTTGAAATATTTTAAACATTATTTAGTCGAAAACTGCTGCCACTCAAATTTGCAAAGTGTTGAAAGTCAGCCAGGATAATGAACGTCTCATGGAAGAGTATGAAAGTCTTGCTAGCGATGTAAGTAAAGATATTCGTTTTAATAATCACTCATAATTCATGGTCATAATTGATTGTTTAGCTCTTGAAATGGATTAAAAGGTCTATGAAATGGCTGAATTCTCATCAGGCGGACAACTTTTTGGCTGGTGTTGAAAAGAAATTGGAAGAGTATCGCACTTATCGTCGCAAACACAAGCCACCACGTGTCGAACAAAAAGCTAAACTTGAAACAAATTTTAATACTTTGCAAACAAAATTGCACCTCTCAAATCGTCCCGCTTACTTGCCCACTGAAGGCAAAACCGTTGGTGATATCTCAAATGCCTGGAAAGGTTTAGAGATCGCCGAAAAAAATTTTGAATGGCTTCTGGCAGAAACTATGTGTTTGGATCGATTAGAGCACTTCGCTAACAATTTTACGCAACTAAGCAATGCCCTTCAAAAGTGGTTATGTAACGTTGATATGACGTTCGATCATCCAATAATGCTTAAATCCACATTAAACGAATTTGATACTTTAAAGAGGAGACATCAAACTTTGGAATCGAATTTTACCTCCCACATGCATCATATTCAGCGAATCGCCTCCATTTTCCACAAACTCCAGTAAGTATATTGACATTTTCATAATTCTTGTTTAACATGGCAAACCATTTACGTAAAGTGGATATCAGACAATATAAATATTTATTTATCTCGCTTTTCGAAAATGTAAAATTACTCAAGACAGAGTTTGTTTAGCTACTTTGAAATGGTTTGTATGAATACGAAGCAAATATCCAAGCAGAGAGGCAACATAATAAATTAGTTTTGATTATTCGAAGAAGAAGAAAGCGTTGTAATATAAAGTTATTTACATCTTGCATATCTGCTTTTTTAATTCAAAAAATATATTTAACAGTGGGTTTCACTACTGACGGTGATGAACATTTGTAGTATTTTTCAATGTAGTATATGTATTTCAAAGACAGACATGGGCACAGTTTTGGGATCCCACATAACTATTATTTAATAATGTTTTGTTTATTTGTAAAGAACTCTTGAGGATGACGATCGCATTCCGGCATACACTCGTTGCCAAAGCATCTGCATCTCATGGCATATTTTGGGAACTATGATTCAATTTCGCCGTAGCTCTTTAAATGGAGCAGAGTATATAGTGGAGGAATTATCTAGTATATTACTAGCAATTTGTAAAGAAGTTCCAAATTTTGAAAAACGGCTTGAAGCAGGCATGCCTGTGAACATGGAAACATTTTTTTGTGTTGAATTCGCGAAACACTTGGATAATTGTAAACTCAAGCTTAATTTGTTCAATAATGATTTAGTAGATGTTGATATCAAATTCAATACGATTGCTGACGTGGTACGTGAACAATCTCTGGTTAAACTACGTGAAGTTTCTAGTGGTTCAGAAAATAAAAACACCACACCCACCGCCAAAGAAATTACAAGGAAATGGAGTGATTTCTGGCATTTGGTGACACAGGGTGCCCAAAATTTGGACAAAGAAACAATTAACAACAACATGAATCAGATTGAAAAACAAATCCTTACTGGTGATTCTAAGGGCATCAGTCAAGATCAATTGAACAAATTTCGTTCTAGTTTCAATCACTTTGACAAGAATCGCACTGGTCATTTGACACCCGAAGAATTCAAGTCCTGCCTTGTGTCATTGGGCAAGGATCGTCAAGATGAAATGGACTTCCAACGTATTTTGGCTGTTGTAGATCCCTACTCGACTGGCTACGTGCACTTTGATGCGTTCCTTGACTTTATGACACGAGAAAGCACCGACACCGATACTGCCGAACAAGTTATAGACTCATTCAGAATTTTGGCAGCTGATAAGGTAAGTAAAACATACTTTTTATATATTCTACTATAAATCTGTACATAATCAGCATATTTGAAAAGTCTAGTTATTCATTCCACTTGGCAAATCATTTTAATTTTTTATTTATTTTTCTTCTCTTAAATAGCCATACATCTTGCCCGATGAATTGCGCCGCGAATTGCCACCAGATCAAGCTGAATATTGTATTCAACGTATGCCGCCATACAAGGGACCCAATGGAGTACCTGGCGCCCTAGACTACATGTCATTCAGTACAGCTTTGTATGGTGAAACCGATTTGTAAACAGAATCCACACATGTGCCACAACAAACAAACTTAACATGAACTCGATTTCTCAAGCAGCAGACTACTAAATAATAATAAAAAATCCAGAATGACCGATTAATTGCTCAATTGGGCCAGAATCGACCTATAACTAACATTACATAGTCTTATGCACAACTTTATTTTCATACTAACCCGAACAATAATTAATTTTAATTTTACATTACATTTATAAAATATCTTTTAAACAAAATACATTAACGTAATTAAAGGATCTGCAAAGTTAATAACAAACAATTGTTTAAATGGAGAGCTGTATAAATGAAAACACTAATTAAAAGGTTTTAGTATAAAACGCAAAGAGAATTAATTAATATTATTAATTTCAATTATCATCTGAAATGAAATTTTTAATTTGATGGGAGTTCGTTATTTTTCGTGGACGTGGTGGAAGTTCAGGGACTGCAAATTTGTTTCGTTACAAGAAAAAGTTTTAAATTAAAATGCCTGCAGTGTTCTAGAGACATGAAATTCTTAAGGATAGTGTTCGAACTGCGTTTTTTTTAATTTTTTTTTTAATAGAAAAACGTTCTGAATTTATATAATAAAATTTATTCTTTTTCTCTATTTTGAAGCTGAACTGTCATGCATTTCTTCAGAATACGGGTATATTGTGATTTTATTTCGATTTAACGTTTAAGAATCACTGACCATATTAATGTTTCTGAATTTGCATATACTCTTTTTTAAAACAAAACAAAAAATGGATTTGCAAGCATCCCCTTCCTTGGGAACGTATTTCAAGAGAACAACGAAATACTGATATATTAAATATTACGTTCCAAAATGCCAATATTAAAAAAAATTTAAGTCAATATGTATATGCCGATTATTAACGTTCCAAGCATACCCCAGGAAAAAAATTTGTAGTGTTGCATTGCATGGCTTGAGCTGCCGCTTTTTACAAATTCACAAGCTTTATGCACAACTTCAGTAATTTACACATGGAAGTCGTTTTATACTGTCACTTTTCCACTAACAAATGCATACATTCGCTACCTTCAATCAGCTTTCAACGATAATTTTATGAAAGTGGATCTTTTCCTTGATATTCGTGCAAATGCACTATAATTTTCCAACCGCCTATTTTCCAATAGTATCAATTTTACCAATCATGTTGGCGGCTCTGTTTTACTCCATTGTGTACAGAAAATAAACGGCGACGGCGCAGCCGGCTACTAGACAATCGGCGCAGTTCTATTACTTTGTATAATGCAATATTGTTAGGGGAGTTTTACAGAAATACGTGGAACGCCCTTTTTGTTCCAAAATATTTGAAGCTGCTCGGATATTTAATCTATTTACGTAATTGTCCTAAAATGTTTTCTCTGAATGTAACATGCGGCGTGTGTAAGACGAACTTAAAAGGCACTGATTCACTTACCAGTACCAGCTGTGGTCATATTTTCCATTTAAATTGTTTGAATAACACCTTATGTCGGTAAGTGCATTCACACTTTATGTGTTCCATGGGCAATAAACCTGAACCATATTAAGGATTGTTATATTTCTAGGATGTATGTCGTTATACTTCCATATATTAAGGAAATTTGAAAAACTAAGCGCATTAATCCGTCAGAGTCTATTGTCAAATTGTTATGAAAATCATTTGTTGCATATTCCAGAATACAAGTCATTTGTAAATAAGTATTTAGATTTTAAGCCAAGCACAGTGCAGCTTTTCTATATACATAAATCATTAAAACATAGACATTTTTCCATACTTTAATTGTAAATTTTTTGAAATTGCCACCAGTAAAACCGTACCACGTACAAATATGTATGTTCCTATCAAGAATCAAATTTAGTAGGCAAATAGAAAATTTTTTGTACATTTTTTGCTTCTCTTTCTCTCTATCACGATCAATATCAAATATAAAACACTTGAAGACAATTGAAAAATTAACTATGGAAAATTTTATGGAACAAAATCGAATTTGTGTCTACTTTTCGTATATCCCATAAAATGCTTGCCTTTTCTTGACAAGGCCAGACACATATAAGGTCCTAATTTTTTAAATCACTGTGTTAGTGTAAATTATATCTACACAAAAACAAAATTGCAAATAAATTTTACTATATTTGAATTTGCTTCTCATTCAAAATTGAATTGCGTACAAAAAAATTTATTTTCTTTATCAATTTGTATTTTTTTCTTATAATACCCTTCAACGCATGATGCTTTACAAAATTAGAGCCTTACGCTGCTTCCTTATGCCTTTTTATTTATAAAATTAATTTATTAAAAATTTGGTTTGTTTGTTGCAGGTTTTTACTTAAACCTAATTGAAAAACTTCTTAGCTTGTGGACAAACTTTGAAAAACCAGTTGAGAGTTATATAAGCAAAAGTAGAATATGAAAATAAAAATAAAAAATTAAAAATCAATAAATACAAATTGATTTCAATATATTCATCTTTCTACAATTACTTTGCAATTTTTAACAATAGAAGTACAAAACGAAAAATAAAATTTGTATTAAGACATGGTCTAGTTTAATATTTCTTAAACATTTGATTTGTTTCATTGCAAACGTTTTATATTTTTATTACAATCATAACAGCTTTGGTTGCCATTGTCATCTCAACTTTGTTAATTTTACAGCCTCAACTCCTGCCCAGTATGCAAAGCTCTCAGTCCTAAAGGACATCCTATATATTTGAGTTTTGAGAATAGTCGCGAATATGAGACTGTTGTCAAGGATTTAAAAGAACAACTTCAAGTTAGTACCGATAATATTAAAAGTATTCTTGCGCAGAATGACAAGAAAGACAAAGAAATAGATAAATTTAAAAGACTGTATAACGTATCTGAGCAGTGGAGAGCTAGCCTAGAAGATAAAGTCCGTAAACTATCGGATGAGTTAGAATTAAAAAAGGGATTACCATCCAATGAAAGTAATTCAGAATTGGAAAATGGAGAAGAAAACAATGCCCAATCTTTGCTCGCAAAAATTCACTCATTAAGCGCAGAGAATTTAAAACTTTCTAATGAGCTGAAAGACAATGAAGCATCAAAAATGATTTTAAATTATAAAATTGAAATTCAAGAACAGAGATTAAAGCATATTGCCAAAGAACTTGAGAATGAAATTGCTGAGGGTCTTAATTATAAAATGAAGCAAGGACTTTATTTCAAGGAGAATAATTCGAAATTGCAAAGCGAAAATGATGCACAAATCTTACACGAAAAAATCGAAAGATTAAGTGCTGAAAATTTAAAACTTTCTAAGCTTCTCAAAGACACTGAGTCATCAAATATGATTTTAAGCAATAAAATTGCAATACAAGAGCAAAGATTAAAGCACGTCGCCAAAGAACTTAACAAAGAAATTGCAGACAGTTTTAACTATAAGTTTAACCAAGTATCTACGGAAAGTATAAATCAAGTACCTTCGCAAAAGCAGGCAGAACATAATGGACAAAATAAAAATAGAAGCAATTCAAACAGAAAAATGAAAGATACTAAAAAATTTGTATTTCAAGATTCCAAGATAATGATAAAAGATTTTCCTAGAAGTGCATTATTAACACCTTTAGAAAATAGTGTGATTTTATTAGCTTCCCACATGTCAATATCTCTTACATATGAAGATATTGTAGAAGTCCATATAATCGATAGGATGACGACTTCGAGTAAAGTCGCACTTGCAGTAGAATTTAAGACAATTGATAACAAAATACAATTTTTTGAAAATCGGAATCGACTTAAGTTTCACGAATTCTCTAAAACGATGACAATAAAAGAATACATCGACGAAAAATCCTATTCTGTTTTTATGTATGCAAATCGAAAGTTGCGTAACAATGGATATGAATATGTCGGCTGCAGAAATAATGAAGTGACTGCAAAAAAGAAGATCAACGATAGGGAACATATTGTTATAAAAAATAAAGCTGATGTTGATTCCATGTGTCAAAGAGGCAACATGATGAGGAGTTTAATCGACCGAAGTGCTCCAAGTGCAAGAAGAACTAACGAAGATGGAATTTCGAATACATTTTTGGGCGATAATTTGTGTTCGTTCGATTTTTAATAACACACTATTTTAGTTATATAGTTACGTATTCTGCGTTTATCATATTGCGAAACAAAAAACAACAAAAAAAACTATTTTATAAGATTTCAATACATTTTATTTTCCCCTTTTTCAGCATCCATAAATAAATACCAAATTGGACTTAAGGTTTTTTAAAAAATGTTTTACAATTTTTTATAGCTTATTTTGTGTTTTATTTTTTTTAATATTCATATTAACTTAATTTATATTATTTCATTACAAATTAAAAAATATATGTATATAATAATAACAATATCCGCTTAAAAGACTAGCGTATTGCTTAATATTGATTCAAAAGTGAAATAAAGTGGATGCGTTCTTTATAAGAATATTTTCATCCCACAAATTAAAATATCAGCAATAAGAGACAATATTTTTATTTAAAAAAATATGTTTACTTTTATATGTTTGTAATATGTAACGCATGTAAAATTTTAAGTATTTTGATACAATAATAAAAACTGAATATCGTAATTGTTAATCTTGTTTAGTTTATTTGAGACTTTCAACAAACATACATAAGTTAGGAAAAGAAATATTGAAAATTAAAAATAAACTCAAAACTATAATGTCTGGTTTTAATTAGGTTGAATGTTCTACAGTACCAAACTTGTTGTTTTTAATGTAGTATGAGTTAACAGTAATGAAAAGTGCTCGCTCCCGATACAACATTTTTGAAAATGTAATTAAAGGTTTGCTTAAAAACTAATTTAAGCCTACATATAAAAAAATAATTAAAAAAAAATTAAAAAATAAGATTAAAAAAAAAGAATAAAAAAAAAATTTACCCTCTATGAACCTTGAATTTTACAATCATAAAATTTTGGCAATAAACTATACGCAAGTGGCTTCCTGTTCCACATATCAGAACGGTGAATAGTAACTAGTATTTAACCAACTCAAACCTGCTTGATCGTTTAAAACATCCTTAATTATATTACTTTCCATGAACTCCAGTGAATTAAGAAAATCTTTCATTAAGTCAAAAGCGTATGAAGCTAAAGGCTTCATTTTTGCGAATTCATAAATATATTCATTAGAAAACCTCTTGGTAAAATCTTCAAAGTGTTTATTAACGCATTGCCTAACAATTTTACGCTCAAACATTTCAAGCTTACTTATTACCGTAGGGGAAAAGGAAACCCAAATTGAAAAAGCATATAATAGGACCGGCCTTATACACGTTTTATATATAAGTAACTTTGTGTTTTTTGGTAAATACTTAGAACACAATAATCTTGCAAAAGACATTCTTATCCGCTTGCCTTTATCAAGAGAAACTCTAGCATGCAAATTAAACTTCAAAAGTTTAGTAAAATGAACACTTAAGTATTTTAGATTATCAACAAACGGAATCTCATTTCCATCAAGAAGCTGTTTACTTCTGGAACAACATAACTTTTGCATTTTCCAGATGCATTCCTTAAGCAAATGGCTTTACTCTTTAAAACATTTATTTTTACTCCCCAAAATTTGTAGTAGTTATTAACTGTTGTTAAATACGAGGATAAGTTTCGTAAAGTGACAATCGGTGAGTTTCCATGAGTGTAAAGCAACGAATCATCCGCATAAAGAATACCAGTAGCGCCATTAACCTCATGTGGAAAGTCGTAAAGAAAAATATTATATAGGTGAGGAGCCAAAATAGAACCCTGATGTACTCCACAACTAATTTCTCCAAAGTCTGATGATTCATTTTTGAATTGAACATAAAACTTCCTATTAATAAAAAAATCTTTAATACGTCTAATGATAAATGGATGAAATCCAATCCTGATCATTTTATAGATAATCCCATTATGATACGCATGATCAAAAGCTTTTTCAATATCAAGAGAAATTGCAATGGTGCATCTCTTTTCTCTTAACTTTTTTTATCACGTCATTATGAAATTTTAACAATGCGTGAGCAGTAGAATGGGATTTCTTAAATCCAAATTGATGATCAGGTATATACGAAGAATTCAAATTGTCATCAATTTTCAAACAGCTTCCCCAGATTGGATAACAGTGAAATAGGTCTTATGTTGCTTATGTCAAAATTATTTTGGGTTTTCGGTATTGGACAAATTTTTGCAATTTTCCAAGGATTAGGGAAGTAGCCATTGTTTATCTTGTGTGTCATAAAAACTTTGAATTATCCAACCTTGGAGTCGCTTTGATTTTTTTTTGTTTGTGTTTTGATTTGAAACCAATTAATTTTTTCTGAAGTAGTATGAATTGGGTTAAATGAAATTTTGTGAATGCTTCACAGACAGGACAAGGGGGGACGGATATTTAATCGTCAGTCAAATTACAAAAAAAAAAAAAATTCCTGAAGAAGTCACACAAGGGAGTGACGAAATATCGAAAAACAATTTATAATTTAATAAAAATAAAGAGACCTTAAGCTTAAAAAATATTAGTTCATATTATCCTTGTAAAACTTTGCTTTATCTTATTGTGGTTTTGTTTTAGTTTTAAAATTAAATAATTGATAAACTTACGATTAGATGGACTTGACGACTGCTCTTACCTGAAAATATACAAGATAAAAAGACATTTTTTAATATTCATAGATTTGCAATGATTTATTGATATATACTATATATAATCAGTTTTTCTAAAATATAAAACTACTTAAAAAATCAAAGTTAAAATACTGGATGTTTAATAGCCACGTCATAACTGGTGATATGAACAGAGTTGAATGTCTGAGAATGTTGAATTCCGTTGTCATGTGCTAATCAGCCGTTTAAGGCAACCAAATCTTTTCCAAAAATATCAAATCTCAACTATCTCGTGCAATCATACATTTTAAATATAAATGTCAAGCGGTCGAATTTAGAATAACAAACCTTCCTAATATAAATAAATGCACGTTATTCATGCGCTTTATAGTTTTTTTTATTGTTTATTAAAATTATATAAAAAAATTGTATTACTAAAACAATTGAGAAATGTCAAATTAGTAAACTCCAGTATTGGAATGAAATAATTTAAGAACTCCATGTATAACAGTGATATTACAATTGATACAAGTTCTCATCTACATTACAATCATTATTCTCATTTTCCTTTTCCTTATATATTTTTGTCATGTTGTCGACTTGGGCCTTATTTTTAATGCACACAACTGCGGGATCACCTCGATGTGTCTTTGCGAAAACTGTACTGCCTTTTGAGAAAACACAATTATATCCACAGCTTCTAAGATTATCTTTAGCATATTTAAATAGTGAATAAACATCTTCGCTCATAAGCTCTGATATTATAATATATTTGGTTGTGGGATTGTTTTTTAAATGAAATCGTTTGGTTAAAAATTGATCTTTTAAATGTCTAGTTTTGAATTGCACACTTAATTGAACTAGTGATGGTCTGCTAGAATGCCGTTCATTATTCCGTTCATTTGTATCTACATAATTTACTTTAATCAAGTCATCTTTTGATATAGAGAGGTTCATTTTTGAAGCGATGTTCAAAACAGTATTTTCTAAAGGATCTTCAATGTGCTGCAACGACAGACCTTTTATGAAGACACTGTTACAATTGGCATGAGTAGTTTCGCTTGAATTATTATCATGTCTATTCTTTGCGTTCGGCAGTTTAAAGTCTTCCCCATTTTTCGTTGCATATGCTTTCTCATAATTTTCTTTGTGAGATGGTTTCTCAATAGGTTCTCTTGCCAATGGTTTCTTTTCACTTTCTTTTGCAGGTTGTTTCGTATCATTTTGTTTTGGGTATAGTTTGGCAGCTTCTCCCATAGCACTGAAATGCTCAATGTAACTCTTCAACTTCAGATTGTCCACTGACAATTTAGTACTTGCAGCAATTTCTTTTTCGAACTCCTCCGAAATATGCTTTAACCTCTGCTCTAAAAACTTTATTTTTTCTTTAAGTATATCATCCGGCAAACAGCTTCCGCCAGCTTTAAAACTTGAAAGGGAAATATTTTCCATGCGTTTTAGCTCCAACTCTTTCAATTGGCATTCGTGTTCGATATTCAATTGATTTATACGTTGCTGAAGACATTTTACTTGTTCCGAACATTCGGTAAACTGACCCTGTAGATTCAAAAAGTTATCTTCACTATCTCCAATTTGTTTAATCCTCTCCTCAAGAACTCGTTTGTGTTCTACAAGAGATGTAAACTGCTTTTGTAGTTTTAAAAAATTGTTTTGATGTTCGGAATTTTCAACCGAAAGTTGGGTTATTTTTTCGTTGGACGATATTAATTTTTCTTCCTCTCTGTTGTTCACAGTTTCATCAAAGTTTAGATATATTTTGTAGGACGTCGGATTGTAGACAAGGCATTGTGGACAACTAGTTCCCCTAAAAAAAAACACTTTAATCAGCAACATTTGCAAATTTGAAAGAATATTATTATTTAACTCACCTATTTTTCCATTCTTGTAAGCAACAGGTATGATACAGGTGACCACAACTGGTACCGTACATGTCATCCGCGCTGCTAAATTCCTCGTTACATGTTGGGCATTTGGTAATGAGAACTGACATATTTTAGACTTGATTTCTTCTTGAATTATAAATATTTACAGCTTAGGAATGGATAATATAACTACTTCAACTTGAATTGCTGCATTCAATGGGAACCAGTACCAAATTCGCTTTCATATGAAACCAGTGATGTTAACTGTTTGCCATCAAATGCAACAGCGTAGTATTGCACGTTCAATCGTATAAAAGATCGTATATATCAGTTAGTGCTATGCCGACATCAGGGTAAATTTTGTTTTTGCATTTATATTAAGAAGTAAATCTATTTATTTTCTTAGATTTGACAAGCAACATCGAATTCGCAATGTCAACATTAGCTTGAATATATTTTGCCACTGCAAATTTGTGTTACGTGTGCAGATTATTTTGATTCTAAGAAACTTGTTGGCGGAGGAAGCAGTGGGACGAGAAAAAGGAAGTTCCAAGTGTGTTATCAGATCCTGATTTTTTGCCTGTGCGGTAGCAGTCTAACCAGGAGTGGTAGCCATAACATATACAAACGCACACGATGGATATATAGTGACTTCTGAGAACCTCGGTGCCGAGTATCTTGGGTTTATCCCATATTCTTCGGTGTGTTGATCCTTATTGACTCTTCCTGAATATTAGTGATAAATCTTAGCCCGATAATATCATACGTTTCCATCTGCAATTTTTGTCCATGTATATATATTTCTTTTTTTCGTGATCTTACTGCTTTTTGAAATTTGAAAGTTGACGACACGGATTCTTTCGCCTAGTTTATAATTGAGGGGACTTCCAATTTTATATACAGACCAAAACGATAATGGTGCAATTGTATACTCGGTAGTCTGGAAGCGGGTTCTGTTTTCTTTATTGCGGCACAGGAACTTTTTCTACTTTTTGTGATTGAAACACAACAAATTAATTGTAACTAACCCAGCCTTTACACATGCAAGTGCAAGTTCGAAAAACTCAACACACCCACACTTATTTACTAACACAACCATATTTTTCGTACTTGTAGCGTACTTGCAGATCGACTTGCAAGAGATTTTAGCAGCAAGTGATTTTTTGACACTTGGAGCAACTTAATGTCAAATATATAGACAGTGTTACCAAATTTACTTTAATGAGGAAGCAATATATATAATTTTAATAAACTAATTTTTTCACATATTGTCATTGTACTATTATAATATGAAATTTATTTGTTGGGTGGTTAAGCAATATCTATATGCATTTCATTGGCGCTTCTTACCAAATCGTCAGTAGACTTCAACCACAGTTTTGCAAAGTTTCAAACTTCTCAACTTATTAAAAAGACTTCCAAAAACCATCTGAGAATTATGTTAAATAAATTAACTATAAAAATTCACAAACAATTTAAAAAAATCACATTATAATAAGTGTACCAGGCTATGAAACTTATACAGACCAAACCCAACAAACAACTTTTATTCGATACGACTCTATTTTATTTTTCTATACCTTTATACAATTAGAAATCCCTTGGATAACAATGGAAGTATTTATAATTGAGATTTTGTTTTTCATTTTGCCTGGTTCAGATGAGTAAGTTTTTGCTTCAAGAGATTTTCCATTTCTTTTAATTACTTCCAAACCCTTTTTTGGCCGTTCATTTTCTTTAGTTGGTGTTAAAATAATTTATGAGCGGTATGAAGTGAAAAAATTATTTATATTTATTTTAAAAAGAGATTTTGTTGCAATTTCCTTCATCGTAGCAGATAATGAAAAGAAATAACAAGAGATAAAACTTTCATTCAAGAAGTTTAACTAATAAATTGTTTTAAATATTTTTTGACAAAAGTTGGACAATACAAATCTAGTCGCCAGGCCTCTTAAGACCATCCGTTATAAATTCGATTTGGTGACCTTAACTTACACAAATCCAAATTTTTCCATTCTTTTTTTCATTCTGTCCACTTGTGCCATATTTTTAATGCATACGGCTTTGCCCATACTTCGAAACATCTTGGCATAAATGTTACTGCCTCTGGAGAATATGAATTCATATCCACAGTTTTTAAGATTATCTTTAGCGTGCTTAAATAGTAAATAAAGCTCTTCGTTCTCTATTTCGGATATATGAATAGATTTCGCTAATGAATTGCCTTGGGAAGCAAAACTTTTAGAAAGAAATTTATCTTTTAATGTTCTACTTTTGAATTCTACCTTCAAACACTCCCGCCTGTTTTCATCTATAAAGTTGACACTAATTACATCATGCTTCGATATAGACAGATTCTTATATGAAGCGATTTTTATTATCATGTTTTCCAAAGGATATTCAATTTGATCCAGCGAGAGACCCCTTATAAAGGCTATCTTTTTATTTGGATTTTGACTCTTCGCTACATCTGGACTTTTAAAGTCCACAATTTTATTCTTATTACACGAGGGCTGTTTCTCAATTTCGTTTTTAAATGGTTTCTCATCAGTTCGTTTTGTAGACGGTTTCTCATCGCTCTCTTTTGGAAGTAGTTTAGCTACTTTCTCCACAGAACTTAAATGCGCCAAATTACTCTTCAGTCTCAGATTTTCAACCGAAAATTTCGTATTTGAAGCAATTTGTTTTTCCAATTCCTCCGAAATATGCTTTAATCTGCGTTCTAATACGTTGACTTTTTCGTTGAGTAAATCAGCTGACAAAATGCATTCGCTCGCTTCTAAACTTGTTGTAAGAGAAAGATTTTCGATGCACTTTAGCTGCAACTCTTTTGATTGGCATTCGTTTTCGATATTCAATTGGTTTATACATTCCTGAAACTCTCTTACTTGTCCCACACATTCGGTAAACTGTTCCTGAAGATTCAAATAGTTGTCTTCATAATCTTTTATTTCTCTAATTCTATTTTCAAGATCTTTTCTATTTGCTTCAATTGCGGTAAACTCTTTTTGCAGTTGTAAAAAGTTAATTTGACATTTCGAAAGATCATGCGATAGTTGACTTATTTTTTCGTTACACGTTAATAATTTCTTTTCTTCGGCTCTTCTGTCTTCAGATTCCTCAAAGTTTATATAGATCTTGTGTGTTGTTGGGTTATAAGCATAACACTGGGGACAGCTTGATCCTCTACAGAACTTTATAATCAGTAACATTTACAAATTTTCTATAAAGATATATATTTGGACTTGCCTTCTTTTCCAGTCTTGTAAGCATCCAATATGAAATAGATGTCCGCAACTAGTGCCGTACACATCATCGACGCTTTTAAATAATCCTTTACATGTAGGGCATTTAGTATTGAGAACTGACATATTTAGATTTGATTTATTCCGCAAATAACAATCTTTACAGCTTAAATTAACTATTAATCCTACTCCGCAACGAGTTCAGCCTGGATGTTAGCAAATCAATAAGACCTGTATCGAACTAAAAGGGGACTTACATTTTTGTATGGCGTTCAGAAAAAGAAGTCAGTGTAGTTTGCAGCGGCGGTCCAGTTTTCGTATTACCAGCTGTCTGCGTTTCAAATAAAATATTCGTTTATATATAATCAACCGTGACAACAGCGCCATCTTTCAGTCACTGTGTCATAAATGGTGGTTTATTTTGATGTCGGTGCGGGACAGTGATAAATACACGCTAGAGCTGAAAATCCACCACTTTTGTCTTGGTGTCATAATTTTGGCGGGATAATATTAGTTAATTTTTGTTTTTCGGGGATTTTTAAAGTGTTGGGATTATTTCAACACGAGGTGAATCAACCAACTTTCTGTCATATACGGTGTTTAATTGGATTTTGGTGTGGGACACTGAAAAATACACCCGAAAGTTGAATAAACAAAAGGCTAGACCACAACCACTTATAAGGGATATTATTTATTCTTGGGTTTTTTATGAGCAGGAATTGCTGAGAGGTGAATTCGTGTATAACAAAGTATGACAATGACTGTTTAGTGTGGCTTCAGATTTGATACTTTTATTCACACACGCATTTATACAATTGGGTGTGCGAATTAACTAAATTAATTTTTGGTGTGTTATTCACAGTGATATTTTATTATTTCAAAGCCAAGCGTGACGTTACATTTTTAAAGTGGTCACCCTTGTTGTTGTAATTTGTTAATTTTGTACACTCAAGTACAACAAGCAGTTGTTAGTTATACACATTTCCTGTTTTCAAAATGCTAGTGCCATAAATAATTCACTAGAAAATTAATATTGACAACAGCAACATGTAATATCAGTGGCAATTTCACTTTTAATTTTACCTCAAAAAAACATTTTTTCACGCTATTCGTATGGTTTGTCATAGGTTCGTTCGATGAAAATATTGTGTAAAAAACAAAATATTAAAAAATATTTTTGTTTTTCCTGTCATATTAATTACATTAACACAGAATGATTTACTACTTTAAGGCGGCTTAAATATATTTTCCACTTAAATTTTTATTAGATTTTTTCTAGAATTTAGATTTATAGGCTAAAAATTTTAACATTAAATTCAGACAGAGCTGATCCATATTCAAAGGAAAAAAGGGAAAAATGTGATCAAGTCGTTTTATTTTTTTTTTGTTGAAATACTTTATTGCCTGAATTCCAATCAGTCAATATTTACATGTGAAAATATTTTAAGAAAATACTATTGCCATTTAATAAAATTTTTTCTGTGCAGTGGAAATTATTAATATTATCTTTTCCACGAAAACGTTCAGCTTTTTAATTTAACTTCAATAGACTCTTGAACTTTTGTTGGAAATGACCAACAACTGTTGCCTCTAAAATACAATAACAATATCCGGTGGCTCAAATTAAAACACATGGTATCAATTTGAAAGACTAAAAAACAAAACAACAGAAACACAATGAACGACACATTTTCAATTCAATTTGATTATTGATTGCAAAAAAAAAAAAAAATAAAAATAAAAATGAAGATGCCAAAAATATATAAAATAAAACTTTACAAACTTCAACAGGAATAACAACAGCTGTTGCAGTGAACAGCTTTAATACGAAAAAAGGAAAAGAACGAATTCTTTAACTCCCGACCACAAAATTTTTTCATTGTATGCAGCCACGAAGTATTTTTGAAAATAATTAAATAGTAAGTGAATAAGAAATAAACTTTCATAGAGCAGAAGGCGAGTGTGGCACAACTTTTCTTGCTACTTTTGGCGGTCAATACGTGAGAGTTGCAGGTTGTTCCCTTAAAGTTATTTTTGCTTTTTTTTTGATTTTTATTTTAGTTGCTGTCATAAACTAAATGAGAATTACAACACGAAATATATCCAAAATCAGTTGGTTATTTTTCCCAAGCGGTGTTGGATTGATTTCTAATAAATTTTTAACTTTCAAATGATACAATTTTATAATTTTCTATTAAAAGTGCAAAAAATGTTGCACTCTTTTTTAGAAAAGAACTCAACAATTTGCCAACAAATGCAGCTTCGCGTAGCATCGCACCATTTTGATGGTTAATCTCTACAATCAAAATTCTTTGTTCAAAAGTGCAACGTTTGAGGGTTAAAATTTCCCAACTTTTAACTAAAAAATGCCAAAGTATGGCAACTCAATTCTAACCTGTAATTCGGCCACCCTGTTTTTGCATACACAAACAGTCATATTCATAAAATTTATTTTATTGAAAATTTTTTATTGAAAATTTCTTAAAATGGATTTCAAACATATTTAGAATTCTTTTTATGAATATGGGCGTGAGAATATTTCTTGGTTTTATTTAATGCTGATTTCTTTTCTACAAAAAAAGTGCAACATTTCTTACACTTTTTAACACAAAATGGCAAAATTCTGTCGTTTAAAAAAAAAGAGTTTACTGGAAATTTATTCAACATTTCTTGCGAAAGATATTTTCTATTTTAAAATTCCTCTACACTGAAACTTTTCAAAAAGAAAGTGAAAAAATGTTACATAATTTCTAGAAAACAAAACGACATAAGCTTAAAGAAAACTTCTAGAAGCGTTTGTCATGTAAATTCAAATAAATGAAGAGAAATAAATGAAATTTTATGTGGACTAGTGTAAGAAGGCTTTAACTCCAGCCCCATTGCAATTGGCAGCCAGTGTTCCCGTGTGCTTTTACCCTACAAAATCTGCTGCCATAAAAACGATTAAATTATGATTTCGGTTTGTGATTAATTAATTATTTTATATTTTATTTTTGATAAAAATAATTTCAGCATTTTCTTTAGCACCGTTTTCAGTTTCACATTCTCCGCTAAAATTTAAAGAAAAAGTTGAATAAACTTTGCGCTCCTAATCGCCCGTTTGGAACGGTTCATTTTGCAAAATAATTACTCGTGAATGCGCCCGCAAGCCGAAATGCAAAAATCATGTGTTCACACTTGTGGCCGCAGAGTGATTTCCAAAAAAGATAGAGACATAAAATATTTAGAGAGGACCCTGAACTTTGGCAAAAAAAAAAAAAAAAAAAAAAAAAAAAAACACCAACAACAACATAAATCTCCACCACTGGCCGCAAATAATACCAGAGAATGTGTTCATAATTTTTCAATTATCGCAAAGTTATTTATCGTCTCGCGCTTTTAAAATCCAAACAGTTTATGGAGGGCGTACGAATTGAAATCAAAATATGTCTAAAGTAAGAAACTGAATAGAGAAATCAGTATTAAATACTTGACGCTTGCAAACGTGTGTGCATCTCAATCCCGAGTCGCTAAATCATACGAAGAATACAAACAAACTAAAACCAAACGAATTGAAATGCTCTGCCAAGATCAAACGTATTCTTCACTTCGGAGGCGTAACCAGGTTTAATACATTTTTATTACAGAAACAGATAAAAAAGAAAAAGAAAAAAAAAGAAAGAAAAAAAAAACACGAGAGGAAAATGAAACAAAGAACGAAACGCAAAACAATTCATGCGCGCTTTGCACAATGGGAAGCCAAACTTGGACAAGTTCATGGGAAATAAAAAAAAAGGACTGACAAAAAAAAAAGCAGAATCTTCAGGCCATCCCTGCCACCTCCTGATAATTTTAGCCACAAGAAGCCATTTTAACCTCCGACCTAAAACTCTATTAATTTAATTTCCACACCAACCGATTCCCATGTGGTTGGGAATGGCGGCTGATAAAGTCTTCGATTATTTTAAAAGAACCGCGAACACGAACTGATCAGATATAAAATTTTGGATCTTAACAAAAATCACTTTTTTGCAATTTTTTCGTGCACGATATCTCACAAATGGAATAACCGATTTTCAACCGGTTTACGGTGCTCGTTGTGGTTTCTAAAAATGTCTAATTAATTTTTGCAATCCAACCGGTGGAGCCGTTTAAAAATTGTAATAAAAAACCACTTTGAAAAATGCTTGAAATGAAAAGTTTTTTTAATATTTTGATATTTAACGATTCGAATCGGTTCAAATTCGCAGAAAATCTAAATTTTTTTTCGTTCACACGATTTACGAATTAGTCGATTTTAAGCCGATTAACTGCTATCGAAGTGATTTCTGAAAAAAACACGTTAGTTCTCGTCATTCACAATAGTATTCCTGTCTTCGTCGTGAACGAGTTCGATCCAATGATGCGTCCTCCGCCCCATAGTCCCCAGCAAACAGCGAATTTGTGAGGATTCGTTGGCTCGTCAATTTCGTCAACAAAATTTTATCATCACACGTTGGCTTTTGTCATTCACAATAAGACTCCTGCCACCGCTGCCCTTGAAAAAGTCCGATCCAATAATGCCTACACCGGGCCATAATCCCCACTAAATAGCGCATTTTTAGGGATTCGTTGGCTTTTTCATTTAAGCACCAAAATATTTTATCACATTTTAGTTCTAGTCATTCACAATAGGATTCCTGTCTTCGTCGTCTTTGAAAGAGTTCGGTCCAATGATGCCTTCCCCGCCCCATAGTCCCCAGCAAAGAGCTGGTCAACAAAAAGAAATTTTATCATCACACGTTGGCTTTCGTCATTCACAATAAGACTCCTGCCCCCGTTGCCCTTGAAAAAGTCCGATCCAATAATGCCTACACCGGGCCATAATCCCCACTGAATAGCGCATTTTTAGGGATTCGTTGGCTTTTTCATTTGAGCACCAAAATATTTTATCACATTTTAGTTCTAGTCATTCACAATAGGATTCCTGTCTTCGTCGTCTTTGAAAGAGTTCGGTCCAATGATGCCTTCCCCGCCCCATAGTCCCCAGCAAAGAGCTGGTCAACAAAAAGAAATTTTATCATAACACGTTGGCTTTCGTCATTCACAATAAGACTCCTGCCCCCGCTGCCCTTGAAAAAGTCCGATCCAATAATGCCTACACCGGGCCATAATCACCACTAAATAGCGCATTTGTGTGGATTCGTTGGCTCTTCCATTATGGCAACAAAAAGAAAAATGTTGATCATGATACGCTCGCTTTCGTCATTCACAATAGGATTGCTGCCTTCGTCGTCTTTGAAAGAGTTCGCTCCAATCATGCCGCCATCGGCCTAATGATTCTGACTAAATTCAGCAATTTTGCTTGTCCACGTATCCATTCAACCAGAAATGGGCTTGGCCGCTGAATGCAATTTTGTGCACGATCCACTCTCTCTCTCTCTTTCTCCCTCGCCCTCTCTCTGTCTTAGACGGCCATGAATTTCGATAATGAAATAAATCGGCCAGCGTTGTTCTATTGCAAATCGACCCATAATTAAATTCTAGACAAAACCGAACATGTTTATCAATCACATGTTACACGAAAAAACAGCTGAGCCGACAAAAACAGTGTTGCCAGAAAGAAAGTTGCTGAGAAATAGCACTTTTTACCTTTAAAAAGTCTCAGATTCTGGTCTTGGGCTATTGAAAAAAAAAGAAAAAAATTTAATTTAAATCTAACGAGTCGAGCTAATTGAAACATCCGCCCTCGAAGCCATAGTGCAGGGTTAAGGCTCTAATTCCTTGCCACAGAGGTAATAATTATGTTTCACGTTGTTATCCTAATTTACGTCGAAAGCGCGCAAACTTGAAAACAATTTTTCTGCTTAAAAGACTTTAAGCTGGACGATTCGCAACCAAAAGTTATGATCGTCGTCGTTCATCCGCCAGCCAACAACATGAATTTGGTCAGCAATAAATTCCTCGTTACTCTTTGACTACCACCTTCAGTCGTTTGGAGTCGAAATTCTTATGTTGAATGCAGTTTTTGTTGCAGGTATAAAATGCCGCCAGCGCTAATAATGAGGGCACGCCATTAAACCAAAACAGACATTCAGAATCACTTCTGTCCACAATGTTGGAGTGCCAGGTTATGGGATTCTACTGTCGTCCCCCGCACCTTCTCTTGGTTTGTTTGTTTCTGTTTTTTCAAATGCAGCCTCGTGGAGCTGCACTCTGTCTTGTCTTCTCTTGTCTTGTCTTGTCCTGTCCCGTCCTGTCTGTTTTTGTTTTTCATATTTTTATTTGTTTGTTCTCTTTTTAATCCAGCCCAACTATCCAACGACTAAGACCAGGCAGGCACTGGTCGTAAATTCATCCAATTCTGTTAATGCTTTTTGGCTGAGGACGAACCAAAAGAATACAAAAACAACAACAACAACAAAAAGATTTGGAAAATTGATTTCTCACCTCCGTTCACGTTTACATTTCGTTTGCAGTCGATAATGATGCCGTTTCTGGTTTCAATGGGAGTGAAATTGTACACTCGTAAAGAAGTTCATATTTTTTTCTTTTTTTCAATCATAAACAACGAAACATTCGTGTTGCCATACTGTTGCATTTCCTACTCTAGTGAGTGTGTGTGTGTGTGCGTGTGTGTGTGCGTTTCTTTTTTCCCGCCGCATGCGAAATGGGTTCTAAATGAAATCCCCACTTTAAGAAGATGTTGTTTTCATAATTAATTAATACTTTTACTTCTTTTATATCTTCGATTGGCAATAAAGTTCTTGTTTTCCTTTTTTTTTTTTTTTGCTTCGAAACGTGATTTGCCCGCTTTTGTATTTTGGGCTGTTAATCGAATTACTGCATGAGCAGTTAAGATTTCGCAAACGCTTAAAGATTAGAATAATTCGTTGTTTGAAATTTATATTGAAAATTAAAATTTTTGCTTTTTGCCATAAAAGAAATGTTGGGTTGGATATTGAATTTCATGTTCTAAATGGAAGACTCGCAGGATGGCATCTCCGTGCGTCAAGTGTGAAAGGGCTGCCCTGTTCCTCGGCTTACTAAGATCTTTTGGCTACTCTTAGGAATAATAAATTAATTAAAAAAATTAATCAAATAATTTGAAACTGCCTGTCTAATTATATTCGAAAAATAGCGTCGCTAGAAATAGCGTTGCCACCTCAAAAACTTTGAGACTCCCTCTAAAGCGAACAGTAAATATATATGGGATTTTTCGGTTGAACGGGAAAACAAAAAAAAATTTTCAGTCGCACCCTCTCACTCTCCTTCTCCTTTAAATGTATTGAAGCAGTGTTGTCAACTTCAAAATTTCAAAGAGCACAAGAAAACGCGTTATTTTAGCAAAAAAAAAACACTGAATTTAAACATTTAAACTTTATTTAAAAAAAATTAAACGGATAAATGGGAAAATTTTGAAGCATTTCACACTCTCTCTCTCTCTCTCCTTTAAAAGTATTGAAACAGTGTTGTCAACTTTAAAATTTCAAAGAGCACTGAAAAGCGCGTTAAAAACACTGAATTTAAATATTTTAATTTGATTCAAAAATGTACACGAATATATGGGAAATTTTTGAAGCATTTCAATACTTCTCTCTCTCTCTCTCTCTCTTTCAAAAGCATTAAGAGCAGCGTTAAAGAGCACTAAAACCAAGAAAAAGCAGCGAAGCATTTTAGCAAAAATAAAATCACTGAATTAAAAATGTTGAATTTTATAATAAAAGGCAAGATTACAGAGCGTTTCTCACTCTTACTCTCTCTCTCTCTCTCTCCCTATTTCAAAAGCATATTAAAGGCAGCATCCTTAACTTTTAAACTTAAAAGAGCCCTAAAATCAAGAAAAACAGTGCGTCATTTTAAGAAAAAAAAGAGGAATCCTGAATTAAAATTTTTTAATTTTATTAAAAAATGTACACGAATAAATGGGAAAATTTTGAAGCGTTTCAGGCTCTCTCTCTCACACTTGCTTGGACCTTTTGAATAATCGGTTATCTAATCGATTAACTAACCGAGGTTTTCTTTTCTATTATTAGTCGGTTAACGGATTACAAAACTTAAGAAAAAATTAATAATTTCTAAACCAATTTTTTGTAGGGAGCAGCAATCAGGGGGAAACCCCAAACATGCAGTCCATGGTGCGCAGGGCATTCAATTCACGGGTCTTTTGATTTAATCCGTTCATTGTCGCTGCATAAATTAATCAAGGTTTTGCTTTAATCGGTTATTAACCGTTTAATTTTGAATTAATCGGTTGAAATTCTATTCCAAGGGGATCAAAATCGATTCTAAAGCAGCCGGTTAAATATACCCAAACAAAAAGGTTAGAAGGTAATAAAAGCTTTAAAAAAAACAACCTGGTAATATTTATCACTTGGCAGAAGAGACAACCATTTAGTGAAGATAAGACTTAATTTTTCTTTATTCCCAAATATTTTTATCGAAATCCCCAAAATCACATAAGATTTCCGACACTTTCCCGGAACAATGACAATGCTGTGTTTCTCAAATATTCACACCGGCAGAAACTTTTTACTAATTAGCTGGAAAAACAAAGGCAGCACTCTTTTCTTATATAAATCCGCTACGGCAATACTGATTAGTCCACTATAGTTTTTGATAAGTTTGCATAGACGCGCTTTTTACCCATTTCAAAGAAACTATTTATCAGCATTGTCTTGGTGGATTTTTGAGAAATAGAATGCTGCCGTTGTTTTTTCCGGGGAGTTAGTGGGAATCTTCTCTCGGGATGGATATTTAAGAAAATTGCAAATCCTATATGCTCCCCCGCACTGGGCTGGAACAATGACAATACTATCTCTCTTGTAAAATCACCACGGCAGGATTTTTTTTAATAATTTTGTGGAAAATTATTGCTGCGGGCAAGTGTAGGAGAGCTTGTGGGATTTTGGGGATTACAACAAAAGTATTTGGGAATAAAGAAAAACAGGAGTTTGAACATACAGAAGCTAATAAAATTTAATTGACATTTTTTTTCGGATTGACAATCAAAAAGTCGTTCCGGTTTGAAAGAAACACGCATTTGCTGGGTGCCCAGTGGAACTTATCATGAATAACTTCGAAAATGTGGGATTTTATAGAAGAAATTTGATAAATTTAATTATTATTTTTAGTTGTAGGGCAAAAAAAAAAAGTTTATCATCCTACGCTCGCTCTCGTCATTCACAATAGGATTCCTGCCTTTGAAAGAGCTCGGTCCAATCATGCCGCCACCGTCACTTGGAATGAGCAAAAGCTGTTAATCCGTTGTGGGTAGAACCTCAAGATGAATTTTGCTTCATAGAAAGGCATGATGTTTGGCAAGATGCCTGACACTAGATAAACCCAAGACTTATCACAGAGTGTTGGCATCTAATAAAAGTTCCCTGCGCCCTTTGATATCATGTTCTGTTCTCGGAAATCACCCACTCGACTAGATTTAATAGAGATTATTTTTGTTTTATTTTTTCGGAGCAGTCAATTATTTCAAGTCTTGGATTTGAATGCATTTCGCATTCCAGCATTTGGAGAAATGCATTAATAATAAGACGCGAGCGTAAATCATTTCTAATGTGTTGAAAAGAAAAAATGCTTGTCTGGTGTAAAGGAATCATGCTCGTACGTAATTGCCAGTCATACCCGAAGTACGGCCTGAGATTAACACTTTAACTATTCAAGGAAAGCAGAAAAATGAAAATAATTACACAATTTGTTCATGATACCAAACAAATTTAAATTAATATGCGTCAGTCTCGCCAGGTATTTAATAGTAAAAATTACTAGTTTCCATTACAGGCCTCGGCGCAAGCAGCCAAACCCAAATGATCGTACGAAGTGTGAAACTGCACAGCACTGAAGCAAAAGCAAAAGCAAAAGCAGCAGCAGCACCAACAACAACACCAACAACAATCCACATTAATAAAAAGAAAATACAATAACTGTTTTGGTGATGGAATGAATTAACGCCTTGAGGTGATGATGAGTTGGCACAATGCTGGAGATGAAGATGAAGACGTTATCTGGAAATGATGGCTGATGTGTGTTGCGTATGAACAGGGGCCTATAAATAGTTGCGTACGTTTGTAATTTAAACTTGTTTGTGTCCAGGATTAAATTATATTTTCTTAGTGCAAACTCTGCACTTCATGCTCACAATAAATATTTGGAATGCTTATGCGCCAGTACCTTAAAGGTGTCAATTCAACAAACATTTGCGATTTAGTTGTTGCACCGCGATTTATTATTCATTATTATCTTCGTTATATATTTTCATATACTTCATATGCTAATCACAAAAAGAAGCAGTGTTGGAACAGAGTGTAATTAGCCCGCAAGCGAAAAGTTTTTACCACGACTATCAAAGACTGCTTATAACGAAAAAAAAAATGTTTGTAGCCTAGTGTATTTAAGCAATTTCATGAAATAGTATGAGCGTTGAAGCGCATTACTTAACAAGCTTTGATGGGTTTTCCAAAGTTGGGTGCGAAATAGAATAGTTCTGTAGTCTAGTGTAATTAGCAACAAAAGAAAATAGTAATATGTTCAAGTAGCTCTTTCTAAGCATTAAATGAAACGGTTAGATGTTTTTTCGAACGTAGTAGCAATCAAGAGACACGAAAAATTAAAATTGTAGCATAGTGTAATTCATAATATTAGTGAAATAGTAACATAATTGGAAAGCTGTCATTCCCGCCTAATGTATTAATCGTTTGGATGGAGTTTTGGTTTAAGACAAGAGAAGAAAATATAGCTTTGTAGCCTAGTGTTATTATTAATAACACTACTAATATATTAACATCCTTGAAAAGATACCTCTATGAGCATTAGCTCAAGTGTTATACTATATTTTCGAAACAAATGCCACAAAAATGAAATTTTGTTGCCTAGTGTAATTATTAACACTAGTGAATTACTATTAGCAAAGCACAGGTGCTATTAAAATGCATTAGTTAAGCTGCTGTGATGGCTTTTCGAAACGTGGTGCTTGTCAAGTGACAAAGAAATAGTTTTGTAGCCTAGTGCTATTACTGATAATATTACTGAAATAGTATCAGCATTGCAAAATTTGTAATTTTTACTTAATTCATGCAGTGTTTAGAAGGATTTTAGTAAAAATATCTTTGTAGCCTAGTGTAATTAATAATATAACTAAAATGTTATCAAAATTACAAGTATTATATTAAAGATCTTAGTTGAAGTTCATTGACGGACGTTCAAAATGTGGCACAAATCAAGAGTAACAAATAGATAGTTTTGTAGCCTAGTGTAACTAATAACATTGAAATGGTAGCAGCATTGCATAGTTGTCACTTATACATATCAGATAAAGCGCTGTAATAAATTTACAAAACGTTGTGCTTATATAAGTTGAAAAGAAATAGTTTTGCAGCCCAGTGTTGCTGTTAATAAAGGTATTGAATTAGTATTGGCATTGCTAAACTGTAAGTTCTGTGTAATCGATGAACTTTTAGGATAGATTTTCATATAAAATATAGTTTTGTAGCCTAGTGTAGTTAATAATATTACTGAAATGAAAAATTTCTGAACAATTAAGAACTGTAGGGTTGGAATTTCGTAACGTCTTGGTTATAAAAAAATTTTGTAGCCTAGTGTAATTAATAATATTACGGAAATGGTATCAGCATTGAAAAGTTAGCATTGCTGAGTAATTTAAAATAAGTTTTGTAGCCTAGTGTAATTATTAATAAAACTGAGATGGTATCAGTATCCGAAAGTTATTATTGCTGAGCAATTTAGGAATTATTTGGTTGCATTTTCACAGTGTTTTGATCATAAAAAAGGTTTTGTAGCCTAGTGTAATTGATAATATTATGGAAATGGTATCCGCATTGAAAAGTTATTGTTGCTGAGCACCTTAAGAGTTATTTGGTGACATTTTTCGCAGTGTTTGGTCATAGAAGTAAGTTTTGTAGCCTAGTGTAGTTAGTAATATTACTGAAACGGTATCAGCTTTGAGATGTAACTGTTTCTGAGCAATTTAAGAACTTTTTGGTTGCCTTTTCGCTGTGTTTTGGTCATATAGATAAGTTTTGTAGCCTAGTGTAATTAACAATATTACTACAATAGTATCAACTTTGAGATGTAACCGTTTCTGAGTAATTTAAGAATTCTTTGGCTGAATTTTCGCAGTGTTTTTGTCATAGAAGTAAGTTTTGTAGCCTAGTGTAATTAGTAATATTACTGAAACGGTATCAGCTTTGAGATCTAACTGTTTCTGAGCAATTTAAGAACTTTTTGGTTGCCTTTTCGCAGTGTTTTGGTCATATAGATAAGTTTTGTAGCCTAGTGTAATTAACAATATTACTGAAATGGTATCAGCATTGAAAAGTTATCGTTTCTGAGAAGTTTAAGAATTGTTTGGCTTAATTTTCCTAGTGTTTTGGTCATAGAAATTAGCTTTGTAGCCTAGTGTAAATAACAATATTAATGAAATGGTATCAGCATTAAACAGTTATCAATGGAGAGCATTTTAAAAATTATTTGGTGGCATTTTTGCAGTTTTTTGATTGTAACAAAAGGTTTTGTAGCCTAGTGTAATTAACAAAATTACTGAAACGGTATCAGCATTGAAAAATTATCGTTTCTGAGCAATTTAATAATTATTTTGTAGCATTTTCGCAGTGCTTTAGTCATAGAAGTGAGTTTTGTAGCCTAGTGTAATTGATAATATTACGGAAATGGTATCAGCATTGAAAAATTATTGTTGCTGAGCAATTTCAGAGTTATTTGGTGGCATTTTCGCAGTATTATGGTCATAGAAAAGAGTTTTGTAGCCTAGTGTAACTATTGAAATCAGTGAAGTAGCATCAGCATTTCAAGGATTCTATTACAGCGCATTAGAGCCAAGTGATTTTTGATAAAGTTTTCTAAAATGTGGCTGCTGTAGAAAAGCATTCGCCTTTAAGATTTTCAAAGAGTTCTTTCAAAACGCTGATGCTCGTTACTAATCTGTTGGAAAGAATAACATTATTTTTCATACTTTTTCTTGATTTTCTTTAAATTTTATTTAACATTTAATGTGTTTGGTGCGCTTTTGTTACGGCGCGTTAAGAACTGAAGGCGCGAAATTAATGAATCATTCACACCTGCATGACGGATTGCATGCATTCATTTCATTTTTGAATAATACAGACGTAAAAACCTAAAAACACACTGCTCGCACATACGAAACAGACAGACGGACAGACGGACGGACAGACGGACGGAGAGACATACCTGGTGCTCACATTAAACATGCCTGTTAATGCGAGTACAAAAATCTAAAAAATAAACAACCGACAGCGAGTTTGAGGAGAGTCAGCCGAAAACGTATTTTGAATTTTCTTTCTGTAAAACTTCCCAAACAGCTTCACACAGCCAACTCCAAGTGTGTAAGCGTGTGTGTGTGTGTGTGTGTGTGTTAGAAGGAGTTTCCCTAACAATTTATTTGCTCGCACTCCGCACAAGAGTTATGAGAATTATTCTGTTTTAAATTTAATTTCATTTTAACCGTAGACAAACAAGTTGTTATTTGACCACGTTAATTAAGACGTTTTTGTTATTTGCCTTTATTTATGGTTATTTAATTTCTTTGTAATAAACTGTACTCTTTTGCTTAATGACTTGTTAATTGTTTGCTATTTTGTGTATTCAAATGGAATTTCTAAAACGAAAGGAATTTTTACTCCAAATAAAATATGAGAACGCTGGGCAATTTTTCGTTGAGATTTCAGCTGCAGTTTTATTGTGAATGCAAAAGCTTTCATCTCAACAACTCTATTGTGAATCCTTTGCAGGGGAAATCCTTTAATTATTCACCACTAAATACGCAGAATTCTTTGTTTTTATACGCTTCACAAAAAAGTGAAAGGGTATTCCGTGTGCAATTTCTTCGATATCAATATGCGACCCCATATTCTGGATCCTTATGAATAGCGATGACGATTGAGCGATGTCCGTCTGTCCGTCTGTCCGTCTGTCCGTCTGTCTGTAGGTGAAATCGGTTTTGCCAAGCCCCCAGAAGAGCTAGAGACTTCGTTCTTGGAATAATCGTTTGGAAGAGAGCTAACTTAGAGTGGTATTGAAAAATTCAGAAAAATCGGAGGGACGGTTCCAGAGCTGGGAAGCTTACACCTATTTCTCGACGCAAAATAACACCAAAAACCGATTATTTTTTTGTTTATATAAAAAATGAAACTATTTCATGCTTTCGGACTCCTCAATTGTCTGTTTAAGTATAAAAAAAAAATTTTTTTTTCAGGGATGGGAAATTAATTTTTTTTGCTCATACGGTATTTTGTGCTACATAAAATAAATAAAATTTTAAGTTTTACTTAAATAAAACCGTTTTTGGTGTCATGAAGATTTGCATCGATTAAAGAAAAACATTTAAAATTTTAAGTTCCAATTCAGGGTTAGGAAATCTAAATTTTTTTATACAATAAATTAATCAAAAATTAACTAATGTCGATTTTTCCTGGTTAAAACTATTTTTTATTTCGGAAAAACAAATTTGGTATCAAAAATAAAAAAAAAAAATAAAAATTTCGGTTCCAGGGTTCGATACTGCAATATTTGTGAGTAATTAAAAGTAATGAAAGTAACGAAAGTGGTTACAAATATTTAGTTTTTCTTAAATAAACCGCTTTCTACATCATGAAGACTTCCATTGGTAAAAAAAAACAAACAAAAAAAGAAAATTCGCTTCCAGGGATCGGAAGTTGAAATTTTTTTTAAACATATAAGCAACAAAAAAAAAACTAACGTCGTTTATTTCCTAACAGAAACCATTTTCTAATTTAGAAAAAAAATTTGTTTTCAAAATTTAAGAAAATCAAAATTTTGGTTGCAGGGTTGGACAACTGCAATATATTGTGTTACCTGAAAGTGACCAAAATGCTTACAAATTTAAATTTTTTTTAAATACGTTGGTAAATAATAAAAAAGCAACTAACCTCCTTTATGTTTACTAATTGAAACTATTTTTAATTCAGGAAAAGCAAAATTTGCATCAAATATTTAAAGAAAAATCGAGATTTCGTTTTCAGGGGTGGAAAATTAATTTTTTTTTTCATTCAAAATAGTAACCAAAAAGGCAACTGACGTTAAATGTTTTTTTCTGGCTGAAACTATTTTATAATTTAGAAAGAGCTTACGTTGGTGAAGGGTATATAAGATTCGGCACAGCCGAATATAGCACTTTTACTTGTTTTACTTTTAATTTTCATAATTGGCAATATAATAAGTTTTTAAAGCAGTTTTAAATAATGCTTACCTTAATTTCTGTTGTCGTTATACGACTCGTGGTGACATGAACTTTTTTCACTGATAACCCGATCACTATCTGCAAATAAACCAAAAATACAAAATAAAAAATATTAGAAATCTTCTTTGCAATTCACTCTGTTATATTTTACAATTAATTTGAATTTATATTTAGTTATTTATTTAATTCCTTAGATAACAAAATTCTGCCTTAAAACTATTTGTAATATGGGGTTGTAGGGTGTTCCGTCCAATAAGATCGTCCTTCTTATTATTTAGCAGAGCACTACCAGCAGTTCCAGTACGACCACACATAAACGATAAGATGACAGTGTGGTTCGAAGGACCATAACTTATAATTGATTTCTTTAATTACTCGAGCATTAAATTAATCGGGTTTATGCTTTAATCGGTTAATTTTAAATCAAAGGAATTTATTATATTAAATTAAATTTTGATAGTCTAGTTGTTCAGAAAGTATTTTTATTTCACAAGGCACTGGAAAAAGTCAACATGAGTCGCAAATATTCAATTCACACAGCAAAGCAGAACAATTGTTTTCGAAAGCCACTACACTTTCATTATCAGTACAGTAACAAAACCTGTCATCTTATAAAAGGTACTTCAAAAAGTACACACGAGTACATTTTTGTTTAAAAAGTACTCTAGCAAAAGTAAATTTTATCGAAAAAGTATTTTTGAAAAGATACTTTTTTCGAAAAGTACTTTTGCGCATGTGATTTTCTAATAAAGTACTTTTGAGATGGTACTTTCTTAAAAGAGTACTTTGGCTAAGGTACTTTTTTTCAAACTAGTACTTTTATCAAGGAACTCTTTATCAAGGTTTACTTTTAACGTAATACTTTTTTTCAATAAGTGGTTTTTCTAAGGTACTTTTCTCCAGTAGGTACTTTTGTTCAGGTACTTTTTTCCAAAAGAGTAGGTGGCTTTTGCTAAAGTGCTTTTAAGGTAAAATACTTTTTTCAAAAAGTGCTGTTTCAAAGGTACTTTTCTCAAACTAGTACCTTTGTCAAGTTACTTTTTTCAAAAAAAAAAAAAGTACTCTTGCGAAGGTGATTTCTTATAAACTATTTTCAAAGTGGCACCGTTTTCAAAGTAGTTTTCACGAAAAGTACTTAATAAAAAGAAGTACTTTTTTAAAAGAGTACTTTTTCTAAATACTTTTTTCAAAAATGTACTTCTGAAAGTACGTTTTTTCTATTTTATTCAGAAAGTACTTTTGCAGGGCTACTTCATTAAAAAAGTACATTTGCAAAGGTACTTTTTTTGAAAAGTACTTATTTTAGTAAGTACTTTTGGTGAAAACTATTTTTTGAGGAAGGTACTTTCCTCAAACGGTGATTTTTTGTGAGGTACTTTTTATGGGACATACAAAAAGCAAATATATTTTCCAACAAATACTTTTTGCGATTTTTGTGAGACATTTTGAAAGAAAATACTGCACGAAATAAGTTGTTCTGCGAATATGCACCTTTTTTTAGTAGCTTCTGAATAGATTTTATGAAATGCAACCCTGTTTTTGTTTCTGCTAAGTTGAGTGCTGCCAAGTTGAGTGTTAGAAACAGCTGATAACGTTAAAAGGATTTTTGCCCGAATCGCACTTCATTTACATTTTTTCTTTGAAAATTTGTATGATTTTATTTCGTTTTATTACTTTTTTGTTGTTGTTGTATCTAATATTTATCGTTTCTATTATTCAATCATTAATCGTCCCCTTTTAATATTCATAAAATATTTTGATTGAATTGTGCGCGTTCGTTTAATTAGAAGTTTTTCCATTTGTTGTCTCTCTATTTCGCTTTAATTTGATTTTAATATTCAAATGAAATGCTTACAACGACAACAACAACAACAAGAACAGCGAAAAGAAAATGATAATGATTTAATAATAACAATAAATTTCATATATTGAATGATTATTTTAAATCGAGCAATTTGTCACAAACCGTTTTTAGTTTTTAATAACACGTTCCATTCCGACAGCGCTCTCTGACAATGTGGCTCTGTCTGTCTGCCTCTCCGTCTGTGTGTTTGTTGTATGCAGTTCTACAACAAACATTCTCGCATGCAGTCTAAAAACTATTACAGCCGTTGCAAATTTAAACAAAATTATTATTATAATAAATACATTCAATTATCTCTGCTTACGACGACCGAGTAGAACTTTCAATGCAGATAATTTTACAGGGTTCCCAAACAATAAGTGTTATTTGCAAGGGAAAGTGATTTTCGGACAGTTCTAGAAAAATAAGAGACCTTTTTCACTACGAAATTAATAACAAAGAAAGTCTTCACCATGAGGGTGATGTTGAGGGAAGTGTTTGTTATTCATATACGAGAAGTCTAACGTTTCTACTTCCAGTTCACACTCAGTCATATTTCAACGACAAACGACACTGGCTTCTGAGCATTGCCTATGGACTAATAGAGCGTTTTATAGCGGCCTCCTTAACCGTTTCTGCAGCAAAAATTCGTCGAAAAGGTAAAAAAAAACAAAATGGCTACAGGCAATTCTCTTCCATCTGTTATCCATGGAAAACGCCCGAAGTCAAAAAAGTGCCACCAGATATGACCACTTTTGCCCAGCTTTCCTCTTGCAACTGACTGCATCCGTACACATTCCACTAAATCAGGAGGACTGTGAAATACGCTTACAAGCAATGACACATCACCTGATTGTTAAATGCATCTCTGGCGATAATTGAACATCAATTAAAGTCCTTGAAGCCTGTTCTCGGCCCTGCTTAAACCAGGGATCTGAGAATTTTATCATTACAGAACAGATCTTATGTAAGAATACTGACAGGGCATCACGGATGTTCGTAAATGCAGTTTCATTGCATTAATGGCATGTTCTTTTCTAGAAAACATGTAACATATTTTACCTTTTTTTTTTTGAAAAAGGGCAGTTCGGTGGAATTTTAAGCCCGATCTTATTTTTCGTAAGGTATAAAATAAGCTCTTAGCATTTAAATGGCAAAATGTTGCTAATTTCTTTTAAAAAAGGTGTAAAAAATTTTGCATCTTTTTCGAGAAAAGATATCAAAACACAACAAATTTCTACACCATTTGAGTGTAAAATATGAATATAAAATTAACAAAATATTTCATTAACAAGGGGGAGGGAATGTTGCTAGTTTCTTTTGAAAAAAGTGTAAGAAATTTTGAATTTTTTTTTCGAGAAAAGAAATCAAAACATAACAAATTTCTACTTCATTTGAGAAAAAAAACATAATATTGTAAAAATATTTCGTTAATTTCAGTTATACAGTAACTGTAGCTAATTTCTTTTGAAAAAGTGTAAGAAATTTTGCATTTTTTTCTAAAAAAAGGAAATCAAAACACAACAACTCTCTGCAGCAATTGAGAAAAGAATATCAAATATTTAAAAGTATTTCATTAATAATAATTGCAGTTGTAGAGAGAGTGCTGTAATTTTTGTTTGTTGAAAAAGTGTAAAAAATGTTGCATTTTTTTCGAGAAAAGATATCAAAGGCCAACAAATTTCTACACCATTTGAGAAAAGAATATATAATATCTTAAAAATATAAATTTAAGCATAATTACAGTTGTAGAGAGTGTTGCTAATTTCTTTTGAAATAGTGTAAGAAATTTCGCATTTTTTCTTAAAGAAGATTTGAGAAAAGGATACAAAATATTTAAATAAATATTTCATTAACAATAATTGCAGTTGTAGAGAGAGTTTTGTTAACTTTTTTTTGAAAACGTGCAAGAAATGTTGCATTTTTTTCGAGAAAAGATATCAAAACACAACAAATTTCTGCCCCATTTGAGAAAAAGAACATAATATTGAAAAAATATTTCGTTAATTTCAGTTATAGAGGAACTGTAGCTAATTTCTTTTGAAAAAGTGTAACAAATTTTGCATTTTTTTTCTAAAAAGGAAATCAAAACACAACAAATTTCTACACCTTTTAAGGGTAGAAAATGTAAAATTTTGAAAATATTTCATTAACAATAATTGCAGTTGTAGAGGGTGGGACTGCATTTTAATATGGCGCTTTTATTTTGCAGACACACACACACCCACACACAGGCGCACTTATGCATTAACTGTTTCCCTACTGCCGTTGGTAAACGAGCCATGTTGCTGCCACACTATTGTGCTGTTAATTTGATAGAAATTCATATTTAAATTGACAATATTGGCGCTCACAGAGGAGCTTAAATGATTTGCCAATACGGCGAGTGTATTTGAATAGATATTTTATGAAATTTATATACTTTTTGCAAAACTTTATTGAATTGAATTTGAGAATATTCAGCAGTTGAGCGGTAGTGTGTGTGTGTTTTTGTGTGTAAGAATGTGTGTGTGTATGTGTGTGTGTGTGTGTGTGTTTTTGTGTGTAAGAATGTGTGTGTGTGTATGTGTGTGTGTGTGTGTGTATGCTAAATTCAATATTAAATAGTTTTATAGTGATTTCCCTTTAATTTTAATACATTGAAAATTGTTTTTTTTTTTGCATGCAAAGACATGCGATTTGTACTGCCGGGGCCAGTGAAATGAAACGCAAATTATTTCATAAAGATTTCAAATGAGCGGCATGTGCGAGAAATAATGGCAAAAGTTGGCTCTTTAAAATTTATTGAATTTTGTTGAGGCGATACAAGCACTTCGGCTAAGATTTCTAAAAATATACTGACTTTCATTTAACCCTGGAGGGTTACTCTTCCTTGACTAGACGAATTGTTGAAGATAATTCTAGCGTAATAGTTTTTAAAGTTTTTGAAATAAATAAAAAAACCAAAAAAAAAAAAACATTATATGTAACCATCCAGGGTTAATAAAATTCACTGAGATGAAAAGCTCAGTTCTTTTGGTTTCTTTTTTTTCTTGCTATTCTATTGCTGAAATTGATGTGTCATGCCAAGAAACAATTTCAACTTGAATGTCATTTTTATTCTATAATCACAATTGACATGAAACTTGTGCATGATTATGAATGAAAAAAATTTAAAAAACACACACACAAACGTCAAGTCATGATCAGCCCCGTAGTCTGTGTGTGGCAGCTTGAGCTCAGCTGTGCAACGTAAACCGCAGTTGCACTTTTGCTTTGGCATTTTGTGATGTGCAGCAATTGAAATTATTTAATTTGTACAACATAAATGAAATGCGTGTAATGGCAGATAATAATATTTTGCAGCGAGGGAACAGACTAGGATAATTGTGCTGCAGACAATTGAAATTAAGTTAAATGAAAAAAATATTGAATAAAATAAAAATTGCTGTATGGGATTTAAAAAATATCAAGAAGCACAAAAAAGTAATAAAATAAATTAAAGTTTTAATACCAGATCTTAAATAGGGAAACCCCCAGGGCTTTTAATGTTGTTGCATCAAAATTTCACGATGAAATTGTTAAAGCAAAACAAAATTTTTTTTTCAATATCGTCTGTCCTCCTACACCAAATCATTAGCAGACTTCCACTGAAAAGCTCTTAAGCTTAATAATTTTTATGCAAGCCTTCACAAACTATTTGAGAATTATATGAGAATCAGGATAAGTCAAAGCAGACTTCCACTGAAAAGCTCTTAAGCTTAATAATTTTTATGCAAGCCTTCACAAACTATTTGAGAATTATATGAGAATCAGGATAAGTCAAACCGGCCTAGAAACTTTTTCATTGCAAACTAATTTTGTTTTCGCTTTCATTGCTTATGTAAGCATACTGAAAAGGCATCACGGATGGTCGTAAATGCAGTTTCATTACAATAATGGCGTGTTCTTTTCTGTAAAACATGTAACATATTTTACCTTTTTTTGAAAAAGGGCAGTTCGCTGGAGTTCTAAGACCGATCTTATTTTTCCTAAGGAATAAAATAAGTTCTTAGCTTTTAAATGACAAAAAGTTGCTAATTTCTTAAAAAAAGTGTAAGAAATGTTGCATTTTTTTCGAGAAAAGATACCAAAACACAACAAATTTCTACACCATTTGAGTGTAAAATATGAATATAAAATTAACAGAATATTTCATTAACAATAATTACAGTTGTAGAGGGAATGTTGCTAATATCTCTTGAAAAAGTGTAAAAAATTTGCATTATTTTCTAAAAAAGTAAATCAAAACACAACAAATCTCTGCACCATTTGAGAAAAGAATATAAAATATAAAAAAAAAATATTGCACTAACAATAATTGCAGTTGTAGAGAGAGTGTTGTTAATGTTTTTTTGAAAAAGTGTAAGAAATGTTGCATTTTTTTCGAGAAAAGATATGAAAACACAACAAATCTCTGCACCATTTGAGAAAAGCATATAAAATATAAAAAAAAAATATTGCACTAACAATAATTGCAGTTGTAGAGAGAGTGTTGTTAATGTTTTTTTGAAAAAGTGTAAGAAATGTTGCATTTTTTTCGAGAAAAGATATCAAAACACAACAAATCTCTGCACCATTTGAGAAAAGAATATAAAATAAAAATAAAAAAATATTGCACTAACAATAATTGCAGTTGTAGAGAGATTGTTGTTAATGTTTTTTTGAAAAAGTGTAAGAAATGTTGCATTTTTTTCGAGAAAAGATATCAAAACACAACAAATCTCTGCACCATTTGAGAAAAGAATATAAAATAAAAATAAAAAAATATTGCACTAACAATAATTGCAGTTGTAGAGAGATTGTTGTTAATGTTTTTTTGAAAAAGTGTAAGAAATGTTGCATTTTTTTCGAGAAAAGATATCAAAACACAACAAATCTCTGCACCATTTGAGAATTTTTTACATAAAAAGTATTTAATAATTTTGCAGGCAGAATTTCTACAATATTTATTTAAAAAAGTATTTTTAATAAGCAATTCTTTAAAAAATATTTTATATAAGAATTGAGAAAATGTTCGATAAAAATTTTTTTTTGTTAAAAAATCTCTTTGTAAAAAATAATTTAAGAAAATTTGTTTAAACAAATTTTGCTATTGAATCACTGTTTTTATAAAAATGTATTTTTATAAAAAATTTTTTGGAAAATACTATATTTTATAGAAAACCATTTTATATGATTTTTTGTAATAAAATTTCTTATAAAATATATATAAAAAGAATTTTTTATAAAATTCATATAAAAAGAAAATTTTTTACTAAAAACTTTTTTGTATAAAAAATATTTTATATAAAAAGCTTTTTATATAAAAAAAATTTATAAAATTTTTTAAAATAATATTTTCGTTATATAATAATATTTTTATAAAAATTTCTTTTATAATTTTTTTAAATAAATTTTATAAAAAATTTTATAAAACATTTTTTATTCTAAAAACTGTTTTTTTTGTAAAGACATTTTTTAATAAACATATATTTTTATATAAAAACTATTTATAAAAATATATCTTTAAACAAAATTTCTAAATTAGAGAAAAATAACAGGCAAGTTTTAAAAAAATATGAGTGCCTTAAATCGTTTAATAATTTTTTTTTTATAAAAATATGACTGGAATTGGTTTCCACTCGATAAAAAATTAAATTAACTTCTAGTGATTTTTAATTTGAAACTCTCATCATTCCCAAATTCGGGAGAACTAAAACACTTGACATTTTTAACAAATCCTGTACTCATCCTTAATCCTTTATGCAAACAAGCTAATTAAATAATTAATCAGTTTCCTGGTGCGACACAATAGAGCGCATATTTGCGACCAACCACGAACACAAAAAGTCATGAGATCTGAAACTTAAAATTGATAATAAAAATGAAAACAAAAAAAAAGTGAAGTTGAACAGCAACACCAAAGAAAAGAAATCAGAGAGTCGGAAGAAGTCAACGATGGAAATGAATTATATAATTTTATTTATTACACCCCAGAGAGAATGAGATGTAAAAATTCGGGCACAACAACAACAATGACAACACGAAACAGTTGTGCATGTGTTTGCCAGAATACACAAACGGGTTTTATTTATTTATTCTATTTACAGTTTCAAGTGCGATGGGCCTTAAACCGCCCCTGATTGCCAGCCAACTAAGAAAATCGACTGCCACATACTCACACAAACACACATTATTATTTGTGACTGTATTCGTACCCACTTACAAAAGACTCCTCTCATGGCACTGGAAATGTAACAAAAGAGACTTCTAACGAGAAGGGAGTGGGGGGAGCATATCAGTGGCCGTGTTGTCAGAAAAGAAAACATTAACACTTTCAATATTCAACTTGAATTCAAGTATTCAAGTGTATATAAAAATAATTGCAACAAATTTAAAGATTTATTTTATATTAAAAAAAAAAAAAGTTCTGAATCCCGAAGATCCCATGTTCCCATGTGCAGCATCGCTTTACTGAAGGAGTTATAATTGTTCCGACTCAGCTATCTACTGGCTAAATGAAAAATAATTTTCAGTTTGAGATAACTTGCTGCAAGGACATTCCCTCCCCTCAAATACTTTGTCATACTCCAATCACAATTTGAGCTATAAATATTGCCAAAAGCTAGAAAAAGTTGTTTACGGTACGTAAAATTATCTGCCGGAAATCTGTGCCAAGTTTGAATTCTTTCAGTGCATAAATATCCTTGGCTTCCTAATATCCTTTTTTTGAAACCCCAAATTTTTGCCACATTTCTGATCGCACTGCATTAAAAACTATTGTAAAATGTTACATCTCACATCTGTTGTGAATTTCGCTTCATTCCGATCTACAACACGCCTCCTTCTCTTATATCCTTTTTCATAAAAATAATATATCAGCTAGATTTATTGTCAAAATGTATTGAAATTTCAAATATATTTCAAATAATATTTGCTCTCTCATAAATTTTTTTTTCATTCGGTGCATGAATTAACATGGCTCCCACATATCCTTTTACCGAAAAATGCAATTTTGGCTACAGTTACATTAAGAATAAGCGCTAAAAGCTAATAACTATTTCACATATTATGGGTTTGAAATCTGTTGTGAATCTGGTTTTATTTCGTTTAAGGATATGCACACTTCCCATATATCCTTTTTCTCAAAACCCAAACTTTAGCCGTATTTAGGGTTAGAAGTTAGTAAAAAAAATTTAATAATTCTAAGATCATGCATTTTAATCATGTTTATGATTTTGTTAGTTTCGCTGTGAGTATATGTATGACTGTCTTCCATATATCCTTTTTCTCAAATAACTGTATTGCAGCCGCACTTAAAGCTAGAAAATCAGTAGATGTTTTTTAAATTATGCATTTTAGCCCTCTTGTAAGAAAGGCCTGTTTTACTGTATTCGGTGCAAGGATATGTCTACCTCCCATATATCCTTTTTCTCAAAAACCTAATTTCAGCCGCAATTACAATTAAAATACGCTAAAAATTTGTAGCTATTTCTTAAATTATGTATTTTAGTCCTGTTTAAAATTTTATTGCATTGGGTGCAAGGATATGCCTTCCTCCCATATATCCTTTTTCTCAAAAACGTAATTTCAGCCGCAATTACGATTACAATATGCTAAGAATCGGTAGATACTTTTATAGTTATGCATTTTTCTTCTGTTGTAAATTTTATTTCATTCGGTGCAAGGATATCTCTACCTCCTATAAATCCTTTTTTCTCAAACATTCAATTGAATTTCGTATCGAAATGTGTTAAAAACTAACAGTGAGTTCTAAATTTATGCTTCTTGTATAAACTGCAAGTTTTGGGGAATTTCTTGCAAGGATATTCTTACCTACTAGATATCCTTTTTCTTAATTTTTAAATTAAAGCAAAGTTTTCAATTAGAACCGACTAAATCTCGGTAAGAGCTTGCAATATTATGCTTCTCAGGTCTGCTGCAAACTTTGTCTCATTTGCTGCAAGGATATGTCTACCTCTCATATATCCTTTTTCTAGAAAAATGGAATTTTGTGTCAAAATGCGGGGAAAATTATTTTTCTTAGATCTGCTATTAATTTTTTTTTCGATTTCATGCAAGGACATGTCTATCTGCCACATATCCTTTTTCTTAAATATTAAATTTTTGCAAAATTTACGATCAAAGTGGACTAAACGGTAATCAGTTTTGAAGAAATTGATGTATATATAAAGTTTCATGCATTTGATACAGTCACAAGCATATCTCCCTTATATCCTTTTTCTTAAATAGAGTTTTAGCTAAACTTGTGATTAACATGAACTGAAAACTACTCTTTTGAGTTTGACGTATCAACCCTTTTAGAGGTACTTCAACTTAAAGCGCAGTTCGCCTTTCATTAAATAAATTGTTTTTAATTCGAAATCGACTTTAATTCACTACCATGATTATTGATCTTCTTGTTTTTGGCTTAAAACCCCCAACTTCTGGCTAGTAAACAAGTCTACAAACTTGTGTGATTATCAGTGCAGGATGTAATTAAGTTTAAAAAGCTCCAGTCGTGGAAACAAACCAAACATTTGTGGCAAATGTGTAGCAGGAGAAGCGGCTTGTGCTATCGCACTACGGCGTATGGATTCATTTCCACTGCTGTTTGTTGGCTTTTTATAAATTTACATAAACAGACTTTAATTGTTTGCAATTATTTCTAATTGTGTCTACCTAAAACGCTTGTGCTTGAAGGTTGTTTTGTTGGCCCTCAGTTGCCACACAGACTTTGCTACTCTCGTCTGATTGTGTGTCTGTATCGTGCGCCAAAGGATGGTATTTAATCCTTCTCTTGAAACGCACAAAAGCAAGTTGTGTGATTATTATTTAGATTTTTATCGGCAGGCATTCGTGCAAATACACGAGCCCATCTTTGAATTTATTAATCGGATACTTGCAAATTAATAAAAATTAATTAATTAATTTTTAATTAATTAATGCCAATCGAACATAAAATGTAGGCTTCATTCACAAAAAAATGTATGCTTATAAACTGTTTATAAGACAGATTTTTTGTACCAAATTCAACTTACAAACAGTTTATTAGCAGCAAATATGTTTTTTTTTGTGAATAAGGTCTGAATAACAAGAACCGAGACTAAAATGGTATATATAAGAAAAAAAGGATATGTGGGCTGTGTGCCCACATATCTTGTACCGCACTGCAGAAAAATACATCGCTGCCTGTTAATTTTTAACGCATTTTGAAACGAAATTCAATAGAAATCCCCTAAATTTAGAAAAAGGATATATGGGAGGTAGACATATCCTTGCAGCGAATAAAGCGAAATTTGCAACAGAGTTCGGTAGCATAATATTGCAAGTCCTTACCAACTTTTAGTCGGTTCTTATTGAAAACTTTGATTAAATTTAATATATAAGAAAAAGGATATGTGGAAGATGGTCATGTCCTTGCACAAAATCGAAACAAATTTTATAGCAGACCTAAGAAAAATTATTTTTTCCGCATTTTGATACAAAATTTGGGATATATGGGAGTTAGACACATCCTTGCAGCAAATAACAAAAAATTTGCAGCAGACCTTAGAAGCATAATATTTAAAATTTTTACCAAGTTTCAGTAAGTTATTATTGAAAACTTTGCCTTAATTTCATTTTTAAGCAAAAGGATATCTATCAGGTAAGTATATCCTTGTAAGAAATTCCAAAAAATTTGCAGTACATACAAAAAATAATAAATTTAGAGCTCATTGTTAGTTTTTAACAGATTTCGATACGAAATTCAATTGAATGTCAGTTTTTGAGAAAAAAAAAGGATATATGAGCAAAATTTACAACAGAAAAGAAAGAATAATTTCAAAAATATCTACCGATTTTTAAGGTATTTAGCGTTAAAAAAAGGATATATACGAGGTAGACATATCCTTGCACTGAATGCAACAAAATTTCCAACAGGACTTAAATGCATAGTTATAGAAGTATCTACCGATTTTTAGCCTATTGTAATCGTTATTGCGACTGAAATTAGGTTTTTGAGAAAAAGGATACATGGGACATACGCATATCCTTGCGGCGAGTGCAAAAAAATTATACAACTGGGCTAATATACATAATTTGGAAAATATCTACCGATTTTCTAGCCTTAAATGAGGCTGAAATGAAGTTTTTTGAGAAAAAGGATATACGGAAGACAGTCATGTCCTCACAGCGAAATTAAAAAAATCAAAAAATTATTACAATGCATGATTTTAGAAACATTTATTATTTTTTATTAATTTCTAACCTTAAATATGGCTAAAATTTGGGTTTTGAGAAAAAGGATATATGGGAAGTGGACATATCCTTGCACACAATAAAACCAAATTCACAACAGAGCTCAGATGCATAATATGTGAAATAGTTTTTAGCTTTTAGCGCTTATTCTTAGTGTAACTGTGGCTGAAATTTTGTTTTTAGGTAAAAGGATATGCGGGAGGCATGTTAACTCATGCACCGAATGAAACAAAATTTATGAGAGACCCAAAAGCAAATAGTATTTGAAATATATTTGAAATTTCAATACATTTTGACAGTAAATTCAGCTGATATATTATTTTTATGAAAAAGGATCTAAGAGAAGGAGGCATTTTATAGATCGGAATGAAGCGAAATTCACAACAGATGTGAGATGTATCAGTTTATAATAGTTTTTAATGCAGTGCGATCAGAAATGTGGCAAAAATTTGGGGTTTCAAAAAAAGGATATTAGGAAGCCAAGGATATTTATGCACTGAAAGAATTCAAACTTGGCACAGACTTCAGGCAGATAATTCTACGTACCGTAAACAACTTTTCCTAGCTTTTGGCAATATTTATAGCTCAAGTTGTGGTTGGAGTATGACAAAATGTTTGAGAGTTGGAAATGTATACTGCAGAATAGGAACAATTATAACTCCTTTAGTAAAACAATTCTCTACAATAAAAAGATTTTCGCCTGTCCAGGACTTTGTTTTGTAAGTCCTTGAAGTAAATGACTGGTTCCCACTGATTTTTTTAAATGTCCGCAGTAATTTAACTGTGTATAGCTAGAATAAACATTATGTTTTTTAATAGAAGGCTGGCATGAATGGTTGCACGAGATTTTAAACAGTGAGTTGTCTTATAATTGAAAAAAGTCCTGTTTCCATATGAGAACTAATACAACTTAAGATTGATGGTAAAGGGTTTCTCACGTTTTAAAATATTTCGCAAATCATCGGCCAACGTTGACGATTTAACGCCTCAAATAAAAGTTCATCAATCACTGCCACAATTCCAGTGAAGTTTAAGTGACAAAAAAAAAATCTCGGGGGTAAGTTTTTTTTCTTCATTAAATATTTTATTCAAGTCTGTCTAGTCGTGTGTCATTTCTACGGTAAATTGTTAAAAAAAAATTATAAAATTACCAACAAAATCCGTTAATTAGACCTCAATTTATTACAGTTTTGCATTTTTTTCTTAAGCTCATAAATTTAAAATCACAAAAATAAACTGGAAAACTAATAAAAAAAAATTGTATTCAAATCAACTGACAAACTCCTAATTAACTGACGGTGAATAGTAAAAAAGAAAATAAATAAATAAAAACAAGCACCGTTTAAGTGCCCGTATTTGGGCCACAAAATGATGACATTTTTTATATATAAAAAAGGCAGGGATTCTGTAAAAAATGCGTGCATAATGATTTTTTATTTAAATTTCTGTTGTCTTTTCTTGCATTTTGAGCCCTCAAATATAATTTAAACAGGCCTTTTTTTATTCCCTTTTGTAATGACTTTTTGTTAGACAAAAATGAGTGGAAAGTCCCTTTGGGAAATATTCTAGTTAATTTGAGGGTTGTTTTGTTTTATCACCTCAACGGTTTTGTTAAACTTGTTCTCACCTTTTGGTGTACTCACCATGTAACGGATATCTAAGCCAATCAGGTTTGACGGCGTTGGTGAGTAATTTATAAAATACTGACGGCGTTAAAGAATCGTCTCTTTTTTATGGAAGAGCTTTTATTTAAAAATGCATACACTTTTGCCCGTCAAATTTGCGTTTGATAGCATGTTCTTTTCTAAAATAAGTGCGACATATTTCGCACTTTTTTTTCATTTATGATTTAATGTGATTCTATTATAATGAAGTTATTGGACATTATTTCGTCACAAAATACGCAGCAATATTTTTATTTTTAAAGAGCCTTCAACAGCATTTTTTTTTGTTATACAAAATAGAACATGTTACACCCTCTTAGAAGAGAAAATGGCATATATTAAAGTAAATTGTTTAGTTAAATCAAAATTAAGAACATCAAAATGAATAGAATTCAGGCCTTTTTAGGCCTCCTTTTATATTGAAATAGTTCGAAAAGTTTTTCAAAATTAATTTTGAACGCCTTTTGCCCAAAAATCTATGGGGTAGTTGTCAGTTCACGGTTAGTGGTTGGTTTTCTACACGCGATGCTGCTATTTTTTAATATAATAAATGATTATAACGTATTAACAATGTCGGCATCGTATTTTGATTTGGTTACACTTCAGTTTGTGTGCTTAACGACCTTTGAAATTAAAATGGGAAAAAACAAATTAAATAAAAAACAAAAGAACAACAGAGAACAGAAGGATAAAGGGCGACATTGTTAATGATTTTTTTCTTTCAATATTTACATAAATAATTTTCGTGAAAACTAATCAAATTTAGGTTTGCAAGTGTCTTTCAATTCAAGCCCAAAGTAACTAAAAACAAATTATGTAAAATTATGGTTTTTAGAAAGAAGGATATATGGGAGGACACAATATCCTGGCGCCGAATGAAACAAAATTTACAACACATCTCGAAAGTATGTTTTTTAGCAACATCTAGTGGCCTTCTAATCATATATATGGTTTTTAGAAAAAAAGGATATATGGGAGAACATAATATCCTTGCACCGAATGAAACAAAATTTACAACACATCTCGAAAGTATATTTTTTAGCAACATCTAGTAGCATTCTAATCATAAATATAGTTTTTAGAAAAAAAGGATATATGGGAGGACTTAATATCCTTGCAACGAATAAAACAAAATTTGCTAGATATCTCGAAAGTATGTGTTTTAGCAACATTTAGTGGCATTCTAATCATAAATATAGTTTTTAGAAAAAAAGGATATATGGGAGGACTTAATATCCTTGCAACGAATAAAACAAAATTTGCTAGATATCTCGAAAGTATGTGTTTTAGCAACATTTAGTGGCATTCTAATCATAAATAAGGTTAAAATTAAACTTTTGAGTAAAAGGATATCCTTGCAGTGCATGATACAAAGTTTTTAGGAAAGCTGAAACACACAAATTTCGAAAGTGTTCTGAATTTCCACAGCATGTTAAGCATAAATGCAGCAGAAATTTGACTTTTTCCTAAAAAGGATAAATGAACGGACAAAATGTCCTTTTATAGAATGTAGAAAAATTTAAAAGCTTAATTTTAGAAATCTAGTACTGATTTCTACTGCCTTTCAATCATTAATGCAGATAAAGCTAAGTTTTTTCAAAAAGGACATGTGGGAGGTGGTAATGCCTGGACACCAAATTCAATAAATACAGTTGGAATACATCATTTTGGAACAACTACTGATTTTGAGAGCATTTCTAGAATTAATATACCCAAAATAATTTTTTTAGAAAAAGGATGTGTGAAAAGATATATTGCCAATAGATTTTTATAAATAAAATTTATAGCAGAACTAAAATACATAATTTTTAGTGCATTCCAATCAGAAATGTAACTAAAATTATATTGTTTTAAAAAAAGGATATATGGCAGGTGGTCATGTCGTTACAGCGAATAATGAACAATTTTGTATAGAGCTAAATCACATCATTTTAGAAACAACTACTGATTTGTAGGGCCAACCAACCAGAAATTCGACTGATATTTGATTTTTGAGAAAAAGGATATATGGAAGCTAATGATGTCCTTCCAGAAAATGACATAAGATTTAAAACACAGTTAAATCGCATCACTTATGATAGAATCATAGATTTTGAAAGCATTCGAAGCATGAATACGGCTAAAGTTAAGTTTTCTAGAATAAGGATATATAGGAAGTGAGCATGTCCTTGCACTGAATAGTACCAAATTTACAATAGAGTTATAACACATAATTTTTGAGTTGTTTATGAAACTTTAGTACATTCCCATCATAAGTAAAGCTAAAATTGGATATGTTTAGAAAAAGGATATATAAGAGCCAGCCATGTCCTTACATCGATTGAAATGAAATTTACTACAGAGCCAAATTACATAGTTTTAGATGCAACTACTGATTTGTAAAGCCATCCAACCATGTATACGATAAATATTTAATTTTTGAGAAAAAGGATATATGGAAGACATCATTATCCTTCAACTAAATACTGTATAATTTACAAAAGACTCAGAATACATAATTTCCAAACTATTTGAGAAATATAATTGCATTCTAATCATAAATGCAGCTAAAATTATATATTTTTAGAAAAAGGATACATGGGAAGTAGGCCCGCCTTTTCACCGAACTTAATGAAATTGAAAACACAAAATCTCAGAGTTTCAGAGCGAGATTTTAATTTTTGGTTTAGTGTGATTTGAAATGGTGCCGAAATTTGATATTTTTAATTCAGGATATGAGAAGTGAACATGTCCTTGTAGGGATATTTCTTAAATTTTAGAAATTTCTTAATTTAGTTGTTTTTGCAAGTTTTTCGACCAGAAAATTCTATTCACTCCATCATTCACTTCGCAATGTTGCGCTTGCATCGCAGTCATTGTTTGGCTGAGTCCTGTCGCATTTAAAGTGGGCAAATTCAAATCGTATGACCATAAACATCCTGCTTCCCATAGGAAATTTGCTGGAGTGGAGAATAGTCTTCGCCTCAAAATAAAGGAAGAAAATAGGGGGAAGAAAAAAATCTAACGGCTACAACAGGGATTGAACGTTTCTTATAATGGATTCGATATAATTCTCGTATTCTATTTCATAATAAAATCTGTGTAAATAAAAATTCTTATCGTATTAAATCAAACCACTTCAAAATCGTATTAAATTAAACCATTTCAAAGTGGTGGTAAGCAAAAAAGCACACGAGTACGAATAATGTAAGTGTAGCGGCTTTCGAAAACAGCTATTATGCTCTGGATATTTATAATTTCTCTATGAAATAAAATAACAAATAGAAGTGACTTTCATGTTTGAAAAATATTTGCAAGTCTTTGGATTCTTAGAATTTTTCGCGCTTTTACAAAAGCGACTTAAGCTGTTCTACACTTTCGACGGAGCTTTTTGACTGAAATTAATTTTAAAAATATATTGAAAAAAAAGTAATTTAAAAAGTTGTTGCCTTCAACATTGTATCGATGTTGCAACATCTTGAATGTGGCAGTTAAACTCTGTTCCAATTTAATTCTCATTTTCAGCATTTCACTTGTCCGCAACGGCAGCAGCGAAAATGCAAAAAAAAAAAAATAAAAAAAAGTTGGTACAAGAAAAAGTTAACAACATGTTGAGCGATTAAATTTTTGATAATAACACAACAACAACAACAACGATAACAACAAAGAACAGAGCAACAATGGAAAATCAATAACTTTTACGCATTTTGTTGCACGCTGTGGAGTCGCCGAGTCAATATTCTTGGCCAACAAAAAAAAGAGCGAGAGGGAGAGGAAGAGAGAGACGAGGGGATTGCATGTGAAAATTCTTTATGAGATACAACAACAAATGGAGCACACGATGAGGCTGGCCGATCCTTTGCTAACTGACAAGGAAATGAAAACTAACAGCAACAACAACAACAACAAAAATGCTATTAATCAAAATAGCAGCAACAACTTTCATGTGCTACAACAACGCAACAGCGAGTTTTCAATCGATACTCGCACATTCGCCAGAAGTATTAATTTTCTACAACATTTACGAGGATGATGCTGATGATGATGCTGCTGCTGATGATGATGATGATGAGGATGCGGAAGACAGTGTTTGTTGGATGCCTGAAATGCCGTCTAAATGTTTTGTTGTTTTAATAAAGACGTTTCCCAGCCAAAACACACCTTTTCGCCAAGACCCTCTCGCAAATTGGCTTCGTTTCGTTTCGTTTCGTTTCTTTTATTTTTCTGTTTCGTTGGTGTTTGTTTGTGCGTTAAAAAAAAAATAAAAACCAAAAAAAAAATCGGAGAATTGAAATGTCTGAACAGACTGGATGCATGACTGTTGATGTTGTTGTTGTTGTTTTTTCTATTCACTTCTTTCCTTCAAGTCTTTGGCCGTTACGTGTGCAAATTGATCGCTCGTTTTTAGTGTTGCATGCCAAACGTTCGAGTATCAGCAGCCTCTTTCACGTTGCATGTCTTTAAATTTAATTTTTGTCTTCTCATTATTTTTTGTGTGCTCATTTTCATAATATTTTGAAACGAGGCTGGTTATGGGCAGTGGGAGCCTGAATTTGTTAAAAAGGCGATCGTTTTTCATGCAGTGAAAGTTTTTTTTTTCTTAATAAAAATCTTGTAACAAATTCATTTAAGTTTTTTCATTAATCAAGTGGCACTTCCAGAAGTCCTGCGAATATGTCAGGAATATTGTGACCAAATTTCACGGCAGCTGTTTTCATTGACTTTCAACTTCTGTGTGAGAATATTTCATTGAATGGAGGACACGAATATTTTGAAATTGTTTTAAAACCATTTTTATGTTTAAGTAAAAAATATTGAGTGATTTCGTATTTAATGAGTGATTTTGTTTGGCAATTTTCTTTGTGGCAACACTGTTTTGAGCAGCTCAGCTGTTTGCAGCGTTTCAGGTGTTTTCAGCAGCGCAACTGTTTTTAGCTTAACTCTTTTCGGCAGGTCAGCTGTTTTTGCAATTTCAGCTGTTGGTCTGTTGTTTCTGGCAGATGAGATGTTTCTTCCATCTCAGCTGATTTTGGCATTTCAGCTGTTTTTGACAGCTCAGCTGTTTTTGACACCTCATCTATTGCAGGTCGCTGAGCTGTTTTTGGAACCTAATTTTTTTTTGTAGCTCAACTCTTTTCGGCAGCTCAGCTGTTTTTGGAATTTCATCTGTTGTTGCCAGCTCAGCTGTTTTTGGCCGCTGAGCTGTCATTGGCAGTTCTGTTGCTTCTGTCAGAACAGATGTTTCTTTAATCTCTGCTGATTTGGGCATTTTCGCTGTTTTTGGCAGCTCAACTCTTTTCGGCAGTTCAGCTGTTTTTGGAATTTCAGCTGTTTTTGCCCGTTCAGCTGTTTTTGGCAGGTCTGCTGTTTCTACCACAACAGAAGTTTTATTCATTCTCAGCTGATTTTGGCACTTTCGCTATTTTTGTCACCTCATCTGTTGGTCACTGAGCGGTTTTTGAAAGTTCAGCTGTTTTTGGTCGTTCAGCTGTTTTTAGCAGGTCAGCTGTTTTCGGCAGCTCAGCTGTTTTCGTGTAACATGTGGCTGCTACACATGATCGTGATTAATTTGGTCTCTAATTTACTAGAAATGCTTGCAGACTGACTAGTCGTAGGCTACCATCACCTGCCATCTAATAAGTATCAGAGTATGTGAGGCTAATATTGCAAGTGGTGACCCTCGCAACAAACGTAACGATCTGTTTACACTCATAAAAATTTTCTTTGCACAAATTCAAGTTATTGGAATTTGTTGCTGCTTCTGATATATATTTTTCATAGCCAGAACTCAGGTCAAAGGGGAACAGGACTGGGCGAAATCTTCTCGTGGAGCACTTCAACGTAACATCACTGCTATCTCTGCTATTAATTGTGCAGCAACAGGGATGAGGTATTTTCAAACACCGATATTTTTGAAATCGAAAGTGAAACTTCCAGGACATTCGGGTTGTCGAGGACATTCGGGAATTACCAAACAGGGGGATTATCTGTGTAACTCCACAAACTAGGGAACATGTTCCGATAGGACCCAAATTGCAATTAATTTAATGTGTATTTTTCTTTGCAAGAAAATTAACTCCGAAAAGTTTTCGAGTGTTCCGTGACAGCATTGGCTCGTATTATGTAGGGTCTAATTATTGTGGCAAGCCCCTGAGGTATAATTTGCCTGATTGATTTACATAACGATCGAAAATGATCAAGACATTAATTTCTTATTAACGTTGCCTCGAACACAATAACAACCAACAGCCTTTGTCGAACAGCCACGGCTGCAGTAACTGCAACATCAATAATAACAGCCAAATAATACTTATTGGCAACACACACACACACACACACGGAGAGAGAGACAAACAAACAATTAAACGTACAAGCAAACAAACACAAATCGATCACTGACGGCGAACATGTTGTTGCTTCGCATGATCACCGTTTGTTAAGCAGCGAAAAGATATTTAAAGTTTTCAGTCTTCACAAAAGAGATGTTTCAATTTAATTCCTTCTGTTCTGTTCTGTTCTGTTCTGTTGTGTTCTGCTCCCTGATCCGGGCACCGAAGAATGCAATAAAACCACAAAATTTGCCAACTCATGTTTAAACACGTCAAGCCATTTCATTTCGTTTTATTTTTGAATTTTTTTCTTACAGCCGACCATCACAACAACTCCACATAATTCAATTATTGGAAATTGTGTTTCTGAAGTCTTAATAAAGTCATATAATTTGAAATAAACGCTTTGGGAAAACAATTTATTAGCGCGGTGGGGAATTTTTTAGCATGACAAACAGCTGCGTTTACACGGCCCCTCAAAATGCAACGACATTTTCTTCAAACTGTGGCGGCGTTTTTTTTTTAATTGTTGTTTTTTTTATAAATCGTTAAGCAAAATCGCATTAAAGAAAATGTGTATTCGCTTGTTGCATTTCGTAAACGCTTTTTCTAGGCCGGTTACGCTTTCTCTCGTGTAATTCTCAATTGGTTTTAGTGAGTTTGTGGGAAAATATTTTTTATTATATTTTTTTTTTATCTACTGATGATTGCTGGTTTTATTGCTAATTTCACGAGGAGCTAAAGTAATATAAAGGGTGTTTTTTTATAGAGGTTTACAATTTTCAAATGGCTTAAAGCACAAATAAATTTTAGAAATTGACAGGAAATTTAATTTAATTTATTTTTTTTTACATTCATTATTTTTATTTTTTCTATTTAACACAAGACAGACAGACGGCGCGAGCTTAAAGTCGACTATGGGACTGTGACGGGTCGTTATGCTAACGACGTCGACCTACTTCCAGTATAAAATTAAAAGACTTATTTTTCGTTTAAGACGGGCAGTTATGCCAACCCCATCTCCCTACTTCCAAAATAAAACTAAAATATTTTTTTTTTTTTAATTTTAAGTTAAAAAATAGTTGTCACATTCTGAAGGACACACGAGCTGCTACCAGACTGCAAAGCTGCCACTTGACAGCAGACAAAATGACTGTTCGGTAAAAATATATCCATGATTATTCTAAATATTCCACTCTCAATAAAATATTGTATGAAGTTGCCACACGTTAAGAACAGTTTGTAGAGTGGCGGATTTGAACCTGAGCCTACATAATAATTCTCATTTAGTCTGTAATATTTTTAATCTCAAGTTTTCTTTCTTTAATATTAAATTATTAATTATTTATCGACATTTCATCACTCCTTGCGGTGATTTCTAAAGCAAAATATTTTTATACTCTGCTCTTTAATAAACGATGATTCAGCGCATGAAAAAAAAAATGGCCGAAATTCTTTAATTTTATTTTAAAAATAATTATTTTCATGACACTCTCAAACTAATAGTTTTGAAACAGCCCGGAAATTGGCGAAAGTATTAAAAGAAATTAAAAAAATATTAATCCAAGTCGCTATGCTCATTTCTGACGTTAATTATTCCGAATTTCTTTTAATCATTGAAACTGTAAAAAATCACAATTTCCAAATCGGAAGACTGCAGAGTCAAACCACAAAAGAAAGAGAAGAAAATGCGCACTAACCGGTTGATGGCATCAAAACAATTATCAAACATTAAACCAATCAATTTTGTGGCAGCTACGAGCAGAGTGCACAAATACACACACACACACAACCAGTGTTGCACATTGTCCGTCTGCCTGTCTGTGTGTGTGTGTGCGCTTCTCATATTCCCATTTAAGTGTGTGGCGTATGAGGATCGTTAAAATAAATGGCTTACAACACTTTTATGGGCCATGATTGAGTTGTCATATTTTATCACCGTAAATGACTACTTTTGGTGAGATCGGCTGCTGGCCAGACGATCGACTGACCGACCGATCAACCCGGCCAGCTCAAATGCACTGCAGTACACTGCATTAATATGAAAGGCAAGAATATATCCCAATAAGAGATCATTTGCAAAATGATTTTATTACATGAAACAGCAGAGGAAAAGCAATTGGGAGTTAAGCGTTGCCAGATTGTGGCAAACAAGCCAGTAAATATATTTTCGTTCGGTAAAAGTTTTCACTTATTTGTGCCGTTGAAATTTAATTAATTAGATATTTTTTTTTTTTAGTGTTGCATTAAACTATTTGCTGTGCATGATTTCTTGTTCTTTTCTCGAAAAAGGCGAAAAAACTTGCCCTTAAACAGTAACATCATCGCCGTGTCCTCAAACAATGTTTTCTTGTTAATTTCTTTTTAGTTTCAAGTGGCAGATTTCAATTTGGTCTAAAATTTAATATCTGGATCGATAGCGATCAAGATATGAAGAAATTTAGTTTATTAAATTATTCTTTAAAACAATGTTGCCATCTGAGTTTATTTTCTAGAATTTCGGAAACTTCGCTTAATGATGTAATCACCGACAGAAGAATTATCTTGAACGTGGAAGCAGCATTTCTACAAAAATATTGTATTACAAGTCTACACTGAAAGAATTTCCTTCATATATTCTATGAATTTCGACATCAAGCCAATAACATATTTCATTGAAGTTCCTTCAAGGGAACATTTCGTTGGTTAAATGAAACCGGTTTCGTTAAAATTATATGAATGAAAACTTTGTTAAATTAATGAATCACTTTCATTGATACAATGACACAATTTCAATGATACAAGGAATTGATTCAATGTAACAATTTCATTGATATAATTAAACAGGATTGTTAGTGCAATGAAATAATTTCACTAGTACAGTGAAATGATATTTTTTTATTATTATGGACTTATTTCATGGATAAATCTGCTCCAACAGATCGTTTAATTTATCACAAAATTTCATTGAAGCAACGAATATATTTTACAGACACTCAGTTTTGCAACTATTTATTCGTATTCTCAGTTTTAAAGAATCTAACACGAAACTTAATTGTGTTAAGGATTAGATTTTGAATAATTTTTAAGCCGAAATTAAAAATTTGTGTTTATACATAAAAGGCCTTATTCATAAAAAGAGTATTTTAGGCTTATAAGCTGCTTATAACACAAATATTCTATACGAAATCTATAAGCGGCTTATAAAATGGATTTCGTATAGGAAATTTGTTTTATAAGCTGTTTATAAGCGTGAAATATTTCTAACGGTTTATCTACACTGTCTGTCATTTCTTGCACGATCTGGATTATTTCAGGGACGCACCACTGGCTATCCCAGTAGGCCTTGTAAAAAGTTCTTTAAGGAACCACAAAACAAACAAAGAATTGTTTGCGCTGTAGGCCATCACAATGGGACTTTGCAGACAAAAATACCCTCTCAAAAGCCTACAAATTCCCAAGTTTCACTGACTCTTAAAAATTCATTATCTCGTTCAGTTGGCATCACTGCTGATGGCAACTGTGACTGGTGCAATAAATAAGAATCCAATAGCATGCGATCTCATACAAAAATATATATATTTATTTTGAATTACGAGCGTTTCGTTTGTAATAATTTTTCGTTGTTTGCGCATAAAAAGGGCCGACACCTGTAAGTGTTTTTAAGCCATGAAGTTATTTCCTTTAAGTGGAAACAAATAAAGACATTAAAGGTGTGAGCCAAGAAGACTGCAAGAAGAAGAAGAAGTACAAACCGAAAAAAAAGTGGTGGAAGAGACACACGATTTTGTAGGCAACCAGAAAGAAGACAAAAAAACCAACTGAACGAAAACTGTTTGAGAAATCGTTGGCGCGATCGGTTGCTGGGGTAGTTATTATTGTTGGTTTACTGGACGCATGATGTGATCGTGTATGTGTACGTGTATGTGTGTGTGTGTGTATATTTAATATTCAGGTGATAATATACCCGCCATTTTCGTAATGGAAAGTAATTATTGTTTGTGGTACACGAATTACAGTAATCGCCATAAAACGTTTCCCCATGACTGCCTGGAGTAACAGGCGCAAGAATTTAAATCAGCCAAACTCAAGTTGGACAATCAACGGACGCATAAACAAACCAACCAACCAACCAACGAACGAACGAACGAACCATTTTCCTTCCATCCAGACCATCAGCCATTCGTTACAGGTCGCCTGCTAAATAAAGACAGAAAGAATAAACAGGCCAAAATATCATTAAGAAATTATGTACGAGCAGTCGTATTACAACAACACCAAAAAAAAAAAAAAAAAAAGACAGGCAGGTTAGATCAACAGACATGCTTCGCAGATCCGTTTAGTGCTGGTAAGTAGTCGATAATGAGCGATAACACTGGGCAGCATGAATTATAATTAAGAAGATTCTGACAACTGATTGTGTTAGTGGACGGGGTGGGGGGGATTAAACAAACAGAATAAACGAATAAATGTGGGGGATTCATTTCAAAATGTGCTCGTTGTTTTTCAGAAACAGTGTAATTCTTATATATTATTTACAAGACATGCCTGAGCTTGTCAGAAATATTTTCAAGGAACAATTTAACCCTCTCCAACTACTCCTCCTGTTTTAATATCAATAAAATGCTTAAAATTATCGTACAAAATTGTCTGTAAATTATGTCTTACGATGCTGTGAGCTGCCATATTTTATTTCACCACGTTACCAGAAAAAGTGTTGTCAGACAATATCACACATCTGGCAAGAATAAACGAATAAACGTGCGGGATTCATTTCAAAACGAGCTCATTGTTTTTGAGAAACAGTGTAATTCTTATATTTTAATTAAAAGACATGCTCGAGCATGCCAGAAATATTTTTAAGCCACAAATTTTTTCAAAAAAATAAAATGCTTAAAGTTATTGTACAAAATTTTCTGCAAATTATGTCTTACGATGCTGTGAGCTGCCATATTTTGTTTCACCATGTTGCCAGAAAAAGTGCTGCCAGACAATAACACACATCTGGCAAGTTAAAAAAGGCTGTTTAACGTTGTCTGCACTTATACAAATACAATTACAAAATTCTGAATTAAGTTTTATTGTCTAAATTATTTAATTAACAAGAGATTTAATAAATAACCTGAAACCAAAACTGATGTGAGATATTCTGGGAATCGTTGCTCTTTAATTGTGTAATAACCGATTAATTGTGTAATAACCGATTAATCGTGAAACTACATTCCTTTAGAATTTATTAACTATTTTTTCCTTTTGAATTATTTTTTTTTAAAATCTATTTCTCTTGTTTGTTTGCTAAACTGATGCACAAAACATCGTCAAACGTCCGCGGCTGTTCGGTGGGTATTTTTCTTTGTGTGTTTTGCTTTTATTCGTTTGAATTTTTATTGTCTATAATCAAGGCAAATAACCATTTCGTTTTAGCGTTAAAATCAACATTAATTTTGTTTAGCGCGATCGTTCAGCGCACGATCGTTTATTGCCCACTGCAGTGGAATAGTTTGATTTGCCAATTTGAACAGCCCCAACGCCATCATCATCATCATCATCATTAAGGTTTTTTTCTTTTTCTTTTTATTTTTTTTTTTTATTTTAAAATGATCCCAAACTTCATTAGTTAACTTCAATTTTATGATTGTTTTTCAATATGATTTTAAATTAACGCATATTAAAGTGTCTCTTTATGTTTATGAATTGGATATAAATAATTTTGAAAAGTTTACAATATAATTTGCGAGCATTTCATATTTCTAAATAAAATTCCAAGGATTTATTAGTTTTAAAAGGGGCTGAGAATTGAGTGTATTTTTTTTCTAAACACGATCGCTTGGAAAATAAATTTAAGCCAACAGGGGAGGGAAATCACAAGACTCATTGCAATTGATGGGAGATTTTCAACCATCGCTTCTAACCAGAAACCCTTGAAACAGGGGAAACCACAAAATTAACCTCAAAAAGGAATTGAAAAAAAACATCTTATCTCATCAAAGTCCTTATTTTGATAAAGAACAAGTACCTTTAAAAGCCTAGAGGGGCAAATAATAAATTTGGTACTATTTTGCACTCAATGATTTCTTACAATTCCCAGATCTAAGGGGTATCTTCTTAAATAATAGAAAACAAGTGCACAAACATCTAAAATAGTTTTGACTCCCTAACGCTTAGAGGCCTGAGGAGGGGATTTTTGGAAATTCGATTGTACAGCTGTTAAGAGGGAAGAAAGAGGTACAAAATGGATCATTTTATTTCTCAGAAGGTACGAAAAGTGCTACAAAAAACTAAAAAACACACAAATAATGCTCAAAAATAATATAATACATGTTTGGTACTTTTTTCATAAAAGGGGGTTATATATATACTTGGTACTTTTGTTGCACTCAAACATGTTTTGGTACTTTTTGGAAATTGCCAGTTATAAGGGTTAAAATCTTCTGCCTTTTCACTACTATTTTGTTAATTATAGAAAACAATTGTGCCAAAAAGTTTTGACTCTACCGCTCAGTGGCCTGATTAAGGGATTTTTGGAAATTCTATTGCGAAAGTTTTAAAAGGGAAGAAATAAGTACAAAATCTGCTATTTTATATCTCAGAAGGTACGAAAAGTGCTATAAAAAATGGAAGAGCATAAAAATTATGCTCAAAAATCATTTAATACATGTTTGGTACTTTTTTCATAAAAGGGGGTTATATATATATATTTAGTACTTTTTGGCACTAAAATATGTTTTGGTAGCTTTTCGTGATTCCCAGTTCTAAGAGTTAAAATCTTCTCCTGTTTTACTACTTTCTTCTTAATAATAGAAAACAAGTGCACAAACATCTAAAATTAGTTAGGACTCTCTACCGCTCAGAGGCTTTAGGAAGGGATTTTTTGAAATTCTATTGCGAAAGCGTTAAAAGGGAAGAAAGATTTACGAAAACGGCCTAAATACGAAAAATATAATAAAAAAGATTTCAAAAGCATATAAATAATAATCAAAAATAATTTTGTTCGTTTTTGGTACCTTTCTCCATAAAAGGGGGTAAAATTTATATTTGGTACTTTTTGCACTCCATACATCTTTTTAACTAAAATGCGTGGCAAGAAAGTTTTTAAGCGAATTTTGTTCTTCTGAAAAAAATTTTATATAAGTTTTGGTACTTTTTAAAAATTTTGAGAGTACACTTTTGGCCAAATTCATTTTAGTTCCCCTCCGCTGTTCATGTTCATAATGAAAAAAAAAACAAGCGAGTTTTATTCTTTAGAAAAAAGTTTAAAAATGTTTGGTACTTTTTGAAAACTTATGGTTAAAAGGGATAAAATTGTACCCATTTTGGGCGCTATTTTGTTAATTATAAAGTACTTAAGCGTATAAATATAAATATTATTTTGACTTCCTACCACTCGGTAGCACTAAGAAGAAGTTTTCCCAGATTCTACTGCAAATGGTACAAAAAGGGGTAAAATCGGTAATTTTATATCCCGAAAACTACGACAGATAGACTCAAACTTTCAAATGTATACAAATAAGGATCAAAAATAAATCAACACGTGTTTAGTACTTTTTTGTTATACACACTTTTAGCGAGTAAATTTCTAATTTTCTAATCTATAGAACTAAACGGGGTAAAATCAATAACTTGCCGATTTTATGAAAATTATGAACTCTTTTAATAAAAATCTTTTGAAAATGTTTAAAAATCAGAACTTACTTGATATTAATCGCACTGCAGCTTTTCTTTTTTAAAATTTTTTTTTTTTTTTAACAAGTGGCATCACTAATCAGCTGATTTTTGCACTTTTCTGAAAATAGAAGAAGAAAAGGAATTTGAAATGAGAAACGTTATAATATAATAATTGTGTTGTTAATTAAAAATAAATTTATAATTAAAAAGGGTGGAGGATTTCATTTTTCATATTCGGCAATTAAAGTGCACTTTTTCGATGACTATAATTATGGGCCCAGGGTACTTACTGCCTCATTATTTTCTATAAGGAAATATTTTTCAAGTTTTAATAAACTCAATCAGTTGTGAAATATATTCAAAGAAAATAACTCAAATTAATAGCAAATATTTTTTATGTCGTAAGAAGAAACGAAAACTGATTTTAATACGCACAGGAAGTGATGCACAACATCCAGATATAATCAGTTAACATGTTTGTAATTATTTTATGCTGTTCCTCTTTGTGCCTTAATTTGCCATAAATTGAAATTTATTTATGCCCAACCCAAAAACGAAATTGTTATTTATCAATCAAAATATCTGGCAAAAAATATTTAGTAGGCAAAGAGTTTTTTCAAGTTATTGAACTAAAAAAAGAAAAAGAAAAATAAAACAAAATAAGTAACCTGGTGTTTACACGCACACACACACAGACACACACACACACACACATGCACACATGCAACTGGAAGCATACAAACGACGTTGGTTTTCCAGTCTGCATGTTGCGATTTGCTTAAACTCGTTTTTCGGAATTTAATTCGTGGGCTACAAAACCCTGCAATTCGATTGCCACAATTGCAGCGTGTAAACCGGGCACTCATGACACTGTGAGAACATGTTTTGTCATGTCTCCTTTAAGCAGCGTATTAATTCATTTTTATAAATTATGCTTTGCTGAGAATATCAATTAATTTATCATGTTTTGCTGGAAATATTTTAGAGCAGCAGCTAATTTCGGCCATATCAGAAAGCCTGGACAGCTGTTAGTGGCATTGAGGTTGCCAGAAGTTTATAATGACAGTAGCGGCAGCTACTCTGCAGGGAAAGCAGAGAACATTTCAGGAGCGCTAATGGCAGCGTAGAAAATAGGAGGCAAGTGATATGACCTGCGTTTCCATTATGCATGATCGTTAGCCCTCCTTAAAGCATTTCCCCATAAGGGGCCATTCCCCGCATGACGGTTGTAATACAAAAATAAATAAATATAATTTAAGAGGAGTAAAAACCACTATTTTTAAGAAAATTAAACTAAAAATTAAAAAAAAAATTGAAAATAACCTTAAAACAATTATAAACCCAAATACGAGAATTATTGTGGGAAAAGAGCGTCGGCCGCTCGATATACGGAAAAAGGGATAAAAAGCGCCCGCCGTTTTTTTTTTTACATAAAAATGCTAGTATTTTGCTAAATTATTGTTTTAACATAATTTTCAAATTTATAAACCCAAATACGAGAATTATTGTGGGAAAAGAGCGTCGGCCGCTCGATATACGGAAAAAGGGGTAAAAAGCGCCCACCGTTTTTTTACACAAAAATACTATTATTTTACTTAATTATTGTTTTAATATAATTTTTAAAATTTATTTTTAAATTTTTTACAAAATTTTCTTCAAAATAATTTTTGGTTTTTTTATAATTTGAAATCTTTTTATTTTTTTTAGTTCAACATCGAAAGGGTGTATATATAATTTATACAATATAAAAAGATAAGAACATAAACCACATCAACTGCCTTAAACGAGTACACTCTGTCGTATGAGTAATATTATAAATAATATTAAGTATACGTCTAGAAGCACAATAAAAAAGAAATGTTGGATACCTAAAAGCGGAGCCAATAAAAGGCGTGCAGACGAAATTAGGCCGCTTGGCCTGCATTAAAGAAGAAGAAGAAAAGCCAAAACTAAACATGTTAAAGATATTTTCTCTTTTTACAAAACAAGCAAAAAGATGGCAACAATTTTCAATAGACTGCAAGTCGGTTCAGATTGTTTCACTGTATTAAAAAAATTGTATACCAAATAGGGGCGCATTCAAATAGGGGCAGGGGAAGAGATAGCCCCCCTTAATTTCAACAAAACTGCTTTAATTATAATATAAAATTTTTGTGTTTGCAAATTTAAAGCAACACCCACCCCACCCACTTATTTTGTTAAAACATAAAACACTTTTCAATTCCAAAATGTTTGAAATAAATTCAAAAATTATTCACTTGAAAGCATCACAAGTTTATTTAAATTTCTAATTCCAATTATACATTTATAATGGACAATATAAACAACTACTCGTGTGTGCAAGTGTGTGTGTTGTTATGAAATTAAAACGAAATCTGTTTAATTCAATATCAAGTCAATTATATGGTTTAGCAAACTGGATAATTCTACGAATACCAGCAAAAAGGACACAAACAAACAAAAAATATACTTCAGGGCTTTGATTCGATTATAAAGTCTCTCAGGGACAAACTCACAAGGAGAGGAGGGCAAAAACAACAACAGCAACATTAAAAGAAAAAAACTCAAACATCAACATAAAATTATGTAAAACTCAAGTAAAAGATGAGCAGCTCGTCAAGAATTATGACACTCTGGGGAAAAAACCTAAACAAAAGAGAGCACAAACAAAAAAAAAAAAAACAACAAAAAGAATCAGTTACAACAAAAATACTGCAAATTATTAACGAGATGATGACGAGGATGATGATAAAATTTCAAACACAAACACAAAAGCAAAAACAAACACCAACAACATGTTGTCAATATACAATCACCCCACCAAAACAAACAAACAAACAAACAAAAAGAACTGAAGTATTTTTCTTTTACAACAACAAATCTTAAGCGAAAATCCTAACGGTTGGGTGTGATGGTGTGCGTGGCTGTTTGCTATAGAGAAATCTCCCCCCAGGAATACCAACGTTCATGTCCGTTTCTATTGAAACAGATTGCAGCTCTTAAACAGGGTTGCGGTTTTTGGTATTCGAAATAAATGACTGTCAAACACAACAATTCAGGCAAAACAAAAACAAAAACAAAACGATACAAACAAAACGAAAAAAAAAAAACAGTTCAATTGTGGTTGAGCTAAACACAACATGCATTCGTCCATTCACTCACTCATTCATTTGCTCCGTTTGCCCCAGTCGGTAGTTCATTCATTCAGGCAGTGCCTCGGTGCCCTGCTGTGACGTTAGTTAAGTGGCCAGCCAGAGTTGGTGTAAATAAAAAAAAAAAATATTTGCATTTATTTTTGCAACTAAAACAGTGATGCCACACTGTACGTTTTCGGAGGGTCATCTATCTTAATTGGTCATTCACAATCGAAAATGCATTCACACACGATATTCATGAAGTGCCACGATGCACACGTGGCACTTCATGTACTCCCCGGGTTACACTCGAGTTACCTTATGTCGATTTCTTTTCTACAAAATAATGCAACATTTTTCACACTTTTTAACAGAAAATGGCAACATTTCTCCATTTCAAATTAAAGAATTTATTAGAAATGAATTCAACATCCCTCACGAAAAATAATTTCTATTTTAAACCTTTTCCAAAACGCCTCTTTTTAAAAAATAGGTGTAAAAATGTTACATGTTTTCCAGAAAAGAAAACGCCCTTAAAATCCTATGGAGAAAATTTCTTGTTTTAATTAACTCTGCTGGAAAATAAAACAGTATTTAAGCTTTGAAAACATATTTCAGAACCACAATTATTGTGTTAATCTTTGAAAATAATGTTGCATTTTTTTACGGCTACAATAGAACAAAATGGTGGCAGCTATTTGTAATATTTTTTACTAAGTTTTCAAATTATTCTTTATTTTTATTTTCAAATATCACCATAATAAGACCGATCCTACTTATTTTTAAAATATCCAGAATAGCTGGAAAAGTATTATTTAAAAAAAAATTCAACATTTTTTGCACTTTTTAAAGAAAAATAACAATTTTAAGGCATTTTTCAACAATCCAATAAAAATCTTAAGAAAATATTTATTTTTGTTTTAAAACTCCATTCAACTGCAACTTTTTAATAAAAAATTAAAAAAAAAAAATGTTACATGTTTTCTAAAACATAAAATGTCAAGTGGCGCAAAACGAATCAACCGGCGAATTTGATTACATATAAAATCTATATATCCAATAATAATTAGATTTTCTTTAGTAAAATAAGTTATTAAAAAACAAAATCGCATGACTAATTTAGCCTCAGCAGAAGATATAGAAAAGAACATGCTATTCAACTGTTGCACTTTTTATATTTATAAAGCTCGCCACAGTCATCTCAATATATATTTTATTTTAATTTGATAAAAAAGTTATTCCGAAACAAAATCTGATGACCAATTTTGCACCAGCAAACGAATTTAGAAAAGAACATGTTATTTAACTATTGCACTTTTTCTATACACGAAATTCGCCGCAATTATCTGAATATTTTTTTTCGATTTAATAAAAAAAAAGTTATTCGAAAACATAATTTTTTGACTAATATTGCACCAAGCAACAGTTTTAGAAAAGAACATGCTACTCAACTATTGCACTTTTTATATTTATGATGTTCCCCACAATCATCTCAATATATTTTTTTAATATGATAAAAAAAGTTATTCCGAAACAAAATCGGATGACCAATTTTGCACCAGCAAACAAAATTTAGAAAAGAACATGCTATTCAACAATTGCACCTTTTCTATATACGAAATCCTCCGCACTTATCTGAATATTTTTTTTTAATTGAATAAAAAAAAGTTATTCAAACACATAATTTTATGTATAATATTGCACCAGCAACAGTTTTAGAAAAGAACATGTTATACAAATGTTGCACTTTTTATATAAAATAAATTCGCGGCACTGATCTCAATATTATTTCTATTTTAATAGAAAGAAGTTAATCCGAAACGGAATTGGATGACTGATTTCGATTCAGCATAAGCTTTAGAATAGAACATGTTAGTCAAATGTTGCACTTTTTATATAAACGAAATTCACGGCACTCATCTTAATATATATTTTTTTAATTTGGTAAAAAAAAATTATTCAAAAATAAAATTGCATGATTAATTTTGCACCAGTTGATATAAATGCATGCAAAATTTGTTGCACTTTTTTCTGCAGCAGACTTGGAAAAGAACATGTATTAAACTATTGCACTTTTTCGTACAACGAGTTTTTGGTTTTTTTTTTTTTTTTTTAAATTCGAAACATTTTCTTTCGACCCTAAGAGGAATAATATATTTAATGAAGTATTTATTATGTTGCATTTTTTGTTAGAAAAGAACATACCAGAGAACGAACTATTAAGTCGGTGTAACATTTCGCCCACAAACGAAAACGCCTTTTATTTAGAATTCTTTTAGTGGCGTTAATTACTGTTTCCGTGTCAACGTTCTCATAAACTCTTATGGATGCACACACACATGCACTTAATAACACATTCACACACACACACACACACACACACACACACACACACATATATACACACAAGTCCGATTGCGGGCATAAGACCACCAAGTGAACATTTATTTATAACATCAGGAAATATATAAAAGTTTTGTCAGAAAATATGTGCCACTTTGCATGGTAATCGAAGAGTTAATTCCAGGGTTGGAAAATTTAAAACTATGGCGTGTTCTTTTCTGGAAAACATGTAACATTTTTCATTTCGTTTCTAAAAAGTGACAGCTTGGAGGTGTTTTAAAACAGACATAATTTTTCGTAGTGGATGTTGGGTTAATTTATAATAAAATCCTTATTTTGAAATTACAGATTGTTGCCATTTTGTATTAAAAAGTGTGAAAAATGTTGCATTATTTTCTAGAAAAGAAATTAGCTTTATTTTGGTACATAAAAACAATCAACTCAAAAGAAATTTTCTTGTTTTTCTTCATTCATCAAACGTATTTGATATTTCTGTAAGAACTGCAGCGGTATTCGAGAAATTAGACGGGCCAAACAGGCTGTTCCAGAGCTGGAATAGAATTTTTTTTTTCATACCTGGTGGGAGAGAAAAATCTTTCTAATTCTATACGCTATATTATTCCAAGCGGGTATAACCGTCTAGAAAATGCAGAATTTCTTAAACTTTTTTGTAAATATTTTCTTCAATATAGCCCACTGTGCGGAGTTAACAAGAGAAACCGTAAAAAGTGAGACGATATTCGGAAAACTTTCTCAACATAGACTTGAAAAAAAAGGAATCTGGAGTCCATATCGTATGGCTTTTATAAATTTCAAACTGATTAAATTGAAAAGATTTTTTTTAAAGTTGTAACGCACCATCAATTTTTAGCCTTTCAAGGCCGAAGGTATAAGTAAATTGGATGTGGATTTATAACCTCAATATTTAATAAAATATATTTTTCCATATTTTTTAAATACAAAGAGAGTTGTCACAAAGTTGATTCCACCAAAATATCGCTCTCTCCCTCTCTCTCTCTCTCGCTCTGGGCTCAGGCAGGATTCTATCAAGCATGTGGCGAAAGTTCTTAGTATATTCCCGGACAAAAAAGTTTTTTTCCCCCGTTTTTACTTGGCATTCCTCAACTTGTACCTTTCTAATGAATTCGACATGAAAATGTTCGCTGGGTTGTTATATATGCATGTATGCGGTTGTGTTCAGACAATCTAATTCATTTTGGCGCATGTCAAGTGGTAATTGTAGTTGTAGTTGTTTTGTCGCTATTTATATTTAAGATTATAAGTTGGCTTTAAGTGTTTTAGCAGTACACTGAGAAAAATTTCAGGTTCCTCGAATGGCCGGCATTTAATGGAAGTTTAAAATTTGTTCCCCTCGGTTGAGATTTCAGTTTCGTATGGGGAAAATAGTGGAAGAAGATTTAAAGAAGTTAAAATATTTCCCAAATTACAGGCTCCAGCAACAAGGAGTTCCAAGCTTTGACGGCTTATAGCGGCCATCTTGTTGAAGGAACAGCTGCCAAATACGTTGACGTTTATTCAGTCTGTCTGTTTTGCCAAATCATTGGGGACTGATTTAGCATTCAACAACCTGGGAAAATTATAAAATTTTTTCACTAAAAGTTAGTCTTCCATTTGGGTATCGTAGCGCCCGCTTTGTCAATTTTACACTCGTCATCAGATTTCCTTGCGAATCCGTATGCAAACAAATCCAACCTGTCAAATTTGGCACGGTACGGTTCCACATTAGAACCAAATGAGCGTTCAGAAGCATTCCCAAAAAGTCGCTGTCTATTGTGGATTTCGAACTGGCAGCGTCATCGATCCAGGTTTCTTTGAGAACGACATTGTCCAGGTCATCGATGATCACCAACTTCTTTTGGGGCTAAAGCGAATGATCGGCATATTGCCGTCATGTTGTCTTCACAGAACCGCGCTACCTGTCACACTAGAAATTCTGCACTAGCGATTTGAGGGCATGGTCATGTCAGTTGTAGATGATGTGGACTGGCCATCGAGATCGTGCGATTTGCCCCGTTAAACTTTTGCTTGTGGGCGTTTCTTATGTCGCAGGTGTAGGGCAACCAGCGGCCTCCTCAAACCCAGGCTATCGATCCAACTTAGCCTGATTTATGCACCAGATTTGAATGCCGTGGTGGACGTTTGAACGATCTTATGTTCCACACTTAATGGCTTCCACAAGTTTTTCAAGCGAATAAGAAAGGTGGAAGACATCGCAAGGCGAGGCAAGGCTAAAGAGAGAGAGAGAGAGAGATAAAAAGGGAGAGAAAGAGGGAAAGAAAGAAAGAGTAAGAGAGAGAGAGAGCGAGAGAATGAGAGATGATTATCTGCTGCCAGCTGCGAATTGTTTGCGCACAGATTTTTTTCAAGTGTAACTCTGGAAGTAGAACAAAATCTATTTTCACAACTTTTCTACGTCCTACAGAAATTCTCGCTTCACTCTGTACATGTTGAACGTGGATAATTTGCTTGTTGCCTTGTCAGGCATTTATCCTCGTTTGGTGGTTTGTTCTATACGCTGTTGTTGTTGTTGTTGTTGCTGCTCTGTTGTATTGTTTAACTGATGGTTGTTGTTGCTTTTTTTTTCTTTTTCAGTTGATGTAACTTTTTCCGTCATCGTAATGGCGCAAGTTACAACATATTGTTGCAACATTATGGGTGGTTGCTGCCATTGCTGTTGGCCTTTTGTGGCACAACCTTTACGGCGATGGTGCGGCCGGGTGTGGGTGTTTTTTTGATCTATACCATCATTATGCTCGTTTAGGCCGCTTGTAAATTGGAAAATTGGTATTATTTCGTTGCCGTTATTTTATTTTCCATCTCTTCCTTTAACAACTTCTTTTTTTTATTTTATTTCTATTTTTGCTAATTCCGTTTCCCGTTTCCTACACAAACGCCTTCGTTCTTGCATACATACACACACACAAGCACAACGTATTGCCAACGAACAATTTGTATTGCCAAATAAGTTGGTGGAGGGAGGGAGGAAGGGGGATAAAAAAGAAGAAGGAGCTTAAAATAAATAAAATGTATTTGGCTGTTCAGGGAAGAAGGATACGCTTGTTGGCAAATTGCCTGGTGTTTTTCCCCCCGCTCCACCACCACAAACGTCTGTGTTTTTGTAAATGTTCTCTCCGGCGTGTTCCGTAATAAAAACTTAAATGAAGTCAATATTGTGGCGCTGTTTTGGGTTTATTTTGTAACAATAAAACCGAATTGAATACACTTTAAATGTTGTTATTTTGCTAAGTATTTTCGGTTTTCCTTTTCCCTTCATGTTGTTGTTGTTGCTGCTGTTTTCCTCTAAAAGAAGAGATTTAAATGTCGTTTAAATGAAATGCAGGCGTTTGTACAGAAATAAATGATTGAGACCCTGAATTTGTAGTTTTCCATTTAGCACAAGACAAACCGCGAAGCCATTCGCTTGTCTGCGGCAGGTACTTAAAGTCTCAGCAGGACTGACGGGCCGTTACAACAACAACTTTTTTTCTTTCATTTAAGTTCTTAGAGTTAAGAAATTTGTTTTCTCAAAATTGGTCCCTGAAGGATGTACGAGGTCTGTTCAACTTGTACAACGAATTTTCCATTTTCTTCAAAATCATTTTATTCTCTTTCGTTCCCTCCAGACAGAGTTGCAGAACTTGGAAATGCCCACCAATAACTGCTCCGTTTTTAGGGCACAAGAAACATGCACTTAAAGATAAAGTGGGTTGGTGGAGGGGGGTTGGTCAGGAGCAGTGATTGGGGCGTGTATTTTCAAGGACACCATTTGCCATATCGTTAGAGTAGCTGATGGCAGCTACTGGGGAATAATGAACGTCTTCTTATCTCTGGAATTAACTCAGCAGAACTGGGTGACCATGTGGTTTAAAGAGGACACAAGAAAATATTTCCTGGCCGCATAATATCACATGCAGGCGCACTTAGATACGCTGAAAAAGGATCGTTGGATTAAACTTTCCCAGAATTGTGTCCTGCGGGCTACTTTAAGTAGCGGTTTTATGGCAGATAATCGCAGCTGTTACGGAGAAAATATTTAAAAAGAATTTTCATAAAAACTCTCTTTTCTCTCTGCTCCCCTGGCATGAAAAGCAACAACACCCTGAAAATAATAACAACACCGATTTTGTTCTTTTACGATTATTTATTGACAACATCAGCCCAATAAAATAAATAATTCTTATTGTCGTACACAAACAAAAACGATTTTATCCCCCTCCGCTAAAATTGACTTCAGCCATCAACGCCAACACAAACAAATTAAAAGAGAAGAGGGTTAATTATCTGTTGTTGTGCTGTTTCTTAATTTCAGAAAATAAAGTCAAGAATTCTGACAGCTTTTTCTATTTTTCTTAAAATTAATTTACATAAAACGAGGAAGTGGTGCGTTTACAACAGGCCAGCCTGCCGCGAATCGTGTGATTGTGACATTTGCCACAGAGAAATACGCACAAAAAAACAATAAAATTTAAAATATTTACCGACTTCATCTTTTAAAATGCTCTTCTTTAAGTTCTTTGATAAGCAGCATCCTTTTAGCAGCCCAAACGACAGGAACTTTCCTAAGAATTAAAGGAAACAATAGAAAACAGGTCCTTTAATTCAAGCACATCCGTGGTTTATTCGACAGGATTAAAACGAAAACTTTTGAAGGAGAAGTTATTGTTCCGCTTTCAAACTTAAAACAAACAACTGAATAGAAGTTTTGCACGGCGCGTGCAAAACGGGTGCAACCTTCTGGTTTCAAAAACAAAATAAAATATTTGTCTGTTGGAAAACTCATTGACTCCCCGGTTCAATAAACCCCGCAGCATATTCTGATGTTACACACTCTTGCAAAGTGGGCGTGGCACTTTTCTTACGCACTAATTTCTTACTTTTGGGATATTATCAACCCTGATGCAGCCAAAGCCCGAAGATTTTAACTGAATTTCAGCTCATTCTACAGGGTGGTCCAACTTGAGACGGTTAATTGTAAATAAGACAAAAACTTTTCACAGCATCATTTTAATATATATTTCTTATGACAGAAGGACGTGTGGCAATTCTGGGCGAAAGGAAATATCGGCCAAATACTGGCCACGGTTTCGGTGGCATCTCTGTAGCCGATAGCGCATATTTTTCCAAGACTCTGAGCCTTAACTGAGCTTCACTGTCGTTCATGTGCTGAATTATTTCATCCTCCAGCACTTCAATTGTTGATAAATCATGGACTTACACTGTTCCCTTCAAATGCTTTTACAAAGAAACAAGTCCAACGGGGTGTCAAATCGAAAGATCGTCACGAACCTTCAATATCGCTACGACTTGAGATGACACGGCCATTCGATTTGTCGCTTAAAGAAGCCACATTCCAGGTCCAGGTTCATATCCTCTAATTTCTGGCCACAAGAAGTCCCTCAATATCTCGGGATAGCGAACACCATTTTTGGAAGCTGCTTGGCCGACTTTTATTTCCCAAGAAGTACACGGACCGATGAAGCCGCCACGCTGTCACTTGTTGCGGAGGCATCGGCTCTTCAACCATCACTTGCGGATTCTGATTCACCCAAATGAAATAATTCTGCTTGTTAAGGAGTCCACTGAGGCGAAAGTGTGCTCCGTCTCTGAACATGATTTTCGTTCTTTAGTCTCGCCATTGAATTCTCGTCTGTTCAACCGACCACTCGCCATTAGTGAAGGCGCTGGAAATGCTTTTTGGGCTTCGGCTCTTGAATCACTTGAAACTCGTAATCGTTTGTAAATCCAAGTCTTCAATCAAAATTCTTTTCAGTGAATGCTGGTGAGATGTTCAATTGTTGGCCACGAAGGCAAGTCGAGGTTGACGTCTCTTCTTCTTCTTCTTCTTTATTCTCATTTCACTTTCAACTTCATATTTAATTTCCCAGCACTTTTAATTGCACTCAAAATATCACAATTAATGAACAACATCTTTTCCAAATTACCTGCTGTTATTTTTTTTTTAATGTTTAATTGTTTAATTTAAATTAAGCAGAACAGCACCAACAACAACAACAACAAAGAAAGAGGCAATTCAGCCATTTAACTTGTTATCGTGGAAATCTTGCTTCGAACAAAATAAACCCGAAATTTGGAGAAAAAACAACAACAACAACAAAATAATTACACATTAAATAATCTGAAATGTGAATCTCTTCCAACAACTGAAACTACAACTCTTGTAAATTTCAAACAAAAAGAAATTGAAAATACGGTTACAAAAACAAAAAAAAGAGGAAAAAAAGAAAGAAAAAAGGAACAGGAAGAAAATAAATGCTGATCCTTTTATTAAATATTTTCAATTTAAGTTTAGCCAACAAAAACGCCTATTTGTGGCTGTTTGACTAACTGCCTGCCAGAATAGAGATGGCGGAATCGGTTGATGGCTGCCTGATTTGTTTTATTTGGCTGATGTCTTTGTTGTTGTTGTTGCTGTTGTTGGAATGTCTGGCTGACTGAGAATGGATGGATGTTGTTGGTGGCGTTCGTTCAATTGCTGTTACAGTGAATAAATTGGAAATATTCAAGCGTTATTTCCCTACGAAATGACTCTTGACGAAACAATTTAGTTCCCTCATATCGCGAGTTAATTTCGTTTCATTTTATTTATTTAATTTTATTTTTCTTGGTTTGTCAGGATATTCACTCGTTATGAACGAGTCAATTGTATTCAACGTGCGTTGTTTGCATGAGCCTTTTCCATCTGGATGTTAGCAAACACTTTATTGTGTGGATATTGATGAATTAACCCAGCAAACATTCGGGTATGAATTCAAAGTTGGTTAATATTTCCTATTAAGTTTCATATTCCCAAAGAACTTGAAATAAATTTAATTTAAATATTTTTAGATACAAAACTCTCTTCAAATAATAATTCTTTATGAATACCAACAGATTAAAAATTAACAAGTTATTGTCGGAGGGACATTTTGTGACAAATAAAGAGTCCCAACAATGGAACACCTCCCGAACGTCACTGATGGGTATTTTGATTGAAGACTTGGATTTACAAACGATTACAAAATTCAAGCGACTCAAGAGCCGAAGTATAAAAAGCATTTCCAGCCCCTTCAATAATGGCGAGTGGTCGGTTAAACAGACCAGAATTGAATGGCGAGACTGAACAACGAAAATCATGTTCAGAGACGGAGCACACTTTCGCCTCAGTGGACTCGTTAACAAGCAGAATTGGCGCGTTTGGGTAAATCAGAATCCACGGGTGATGGTGGAAGAGCCGATACCTCCGCAACAAGTGACAGTGTGGCGGCTTCATCGGTCCGTGTAATTCTTGGGAAATAAAAGTTGTTTAAGCAGTTTCCGTAAATGGTGTTCGCTATCTCGAGATGTTGGACTTCTTGTGTCCAGAAATTAGAGGATATGGACCTGGACCTGGAATGTGGTTCCTTTAAAACATGATGCAGCCACTTGCCACACAGCCAGTGAAATAATGGTTCCCTTAAGCGACAAATTCAATGGCCGTGTCATCTCAAGTCGTAGCGATATTGAAGGTTTGTGACGATCGTTCGATTTGACACCCCGTTGGACTTGTTTCTTTGGAAGTATTTAAAGGAAACAGTGTAAGTCCATGATTTATCAACAATTGAAGTGCTGGAGGATGAAATAATTCAGTACAATAGCGACAGTGAAGCTCAATTATGGCTCAGAGTCATTGAAAAATATGCGCCATCGGCTACAGAAATGCCACCGAAACCGTGGCCAGTATATGGCCGATATTTCCTTTCGCCCAGAATTGCCACACGTCCTTCTGTCATAAGAAATATATATTAAAATGATGCTGTGAAAAGTTTTTGTCTTATTTACAATTAACCGTCTCGGGTTGGACCACCCTGTAGAATGAGCTGAAATTCAGTTAAAATCTTCGGGCTTTGGCTGCATCAGGGTTGATAATATCCCAAAAGTAAGAAATTAGTGCGTAAGGAAAGTGCCACGCCCACTTTGCAAAAGTGTGTAACATCAGAATATGCTGAGGGGTTTATTGAACCGGTTGCACCCGTTTTGGACGCGCCGTGCAAAACTTCTATTCAGTTGTTTGTTTTGAGTTTAAAATCGGAACAATAACTTCTCCTTCAAAAGGTTTCGTTTTAATCCTGTCGAATGAACCACGGATATGCTTGAATTAAAGGACCTGGTTTCTATTCTTTCCTTTAATTCTTAGGAAAGTCCCCGTGGGTTGGGCCTGTAGTCATGGGCCTTATCAATACTTTTACTCCTGTACAACAGAGTGGGAGTGTCCTGTACCATGCGACTATGTGGCACTGCTCCCGATCCTTTCGGCCTTAAGAACAGGGCTGCAGTTATTATCATCCACAATCTGGTCAGTTCCACTGAGTTTCTACTCCCCATTTCTCTGAAGTCAAAACAAATTTTCCCATTTCAATATTAACGATCTCAATTCTGATCTTTTCGATTTAAAGCCGCAGAAAAGTTTTGATTTAAATTAATAAAATTTTCTAATACGTGCAATTTAATAAATTTATCTTGTTAAATTAGCATTAAATATGCCAACAACAAACAGCAGCGAGTGGAAAACCCAACAACAACAACAACAACAACAAACATAATTGTAATGTAACAGAGAATGAAAACGAACAACATTTTTATCGTGTTAAAAATTAATTTTACATTTAAATCGGTGCTTTGGGGATGGATAATGGCAACAGATGCCAGCCTGCCTGCCTGCCTGCCTATTCGAGCGACATACTAAAAGACAAACAGACAGCCGGACGGACGGACAGCCAGAAAGACATGCCGTCAGTCGTTTAACTTTAACTTTTTTCCATTTTTTCCTTTTTTTTGTTTTTGCTAAACAACGAACTGGTTGGCGAGGAATGGCTGGTTAAATTTAACAGCTGCAACAACTAACAACTAAACTAGTGTGTGTGTGTGTGTGTGTACAAGCAAACAAGCTCAGGCATGCATGCCGGTAGCAGTACAAACTGAATCTATTTATTCACTCCCCACCTGAGACTCACTCCACTCTTTCCTTTTTTTTTTTTTTTGTCTTCTATTCCATTTTAAAAAAGTTTCAGTTGGAGACTCGCTCACAGAAACAGAAAACTGACAGCCAATAATTGTAGGGGCCCAAACGAAGTGAATTAACACCGCCGTTCGGTTTATTTTAAGTGAAAATAATTGAACGCGAGTGAGATGTGGAGTGCAAATTTCTGTCTGCCAAACATATTCATTAACATAACCCGCCGTTTATTTTCATTTTCAGTTTAATTTTTTCTCCTTTTTCCTTGTTTGTTTGTCTTAATATTCGGTTTTAGTTTTACATTTTAGTTTCTTGTTTATTTGTTTTAGTCGATTCGCGCAGAAGATAATTGCCAACCACTTAAAACAGTGGCCGCAAAGAGTGTGCTCTTTTGTGGTGAGTGAGTGTAAAATATGTTGCCTTAAAAAAACTTTGTTGAGTTCCCTGATTTTCAAGAAACGCCCACTAGAACCACTCTTGTGATATAGAAACGATATATATAAATTTGATATCGGCTGAGACTACGAAGACTAAAATCCTGAGGCCTAAAAAATTCAGCGACGAAATAAAAATGGCTACGAAAACTTTTCTAACTTCTCATCGTTCTCTTAACACTATCCTCTGCTTTTTAAATCCAGCACAAGGCACAGCCCATGTAGGGGTCATCTCCAGAGTGCTGGTCCTACCAAAAAAAAAATCCAATCGTAAATATGCGACATATTTCCAACTGACTTTTTATTTAACACCTGAACAGTTTGACGGCCCCGCAAATTTCCCTCCCAGTAACTTTAAATGCAACACTGCTGACGTCAACGTGCGTCTATTAAAATACTGTAGTCATATTTTGAGCAGGTAGCGTTATTTGGTTTTTGTTTGATGGCCTCTAAGAGCAGGAAAATCTCGTTATTTTTAAAACAATTTAAAAAATTGTATGTTGCGATTAATTTTGGAACCGTTCGCAAAAACTGTTTAAAAGTTTTTTAAAATTTCTTGAAATCTACCAGTTCGAATCAGTACAAATGCAGAGGAATTTTTCTAAATTAAGTGGAACCCTTTAGCACGCTGCCATCAATTTGGTTCAAATCGGTCAAGCCGTTCCAAAGTTATAAATGGGCCGCATGCTAACACACACACACACAGACACATACACACATTTACAGACACACACACACACACACACATCCATACAGAACTAGTGACGGGTTCTGGGAATTAGTCAGGGAAGTTTTCTAAAACCCCGAGAGGTCGAGATTTGATGAAAAGTCGATTTTTTTCGAAACGCTGCGAAACCAACAACTTCCCGTCTGTTACAAATTTTCAACTTTTTAGAGGGAAGTTAAAAAAACATCTCTTAATGAAAATATATGACTGCCTTCATTGAAACTTTTTCAATCGTATGTTTGTTGGACAAAACAGCTGTTCTTTTCTGTTTATTTCTGAACATCATAACCGCAGTTATTCGACATTTTCCAACACTAACTATGTTTCATTATTAAAACTTTGGCACAATAATTTGGAAAATATTTTAGGGAAAATATTTTTTGAAATTCTCATATGCGCAATGAACTCAGTGAATACCCCTAATATTAGTTTTTTTTATTTTTTAACTGCAGTTGTTCGATATATTCTAATACAAACTATATATCAACATGAGAATTTTGACACAATAATTTTGAAATTATTTAAGGGATTATCCCTTTATGAACTCAGTGAATACCCCTAATACTAGTTTTTTTTGTATTTCTTAACACAAAATATGTTTCAATATAAGAATTTCGGCACAATAATTTTGAAAATATTTTACAGAAAATATTTTGTTAATTTTTCACATGCTTAATGAACTCAGTGAATACCCCTAATACTAGTTTTTTTTTGTATTTCTTAACACAAAATATGTTTCAATATAAGAATTTCGGCACAATAATTTTGAAAATATTTTACAGAAAATATTTTGTTAATTTTTCACATGCTTAATGAACTCAGTGAATACCCCTAATACTAGTTTTTTTTTGTATTTCTTAACACAAAATATGTTTCAATATAAGAATCGGCACAATGATTTTGAAAATATTTTACAGAAAATATTTTGTTAATATTTCACATGCTTAATGAACTCAGTGAATACCCTTAATATTAGTTTTTTTTTATTTTTTTAACTGCAGTTGTTCGATATTTTCTAACAAAAAATATGCTTTAATATAAACGTTTTGGCACAATAATTTTGAAACTATTTAAGGGAAAATCTTTTGTTAATTTTTCACATGTTTAATGAAATCAGTGAATACCCCTAATACGAGTTTTTTTTATTTCTTTAATTGAATGTGAGCTCATTAATTTTTTACTGCTTTATGTATAATAATTAACTAAAGTTTTAATTAAAATTCATTATAGTTTGTCATTGTTGCAGTTGTTGTTTTTGTTGTTGTTGTACATATTGCATAGTTTGCTGTTGTTGTTGTTGCTTTTTTTATATTTTAATGCTTAATTACCCATCCTGTTTATGTTTGCCCCACTCAAATTTTCTGCACGCACTGTAATTCCACACTGTGTGTGTGTGTGTGTGTGTGTTTTGCACATATTGGCACCACTGCGTTTTTATTCAACAATTGCGAAAACATATTTATAAAACTAAAGTAATTTGAACAACGTCATGGGCGTTTATTACAAATGGGAGACATTTGGCGGAACTATTTTCATTACTTGTGGGCCATAATGGCTGGAATATGATGGCAACAGACGCTGCTGACCAGTGTAAGCCGGGCAACATTTTAATTTGCGAATTGATTAAAATGGTGATTTTAACTTTATTGGTAAATTGAAAATCTTTTGTGTTCTCAGTTTCAGTGTGTGCGGCCAACTCACAATTTTATTGTTTGTTGTCGTTTAATAATAATTATTATTAAAAATAAAATAATTGCAATTCGATTTATGCAACAACAACAACAACAACAATCTGTACGTGCACGTCAACTTTCTGTGTGAGCTGGTGCACACGGGCGCTCTTGCATTAGCCCTCGTTTATGGCATTAAATGTCTGCCTGAGCGAAGGGTTTGAATTGTTTGTTTTGAATTATTTTTCGTTATTTTCCATTCATTCAATTATTTTATGCCTCATTTTCCGATTGGCTGAACATGCAAACATGTCGGTGCATGTTTAGATTTAATATTCGATTTCTTTGTTTTTTTTTCTTTTGCCAACAGAATTGTTTTTTAATTCCATCATTAAATAATCAATTTTTTTCAGGGAAATTCTATTAAAAGTAATTCATTTTGACAAAAAGTGATTAAAACACTTTTTGAAGAGCCTAAAACAGTTTTATAAAGGCTTTACAACAGTTCCTTTATGACATTTCAACAATTTCACAGTGCCCTGAAAGAATTTATTGTCCATTTTGCTCTCAAGTATTTAATAAATCGTTTTGTTTTACTAGTCGACTATTTTAGTTTTAGTCCTGTAACTAAGAGATGTTTAACACCATTTTGTAAAATTAATTAAAGAATTTAACTGTTTTAATACAGAAATAATCGAATCAATGAATACCAAAAATTCTAGAATAAAAATTATAAATAACTTAAAAAAAGATTCTTATAAAATTTATTCGATTAAATATTCTTCCACAAAACTGGTCGAATAAAAGCTATTCGGATATAAATCGATTGAATAAAAATTATTCGAATATCAACCACTCGACCAAAATAATTCGAATAAAACTATTGGAATAAAAAATCAATCAATTAAAAATGATTCGAACATAAATCAATCGAATTAAAATTATTCGAATATCAACCACTCGAGTGAAAATATTTCGAATAAAACTATTCGAATATAAGTCATTCGAATAAAAATTATTCGAATATAAATCAATCAAATAAAAATTATTCGAATATCAACCACTCGAGCAAAAATAATTCGAATAAAACTATTCGAATATAAATCATTCAAGTAAAAAGTTATTCGAATACAAATCAATCGAATAATTATTATTCGACTATAAATCACTTGATCAAAAGTAATTCCAATAAAACTATTCGAATATAAATTATTCACATAACAGTTATTCGATTATAAATCATTCAAATACAAATTATTCGATTATAAAATTATCGAATTTAAAAATCAATCAAATTAAAGTTATTCGAACATAAATCAATCGAATAATAATTATTCAAATATAAATCACTCGAGCAAAAATAATTCGAATAAAACTATTCGAATATAAATCATTCACATAACAATTATTTGATTATAAATCATTCAAATACAAATTATTCGAATATAAATCAATTAAATAAAAATTATTCAAATACCAACCACACGCGTAAAAATAATTCGAATAAAACTATTCGAATAAAAAATTATTCAAGTAAAAATTATTCGAATACAAATCAATTGAATATAAATTATTCCAATATAAATCAATCCAATTAAGAGTATTCGGATATCAACCACTCGGGTAAACATAATTCGAATAAAACTATTCGAATATAAGTCATTCAAATAAAAATTATTCGAATATAAATCAATCGAATAATAATTATTCGAATATAAATCACTCGAGCAAAAATAATTCGAATACAACTATTCGAATATAAATCATTCACATAACAATCATTCGATTATAAATCATTCAAATACAAATTATTCGAATATAAATCAATTGAATAAAAATTATTCGAATATAAATCAATCGAATTAAAATTATTCGAATATCAACCACTCGAGTAAAAATAATTCGACTTAAGCTATTCGAATATAAATCATTCAAGTAAAAAATTATTCAAATATAAATCAATCGAGTAAAAATAATTTTTATAAAATTATTCGAATATAAACCATTCAAATAACAGTTATTCGATTATAAAACAATCGAACAAAAGTTATTCGAATCAATCGAATTAGAATTATTCGAATAAAAATTATTCAAGTATATATCGATCGTATACATATTTTCAAGAAATTAAGCGATTGAGCATGCATGAACATGTCAATTCAACATAAATTGTGATTCGAATAAAAATAATTCGAACAAAAATCATTCTAATAAAAATTATTCTGGTAAAAGTTATTAAACTATATATTAATCGCACATATAACAAACTAATAATATTATTAATAAAATTAATCGATTAAACATGCATGAACATGTCAACTCCAACATAAATTGTTATTCGAATAAAAATAGTTCGAATAAAAATCATTCCAATGAAAATTATTCTGACCAAAATTATTTCAATTTATATTTTGCTAACATATTTTAAACGAATATTATTACACTATAATTTTCTCCAAAAATTAATCGATTAAACATGCTCCAACAAAAGTTTTCCTTATTTTCAATTTATCCGAGTGTAATAAAAATAGCACAATAGCAAATATCATCACATAAAATTATTCCAATAAAAATTAATCGAATATGTGTATATTATTCGAATATTAATTATTTCAGCTCAGGTAAATATAGTGCGAACAAACATTAATCGAATAAAAATTATGCAAACGAATTTTAATTGCAAATTTTAATGTTACATTTTAACTGAGTCCAAAAAATAACTATTCTAGTTAAAATTGTTCGAATAAAATTATTCGAATAAATTTATTCGAATAAAAGATAGTCGAATAAATATAATGCAAATATATATTAATCGATAAAAACTTTTCACGTTTTAACTGTATCCGCGAAAACATAAAAATTTAAAAAAATATTATTCGAATATAGTTATTCGAATAAAAACTATTCGAATAACAACTTTAAAAACTTTTCAAAATATTTCATATTTCAACTGTATGTTTAACAAGCAAATATATGAAATAACAAATATAGTTTATTAAAAATTATTCGAATAAAATTATTCGAATAAAAACTGTTCGGATATAAATAATTCACATACATATATATTAATCGCAAAAAATATTTTACATTTTAAATATGTTTAAAACAACAGATATACAAAAAAAACATTCTAACTAAAATTATTCGAGTAAAAATTATTCGAATAAAAACTATTCGACTATCAAAACAAGTATTAAGCGACAGTAATTTTTTATATTTTGGCTGTATGCGCAAATAAAAGAAGTAAAAAATAAACACAAAAATTCTTCTCAAGTTATTCGAATAAAAATTATTCGAATGAAAACTATTCGAATAAAATTTATTCGAAGAAAATATGTTCGATTATAAATTGTTTAACAAATTGCCAACTGTATGACAATTTTTTATCAAAACATATTTTTTAGAGAGCTTTTTAATAGAACAGTTTTTAATCGAATAATATTTATTCGAATAATTTTTTTGTTAACTTTTTTTTTTGTTTTTTGCATAAAATTCTTTTTTTATATTTTTCGTAGTGTATGATAATTTTGAATCGAGCAAAGTTTTAATCATATAACATTTAATCGATTAATTTTTTCGGCTGAATAATTTTTAATCGCACAACAGATATACAAAATAATACAAAAATTCGAAAAAAGATGATACGAATAATATTATTCGATTAAAAATTATTCGAATGAAATATGTTCGAATATAAATTAAACAATTTTTAAATTGTATGATAATTTTTTAACGAAAAGCTTTTGGTGGGGAAATTTTTAATCGAATAATATTTAATCGAAAAATTTTTAATCGAATAATTTTAGTTCGAATAATTTTTATTAAGAAAATTTGTATGAGAATAATTTGTTTTTGTAAGTATTTTGTTTGTAAAATTTGATTTTTAGTCGTTTTTTTCTGCTACGAATTGTATGACAAATATTTTTATCGATTAATTTTGAACCGAATAATTTTTATTCGCTTCAAAATTTTTTTATTCACGATTTGTAGCTCCAGTCTGACTAATAAATTCAATTTTAGAAATAACAATAGTTTTCAATTCATCACTGAGTTTGAGGCAAATGACTTTTTTGTTTCAGATAATTATGGCGTTTTTTATTGCACCCTACAGTCGGCATAATGTTGCATTGAAGCTCTTATATGATTCGAGAGCACTGAATGATTTTATTTGAATGAAAAATCGAAATTTCCGATTGATCTTCCGCCGATCGATTACTGTAAGATGAATGTGTCAAATAAAATGCTACAAAGTGACGCAATTTCATTAAAATTGACTGCAATTAACGGTATTTTATAATTCAGTTGAGGGCCTCTAAACAAAAGCGCTTTGAATATTAGAACATCAGCAGTGTGATCATTGAAGCTGATCCTTAAAACCCTCCTCCGCCGCCGATCCTCATGAAATTCTGTTTAGTTTTTCATACTCTTTTTTTTTTTGTGACCTTAAATTGACTTAATTAGAGGTTAATTTTAATCAATTTATAGAAAACGAAACATCAGCTATTAAATACAAATTGATGCTGCATTAATTCCACTTTCAACATCAACGAAGAGCAGGCAGTCTTCGCTTCTTAATACTGATATCCTAATTAACTTGTACAAAACAACAACAACAACAAATACAACATAATTAAGCAATTAATTCGGGGTTGTATTTCATTGAATCTTTATCGTGGCTAATGAATATCAAACTATAGGCTCAGGCTATTTATTAAATTTTAATTACAAGTTGCCACAAACGTAGACCACATTTTTCAAGCGAAATTTTTGGAAACATCCGCTGCCCAAAATTCTATAGACATTTTCAGCTGCGCACTACTTTTTCAGTTTTCTAATACAATTTTTTTTTGTTGGTCATCATTTACAAAAAAAAAAATATCAAGAAAATAAAGAAGTCAAAATGTCTTTCAAACACGAAAAATATCAATCAAAAAAGAGATATACCAAAAGTTTGTGTGTGTGTGTGTGTGTGTGTGCGCAGGCGCGCATGTGTTAAAATGTTTAAAGCGCCTGCTTGGCTTAACACTGACTTTAATTGAGTTCTCTCAATGCATTTGCGGCAATTGGATACGTTTGTTGGCTGGTGTCTGTTTGTTAAACTCCTGATCATAAAAAAATTAAAATAAAAACTTGAAGAAGAAGAAGAAGAAGAAGAGAGTTACAGTTTGTTATGCTGCCGCCACCGCAACACGCCCGCCTTTTAAGCAAAAAGAAAAAAACAAGCAACAATCAATTCCAGCTCACACCATTACGAATGGCCAACACTGTACAACAGGCGCGGTCTTAAGAATTATTACGGGTGATAATAAATACTCTTCGCCGTAGAGTCTTCGCTGCTGCAGCGAAAATTCGCCGCCAAAGTAAACAATTCTCTCAAAACTATCGCCTCTTTTCAATTACATTTCGGCTTTTAGCGAAGTCTTACCACAAGCGGCGTATGACTGATGCTCCCAACAATTTCTAGTTAGAGCGAGCAAGGTAGCGCAGTTCCCCATAACGCCAATGCGGCGACCAATTAAGCAATCGGTGAACGTCAAGTTGTTTACCAAAATTAATTTCGCAATAATTTGTTGCATTAATTGAGCAGCGCGTTAAGACTGTTGCAGTCTTTTTACGAAAATGAACGCTAAAATGGAATAGAGTTTCGTGCGCTTCGCAATAATTATTTTTTTTTTTTTTTTGTCAGTCTAATCGATTAAATGTGTCGACAAGCGAGATAATTGTGCGTGAATTTCAGCGTACCGTGTGTGTAGGCAATGTGCAAAACATGCATGTGCATGCCCGCTCAATTCATTTTGCTGCTGTCAAAGACTCGTCATCCCCGACTGCAGTCATGGGCTTTCAAACGAATTATAGTCCTGCTGTCGTACAGTAGAAGTGTCCTGTCCCATGTGATCATGTTCTACTGCACCCGATTCTCTAAGCCTTAGGACAGAGCTGGAGTTCATATGAACTACAGTCTGGTTAAAAGGACCACCCGGTTTGAATTATCAGTTTTTGGTAGAAAATCTTTTCTATGATTTTTTTTCAAGCAGAATTTTATGAAGGCCAAAGACTGTACTTTATTGAACCAGAAAGAATGAACACTTGAAGCAGAAACGAGAGGGCCAAAACGAAGAGCGAAAAAGGAAATTAACAGTCGTTAGTCTTTTTGATTGTAATGCGGCGGCTAATTTGAGAATTGTTTTGGTTTCTTTCCAAAAAAAACCAAAGAGGCAAAAAAAAAACAATAACAACAAAAAGAAAACCGAAAAAGTAAACTGAAATAAAAGTGAATGAAATAAGAGCCCGATATATAACGAAAGCGTATATCTGCACTATAATTAAGTTGGAAATAATTTGAAAATGTTTTCATTTGGAACAGACACAAAAACGAGTAGTTGAAATAATTGTCTTGTTCTTAACCGCTGAAACAATTTGTAACTGGGCCATAAAGACAGACAGACAGACAGACAGACAGACAGACAGACAGACAGCAGCCAGACTCATTTTTACAAACAAAATAAATGAAAAGATAGAAAAAGGCAAAAAGTACGAACGAGTATTTAAATGAAATATTTTCTTACAGCCAAAACCGTCTGATGAAACAGGGAAAGAACGAAAAAACAACAACAACAACAACAACAACTAGAAAACAAATTAAAATTTCTTCTGCCAGAAATCACTTTTAATAAATTTAATTAAGTTTTCTCAACAATAATTAAGAGGGTGAAATTTGTAATTGTTTTTTCTGTTTCGGTTTAGATTTTGGGGCCGATACCACGCAAATAAATCACTTTCTTAACGACGATGCTCTCTGATCGTCTTCAGCATTTTTCTTTTTCCTGTTTATGCGAGTTCCTAAATGTTCGTTAAGAAACTGAAAGAAAAGTTTTGTGCTGCACTTAAAAATAAGAAATCAGTCCCAACACGGCTTGATTTAGAACTTTGAATAATAATATTTGACATACAAATGCGACATGCGGCGTTTGTGGTACACTTTTAGGCCCTTTAAAGTCGACCAATTTTATTGAAACTGATGTAGTTCGAAAGGTATTTTTGTGTAGACGTGCACTGTAAGAAGTATGAACAACATGGGGGAGTTGTGGTGCACTTTTAAGCTTCTGAAAGTCCAATAATTTTGACAAAGCAGATATTGTTTAAAAGGTAATTTTGTGTAGATACGCACAGATACCCATAAGGTACTTGTGGTACACTTTTAGGCTCTTTAAAGTCCACCAATTTTGATAGAACAGATATAACTAGAAAGGCATTTTCGTGTAGTTATGCAAAGTATGAGATATATTCCACATGCGGTATTTCTGGTACACTTTTAAAATTCTTAGAGTCCACTAATTTTATTGAAACCAATTTTGTGTGAGAGGTAATTTTGTGTAGAAATGCAAAGTACGAGATATTTCTCACATGTAGTGTTTGTGGTACACTTTTGAGCTCTTGAAAGTCCACCAACGTTGAAAGAGCATACGTAATATGAAAGCTATATTTGTGTAGCTATGCACACTACGAGGTTTGTTCAAAAAATATGGTGAATTTTTTTATTTTTATTTATGTCAAACTTGCTTTGGTATTTGAAATAGAACTGCTATTTGTAGGTTAATGTTCGCTAGAAATGATGAACAATTCAAGGTGAAGTGGGGGAACTTTAATTTTGGAGAGCAGCTGAGACCTGAAGACGGTGTTGCTTTTAGCCACAGTGTGACAACCATTTCGGGTTAACAATTTTATCATTTGAAAATTTTGTTAGTGATGTAAAACTAATATTATGCGATAAGCCGAATAATGTTATTCGATTAATACATGAATTAAAATTTGGTGAATTGTTATTTAAATTTTTATATAAATTATTTATTTTAAAAAGTTAAATATTGAACGAAAATTGTATTCGATTACCCGAATAATGTTATTCGATTATTATTCCATTAATACACGAATTAAAATTTATTGAATTGCTATTTAAAATTTTTTATATAAAAAATTTATTTTAAAATATTAAATTTTAAACGAAAATTGTATTCGATTACCCGAATAATGTTATCCGATTAATGTATGAATTAAAATTTATTGAATTGCTATTTAAATTTTTTTATATAAAATATTTACTTTAAAAAGTTAAATTTTGAACGAAAATAGTATTCGATTACCCGAATAATGTTATTCGGTTATTATTCGCTTACTAAATGAACTACATTTTGTTGAGTTGTTATATTATTTTAATTAAATACTTATTTTAAACTATGAAATTTTACACAAAAAAATAATATTGTTCGATTAACCGAATAATGTTATTCGATTATTATTCGATTAATACAAGAATTATATTGTTTTGAATTGTCATGTAACTTATTTTTAATTAAATATTTATTTTGAAATATTATGTAATTCATAAAAGTTATATTATTCGATTAACCGAATAATATTATTCGATTAACCGAATAATATTATTCGATTAATACATAAACCAAATTTCGTTCAATTGTTATTTAAGTTTTTTTAAATTTAATATTCATGTTCATTCAAATAAAATTTTGAACGAAAAAAGTATTCGATTAACCGAATAATATTATTCGATGAATAATCGATTAATGCATGAACTACATTTTGTTGAGTTATTATATTTTTAATTAAATACTTATTTTAATATATTAAATTTTAGACTAAAATAATAGTAATCGATTAACCGAATATTTATTATTCGATTAATACATAAATTAAAATTTTTTTTAATTGTTATTTAAATTTTATTATATAATATATTTATTTTGAAAAATTAAATTTTTAACAAAAATAATATTATTCGATTAACCGAATAATGTTATTCGATTATTATTCGATTAATACAATAATTATATTATTTTGAATTGTCATGTAACTTATTTTTAATTAAATAATTATTTTGAAATATTATATAATTCATAAAAGTTATATTATTCGATTAACCGAATATTATTCGATTAATACATAAGCCAAGTTTTGTTCAATTCTTACATAAATCTTTTTGTATTTAATATTCATGCTAAAAAGTTAAAATTTGGACGAAAAAAGTATTCGATTAACCGAATAATATTATTCGATTGCTGATCGATTAATACGTGAACTACATTTTGTTGAGTTATTATTTTTTTAACTAAATACTTATTTTAATATAGTAAATTTTGAACTAAAATAATAGTAATCGATTAACCGAATAATGTTATCCATTTATTATTCGTTTAATACATGAACTAAAATTTGTTTAATTGTTACTTTAAATGTTTTTAAATTAAATATTTATTGCAATACATTAAGTTTTGAACGAAAGCAGTATTCGATTAACCGAATAATGTTATTCGATTATTATTCGATTAATACATGTACCAAATTTTGTTGAATTGTCATATAACTTTTTTTTATATTAAATATTTATTTCGAAAAATTAAATTAATCACGAAAAAATTCGCATAATATTATTCGACTAGCCGAGTAATATTATCCGATTAATACACGAACTATATTGTGATGAATTTTTACGTCACATTTTCCAATGAAATATTTGTTTTAAAAAAATTAAGTTTTAAGCCAAAATTGTATTATTCGATTAGCCGAATAAAATTATTCGATTAAAACCATGAACCACAATTTGATAAGTTGTTATAATACTTATTTTGTTATATACATATTTACATATTTAAGAAAATTGAATTTTGAATATTCGAATCGATTAACCGAATAAAATTATTCGAATATTATTCGATTAATTTTTTAGCTAGATTAATTAATGGCGCTTTTGAGCGATTGATACAATACTTTTATTAACAGAATACCCTTATCACAAAACTTTCACTTTGTTGCACAGTGTTATATAGAAAGAAAAAAATCTCTTATAACTATTGAAAATGTTAAGTTCCTTAAATGAAATTACTTCTTAGTTCACAAAACTCGACACAAGAATATTTTATTTGCAAATTTCGCTTTAAAACAAATTCCAGCAAAAAATAATGTTCTGTTCGCCACATTAACAGTCCAGTCGCAGCAACAAGCCACGCCAAGCCACGCCACGCCATGCCACAGCCATCCATAGTGGCTTTAAAAATTAATTTCGCATTATTTTTATTGCTGGTAAATGAATTTAGATATAGAAAACAGGTTTAAATTGAAAAAATAATCACTTACCAGCATCATCATTCGATACATGGCCGTCGGCAGTGGCAAGTCCTTGTGGTACAACATTGTATTTTCAGCATGTTGCAAATTAGACTTAGCAAAATTCAAATTAAGTGTTGCCCGGAGCTGCTGTTAGCAGCCGCAGCAGCAGCAGCAGCAACAGCAGCCGTGTCGGCAGCCAGACACCAGAAGTGAAGTGTAGCGTTGGCGCAGACTGAGAAGGTTTTTGCAAAATAGAAAAATATTAAACTGAAAACTGGGGAGCACACAGTTGGGCGGTAAATGCTGCGGTGTCGCTACCTCCGATGGAGCCACTACAACAATAAATGATTCGTTACGCCAGCAATGATTCTAAAATCAATGCAGCCCTGGGCGGTATTTTGCACTGCCAAACAGCGGCAGCGGCGGCATAAGACCTGCTGCTTTTGAAATTATATTGAAGCGATTGGCAGCAGCTAAATTTTGTTTCAAGATCAGATATTTTCAAACAAATTTTAATTGGAAAGATTTTAGCAAATTACACCGCACAGTGGGCGATTTGGTCAAAGATATGGTACCAAATTTACAACTTCTTAATTGGATTCACTTCTACAGGAGCAGTTGGAGTCTTGAGAAGGGGAGCTGCAGTGCGGCAAAATATCAAGTTTTTTTGTCTCATAATTGTTCTCCAATTAATCGAGTAATTTTCATCCGATTAATCGAATGTTATTCTTTTTCACAGTATTATTTTGCATAGTCGAATAATATTTTCGATTAATCGATTAAGTTTTCCGATTAATGGAAATTTTTTTTTATCGATTAGTTGAATAATTTCTTTCCGATTAATCGAATATTGTTCGCTTATGAGCTGCTTTAATAATTAAAAATTGCTTATTTCCAATTAACGAATTATCCGTAGTATTTTTTCGATTAATCGAATAATGTTTTTGTTTGATGGTGTACTCTGACAATGTTTTTTTTTTCTGATATAATCAAATAATTTTTCCGATAAATCGAATAAGTTTTACCGATTAATCGAACAATTTTTTCCGATTAATCGAACAATTTTTTTAAATAATCGAATATTGTTGGTTAAAAACTGCTTAAATTGCTTATATACGAATAATTCAAATAATTTTTTTCGATTAATCGAATAATAGTTTTTATATGAAACGAATAATCTTTTTGTTTTGTCGAATATTTTCTACGGTGTTTATTTTATTTTATTTAATGGACTAGTTTTTCCGATTAATCGAATAATTTTTTTTCGGTTAGTGGAATAATTTTTTTCATTTAATCGAATATTGTTCGTTTATGAACTGCTTTAATAATTCAAAATTACTTATTTTCGATTAACGCATTAGTCGAATGAATTCATTCCGATTAATCGAATTATATATTTCTTATTAATCGAATGTTATTTTTCACGGTATGTTTTTGGGTAATCGAATAATAGTTTTCGATTAATCGAATGAGCTCTACTGATTAATCGAATAATTCTTTCTTATTAATCGAATAATTTCTTGGCTTAATCGCTTATATTGTTTTATTTCCAACAATCGGAATAGGCTTTTAACACAGCCGCCCGATTTCAGGGTTGCCACTTGTACTCGAAAAAAAATCGCTTAATTAAAGTCATGCATTTTGACTGATACAATTTTTATCACACCGCCCTCGTACATACTAGAATGTTTAGGTAATTGTTACCTGGCATGCAAAGGAAAACAAAGAATTTCTTTGTTTTGAAATTCGCTTTAAAAAAAAAAAACGCCGCAAAATCTCACATCTCCATTCTGAAATACCACAAAAAGCACGCAAACTCCAATAAAATGAATATCTGCGGCGCTGCCTTTCTCATACGTTTGCTCTAATGAGAAACATTCAATATTAAATTTATTAACACACACACACGCACACACACACTCACCCATGCAAACACTGAAAATCACTTGTAACGAGTTTGAACATCTTGAATGTCAACTTTTGTGGCTCATAAACGTTTACAACAGCAATTAACAGGCCGCATAACGCTGCCAGCAACTTGTAAATTTAAAACTCAAAGTTCTACTTGTACGTTAAGTGGTGAGCGGTGGAAAATGACACAAACACACGCCGGAATCCAGGTGTTGTTAAAGAGAGAGAGATAGACAGAATGAGAGAGAGAGAGAGACAACTAGAAAACAAACCCACACAAATATTTGTGGGGATGTGTGTGTGTACGTGCGTGTTTGAAAAGCTTCTTCATAAATAGCGGGCCATCATTAAATTTTATCCACCTGCTGGCTGGCCCGCTTCGCTGTCAGCGTTGCCACACGAACAGCAAGCACAAGAATGGAGTTCTTACACTCCAATTAAAAAATGAAATTGAATCCCTTCGCAGTTGGTGGGTAAATTGGAAATTCTTTTTAAATTGAAATCGTTTCATTAGCCATGCAAGTACGAGGAGTGTTTAAAATATTAAGGAGATTTTTTAAATTTCCCAGAACACATACAACCGAAAATTATTAAACATAATCGTGGAATCAGGATTAGAAAATTTCCAGAAAATGTCAGCATGTCGGTTGCCTCAAGCCTTGCAACTTTATTCGCATATTTCGGGCATGAAAAGTAGCTGAAGTTCGGCCAAACAACTTGTTGCTGAATAACATTAACGGCACTACGAAATCATCCCTCAGCCAACATATTTGGCCACCAGCGACTTCTTCCTGTTTCCAAGAGATTGAAGATTGAGGAGCTAAAAATCGAATCGTAGGGGGGGAGAGCTCAAGGAGATATTAAGAGATGCATATGAGAGCTTCTTCGAAGATGGCAGTATTACAACCGAATTGTGTGTGTGTGTGTGTGTGTGGGAGGGGAGTGTATTGAAGAGGACAAGACATATTAAAAATCTACTTGTGTTTTCAACAGACCTCGTATATTTTTTTTCGGAACATATTAAATACTTCATACTTCATGATTTTCTGTTTACCAACATCAAGCGATTTTCCTTAGTTTTAGTGCTTTTTGACATTTGAAAGTTGGCAGCACTGACACGTGCATTTAAAGTGTAAATTTAGGATTTATTTCAAATAAACTGGGCATTTAAGCGGAATTGCTACGCATTTCGTATACCATTTTCTATCGCTTAAAATAAAATATTGCACTTTTTTATGTTCTTTTCTAAAAAAAAACTGATATAACGAGAATAAAAGATGCACCTTTTTGCTTCAAAGTGCAGCAAAATCAAATGTTAAATATAATTTTTAACTAAATTCTGATTATTCAATATAATTTTATCAATTTGCTTAAGTATTTTTGTTATTAAGAAGAAAAAAATAAACAAGAAGGCGAATTATTTCCTGATGATGCACATTTTTTAAAAGGATAATAAGAATATAAACAAAAGTTGCTAGAATTTCGTTAGATTGTCATGCGCACAGAAGAGATCTTTAAGAAAAATAAGTCCAAGTTATTATCGAAAACCTTTGGCCATGATAAGGAGAATCAAACTTTTTATGGTTGCATTTATATTTCATTTCTAGGCCAAGTTGCCACTTGGCATAGTTGTTTCTGCCTACTTTTTCCCCCGTTTTAGAAGTACGGATCCATTGCAATTCCATTAGCCCATAAGGCACACCGAACAGTTGAGTCCAGTCCAGTTTTTCGGTGTGTAATCGGCTTATGTATCTCTCCCATCACGGCAATTTTATTTAATGGCGCCTCGATTTCACTCTAAAGAGTGATCTTCATCCCTCAACTAATTTCACGTGTTACTTATTTCGAACGAAAGAAATTTGCACAATTCGGAAGCGTTGCTCAGGCCACACCAAACTAAATCTAAATCACCTGACAGCTGACAAAATGGCGGCCCGTTGAATATGTGGTGACAACTTAAAGTTTTAATATCAGTCAAATACTATTCAAAAATATTTGTAAATTAAAATTATTATTTCTGGCAGAGCAGGCCAATCTTCATATGTTGCTGGGTGCCCAGCAGTCTTCGTTATAAGTACTATTTCCTTTTAAATAGGCTTCTTTATATCCAAAACTTGTCCAACATATTCCCTTCAATTTCTATATGTGTCCTAATTTTTTAAATCGGTTTGGCCTCAATGAAACTTATAAAGAGATTTCAAGTTCAAAATATTTTAAAAAATTTTTTTGGACGCTTTGGTGTTCAAAATGCTTTAAATTTGCTTAAATAATAAAATCAAATGGAGTAAAATTATTTTTAAATAATAATATGAAAAGTGATTTCGCATAATATTTTTGCTGAGTGTAATTTAAAATTTACCTTTGCCAAACTCCCACACAACTAATAAAAACCACTACAAACTTTGAAAGTAAAAACAACAAACAAATAAGAATTGAAATAAAAGCAACAAAGTCGTCGGTTGCTATTCCTCAACACCAGAGTGAATGGGATGGCAAATTAATAAAAACTTCTTATATGGGGACAATGGCAATATATTGTTGTTGTTGCTCTTGTTATTTTATGGTGCAAAAGAGCAGAGCAATAAACATGAATGAAAATCTATTAGAAAAAAAAAATATGGTTTCACTTAACAACGACACTTAAGAAGGAACACATTTAAACAACCACAACAACTACAACGCAAGCGGCCACAGCGGCAGCAGCCCCCCAAAACAACAACAAAATACTTTTCTGCTTGGACAAGCAGAAGTTTTATAAACGAAAATAATTATACCACAACGCCAGCAAATAAAGCAAATGAGAAGATAATCAATTTGTGGTAGAAGAGAGGGAAGAAAGAGTCCATGAGAGAGATAGAGCACAATACGGTTGTAGTGTTTCGCCCAAAAGGGCGTGGTTAGCAGAAATAGTGGGAAATTTAAGTTTGTTGGCGCTGTGTGCAGCAGTTAAATAATTTTATGAAGAAATTCTATTTATACAAAAATGGAAATGAATGATTCTTGTGGAAAAGGAAAACGTTGAGTTCAAACAGATTAAATCTTAAATTAACAAAAAAAAAAAAAGACCAGAACACACAAAAACATATTTATTTGTACATTTCATATAAAGAATGGATAGAAAATAATATTCGCAACACACACACACACACACTCGCAAGCGTACGTGTGAATACACACACACACACACCCATACTAATACAACTGCACACATGCATAAGCAGGGAGGTAATTCCGATATTCGTGGGGTTGAATTTACTTGCTGTGTTTTTTATGCATAAGCGCATGAATGTGCATGCTCATGCATATCGCTATCTGCCAAGCAAAAGACCCAAACGCTAAGTGGAATTTTAGAGTGTTAGAAAACAAGATCACTGATCTCAAGAGTACGAGGTGTGTTCAAAATCTTAATTTATATTAAAACTACTTATTTATTCTTTAAGCCCTTTCTTGGGGCCTTAAAAATTTAATTTATTTGTTTCTCAGTTTCTATATTAAAACGCCTTCACAGTAGCCCCTTGTGATTTTATATATAAACAGAGTAAAATTTTGATATTGAAAAAAAGTTTTATTTAATTTCCAATATATTCTCAGACAGACGAATTCGCAAAACCAAAATATTCAAACAACTTAAAAATATAATATAAATTATGTAGATATGGCAGCACTGGTCACAGGGTACATTCACAATAGAAGGGGGAATATAAATTCCGAGGCAGCGATAGATGTTTTTCATAACTTTCTTCTTCTTCCAACAGTTGCTCCATTTTCAGCCTGTATTCGAATATTCCAACGAATAGAGAATAAATAAATTCATTCGAATCACTTTGCAAAACGACATATTAATTTAATTTTCATTTATGGCGTTTTCTTTTCTAGAAAACGTGTAACATTTTTTCAAACTTTTTTTCTCAAAGTTGCAGTGGAATGGAAATTTAGAATAAAAATAAATTTTTTCTTACGATTTTTTACTGGATTCTGATAAATACGATGTTGTCAAATGATTTAAAATTTTAATATTTCATTGAAAAGTGCAAGAAATGTTGCCTTTTTTTGTGGAAAAGAATATAATAATATTTTCCCAGCTATTTTGGATATTTTCAAAAGTAATAGATATTTATTAGGGTGTTATTCGCAAATAAAAATAGATAATAATTAAAAATCTTAGGAAGAAATATTGCAAATAGTTCCCACCATTTTGTTCTATTGTAGCCGTAAAAAAATGCAACATTATTTTCAAAGATTAACACAATAGGGTTGGTTCTGAAATATGTCTCAAAGCTTAAATACTGTTTTATTTTCTAGCAGAGTTAATTAAAATAACAATTTTTCTCAATAGGACTTTAAGGGCGTTTTCTTTTCCAGAAAACGTGTAACATGTTTTCACTTATTTTCTAAAAAGTGTTTAGCGGGAAGTTGAAAATAAGTCAACAATCAGGCCTCTACAACTCAAAAAAAGGGAATCCGTAGAAATATATTAATTATCTATTTTATTTTAACAAAAATATATATAATTTTGACACAATTAATTTCAGAACTGTTACTGTTGTTGTTGTTGTTGTTGTTGTCGCCATGCTTGCACCATTTAGAATTGATTCATTTTGATTAATCGGGCTTTTTCATAAGAAATGCCAAAACACAACAAACAAGAACACAATTAAAATGCGAGAACACACAAGATTAAAACATTCAAGGGGGTTCTGTGTGACACACAAAAACTTGCACACATTACTACCGGAAAAAGCAACAACAACAGCATTAATAACCGATTTGATAATGTGATCAGAATATGCTTGCGGATGCACGTGTATTCGCGTGTGTGTGTGTGTGTACATATCTCTTATCAATTCGACCAAGTTACTGAAAATTGGATTTAGAACATACAAATTAATTATGAAATTATATTAATTATTAAATAATATCGAACACTTTCTGCACTCTTTAGCAATTGATCTGAATATTAAAGGAATTTTAAGACGAACAACAAATTTAGTGAAATTTTTATAAAACGTGTTATTCGAATATTCATGACAAACTGTTCGAATTATTTATTTATTTTAATTGAAAATGTTACTTCGTATTTCTCGATAGTGTTTTCAATTCCGAAATTTGGGTCTTTACAATACTAAAATTGTTTCAGAATGAAACCACTTCAAATGTTGATAATGGAATTCGTATTTTTAATGATTTATTTAACAAAAATATTAATAAATTGAGACAAAAGTGTTTGAAGACATTCCCGCCAGTTTTTTTTCTAATTCTTTCACATATTTTTTCACAGATTTAAAAATTTTAAGGAACAAACAAAGTCGTTCCGAATCTGGATAACTAAAAACAAACTCGATCGGAGTTGTATAAACGGAATTAAAATTATTCCGACCAGAATTAGTAACGGCATGCCCGCATTCTTCTACCGGTTTCATAATAAAAATTCTATTGCGATGAACGTCATGAAAAGTTACCATATTAATTCCTCGTACAAAATCCCAATCTTTTTGGAGTTATTGTGTGGGGAAACACGTTGACATATGCGCCTAAATGCCTCATTGACGAATATGTTTGTGTGTAGCGAATATATAAGGAAAAGAATTGATGAAGAATCAATTTAGAAACTTCACTTTGAGTATTATAATTAATAAAACACATAAAATGAAAACGGAGACAAAAACTTAGCACAACAAACATACAAGTAAACAACACAGAAACCCTGCATTACTAACAATCAAATTGTCAAACAGTACTGAGGCAATTGAATTCACCCAATTTCATTCATCAAAAATTAAACGAATCTTGTAATTTTGCTTAAAACAAGGAAAATAAAACATGGAAATAGTTACTGAAGCGGGAAGTTATTAAACGAGTGATAACTTGTTGTGGCACCACTAAATGTATGCTACACTTTTAGTTTAATATATTTTCGAACTCACCTCCTAAATTCGCTTAAATTGCTTGCCAATAAACACGTTCATTTAATAAACGCCTGTACCCGAAAGCCGTTTTTACATGTTTAATTTTTGTGTGGCATCACTTAATCAACTCTTTGCAAACATCCAACATCACACACAAATCCACATACAATTGCCCGTTTTGACAACTGAACCACTCTCTGCTGCAAATGAAGGGATGATTGGGTGCGCAAAGTTGTATGGCTTTACACCAGATCAAAGCGACCGTTTGTGGTTGTTGGATTTGTTGCTGATATGCCTGCACCACTTGACATTCTTTCTTTTTTATTAACTCACTTTTATTCTTTGAAAGTGCCAAAAAACAACAACACATTCGCATGTACGAACACAGAGATTTAAGAACAGAGACATTTTTATTATTACGAATGCTTCTGTTTAAGCAAACAGCAAATGCAACAACAACAATATTAAACGTTTTTCAATGCCCTCAACCTTCTTAAGTGTGTGGGAATGTGTGTATGTATGAACGAATGTGGGTTCGTACTTCTCATTAGTTTCCTTTTTTAGCACTCAAATTTACAAGATTTTATATTCAAATTATATTAATTAGAAATTAACCACTTTTTATAGTATTTAACAATTGATTTTAATATTAAAGGAGTTTTAAGACGAACAACAAACACTACGCAACGACCGATTGCAAAGATAAATTGCAGAGAACTAAAGTTTTGGGCAACTAAAAACAGAACTGCCACTTCGATTAGAATTTGCCGTTTTATACAAAATAAGTATTTCGGCCTAATATTGGTATTGATATGGAAACATAAGTAAAGGTAAATAGCAAAATGCAAATGAAAACGATGTTTTGATTGCAGTCTTGTTTACAAATAAATAAATTAAATTCAAGCAACAATTTCTTTTGCAAGTTAAATTTTCAAGGAAATTGCCTTAATTGAGTCATAGAGCGTATATGAATTAAGAGCGCGTAGATCAACTCGCACTTGTTAAGTAGGATTGTTATTTAAGCGTGGAGTTCACACTTGGAAAGTATTCGCATAAGGAAAGGAACCACTTAATACTTATAGAAAGCTGTTTTTCAGATAACTACTTATTGAATTGAATTGCTTCCAAGAAGTATTTAATTGCTGAATTATATGGCTTTTATAAGCACGAACTTATCTGAATCAAATATTTTTATATTGTATATTGCAAGCTTATTGTGTGCATGCCTTCAATTTAATATATTTCTTAAATAAATTGTTATATAACTCACCTCTTAAATTCACTTAATGTATAATTATTATCAAGCAAATAATCTGTTAAACGCCCGAACCCGAAAACCGTTTTTTATATTATTTCAAATGTGGCATCACTACAACATAAACCCTTCAACAGAGCATTCAATTAATAAACACTTCGCTTTCACTGCGCCTAAATTTGCAAACATTCATACAACCACACTTGTATAGACAATAGGTCTCTTTGACAACTTAACCACTATTGAAATAATGGAATGATGGGATGTAAGAAGTATCTGGCTTCGCGTAGCATCAAAGCAATCCCTTGTTCTTGTGTTTGTTGCCGACATGCTTGCACCATTCAGAACTCAATCATTACTTGTCTTTAAAAATGTCAACAACAACAACAACAACAACACATTAGAAAGAACGAACACCTAAAATTACGTATGAACGAACATGCATGTATTTCACAATAATACGAAGGTTTCTGCACAAGCTGCCGTTAAAGCAACAACAACAACACCATTGCACGATTTGTTAATGCCTTAAACTTCTTATGTGTGTACGAATGTGTGCAAGCACTCGTATGCTTATGTATGTATGAATGTGGGTACGTGTCTCGCTTTTTAGCAAAAAAAAAAACCAACATTAACACTTGAATTCACAACCCAAATCATTTGCATTTCTGTAACATCAATTTTATTAATTATTAAACTATGCCAATTGATTAGGAAATAATTATGAACACTTTCTATATTTTTTAACACTTGATCTTGAGAGATGACGAAATTTAAGACGAACAACAGACTCTACGCAACGACCGATTGTAATGATACATTCCAGAGAACTAAATTTTTCGGCAATTATACAACAGAACTGCCACTTGGCTGAGAATTTGCCGTTTCATATAACTATTTGGGTGTAACATTAGTTTTGTTGACGATGATGAGATGTGAAATAATCTGTCTGTAGAAAAAACTAAAAACCCACCAGCTAAATGTTTAATAAATCAATTACATACGCTACATATATATGTGATATAATTTTTAAACAAATTTTAGTTTAACTCACCATTTAAATTCACTTAAAATTGTTTATTAGTAAAGATTCTTTTTGCCCGTACCGCAAACCGTTTATTTTACTTATAAATTTTTTTTGATATGGCAGCTCCCAAAAAACATTTGCGCGCACTAATTTTTTTATTATATAATAAGAACATCAATACTCATTCCCAGTTGACAGCCGAAACTCATTTTTTGCAACAAAAAGAGGCTGGTATGCAAAGCATTGCTTATGATACAGCCTCCAGATGTTGTTGTTGTTTGATTTTTACTCTTTGCTTTTTACTCTGTAGGAATGCCAATAACAACAACAACATAACGAAATGAACAAACAGACAAAATAAGAATCGTGCACATTTTTGCACACTTTTTGGTATAACACACTCAAACCGACAGTCACTGCCACCGGTAAAAGCAACAACAACAATACTAAACCACTTGCTAATGCCATTTATAGACACACATCCATACATACACCCACATGTAAGTATGGTTAATGAGACATACATATATGTATATACATACATATATGTATATATTATTACTTTACATTATAAAACATTAACTCTTATATTTTCAACTTTAAAAAGTAATCAATTACATTATTTAACACAAATTGGGAATTAATATCGAACACTTTATAAATTATTTAACACTCAAGCCATATATTAAAGAATTTTATGAAGAACGACACTTTGCAACGACCGATTGTAATGAGTTTTTCTTGAAAACTAAAATTTTCGGCAATTATAAAAGAGAGCTGCCACCTGGGATGGAATTTGCAGTGAGATGAATTTAGGCCCAAAAATTTGGTTATTGTTGTCCAAACGTACACGGGGCATTTTTATATCTGATAAAAATTTGCATCAGTATTTGGGGCCGATATACATACATATATATATATATATATATATATATATATATATAAATATACATATATATATATATATATATATATATATACATATATATATATATATATATATATATATATATATCCATATATATATATATATATATATATATATATATATATAATATATATATATATATGGATATATATATATATATATATATATATATATGTATATTTATATATATATATATATATATATATATATATATATGTATATATATATATATATATATATATATATATGTATATTTATATACATATATATATATATATATATATATATATATATATTTATATGTATATATATATATATATATATAAATATACATATATATATATATATATATATATATATATATATATATATATCCATATATATATATATTTATATATATATATATATATATATATATATATATGTATATTTATATATATATATATATATATATATATATATATATGTATGTATATCGGCCCCAAATACTGATGCAAATTTTTATCAGATATAAAAATGCCCCGTGTACGTTTGGACAACAATAACCAAATTTTTGGGCCTAAATTCATCTCACTGCAAATTCCATCCCAGGTGGCAGCTCTCTTTTATAATTGCCGAAAATTTTAGTTTTCAAGAAAAACTCATTACAATCGGTCGTTGCAAAGTGTCGTTCTTCATAAAATTCTTTAATATATGGCTTGAGTGTTAAATAATTTATAAAGTGTTCGATATTAATTCCCAATTTGTGTTAAATAATGTAATTGATTACTTTTTAAAGTTGAAAATATAAGAGTTAATGTTTTATAATGTAAAGTAATAATATATACATATATGTATGTATATACATATATGTATGTCTCATTAACCATACTTACATGTGGGTGTATGTATGGATGTGTGTCTATAAATGGCATTAGCAAGTGGTTTACTATTGTTGTTGTTGCTTTTACCGGTGGCAGTGACTGTCGGTTTGAGTGTGTTATACCAAAAAGTGTGCAAAAATGTGCACGATTCTTATTTTGTCTGTTTGTTCATTTCGTTATGTTGTTGTTGTTATTGGCATTCCTACAGAGTAAAAAGCAAAGAGTAAAAATCAAACAACAACAACATCTGGAGGCTGTATCATAAGCAATGCTTTGCATACCAGCCTCTTTTTGTTGCAAAAAATGAGTTTCGGCTGTCAACTGGGAATGAGTATTGATGTTCTTATTATATAATAAAAAAATTAGTGCGCGCAAATGTTTTTTGGGAGCTGCCATATCAAAAAAAATTTATAAGTAAAATAAACGGTTTGCGGTACGGGCAAAAAGAATCTTTACTAATAAACAATTTTAAGTGAATTTAAATGGTGAGTTAAACTAAAATTTGTTTAAAAATTATATCACATATATATGTAGCGTATGTAATTGATTTATTAAACATTTAGCTGGTGGGTTTTTAGTTTTTTCTACAGACAGATTATTTCACATCTCATCATCGTCAACAAAACTAATGTTACACCCAAATAGTTATATGAAACGGCAAATTCTCAGCCAAGTGGCAGTTCTGTTGTATAATTGCCGAAAAATTTAGTTCTCTGGAATGTATCATTACAATCGGTCGTTGCGTAGAGTCTGTTGTTCGTCTTAAATTTCGTCATCTCTCAAGATCAAGTGTTAAAAAATATAGAAAGTGTTCATAATTATTTCCTAATCAATTGGCATAGTTTAATAATTAATAAAATTGATGTTACAGAAATGCAAATGATTTGGGTTGTGAATTCAAGTGTTAATGTTGGTTTTTTTTTTTGCTAAAAAGCGAGACACGTACCCACATTCATACATACATAAGCATACGAGTGCTTGCACACATTCGTACACACATAAGAAGTTTAAGGCATTAACAAATCGTGCAATGGTGTTGTTGTTGTTGCTTTAACGGCAGCTTGTGCAGAAACCTTCGTATTATTGTGAAATACATGCATGTTCGTTCATACGTAATTTTAGGTGTTCGTTCTTTCTAATGTGTTGTTGTTGTTGTTGTTGTTGACATTTTTAAAGACAAGTAATGATTGAGTTCTGAATGGTGCAAGCATGTCGGCAACAAACACAAGAACAAGGGATTGCTTTGATGCTACGCGAAGCCAGATACTTCTTACATCCCATCATTCCATTATTTCAATAGTGGTTAAGTTGTCAAAGAGACCTATTGTCTATACAAGTGTGGTTGTATGAATGTTTGCAAATTTAGGCGCAGTGAAAGCGAAGTGTTTATTAATTGAATGCTCTGTTGAAGGGTTTATGTTGTAGTGATGCCACATTTGAAATAATATAAAAAACGGTTTTCGGGTTCGGGCGTTTAACAGATTATTTGCTTGATAATAATTATACATTAAGTGAATTTAAGAGGTGAGTTATATAACAATTTATTTAAGAAATATATTAAATTGAAGGCATGCACACAATAAGCTTGCAATATACAATATAAAAATATTTGATTCAGATAAGTTCGTGCTTATAAAAGCCATATAATTCAGCAATTAAATACTTCTTGGAAGCAATTCAATTCAATAAGTAGTTATCTGAAAAACAGCTTTCTATAAGTATTAAGTGGTTCCTTTCCTTATGCGAATACTTTCCAAGTGTGAACTCCACGCTTAAATAACAATCCTACTTAACAAGTGCGAGTTGATCTACGCGCTCTTAATTCATATACGCTCTATGACTCAATTAAGGCAATTTCCTTGAAAATTTAACTTGCAAAAGAAATTGTTGCTTGAATTTAATTTATTTATTTGTAAACAAGACTGCAATCAAAACATCGTTTTCATTTGCATTTTGCTATTTACCTTTACTTATGTTTCCATATCAATACCAAAATTAGGCCGAAATACTTATTTTGCATAAAACGGCAAATTCTAATCGAAGTGGCAGTTCTGTTTTTAGTTGCCCAAAACTTTAGTTCTCTGCAATTTATCTTTGCAATCGGTCGTTGCGTAGTGTTTGTTGTTCGTCTTAAAACTCCTTTAATATTAAAATCAATTGTTAAATACTATAAAAAGTGGTTAATTTCTAATTAATATAATTTGAATATAAAATCTTGTAAATTTGAGTGCTAAAAAGGAAACTAATAAGAAGTACGAACCCACATTCGTTCATACATACACACATTCCCACACACTTAAGAAGGTTGAGGGCATTGAAAAACGTTTAATATTGTTGTTGTTGCATTTGCTGTTTGCTTAAACAGAAGCATTCGTAATAAGAAAAATGTCTCTGTTCTTAAATCTCTGTGTTCGTACATGCGAATGTGTTGTTGTTTTTTGGCACTTTCAAAGAATAAAAGTGAGTTAATAAAGAAGAACGAATGTGAAATGGTGCAGGCATATCAGCAACAAATCCAACAACCACAAACGGTCGCTTTGATCTGGTGTAAAGCCATACAACTTTGCGCACCCAATCATCCCTTCATTTGCAGCAGAGAGTGGTTCACTTGTCAAAACGGGCAATTGTATGTGGATTTGTGTGTGATGTTGGATGTTTGCAAAGAGTTGATTAAGTGATGCCACACAAAAATTAAACATGTAAAAACGGCTTTCGGGTACAGGCGTTTATTAAATGAACGTGTTTATTGGTAAGCAATTTAAGCGGAGGTGAGTTCGAAAATATATTAAACTAAAAGTGTAGCATACATTTAGTGGTGCCACAACAAGTTATCACTCGTTTAATAACTTCCCGCTTCAGTAACTATTTCCATGTTTTATTTTCCTTGTTTTAAGCAAAATTGCAAGTTTCGTTTAATTTTTGATGAATGAAATTGGGTGAATTCAATTGCCTCAGTACTGTTTGACAACTTGATTGTTAGTAATGCAGGGATTCTGTATTGTTTACTTGTATGTTTGTTGTGCTAAGTTTTTGTCTCCGTTTTCATTTTATGTGTTATATTAATTATAATACTCAAAGTGAAGTTTCTAAATTGATTCTTCATCAATTCTTTTCTTTATATATTCGCTACACACAAACAGATTCGTCAATGAGGCATTTAGGCGCATATGTCAACGTGTTTTCCCCACACAATAACCCCAAAAAGATTGGGATTTTGTACGAGGACTTAATCTGGGAACTTTTCATGACGTTCATCGCAATAGAATTTTTATTATGAAACCGGTAGTAGAATGCGGGCATGCCGTTACTAATTCTGGTCAGAATAATTTTAATTCCGTTTATACAACTCCGATCGAGTTTGTTTTTAGTTCTCCAGATTCGGAACGACTTTGTTTGTTCCTTAAAATTTTTAAATCTCTGAAAAATTATGTGAAAGAATTAGAAAAAAAACTGGCGGGAATGTCTTCAAACACTTTTGTCTCAATTTATTAATATTTTTGTTAAATAAATCATTAAAAATACGAATTCCATTCCCAACATTTGAAGTGGTTTCATTCTGAAACAATTTTAGTATTGTAAAGACCCAAATTTCGGAATTGAAAACACTATCGAGAAATACGAAGTAACCTTTTCAATTAAAATAAATAAATAATTCGAACAGTTTGTCATGAATATTCGAATAACACGTTTTATAAAAATTTCACTAAATTTGTTGTTCGTCTTAAAATTCCTTTAATATTCAGATCAATTGCTAAAGAGTGGAGAAAGTGTTCGATATTATTTAATAATTAGTATAATTTCATAATTAATTTGTATGTTCTAAATCCAATTTTCAGTAACTTGGTCGAATTGATAAGAGATATGTACACACACACACACACGCATACACATGCATCCGCAAGCATATTCTGATCACATTAACAAATCGGTTATTAACGCTGTTGTTGTTGCTTTTGCCGGTAGTCATGTGTGCAAGTATTTGTGTGTCACACAGAACCCCCTTGAATGTTTTAATCTTGTGTTCTCGCATTTTAATTGTGTTCTTGTTTGTTGTGTTTTGGCATTTCTTATGAAAAAGCCCGATTAATCAAAATGAATCAATTCTAAATGGTGCAAGCATGGCGACAACACCAGCATGTAATTAAGTCGCCTTAAAAGTGCATTCGAAAAAGCAGAGTAACAAGTGTTTTGTTCAGAGTTGCCATATCGAATATATGAAATAAACGGTTTTCGGTACGGGGGTTTAACGAAAGCGTCTGCTCTTAAGACTGGAAACACACCACGACATATCGGGACTGTCATTTCAAAACTCACTGTTTGGACGGGCAACGCCACACGACGAAATGGTGTGCCCTCGTCTTAATACACTGAAGAGAAATTTCCTTTGCTGAAAGCTCGTAAATAAATGCAAGAAACTGTTGCATATTTTTGGGTGCTTCAGGAATAAAACAATTTATGTGTTGCTCTCTTGCCGGTTTGCTGTGGGTTATTCTCTTTCGTTTCTATAGACCTTCAAAATACATGCAACAGCTTCTTGCAAATGTTTACGCTCAATAGAGTCTATAAAGCCTTAGCGTTGGACACTTGGCTTAAGTGAGCCGATTTAGGGTCATCTCACACTATCAAACGCAATTTCAGATCCGGGGCACTTTTATATTTGACGATTTTATTCAAGCTACGATATTGAGGTGCATTCCGACGACTTTAAGTATTGAGGGAGGATAGATTTTTTTTTGACACCCGCACAGTCGTTTTAAGGGCAGCTCACGCTATCAAATGCAATTTTCATGAAATAGTAACTTTTCTAAATCTGCCCCGAAGTTTGAAACAAAACAGTCAAAATTATTTTACGATAATAGTTACGAGGGTTGCGAAATGCGGCCATCGAAATTGCAATATTAAATTGTAATTTCTGAAATTAATTTTGTCAAAATTATATATATTTTTGCTAAAATAAAATAGATAATTAATTTATTTCTACGGATTCCCTTTTTTTGAGTTGTAGAGGACTGATTGTTGACTTATTTTCAACTTCCCGCTAAAAGAAAATTGAAAACTTTTCAAAAATCGGGCAGTGATTGCTTTTTCTGATTTATAACAGAATAATAAAATAAATTTCGATACAAAAATTTGTTTCAACTCGGCTGTTAAAATTTAAATACCTTTTTTGTTGAGCAAAAAAAAAAAAAAAATCAAAAACTACCAAAAATAAAATGAATCTATTTGTAGTTGAGAGGCGAATACAGAAAAACTGATGAAATTAATAAAAACTTTTTATAAATTGAAAAAAATAGTTGAAATATCTTAATCAGATTGAAGTTTAAATCCGCGTGTTAAGAAATTATTTTTAGGAGTTTTTCATGAATTAAAAAAAAGTTCTAACGACGACTGAAATTCTTGAAAATAAAAATAATTTATGAATTTCTGGATTTGAACTCGAGCCGGATTAATGAACTTCAGTTTTGAAAATTTAATTCAAGAAATTCGATAAAAAAATAATTAAAATTTAGTTGAAAAACAATTTTATTATATTTTTACTGAAAACGATTTAAAGCGCCCCCTGTTGCGAATTTCTTGTGCTATAATTTTTTAAAATACTTTAATTCTATTAAAACATATAAAATATAAATATAATTTTTTCATTAAATACTCAATTTTATTTGAAATAAATAACCTGCCTACTGCACAAGTATCAACTAATTAAGAGTTTGTTAATTTTATTGAAAAAAAGAAGATAATAAAACCAAGAAAAATCAATTCTGCGCCATTTTTGTTTTCCTCCGTCGTTTTCATGTCGTTTAAAATGTTGTTCAAACCCACAGGCAGAATATATTTTTGCACCATTTCTAATGAGACTTAAAAATTATTAAAAAATTATTTTATTATCGTTACCAAAGACATTTTGTTGTTGCTGTACTTCGTTCTTTAAATTTTCATTAAAAACTATGAAAAACGCCGTCGAAAGGGGCTAATCCGTCGCTTGCGAATCATCAAAAGTTTCTATTTTTCAAACTATGTCAAGAAGCTGTCACGAAGTATGGGAATTGCAGATTTAAAATCCCAAAGACTCTTATATAAAATCAGTCACGTGCTAGTCCCGCGTGACTGTGAAAACAAATAACGCAAAAACAGCCTAGAAGATCTTAACTGTTGGTAATCGCAATGCTTTAGACTGGAATTTATTCGTACATGCGTGACTCACGCGTGACCAACGCATGACTGTGAATATACAAAAAGCAAGAACAGGTTAGAATATCGTAACAGAAATCGAGAAACAGTTTTGGTTGGTAAAAGTAACGCTTGACACTATTATTGATACGTATGTGCGTGACTCATGCGTGACTGTGAAAACAAAGAACACAAGAACAGCAAAGAAAAGCTTAGTAGATATCGGGAAACACTTCTTTCTGACTAACTCAATACTTGAGGTTATTATAGATTCGTACATGCGTGACTTACGCGTGACTCACGCGTGACTGTGAAAATACACAAGGTAACAACAGCCTCGAAAAATTTAGCAGAAGGCCCGAAATACTCTTACTACCCAATTTAACGCTGGACGCTATTATAGATTCGTACATGCGTGACTCACGCGTGACTGTGAAAACATATAAAACAACAACAGCCTAGGAAAATTTTGCAGAAAGCGGGAAATATATGTTCTGACCAATTTAACGCTGGAGGCTATTATTCATTCGTACACGCGTGACTTACGCGTGATTGTGAAAACAAAGAACGCAACAACAGCCAAAAAAAGCTCAGCAGAAATCGGTATATATTATTTAATACCAACTGTACTTTTGAGCCTGTTATTGATTCGCATGTGCATGACTCACGCGTGACTGTGGAAACAAAGAACAGCTTAGAAAATCTTAGCAGAAATTGGGAAGTACTGTTTTTGACCAACTCAACGCTGAAGACTATTATTGTTTCGTACATGCGTGACTTACGCGTGACTGTCAAAATATATAACGCAATAACAGCCTAGAAAAGCTTAGCCGATATCGGGAAATACTTCTTTTGAGCTTCTCAACGCTGAACAATATTATTGATCCTCATGTGCGTGACTCACGCGTGACTGGGAAAATATATAATGCGACAACGGCCTAGAAAATCTTAGCAGATATCGTGAAATAATTTTTTTAAATATATCAACGCTTGAGACTATTATTGTTTCGTACATGCGTGACTCCCGCGTGACTGTGAATATATATCAGGCAACAACAGCCTAGAAAATCTAAAGCAGAAATCGGGAAACACTTTTTCTTAAGCAACTCAACGCTTGAGACAATTATTGATTCGTGCGTGCGTGACTCACGCGTGACTGTGAACATATATAACGCAAGAACAGCCTAGAAAATCTTGGCAGAAATCGCGAAACACTTATTTTTGACCGATTCAACGCTGAGTACTGTTATAGGTTCTTAAATGCGTGGCTCACGCGTGACTATGCAAATATATAACAACAGCAAGTGCCTGGCTATTCCAGTAGAGCAGCTAAATAAAATAACATATTTTCAGTCTCCAACTGTTGCTATTTGTTGTACTTTTCCTACACACGAACGGGAAATGGTGTTAATGAACGTGAATTTTACCAGGCATGGAGATGTGCAATAAATAATGAATATGCACACACACACACACACACACCGATACCTTTTTATAGAAAAAGACATTGAAAATAATTTGTTTTCCATTATCATTTTACACGAATCTGAATGAACGCACGGCAAAGCCCGCCACTGCCAACAACAACACACTCAATTCAATTAATTTCCACTTGCCTGACTGTCTGCCATCCGAAAAGTTGCCTTTAAAAATGCTGCCTCCTCCTCCTCCTCCTCCTGACTGCTGCCGCTGCTCCTGGTTCCAGTGCTGTTATTCCTTTTTTCTCTCTTTGTTGTTGTTGTTGTTGCTGTTGTTGCTGCTGCCAGCCAAACAAACAGACATACAGACTTGGAATAAATGAAACCATCCTGACAGACGTGAAAAACTTTGCTTTCCAACACCCAATAAAAAATAACTTCCCACTTTTGCTGGGCTGAATCGCTGTTCCATTCACACAAACAGCAGTCGGTCTCCATTGCAAATGTGTGTGCTTCTACACACGTAGGAATACATTTTTACGAGAGTGTGTGTGTGTGTGTGTGCGCGTGATATGCATGTGTGTGTGTGTGTGTGTGCATCATTCTGTGTTAATTCTTGAAGTTTTACTTTTCATTTTTTAATTTGTTTCTTCTTCATTTTGTTTCTTTAATTTGCTCGTTAATAAGTTTGTCTATATATTTTTCAGTTTCCAGCATTTTTTCTCCTTTTCCCAGTCTCTCTGCCGTAAAAAAAAAGTTGATAAAATCTTTAAACAATTTTCCCCTCCTCGTTGCCAGTTTTTCATTCAAAATAAATTAAAATTTCATTTATTTCTTATGCTGATCCGATAAACAAAAAATAATAAAAATATTTATGGAAACCGAAATTAAAATTCATTTCAGGCATTAACACTTAAGCGTGCGAAATGTCGTTTTACTGTCGCGAATAGGCGTTCGAGGCGTCTGAAGCAGCGCCGCCAGCACATGAGTTTGCTATTTTCGTATTGGAAAAAAAATTAGACCTGGAAAAAAGGCTTCAAAAAGTAGAAAAAAACTATTTTAATTTTCACTATCGTCAAAAACTATCTGCTGATTTTATTGCACTGAAAGAATTTTTTTCGTAAGTCCTATGAAACTCGGCATTAATCCCATGAAAAATTCCATTAAAATTTAACTACCGTCACGCTTCGTTGTCTTAATGCAACAATTAAACGGCAACAAGGCCTTTTTCATTGAACTCAGAATCACAGTTGAGGCCCATTTTCAAGTAGGCCTCTATTGGGGCCTAAAAGGGCCCACAAACAGTCCTCGAAAAACCATGACCTTCAAAAGAAAGTGAAAGTCAGACCCATAGTTTGCCACGAAGGAGAAAGAAACGCCGTAAGCTTAAACCTTGATAAACGATATTTTTTGTGGTCACAATTATGGCCACAGGCTACACAACCCAACAAACAATTCGGATGTGTAATTGGAAGTCTCATTTATTTTAATGATGTGCTGATTCTCGTTATTGTGACTTAACGGCGCTGGATTATATTCCCGAGGAGATATTTGAAGGACCACAAACAACAAAAGCTCTGGAAGCATAAAATTTGGTCCTGCATTAAAGAGATTAAGCGAATCTTTAAGGCGAAATTTGGTTAAAAATAATTGTAAAAAAGAGCGGACGTCTGCCGTCCTCCTGTCTCCTGCTGCCGGTGAATATTTAGCGGGCATCATATGCCATTATTAACTCCCATATTTCTACTTTGCAGTCGCGTCAATAAAACTGAATGTGTGAGAGAATTACGGGGCCTTTAAGCCAATTTACTTTCTAACCTCAAATTTGCCCACCCTGTTTTACACTCATATTTTATTTTGATGGGAAATTTTTGTGTTTTTCTTAATATTTTTTTTTTTTTTTTTCAAGAACAACCGTAGAACTCAAAGCGAAAGCGCATAGAACTGTTTTAGAACAGAATTCGAAAACGAAAAGGCCACAATCGCATCTGGATAAACACGTTATCGGGTGTTCTTTCGTAATAGAGTTCTCGGTTTTACCGATTAGCTCCTCAGAAGTTGAACGAAAATAAGAATTCGAATGAGTAGGAAATATTTGGAAAATAGTCCAACGGCAACACGAGACCTTAACCGAAGCGTTTGACCATCAGTTTCTTACAATTCTCGTATCCTTTTTCGTATTGAAGTCCCTAGAAACAAAAACTCTTATCACATTCCACTAAAACTCCAAACGAGTGGCAAAGAAGCAAAATAAATACACACGACAGCTGATGATGAAAGTGTGCATGACCTTCGAAAACAGCTGTTCGGCTCTGCTGTGTAAATTGAATAAAACTTGGGCTCAAGTTTCCTTGGGGCTTTAAAATATTTATCGTGTCCTTTTGAATTAAGAAAATAATTTACAATTTCTTAAGACATATTTTAACTTCCCGATAATAAAATTTAAAATTAAAAAAAATCGGGAATTTATTGGTTTTACTCCGTTTTGAAAAAAAAGTGAAGTTCTCATCAGATCTCGACGTTTCGGGGTCTTAGAAAACTTCTCTGACTAGTTCTCAGAAGCCGTCACTGTTGGTGTCTGTGTGTGTGGCCAAACTGATGGCGTTCTAAAGGGTTCTACTGAACTGTCGTTTTAAGGACATCTCACACTATCCAACGCAATTTTCGGATCCGCGGCACTTTTATATCTGACGATTTTATTGAAGCTACAATATTGGGGTGCTCTCCGACGACTTAACATATTGAGGGAGGGGTAGCTTCTAAATTCTTCAATAGATTTTTATATATATTCAGTCACCTGTTAGTCACGCGTGACTGTGAAAACAAATAATGCAACCATAGTCTAGAAAATCTTAACTGTTGATAACCTCAACGCTTGAGACTATTATTCCTTCCTACATGCTCGACTCACGCGTGATCAACGCACGAATGTGATAATACAAAAAGCTACAACAGCATAGAATATCGTAACAGAAATCGAGAAACAGTTTTCTTTGGTAAACGTAACGCTTGATACTATTATTGATACGTATGTACGTGACTCATGCGTGACTGTGAAAATATATAACGCAACAACAGTCTAGAAAAGCTTAGCAGAAATCGGAAAACAATTCTTTTTGATTAACTCAACGCTGAAGACTATTATGGACTTGTACATATGCGACTCACGCGTGAGTAGAAATATGTATAATGCGAAAACAGCCTCGAATATGAAAGCAGAAATCGGAAAATACTTTTATTGACCAAATCAACGCTGGAGACTACTATTGATTCGCATGTGCGTGACTCACACGTGACTGTGAAAACATATAAAGCAACAACAGCCCAGAAGAATTTTGCAGCAAGCGGGAAATATTTGTCCTGACCAATTTAACGCTGGAGGCTATTATTGATTCGTACACGCGTGCCTCACGCGACTCCCGCGTGACTGTGAAAACAAATAACGCATCAACAGCCTAGAAAAGGTCAGCAGATATAATAAAATACTTTTTTTGATCAACTCAACACTTGAGTCTGTTATTGATACGCATGTGCGTGACTCACGCGTGACTATGAAAACAAAGAACGCAACAACAGCCTAGAAAAGGTCAGCAGATATAATAAAATACTTTTTTTGATCAACTCAACACTTGAGTCTGTTATTGATACGCATGTGCGTGACTCACGCGTGACTATGAAAACAAAGAACGCAACAACAGCCTAGAGAATCTTAGCAGATATCGCGAAATACTTTTTTAAACAATTTAACGCTGGAGACTATTACTAATTCTATAAATACAGATATCCTGTAAATTTGAACCGATTCGAGCCGGTAGATTTCAAGACACTTTAAAAGAACTTAAGAAAAACATTTTTTAAAGTGGTTTAAAATAACTTTCAAACGGCCTTACCGCTCGATTTTAGAAGCTATTTTCGTTTATTTTTGTTTAGAAAACTCCGAAATTCTTTAACTGATCAGTTCATCTTCTCGATTCTTTTATGGGAATCGGCTTATTTGAGAACTCAAAAGCATAAAATAAGATACAAGTCAGGTCGTTACCAGATCAGTTACAGGGGTGACCTTTGGGATTAAGCATTTGAGACATGATTTAATTTAATGAAACTTTGTAATTAAAAATAAAATATTGTTAATATATTTTAGCTCTTCATGCTCTTTTTTTTTTTTTGTTTCACTTTAGCTGGAGAAAATTTTTGCTTCTGGCAACGCTGCTTGTAATCCATTTTTGTTGTACTCGTGCAGCGCTTTATTAAGAGTGTGTGTTTATTTTAATTGTATTCATTTCCCAAATATTTTCCAAATTTAATTTATTTCACAGCAGTCTAATCGTTTACGCCGGCAAACGACAGGTTTAGTTTTTAGGTCGCCACTTAGAATATGACATTTTTGTTATAAATTAATTGACAGCAAAAAAATATATCCAGTTATCGATATCAGCTGCCACAAATCACAAAGTGATTGGAAAAAATATATATTTTAACACAAAAAATATTAATGCAGAGTTGATTAAATATGATTAGCACACCAACAACAACAACAACAACACAGAAATGAAAATTAATATTATAATTTAAGTAAATGACTGCCTACGACAGTTGATATGAAATTAAAAACCAATTAAAATAAACACAAGATCACTGTCACTTTGTGACAAATAATTGTAATTAAAAATAAGCATGACAAAAATTTATAACACAACAAAAAAGAAAAAAAGAAGAAAAAAGTTTGTACAACAACATTTTAATGAACTAAAATCATAATCTGCTGCTAGACAATCGAAAAGAATGGGCTGCAGCTCCATGAAATCCATAACGCACAGCGGCAACAGCAACAGCAACTCTAAAATAAAAGCGGGCGTTCAATTCCACGTTCCATTTTACAAAAAACGATTATTAACATTTTCATAAAACTTGGCAGCAAAAGTTTAAATATAAACACTAACAGTGGCGCTCGAAATAATACAGCAGAGAGGCAGGCAGAGGGGGAGAGAGAGAAACCAAATTATCCTTGATTGATGTCAAATAAATTCCCTGATTTATTTCCAACTCCAGTTGGAAGCACAACATAAATTTTTCTGCTATTAATTAGCAAACAAAATCGTGCCTATTATTTTTATCATCGCTGTTAAAATATTTACAGAGTCCTAAAGCAATAAAAATGTATCCAGACTATTGAAACATTTACATAAATAATTTATCAAATAATTATTTAGACACACAAAAAAAAATCTATACCAATCCAAACACATTCGCCGACCGGCTCTTCGCATTATTAAAGTGAAATATGTTATCGATACGAATCTAATTTGTTTTTAATTCGAATGCTCGGACAGTTGGAAATAACTTAATATCATTTTGATTATTCGTTATTAATAAATGAAAATGGAAATGGAAATGGAGAAAGAAAATATTTTGGGCAAACAGAACAAAATGAAACAGAACTAATAAGTGTAGAATATTAATTAAGCAGAGTAAAAACAAAAAGGGGGAATGGCAACTGGAGGAGTGTAAATCAATCACCATTACGGTGGCACTGTGCGGGGTGGTGGGTGGAAGAAATATTTGATTTACACTGTAAAGAAACTACGTTGCTAACAAAAAATAAAAATAAAAACAAAATGCAAAATGCTTGATCTCGCAAAAGTTTCCGAATCTTTCACAATTATTTCATAAGCAAAAACAAAGCGTTTTCGCTGGCTAAATAAATAATAAAAAAAATCTCTATTCGCCGTTAAACGTCTGTTAAAGAAAGTCATTTTAAAAAACTCCCAAAAAGTCCATTTCAGTGAAGTAAAACGCCATTTGGACCCGAGTTGTTAAATTTTTGACTTCGCCGGCTAAATCGCTCAATACGAAAATGAGCCCCGGAAAAGAAAACTACGGCGTAAAGTCCAGCGGATTTCAATCCGCGATAGGGGAACTAACGCAATAAAACTGGAACAAGTTAAAAAAAACACCACTAAATCCAAAAAAAAATAAAAAAATTAAGCCCAACAAACTGGATTGAAATCCTCCAGAAAGGGGAACTAAGACCCTCAAAAAGAGAATTCAGTCTCGTAAAAAGGGAACTGAAAAAAGATATCTGAGAAAAGGGGAACTGAATCTCCCAAAAAGGAGCATAATCTCCACAAAAGACTTCCAAAAAAGGAACTCAGTCTCTCAAAAGACGATATTAAGGGCTTCCAGTAGTGAATGCAGTTTTTCAAAAAGGGAACTCGATATCCCTAAAAAAGAACTCAGTCTCCCAAAAATGGGAACTCAGTCACGAAACGGGAACTCAGTCTCCCAAAAGGCTTCCAAAAAGGGAATTAAGACCTTAAAAAAGGGAACTGAATATCCCAAAAAGTATGCTCCACAAAAGACTTCCAAAAAAGGAACTCAGTCTCCCTAAAACGGGATTGAAGAAAAGGGAACTGACCCTCAAGAAGAGTACTAATTCCTCCGAAATGGGAACTGATAAAGGCAAATCAGTCTCTCAAAAAGAGAATTCTGTCTCCCCAAAAGGTAACTGAGAAAAAGCGAACTGAATCTCCCGAAACGGGAATCAGTCTCCCAACAGACTTCCAAAAAGGGAATTAAGACCTTAAGAAATGGAACACGATGTCCCTAAAAAAGAAATCCGTCTCCCAAAAATGGGAACTCAGTCTCTCCAAAAGGGAACTGAATGTCTCGAAACGGGAGGTCAGTCTCCCAAAAGGCTTCCAAAAAAGGAATTAAGACCTTAAAAAAGGGGACTCGATATCCCTAAAAAAGAATTCAGTCTCCCAAAAATGGGAACTCAGTCTCCCAAAAGGCTTCCAAAAAGGGAATTAAGACCTTAAAAAAGGGAACTGAATATCCCAAAAAGTATGCTCCACAAAAGACTTCCAAAAAAGGAACTCAGTCTCCCTAAAACGGGATTGAAGAAAAGGGAACTGACCCTCAAGAAGAGTACTAATTCCTCCGAAATGGGAACTGATAAAGGCAAATCAGTCTCTCAAAAAGAGAATTCTGTCTCCCCAAAAGGTAACTGAGAAAAAGCGAACTGAATCTCCCGAAACGGGAATCAGTCTCCCAACAGACTTCCAAAAAGGGAATTAAGACCTTAAGAAATGGAACACGATGTCCCTAAAAAAGAAATCCGTCTCCCAAAAATGGGAACTCAGTCTCTCCAAAAGGGAACTGAATGTCTCGAAACGGGAGGTCAGTCTCCCAAAAGGCTTCCAAAAAAGGAATTAAGACCTTAAAAAAGGGGACTCGATATCCCTAAAAAAGAATTCAGTCTCCCAAAAATGGGAACTCAGTCTCCCAAAAGGCTTCCAAAAAGGGAATTAAGACCTTAAAAAAGGGAACTGAATATCCCAAAAAGTATGCTCCACAAAAGACTTCCAAAAAAGGAACTCAGTCTCCCTAAAACGGGATTGAAGAAAAGGGAACTGACCCTCAAGAAGAGTACTAATTCCTCCGAAATGGGAACTGATAAAGGCAAATCAGTCTCTCAAAAAGAGAATTCTGTCTCCCCAAAAGGTAACTGAGAAAAAGCGAACTGAATCTCCCGAAACGGGAATCAGTCTCCCAACAGACTTCCAAAAAGGGAATTAAGACCTTAAGAAATGGAACACGATGTCCCTAAAAAAGAAATCCGTCTCCCAAAAATGGGAACTCAGTCTCTCCAAAAGGGAACTGAATGTCTCGAAACGGGAGGTCAGTCTCCCAAAAGGCTTCCAAAAAAGGAATTAAGACCTTAAAAAAGGGGACTCGATATCCCTAAAAAAGAATTCAGTCTCCCAAAAATGGGAACTCAGTCTCCCAAAAGGCTTCCAAAAAGGGAATTAAGACCTTAAAAAAGGGAACTGAATATCCCAAAAAGTATGCTCCACAAAAGACTTCCAAAAAAGGAACTCAGTCTCCCTAAAACGGGATTGAAGAAAAGGGAACTGACCCTCAAGAAGAGTACTAATTCCTCCGAAATGGGAACTGATAAAGGCAAATCAGTCTCTCAAAAAGAGAATTCTGTCTCCCCAAAAGGTAACTGAGAAAAAGCGAACTGAATCTCCCGAAACGGGAATCAGTCTCCCAACAGACTTCCAAAAAGGGAATTAAGACCTTAAGAAATGGAACACGATGTCCCTAAAAAAGAAATCCGTCTCCCAAAAATGGGAACTCAGTCTCTCCAAAAGGGAACTGAATGTCTCGAAACGGGAGGTCAGTCTCCCAAAAGGCTTCCAAAAAAGGAATTAAGACCTTAAAAAAGGGGACTCGATATCCCTAAAAAAAATTCAGTCTCCCAAAAATGGGAACTCAGTCTCCCAAAAGGCTTCCAAAAAGGGAACTCAGTCTGGGAGACTGTTTTCTTTTTTTTTTTTAAATTGAGTCCTCGTTTCGGCATAATTTTTACCCTTTTTTGAGGACTGTGTTTTAAAAATGGAGTGTCCTTTTCGGTCTTTCAAAAAGGAAACTCAGTCTCCCAAAAGAGGAACTCACTTTTTCAAAAAGGGAACTAAATCTTCCATTTAAATTTAAATATTTCTTCCATCCACCATACCGCACAGTGGGGTGTGCGGAGTTCCCAAAAAAGAAACTCAGTTTTCCTAAAAAGGGAACCCAGTCTCCCAAAAAGTACACTCAGCTTTTAAGACTCAGTCTCCCAAAAAGGGCCAAAGTAAGGCCCTCAAAAAGGATATTAATTCTGCTGAAACAAGAATTCAGTAAAAAATAGAGAACTCAGTCTCCCAAAAAAGGAACTCAGTCTTCTAAAAAAGAACTTCAGTCTCTTAAAAAGAGAACTGAATCTCCCAAAAAAAAAAGGAATTCAGTCGCCCAAAAAGGGAAGTAAGACCCTCAAAAAGGGTAATAAATCTACTGAAACAAGAACTCAGTCTAAAAAAAGAGAATTCAATGTCCCAAAGAGGGAGATTGAGTCACCCAAAAAGGTGACTGAATCTCCCGAAAAAGAGACTAAGACCTTCAAAAAACTGCCCCGAAACGGAACCTCAGCTTTTTAAAAATGCTGAGTTCCGGAATTAATGGGATTTTATTTTCTAAACAAGAATGCAACATTTCTTACACTTTTTAACGTTAGAAAACGGTCGCATCATGTCAGTGGAAAATACAGAATTTATTAGAAATTATTTCAAGAAGTCTTATAATAAATAATTTTTCTTTTAAAACTCCTCCAAACTGATAGTTTTAAGAAAAAGTGAAAAAATGTTACATCTTTTGCAGAAAAGAAAACGTCATAAGTCTCACAAAAAGGGAACCCTAAATTGGACTGGTCAATGAAACTGTGAAACTTAAGATATGGGTCGCATTGTTCCAATCTGCCTCCTTCCAAAATGGATGATAATTTAGAAAAAAGACAGACGTGGGGATTGGAGACGGTCTTATCCTTCTTATCCTTCTTTATCTCTCCTGAGCGCTGGTGCTAATGAAAAACATAATAAAAAATGGTCACCTGAAATATTTATTTTGCTAATTTAATTTAATTTAATCTAATTTAATTGTGATGTTTTTCTCCTCGAGTTAATAATTTTGTGGATTTCTTTTTTCAATTCTTGTGATCTTTTTGAATTTCTTAAATTATTTAGCTTAGGAATTAAATTAGAATTAAATTAGAATTTCGTGTTGAACAAAAATGTTTCAATAGATTTTAATCCTGCACTCTCTTCGAAATAAAATGTACGAGTGCTTTTCCACATCGGAAATATATTTTATTTCAAGAACAAGTTTGTAATGAGCAAATTACGATCATTTTTTGTTCAAATCAAATTTTAATGTGTGTAATTTTAATAATAAAAAAAAATATAGTGAAAATAAAGCACATGAAGAGCATGCCGTTGCTTGCATGAACTTGTCCGGAGTGGAACTTTATTAAAATGTTATAAAACTGAAGATAAATTTAAACTGACATTCAATTTTTTCCAACAAAAAAAACAATTTAAAGCGCAGCAGTGATTGTGCTGCAGGTTATAAAAAAAAGAAAATTATTGATTTCATTTTCATAGAAAAACAACTGGCGAGACGCGCACTCTCGGCCTCATAAATACGAGCATTAAGATTATCAATGACATTCAAAACTGAACATGCTGTCATAAATACAAAATAATGGGCTCTGTGACAAATTCATGTAAACACACGCACACACGCACACACACAAGCACTCATATACTCGATATCAATTTTTGAATATCCCATTGTAATTGTATCTTCTTCTTCTTCTTTTTTATCCTTTCAGATAACAAAGAAAATTTTCCCATAATTTCATATCAAATCAAAATTTTATCTAACATTTTGTGTTGGTTAGTGTACACTCGCCCTCCTTCCAAAAAAAGAAATTTATTATTCCACCTAAAAAAGGGGAAGAAACTACACGCGTTCTGCTTGTCTAACAGGAACATGAGATTTAACCCAACGAATGGAAGGAGAGAGAGAGAGAGAGAGAGAGAGAGGGAGAGAGACCGATTTAATGTGATAATGAGAGCGTAAATAAAGGACTGACTTGCCACATACAACAAACACATTGCCTCTGTCCGTCCTACCGTCCGTCCGTCCGTGCATCTGTCCGTCCGTCCGTCCGTCCACTTTTGAGACTGACTGCCACGCTTACAATCGCAAGCACAATCTATTTGAAATGTCATATTAAGCAAATATAACACCCAAAATCTCATACATCATCGTGGCAAAGTTGAATGTCAGTCAGTTGGCCGCTGTGGCAGACGAGAGACATTCAAAATGCCATCCATAGGAAAAGTAAATAAATCTACGAACTTGTTACGCACACCTGAGAGTCGTTTAACGCGTTTAACTGCATTCAACATGGCAGCGTTTTCAGAGAAGGTTATTTGAAAAAACAAACACTTCGATTCAGGTGAGTTTAGAACCCAAATTTTAATAAATTCAATAAATTTTCAAATTATTCTGCTGCCAACCAAATAAAACTTAATTTTTTTCTCTAGTTCGAAAACAAATCATATTCAAAAATACATATAAAATGCTTTAACAGCAACGAATATTTATAATATCGCTAAAAAAAAGTTTCTTGCTACTAGATTGACAAAATCATAAAAGTTCGAAAAATTCGAAATTAAATATAAATTCGAAAATGCATGAAAAAAGATTTCAAATACACCACAGACTTTAAATATTATTAAAGAAAACATAAATGAAACGAATTCCCCCAAATTGAGCACATCAAACTTTCATTTTCGAAAATATTTGCATAGAGATTTTTTTCGAACACATCTGATATATCGTTAAGAGTCTATCAATGCGTTATAGTTTCATTAAAGAAATCGAAAGCTCGTAAAAAATGTTAATTAAACAAAGAAAATCTCTTAGGATCAAAATATTCGAAACAAAAAACATGCTCGTGCATGCATTAAGAGTGTTCTATGAAGAACAATATCTCATGAAACCCATTGAGAGACGGCAAATTCGCAGAAAGTGGAACTTAAGCATAGAAAATATGTTTTCTTTAGAGTGCAGGTAGTTCACAAAAAAAAAAAAAATTTTTTTTCCAACTCAATTTAAAAATGTATAAATGACCACTGCAGTGAAGAAGTTTTACAAAACAAACAAAACTATATATATATATATATATATATATATATATACATCCCACGAAATTAAAAGAAATTTGAAAAATTTTCAATATTTCATAAAATAATTTTTGTTCGAATAATAATTTATGTTCGAAAAAGGAAATTTTATAGTTTAAATAGCTTTAAATGTTACTACAACTGTAAGATCTGTCACCAAATTTAATTGATAAAAAAATTCAAAGCTTGTCAGAAAGTTCGAAATTCGAAACTAATTCGAAAATGCATTAAACGCGTTATTATTACATAAGAGACTTATAATCTGCTTAAAGAAAACAAAACTATGGGGAAAGTATTAACGGGACAGAGAAAATTTTAAATATTCGAATGTTTCAATATGCAATTTTTTTCGAACATTGTTTATATATTTTTTAAAGCTTAAAGTCTTACCAAAGAAATCGCGAATTCACGAAAAATTTTAAGAATTTCAAAAATAGCCAAAAATTTTCAAAAGTTTGAAAAATTATTTATGTTCGAAAAAGGAAATTCTATAGTTTAAACAAAAAGGAGGCTTAAAATGTTACTATAAGAATAAAAACTCACAATAAATGCTATTGATAAAAAAAAATGCACAAATTTTTGGAAAGTTCGAAATTCGATATCATTTCGAAAATGCATTAAACGCTTTATCATTACCTAAGAGACTTATAATTTGGTTAATGAAAACAAAAATATGGGGAAAGTAATAACTGGACACAGAAAATTTTAAATATTCGAAAGTTTCTGTAAGCAATTTTTTTTCGAACATTGCTTACATATTTTTTAAAGTTTAAAAGCTTAGAGTTTTACCAAAGAAATCGTGAATTTATTATATATTTGACAATATATTTTTTATTAAAATTTTATAAGCATCCAAAGAAAAAACACCAGATGCTCTTTTTTTAGTTTCATTTAATAATTTTTTATATGTTAGTTAATAGTGCTGTGGCATTTGAAAACTTGCGCATATAACTTTTACTTAGAAAAAATTATCTTTCTGCTGTTGTTACAGGCTCAAGTGTTTTTCGAAAGCTTTTTGTTTGCCATCCTTTATGAAAAGACCCACTCTGGCTCTCATATTATTGTTGTTGTTGTAGTTGTTATGTTGTTGTTGTTGCTGGTGGCGCATACCATTAGATTTGTTTACCGTGATAAAACTTAAATTAAGTCTTAATGCTAATGCCGCTTGTCACACACGTGTCTCTGTATGCTTATGTGTATGTGTGTGTGTGCGTAGATGGGGTGTATGTGTAAACACTCATGCCGACTACAACCGTCAGTCAGTGGGATGGTGAGCAGTTCCATTTATTATATTTGCAAAATCGGCATTTAATTATTTTGTTGTGATTATCAAACGAAATTCGAACAGAAACAAATAGAAGTGTTAAGTGAGCACCAACACAAACAAACAGCAGTAAAAGTTGCAGTGGGCCTAGATGCAAGGCTGTGTATGTGTGTTTGTGTATGTGTGCGTTAAGCAAGACCTCTTGAATGCCTGTCACAGTGTCACGTCAGTGCGTACCCAAATCACATTTTTCGTTATCTCGCCGATCGTATTGTGACATTTTCACACTGCGTTTTAGCGCAAATCTAACGTCACTGGCTCCCTGGGCTTTGAAATTTGAGTTTTTCTAATCAAATTTTTTCTCGATTGTGGGAGATAAAACAACAAAAACTATTCCAATCGGAATACAAAATGTTTTTAATTTGAATTTAAATTAAAGAAAACAGATAGAAAAAAATTTTATAAAAAAACAATAATTTGGAAAACACTGGAACATCCCTGCTACCCAAAAACATAAACTTTCCAGCTCTGGCCTTTCTAATATTTATTACCAATTAATTCCATTCAAATATCTTGAATTTATAAAAAAAATATAAGAAAAAAATTACAATTGTCCGTTAACGAATTTTCAATTTTGTTTAATTTTCAATAGAAACTTGATCTTCAAAATGTTATAACTTTTTAATTAATAAACCGATTTTCACTTGACAAGCGTGGATTGGTGTAGTTTTTCAAGTCCCATTGAAAACATCGAGCACTGATCAGATTTAGAATTTTGGAGTTTAAAAATAAATACTTTTTTTTAAATACATTCCTTTGCGATATCTCACCAACGGAGTAACCGATTTTGACCCGATTCACAGTGGCCAAAGTGGTTTCTTAATCTTGAGAGCTGATTAGTTTCTGGCATCGACCGGTAAAGAAACCTGTTTTTATACGTTTTTTAAAATTTCCTGAAATCTACCGGTTCGAAACGGTTCAATTTCAGTAGGGGGTTTTAGGACACCGATTAAGCCGTTTCAAAGTTATAAGTGTAACCCACTTTAAAGCCTGTTGTTTTCTAAGATTTTTAAATATTCCTTGAAATCTACCGGTTCGAATCGGTTGAAATTCAGTTTAGCTCTTTAGAATGCCAATGAAGCCGTTCCAAAGTCACTTTGAAATCTGTTATTTTATTCTAAATTTCTCTTAAAATTTCCTGAAATCTACCGGTTCGAAACGGTTCAAATTCAGTAGAGCCTTGTAGAACACCGATTAAGCCGTTCCAAAGTTATAAGCGGGTCACTTTAAAATAGGTTTTTTCTAAGTTTTTTTAATATTCCCTGAAATCTACCGGTTCGAATCGGTTTAATAGAGTTTTTTAGAAAACCGGTAACACCGTTTCAAAGTCACTTTAAAACCTGTTTTTTCTAACTTTTTTTAAAATTTCCTGAAATCTACCGGTTCGAAACGGCTCAAATTCAGTAGAGCCCTTTAGAATGCCAATGAAGACGTTCCAAAGATATGAGCGGGCACATACTTACACACACACACACACACACACACACACACACACATACATATAGTGGCTGGTACTGAGAATTAATTAGGGAAGTTTTCTAGGACCCCGAAACATCGAGATCTGAAGAGAATTGGATTTTTCAAAACCGAGTAAAACCACTAACTTCCCCATTTTTAAAAAATTTAAATTTTCTTAGCGGGTGGTTAAAAAAATGTCTTCAAAAATAGAAAATTATTTCATATAAAAAATCGCAAAATATTTTCTTAATTTAAAAAGACATGATAAATATATCAAAGTTCCAAAGAAGCGCGTCACCAGTTTTATTCAATTTACACAGCAGAGCCGAACAGCTGTTTTCGAAGCTCCGCCACACTTTCATCATCAGCTGTCGCGTGTACTTATTTTGCTTCTCTGCCACCCGTTTTTGAATTTTTGTTGAATGTGACAAGAGTTTTTATTTGTAACGATTTCAATACGAAAAAGGAATACGAGAATTGTAAGAAATTGATGGTCATACGCTTCTGCTAAGGTCACGTGTTGCCGTTGGACTATTTTCAAAATATTTCAAATTCATTCGAATTCTTATTTTCCTTTAAAGTTCTTGCATTGAAAAGAGATTTTCTTCAGCCGACTTTTAGTAAAAGAAAAAGTTTTATTTTAATATTAATGAAGCTTGTGGTCGTTTTTTGTTAAATTTTATTTAGTCAAAATTTTTTTCGATTTATTTAAAATCGCAGAGTATTAAAAGGCCACTAAAAATATTTGTTATATTCGATTGAAAATTTTCTTTAAAGTTTTCTGCCTCTATAAAAAAAACACCCTTTACAAATAATGAAATTTCTGAAAATTCTGCAAAAAATGTACTAAAATTCAGATGATTGGATTTTCCTCTGCATCCTTTAAGCATCAGCAGATGTTTCCATTAAGTAACTTGGCAGCACTCAGCTTAGCACAGACAAAAACAGGATTGCATTTCATGAAACAACCAAAACAAAAATTGATTTTTAAAATGATTTTAAAAAGATAATTTTTATAATAAAACCGGATTTCTAACAGTTGATTTGAACGTTAAAAAGAAAATTTTTATTAAAAACCCGTCAGAACACACTGGCCTTCTATTCTTGTTGTTGTTGCTACGCTGTTCCATAGAATATTTTATTTTTTAGAAATTTATCAATTCTTACTTACTTTCGTTGTTGCTTTTGCTCCCGCACAAGCATTTTGTAATTGTAACTCAACCACAAGAAAATTCCTTTTGGCCATAAATCAATTCGTATTTAAATTATGAACTGAAAAAGAACATCTTTTGATTGTTGTTCTCAGCCATTCCTCCCTCTCTCTCGGAAACAACACATTCTCGTTGCTCACATCCGCACACATTCACAATGTTCGGAATCTTTTACAGCTTTGCTATTGCTGTTGTTGTTGGTATCGTTTTGTGTTGTAATTTGAAACCCTGTTCATTCAATCGGTAGTGTGAAGTGGCAAAAATCTTGTGGTTGTTTGCATTGTTGTTTAGGTTATTGTTGTTCTTCATTTGATACAATTGTTTGCCTGGTTTGCTTAGCGAAGCAGGAAGGCAAAGCGGGCAAACAGTTTGTTTGTTTGTTTGTTTGTTTGTTTGCCAGCCGGTCTCATGGCGTGGGTTTAATTAGATTTCACTCATCATCCATCGATCACTTTTCATTTGTTTGGTTTGTTGTTGTGCTTTTCGAGTGCTCATTTAATTGTGATTAAATGAAATTTAATAATGATGCTGACAACAACGTCTGTCTGTCTCTCTGTCTGTCTTTCTATTAAATTCAACGTTAATAACTATTTTTTTTCTATTCTTTTTAATCAAAAAGTATAATTTAACGTTTAGCCTTCTGTGCTTAAACCTGTCATTAAGATAATTAGTTCGTAATAGTTTTTATTAATTAAAATTGTTGTGTGTGCTATTGAAATAAATAAAAATATGAATTGACTTAATCGCAAGTGGATTTGGATGTTGATTATTTTAGATAAAAATAATTGATAGTCACAACTTTAATGAAAATTAAATTCGAAAAGTATTTAAAAGTTTACCAGACTGTCACAATTTCACGAAAGAAAAAATTAAAAAATCCTGAAATGCAATTTATTCCTCTAGTTCCAAAAGAAATCATATTCGAAAATACATTTAAAATGCTTTAACAGCAACAAATATTTATAATATCGCTAAAAAAAAGTTTCTTGCTACCAAATTGACAAAATGAAGGTAGTTCGAAAAATTCGAAATTGAAAATAAACTCGAAAATGTATGAAAAAAAAATTCAAATACATCGCAGACTTGTACTATTATTTAAACCAAACATAAATGAAGCGAAATCGCCCAATTGGACACATCACATATTAATTTTCGAAAATATTTGCATAAAGATTTTTTTCGAACACATGTGAAAAATCTTTAAAAGTATTTTAATGTGTTACAGTTTCATTAAAGAAATCGAAAGCTCGTAAGAAAATTAAATTTAACAAAGAAAATCTCTTAGGATCAAAATATTCGAAACAAAAAACATGCTCGTGCATGCATTAAGAGTATTTTATAAAGAACAATATCTCATGAAACCCATTGAAAGACGGTAAATTCACAGGAAATTGAAACTTAAGCACAGGGAATATGGTCTCTTTACAAAGCAGGTAGTTCACTGAAAAAAAATTTTTTTCGAACTCTATTTAAAAATGCTTATACGACCACTACAGTGAAAAAGTTTGACCAAAAAAAAAAAATAAATAAATATACATCCCACGAAATTTCAAGAAATTCGAAAAATTTTCAATAGTTCGAAAAATAATTGATGTTCGAAAAATAATTTGTGTTCGAAAAAGGAAATTTTATAGTTTAAATAGCTTTAAATGTTACTACAAGAGCAAAATCTCTCAACAAACTTTGTTGTTAAAAAATTCAAAACTTGTTGGAAAGTTCGAAACTAATTCGAAAATGCATTAAACGCTTTATTATTACATAAGTTACTTATAATATGTTTAAAGAAAACAAAACTATGGGGAAAGTAATAACTGCACAGAGAAAATTTTAAATATTCGAAAGTTTCTATATGCAATTTTTTTCGAACATTGTTTATATATTATTTTTTAAAGCTTAAAGTCTTACCAAAGAAATCGCGAATTCACGAAAAATTTTAAGAATTTCAAAAATAGCCAAAAATTTTTAAAAGTTTGAAAAATAATTTATGTTCGAAAAAGGAAATTCTATAGTTTAAACAAAAAGGAGGCTTAAAATGTTACTATAAGATTAAAAACTCACAATAAATGCTATTGATAAAAAATCCACACATTTTTGGAAAGTTCGAAATTATTTCGAAAATGCATAAAACGCTTTATTGTTACATAAAAGTTAATATCTGACGCCAGAAAACAAAAATATTGTGAAAGTAGCAATTGAACAGGATATATTTAGAAAAATTGTTTTTTTCGAATATTGTTAAAACTTTTTCTAAAACCTTCCAGTGTTACAGTTTTATCAAAGAACTCGAAAACTTGCAAAAAATGGTAAGAATATTTATGAATATCTAACGATTTCCCATAGTTCGAAAAATAATTTATGTTCGAAAATAAATAGCAAAAGTTTTAACAATAGCAGAGACTTATAATTTCGCTAAAGAGATAAAATTTTACAAAAACTGTGTTTGAATTTGAAAAAATCATAATTCTTCGAAAAGTTCGAAATTCGAAATTGTCACGGATAATGATGGAAATTTGTTTAAGAACATACGAGATTTATAATATTATTAAAGAAGTTCTAAATACGCTGAATCTGTTAATTCAACTGGGCAAATTTTGATTTTCGAAAATATCTCTATAAAGATTTTTTTTCGAACATTATTCGAGATATTTGAAAAGGCTACAATTTCTATAAAGAAAATCGAAAGGTTGTAAAAAATTTCAACTAAACGAAGCATATGTCGTATAATTAAAATTTTCAATATATAAATCATGATCGTGCATGCACTATTAAAAAAAATAACGTGACCATTCAATTTATTTGATTATGAAATTTGAATTTCCTTCTCGTTTTGCTGACTTTATGCAGCCAATTTGAGAATCTTACCTCGATTTTTTCCTTTTTATTTCATGGGGTTGAATTGCTGGTGCGTTTCAGTTGGGTAAAAGGACGCATTTTTGTTTTGTGCGGACAGAAGGATTTTCGCCACCGAAGCAAAACTCAATTCTCGAAGGTGTTGTTTTGTGGTTTTCAATAAGTGTTTTTCATATTCGATTTTCTTGTATTTATCGGTAATGACGGGGGAAAGTTGAAGGAGCGGCAATAATAGAAAATGTACATGCGAATTTCTTATGCTCACAACACTAGACAACAAAGAAAAAAAAACACACACAAAAATTACAAATAAAATAAAATAAAAGCAGGAGTTTATTACAATCGATTCTGGCAAAGAAAACCAAGCGAAAAAATTTCAAGTCGGGTAACCGGTTAACTTAACCGATTAAAATATATTTCACAAATTAATCAATTTATTTATCATTATTAATCGGTTAATCGCTCTACTAATTACACGAGATTTTGATTTAATCACTCGATAATCGATTATATTGGATTAAACAGTTAACCGATTAAAGAAATTTTCATACATCAATCAACTCCTATATGTCAATTACTCATTATTAATCGGGTAATATCTCGATTAATTATTCGACATATTTCTTTAATCGGTAAATTATCGGTTAACGTTTAATCAGTCGCTTTAACAACTAAAAGAAGTTTTCATAATTTAATCATTTAATTTAATTTGAATAACATTATTAATCGGATAATCGTTCGATTAATTGCACTATATTTTTTTCAATTAGTTAATAATCGATTATTTTTGGATTAATCAGTTAATTGATTAAAGCAATTTATCACAAGTTAATCAATTTAAATATCATTGCTATTAATCGGTTAATCGCTCAACTAATTTTAAAGGATTTCGGATTAATCAATTCATAATCGATTATTTTAGGATTAATCAGTTAATTGATAAAATAATTTTTTTATATATTAATCGGTTTTAATATATATATTAATCGAATAATGGTTCCATTAAAGAGTCGATCGTTTTTGTAATCGCTAAATATTCGAAAAATTTTGGTTTATTCGGTCAACAGATTGAACATAATTTTTGATAAATCAATCGGAGGTAATCGAGTGATTGCACGATTATTTACTAGAGATTACGCTTTAGTCGCTTAATAATCGATTAACTTTAAATCATTCGACTAAAATGTTTTTTCCTAAATTTATTAATTTAAATCGGTTATACGCTGAAGTTATAGCGCAATATTTTCGTTTAAATAGATATTAATCGATTACTTTTCAATGAATTAGTTAATCGCTTAAAACAGTTTCTTATATATTAATCGGTTTCAATATATAAATTACTTAAGCATTATTCGAATTAGGGTTTCTTTAATTAGTTGAATGTTTTTTCTATCTCGGAATAGTCGAATAATTTTGATTTATTCGATTAATCGATTAAATTCTTTGCGATAAATAAATTAATCACAGTTAATCGCATGGCTGGTGGATTATTTAATCAAGATTTTTGACTAATCGACTATTAAGCAATTGATCAATCGATTGAATAATCGAATAATTAATCGATTAATTAATCGAATAATTAATCGAATAAATTTTGATTAAATTAATTTGCTTAAACTGTAACGCAAGACCACTTTATTCAAAAAAAAAATTCTTTGAAAGAGATATTTCATTGGAAATGGGGATGCCCTTAAATAAAAATTTGTTTCTTGAAAATTCCGAAAATTCTTTTAGAATAAAAGAAATTTTAGTTTCTTTTATAGGAACTGGAAAAATGAAGTGAATAAATATATAAACGAAGATACAACGATTCGTCGTCTTTCTCTCTCGACTTGTTTGTGTGTGTCAATCGGGAGACGTAGAAAATATTAAGTGTCCTTGAACTACAGTTTGTGCAAAAAATTTAAACAAAAAACTATGCAAATTATGAAGTTTTACATTAAGCGAAATTTTTTCGAATAATTAATCGATTAACTTGTTCGATTAATTAATCCATTAGTCAAAAATCTCGATTAAATAATCGATTAATCATGCGATTAGCTGTGATTAATTTATGTAACGAAAAGTTTTTAATGGATTAATCGAATAAATCAACATTATTCTACTATTCGGAAACTAAACGAGAAGTCTAATTAATTCAATGAATTAATTTGCAACCTGTTTTCTTGCAATGAAACTTATAAAAAAAGATTCTTTACGCTTTCGAATTCAACAAGCATTTCTCTTTGTGTATGATTTAGTGCAAAAAATATTGGGGGTATTAAAAATATTTAGCACAAATCGGTGTGAGTATTTTGTGTGTCAAAAGGCTGTGAACTTTAATTTGATTTTTATTTTCTCTGTTTTTCTATTTTATTACACATTTTTGTTTATCGCTTCCCCACCCTCCCCCCTCCCCCCCACTTTCGTTTCTCTATTTTATGTTGTTGTTGACAATTTTATAAAAATATTATGCTGACATTTGCTGTATTTAATTTTATAACCCCTTTTATTTTTCTTACATTTTACTCCTTTTGTTTGATTGAAACCGAAAATAAATAGAAGAAAAAAAGGAGGAGGAGGAGGAGAAATTTACACGTCTTTACCTCTAAACACTCGTAATCATTTCGATGTTTTGCTGAATGTTGGACTTTTTTATGTCATTTTTTGTTTTGTTGGGTCTCTGTAGAATTCAGTCGTTTTAGATTCTCTTTAAATTTGCATAAAAGTATTACAAAAGTTGTAAATTTTATTGGATCCTAAAACACATTTTCGATAACAGAGACAAACACTTGCTTTTGTTGTTGTTATAAGACTTATCAAATTTGTTGTTGTTGAGTTCTTCTCGAATGTTTATGATTCTTTTGAGGTTTGCGGTTAATTTTGAATGCCATTGAAAAAGTAAATTTTATATGAATACAATTTCAGAGAAAAATATTTATTTAAATAATCCTTAAAGGAGTCTGTTTGTTCATCGATAATTTTATTTAACCCTAAACGTGTCACTCAGCAGTTTCAGTCTTCTGTTTTGGAAAGCAAAAAATATCATAATATTTTTGTCTTTTGAAAAATTTTAAAAGGTTTTTCTAATCAAGATCGCGACCAATCAACTCAAATAGTTCCAATAAAAATTTATAAAAAATCGACTGATAGGAAATACATCAGAGAGCCGGAAACATTTAAATCACGATGTGGGCCATCGACCCATACGACGGAATTATATTTAATTCTAAATTCTAGAGCTATTTCGCACCCCTTCAAGCGCTCATTTAGGTTCAAAATATGTTTTCAAAACCGAAATAATTAACGGGGGCGTCTGTATGCGTTCCACAACTATCTGGGGTCTATTTACCCCATTCGATATCGATCGAAATTTGTAAATTCTAAAGTTGTTTCGCACCCCTTCAAGCGCTCATTTAAGTTCAAAATTTGTTTTGAAACCGAAATAATTAACGGGGTCGTCTGTATGCGTTCCACAACTACCTGGGGTCTAACTACCGCATTCGATATCGATCGAAATTCGTACTAAAAACGTATTAAAATATCGATCGATATCGAATGAGGTAATTCGGCCCCTGTTTAATTCGGCAACTGTTGAATTCGGCCCCTGTTCCATTCGGCCCCTGTTCAGTTCGGCCCCTGTTTAATTCGTTCCCTGATTTGATTAATAACGCAACCTGAAAACCAGCTTTAAGAGAATGAAAAGATCCAGTCCCTCTCAACAGCTGCAATAGAAACACTATCAGAGTTGTCTAAAAGTCCGAAACTTCGATACACTTCAACTTGGGAAATCATATGCGGCCAACTTCACGTGGGTTTGGAGGCAGCAGTAGAGCCAATAATAAGAGAAAAAAAAAATAACATCAAGTGAGAGAAATTGCTGCCAGAGAACAGACTGATAAAAGAATGGCTGACATAGAGAACACTAGACCACGACGCCTGAGATCCCGAAAACCGTCTCCCCGAAGCCACTGAAAATATTTTATTTATTTTGCCACAATTTCTTTTCGAAATAAATCATCAACTAAATTCTTTTACAAATTCATGATGCATAATTTTGCAAAAATATTCTCTTAAAAATTGATAATAATTTCATCCTCAAGTATTTGGAGCGCATTCGATTGCAACTATTCCCACGATAATGACCGGCCATAAAATTTTGTGAAAACCCATTAAAATATGCAGCCGGAATCTCATTTTTCGATGGTGCATCACAGACATCAAATAAAAAACAAAATGGAAACGGTGCAATATAAATAAGAAAATCCTCGAATTAATACCCTACACCATTAATATGTGGCTTACAGAAACAAGAGGAGACATGCCGCGATATGAAAATTTTTTATAAGGATTTTTTGGCAGAAATCGAGTGCAGGGATGGGACTAGATGATCCGTAAGAAATCAATGACCAGAAGGACAAGAAATCGAGAATTTGAAATCAGTAAATTGAAGGAAGACAACATCAGCCAGAAGCTGAAGCGCCTATTCAGTCGTCTAAAGCCGCATCAGGCTGAAGCCAACAACCTATAAATCCAATACCCAGCAAACAAAACTGTTTCCTATACATAATTAAATATGGCGTCCGAAACAGTAACTAAATTGGGGGCCGAATTACCTCATTCGATATGGATTGAAATTTCAAAACATTTTGAATACAAATTGCGATCGATATTGAATAGACTAGACTCCAGGCTTTTGTGGAACTCTTACAGCTGCCCTCGTTAATTATATCGGTTTCAAAACAAATTTTCAATTTAAATGAGCGCTTGAAGGGGTGCAAAACAGGTTTAGAATTTACAAATTTCGATCGATATCGAATGCGTTAAATATACCCCAGGATTTTGTGGAACGCATACAGACGCTCCCGTTAATTATATCGGTTTGAGCACAGCTTTTTAACTTAAGAGAGCGCTTGAAGGAGTGCAAAACATCTCTGGAATTTGGAATTAAACATAATTTCATCATATAAGTCGATGGCTCTCATCGTGGGCTAAATGTCTCAGGCTCTCTGATGTATTTTCTAGCACATGAATTCTTATAAATTTTTAAAATACATGATTCTGAATTCAAATCGCCTGGAAATAAATGGTTGTGTAGAAAGAGAGGAAAGAAAGGGTGAGAGAGAGAGAGAGAGAGAGTGATAACAGTCATTAACGAATAAATATTTTCACATTAAAGTTCCAAGAATTTGTGTTTGCTGGGCAATTCTTTGCGTGTGTTGGTGTAAATCTAAAATCATAATTCATCTGTCTTTTGACTGTTACAATTTTATTGGATGCATTTGAAAATTGCAAACCAGATTGGAAATTGGTTGTGGACCTGGTTGGATACCTACACACACACATACAGACACACACATACATACATATGCACACACACATACGCAAACTGTTGCAGAAAAAAAGCATACAATTTGGTAGCAGCACATATTTTTTTCTGCTGGGCCTGGCACATGTGTCGATCAAAAGAAGACCCCCCCCCCCCTCCTAAAAAAAAAGAAAACAAGAACATTCCAAAATAAAAGAAAATGAAACAAATTTTCATAAAAAATATTTAAATATTCCGTTGGTAACGTGTCCATTTCACATGAAGAATCCATTTGATAACGAGCGAACATATTAAAAATAGTGCGCCATTATATCGAATGCACAACACACACACTCACACACACACATTCACACACACACACACACACATGCCCATTTATCGCAACAACAGCAGTTTGAAATTATGTAACGCCGCTCGCTCCTCCAGCAGCAACTCAATCATTTTCGTACCTTCACAATAAAATGAAGGCATTCGGAAAATATTAGGGTTGGATGCTGCGAGGCAAATAATAGATTCGACTAAAGGGCCAACCCCTTCCCGAGGGACGACGCGCTTGTGCCCTTTTGTAATGTCGTAGAGCAGCGTGACATCTGAACGATTTTTTTTCGCCCGCTTCATCTGAACATCGTAATTCCCTTCAAAAGCAGGAGAGCGGGTCATGCGAGGAATTTTTTGCTGCTCCAATTCTTTTCGAATTTCCCTTCGAAGCGGCCAGAATGTTCATACAGAGTATAATTTTTTCATATTAGAGAAAAGTACTTTTTGAAAAGTGCTTTTCGGGTAAAGCACATCTTGGAAAAAGTACTTTTCGGATGGAGAAAGTTTTACAAAAAGAACTCTGGATATATTTTTGGAAAAATTATTTTATGTAAAAAATATTATCAGGTAAAGTACGTACTCGTTAGAAAAAAGTACTTTTTGGATAAAGTAAATTCAAAAGAGTACTTTTCAGATAAATGTTTATTTATTTTTTGGAAAATAGTACTTTTTGCATTAAGTGCTTTTGGAAAAAATTAACGTTTTAGAAAAAGTACTATTCGGATAAAGTACTTACAAAAAAGTACGTTTCAAAACAGTACTTTTCGGATAAAGAACCTTAAAGAAATTGTGTATTCTGCATAAAATATTTTATGCGAAAAGTACTTTTCGGATAAGGTATTTATTAAAAAAGTACTTTTCGGATAAAGTACTTACAAAACAGTACGTTTCAAAACAGTACTTTTCGGATAAAGAACCTTAAAAAGATTGTGTGCTCTGGATAAAATATTTTATGCGAAAAGTACTTTTCGGATAAAGTATTTATTAAAAAAGTACCTTTCGGATAAAGTACTTACAAAAACAGTAGGTTTCAAAACAGTACTTTTCGGATAAAGAACCTTAAAAAAATTGTGTATTCTGCATAAAATATTTTATGCGAAAACTACTTTTCGGATAAAGTATTTATTAAAAAGTACTTTTCGGATAAAGTACTTACAAAACAGTACGTTTCAAAACAGTACTTTTCGGATAAAGAACCTTAAAAAAATTGTGTGTTCTGGATAAAATATTTTATATGAAAAGTACTTTTCGGATAAAGTATTTATTGAAAAAAGTACTTTTCGGATAAAGTACTTCAAGAAACTAATCTTTGGATAAAGTATTTTACATAGAAAGTAGTTTTCAGATAAAATACTTATTAAAAAAAGTACTCTTCGAATTTAAGTACTTAAAAAAAGGGGCTTTTAGGATAAAGTACTTTAAAGAAATCTTTTTATATAAAAAGTACTTGTTAAAAAAATTTACTTTTCGGATGAAGCACATTTAGGGTAAAGTACGTTTTAAAAAGTACCTTTTGCATAAAGTACACTTTGAAAAATAATTTTTCGAATAATTTTTGAAAAATAAATTCTTGTGAAAAAAGTACTTTTTGGATAAAGTACTGTTAAGAAAGCTTTTATATAAAAAGTGCTTTAAAAAAATTACTTTTCTGATGAAGTACATTTAGCTTAAAGCACATTTTAAAAAAGTGTTTTTTGGATAAAGTACACTTTGAAAAAATTAATTTTCGCATAATTTTTGAAAAAAAAATCCTGCTGAAAATAGCAATTTTCGCATGAAGTACTTAAAAAAACTCTTTTGATAAAGTATTTTATGTGAAAAGTATTTTTCGGATAAGGTACTTATTGAAAAAAGTACTTTCGGATAAGGTACTTTAAAGAAATCCTTTAGTGAATTATTTTACATAACAAGTACCTTTTAGATTTATCTTTTTTCTGGAAAAGGGTACTTTTTGGATTGAGTACGTTTTAAAAAAATGAATTTTACGGATGAAGTACGTTTTGGAAAACTACATTTTAGGTATAGTGCTTTTTAAAACAGTACTTCTTGCATAAAGTACACATTGAAAAGATTAATTTTCAGATAGTTTTTGATTGCTTTTAGGGCGAAATTCTGTTGAAAAAAGAAGTACTTTTCGGATAAAGTATTTTAAAAAAATACTCCTTAAATAAAGTATTTTATGTAAAAAGTACTTTGCAGATAAAGTACTTTACAAAAAGTACTTTAAAGAAATCTTTTGATAAATCATTTTATATAAAAAGTACTTATTTTTTTGGTAAAGGTACATTATGCATTAAGTACTTCTTCAAAAAAATTAACTTTTCACATGACGTACGTTTTTGAAAAAGTACATTTGGGGCAAAATACTTTTTAAAATAGTACTTTTGGGATAAAGTACATATAAAAAAAAATATTTTCGGTTTGTTTTTAAATTTGTTTTTTGGAAAAATTATTTTGAAAAAAGTACTTTTCATATGAAGTTACTATTACAAAAGTACTTTTCGTAAACAAGTACCTTAAAAGGTCTTTTGAAAAAGGATTTTATGGAAAAATTTCTTATTGAAAAGAGTACTTTTGGAAAAAAGTACTTTTCGGATAAAGTACTATTACAAAAGTACATTTCGCTCAAAGTACTTTAAAAATATTCTTTTGTAAAAGTACTTTATGTAAAAAGTTCTTGTTGAAAAAAGTACTTTTTGGACAAAGTACTTAAGAAAAGATTTTTCGGTTAAAGTACTCTTTAGAAAAATCACTTTTTCGCAAAGTTTAAAAAAAAACTACTCTCTAAATAAACTAGATTTTTAAAAAGGTGTTTTTGGAACAAAGTAATTTTTGTAAAAAGTACTTTTCCCGTAAAGTGCATTTTGGAAAAAAATAACGTTTCGGTTAAAGTACTTTTTGGAAAAAGCACATTTCGGATAAAGTACTTATTGGAAAAAGTATTTTTCAGAAAAAAGTACTTTTTAAAAATCTACCTGCCTGGTAAAGTACTTTTTTTCATTAATTCTTTTTCTTTAGGCATACATATAAATATATATCTGCGATGAAGCTTTTGGTACTCCGATATACACTGAAAAAACCCCGTTTTGTTTCGTTCTCAGCAAACCGATCTCGATGCTCATCTTCCACTTGTCCGTATTCAAATCATGTGGTGTGTTGTGCAAATAAGCAAAAATAATTATTCCTAAAATATTTCGTACCACAAAGAGAGATAAATTTTTCTTTCAATAGTTACACGAACGACCCTATTGTAGAAAGTGCAAGCAAAAAAAAAAAAAAATTAAGCAAAATCACTGCTGAAGTATTCGTTGATGTTCTGCTCCAAAAAATATGACCGTATTAGTGGAGTGAACAAATCGAAATGGCTTATCGTCTGTCATTTATGGCCGTTACACAATTGTTGTACATTTAGGGCGTGGAGGGGGGCTGTTGGTGGATGTGTTTGTTGGCCGGTTTGGTTACTTGTTTGGACAGTTGTTGGGGGAGGGTTGCATGCAGAAACTGTCTGTGCATGCATCCGCATGAACACACGGAATGGACACTCACGCCAGAGTCCTGCACTGAATGATGGTCAATAAATTTGGTATTTTTGAAAATGGTTGCACATTTTCGAACGTGGCACATTCATAATTTCCACATATCAAAAAGATATGAAATAAATAAATAAATGAAATGAGAAGAAAAGAAAGATGGAAATAAATTATACGCTTTCAAGGAGAAACGGAATAATAAAAAGAAGAGGGATGCCATTCAGGCGAATTTAGTTTTAAAGGGGCCCAAGTAAATATCGTTAAATGTATTTGAACTGGAAATAAGTTTCTGTTTTCTAAATTTCAGCTTTTAAAAGTACTAAAAAGATCATTAAAAAATTGTTTTACACAATCCATTTGCTGGTTGCAAAAACTCCGATCTGGCAAGGCTGTCAGCTGTTAAATATCTGTCATATCGAGTGTCAGTTATGTAATGAAAAGCTTTCCGTATGGGAATACGAATTGTTTTACCACCGAAGAATGCGTGAAAATAGTTATACAACTTTTGATCAAAGCTTAGCCACATAATGAGCCATACGGACTGACTGTGGTCGGAACTGTGCGTCATCGCAGTGGATGATCTGTAGAGCATTTTGTGAATAGATAATTTATTGAAGAAGATATTATCATAAAATATATTTTTTCGAAAGGAAGCTTTTAAGAAAACAAGTACTTTTTAAAAAGTGTTTTTTAAAAAAGTACTTTTTAAAAAAGTACTTCTTAAATAAGTACTTTTTAAAAAAATACTGCTTGACAACAGCATCTTTAGAATAGATTACTGTTGAAAAAAGTGCCTTGTGAAAGAAGTACTTTTTGAGAAAAGCACTTTTTGAAAAAAAGTACCATTGGGTAAAGTACATTTTTTAAAAAGTACCTTTCGAAAAAGTACATTCTGAAAAATTTTTTTTTTTTTTAATTATTATAGAGGCTTTTTGAAAAGATACTTCATGGAAGAATATATTTTTATAAGGAAAAGTACTAACACCGTCCCTGAAAAAAATATTCCTGCAAAAAAGTACCTTTTGAAAAGAGCACCTTTTGATAGAAGTAATTAATGAGAAGATGCTCTTTTGAAGAAGGTATTTTAAAAGAGAACTTTCAAGGAAAGCTGCTTATATCCGCTTGGAAAAAGTACTTTCTTAAAAAAGTACTTTTTGAAAACAGTACCTTTTGAAAAGATGAATCTTTGAAAGAAGTATTTTTTGTAAAGAGCACTTTGTGAAAGAAGAACTTTTTGAAAAAGCACTTTCTGAAATAGTACTTTTCGAATAAGTACTTTTCGAAAAAGTACTTTTCCAAAAAGTACTTTTTAAGAAAGCTGTTTTCCAAAAACTATTATAGAAGCTTTTTCAAAAGATACTTTATTGAAGAATATATTTTTAAAAGGAAAAGTACTTACAATGCCCCTGAAAAAAGTATTATTGTAAAAAAGTACCCTTTGAAAACAGCACCTTTTTTACTTCGAAAGAAGTAATTTATGAAAAGATACTCTATGGAAGAAGGTATTTTAATATGGAACTTTTAAGGAAAATTTTATTACGCCCCCTTTTGAAGAAGGCCTTTTTTAACAAAATTTCTTATGGAAAAGAGAGCCTTTTGAAATTATTACCATTAGAATAAAGTACTTTAAAAAAAAAGTATTTTCTGACAAAAGGACTGTATGAAAAAAGTACTTTTTGGGAAAATTCGTGAATTTTTTTTCTGAAATAGTAATTTTTGAAAAAACGTACTTTTCGGGAAAATACTTTTTTAAGAAAACGTACTATTTTGATATATTATTTTTTACAAAAAGGTACATCCTGCAAAATTTACTCAACACAAAAAGCACTTTTCACAACAAGTACATGGTATAAAGAGTTCCTTTTAGAAAAAGTACTTTTTATAAAATGTACTTTTTGATAAAAAGAAAGTAAGAACGACTTTTTGAAAAAAGTACTATCGAGGAAAATATTTATTGAAAAAAGAGTGTATTTGAATTAGAACTTTTTGAAAAAAGTACTTTCCATATAAGGTGCTTTATACAAAATGTACTTTTAGTAAAAATTACACGGTACTAAAAATTAAAAAAAAAAAAAAAATTAAAGTTGCTGTTCGAAAAAGTACTTTAAAAAGTTTTTTCTTTTGGAAAAAGTACCCTTAACAAAATGTACTTTTTGGATAAAAGTTGATTTTGAAAAAAGTACTTTAGGAAAAAAGCACTTTTTGGAAAAGGTACTTTTTGCAAAAAGTGCAATTTTTAGATAAAAGTAGCTTTTCAAAAAAGTACTTTAACAAAGTTTTTTTTTTTTTTTGGAAAAAGTACCTTTAATAAAATGTACTTTTTGGATAAAAGTTGATTTTGAAAAAAGTACTTAAGGAAAAAGGCACTTTTTGGAAAAGGTACTTTTTGCAAAAAGTGCAATTTTTAGATAAAAGTAGCTTTTCAAAAAAGTACTTTAACAAAGTTTTTTTTTTTTTTTTTGGAAAAAGTACCTTTAATAAAATGTACTTTTTGGATAAAAGTTGATTTTGAAAAAAGTACTTAAGGAAAAAGGCACTTTTTGGAAAAGGTACTTTTTGCAAAAAATGCAATTTTTAGATAAAAGTAGCTTTTCAAAAAAGTACTTTAAAAAAGTTTTTTTTTTTTTTTTGGAAAAAGTACCTTCAATAAAATGTACTTTTTAGATAAAAGTTGATTTTGAAATAAGTACTTTAGGAAAAGATCACTTTTTGGAAAAGGTACTTTTTGCAAAAAGTGCAATTTTTAGATAAAAGTTGCTTTTCAAAAAAGTACTTTAAAAAGTTTTTTCTTTTGGAAAAAGTACCCTTAACAAAATGTACTTTTTGGATAAAAGTTGATTTTGAAAAAAGTACTTTAGGAAAAAAGCACTTTTTGGAAAAGGTACTTTTTGCAAAAAGTGCAATTTTTAGATAAAAGTTGCTTTTCAAAAAAGTAATTTAAAAAGTTTTTTTTTTTTTTTTTAAAAAAGTACCTTCAATAAAATGTACTTTTTAGATAAAAGTTGATTTTGAAATAAGTACTTTAGGAAAAGATCACTTTTTGGAAAAGGTACTTTTTGCAAAAAGTGCAATTTTTAGATAAAAGTTGCTTTTCAAAAAAGTACTTTAAAAAGTTTTTTCTTTTGGAAAAAGTACCCTTAACAAAATGTACTTTTTGGATAAAAGTTGATTTTGAAAAAAGTACTTAAGGAAAAAGGCACTTTTTGGAAAAGGTACTTTTTGCAAAAAATGCAATTTTTAGATAAAAGTAGCTTTTCAAAAAAGTACTTTAACAAAGCTTTTTTTTTTTTTTTGGAAAAAGTACCTTTAATAAAATGTACTTTTTGGATAAAAGTTGTTTTTGAAAAAAGTACTTTAGGAAAAAAGCACTTTTTGGAAAAGGGGCTTTTTGCAAAAAATTCAATTTTTAGATAAAAGTAGCTTTTCAAAAAAGTACTTTAACAAAGTTTTTTTTTTTTTTTTTTGGAAAAAGTACCTTTAATAAAATGTACTTTTTGGATAAAAGTTGATTTTGAAAAAAGTACTTAAGGAAAAAGGCACTTTTTGGAAAAGGTACTTTTTGCAAAAAGTGCAATTTTTAGATAAAAGTAGCTTTTCAAAAAAGTACTTTAACAAAGTTTTTTTTTTTTTTTTGGAAAAAGTACCTTTAATAAAATGTACTTTTTGGATAAAAGTTGATTTTGAAAAAAGTACTTAAGGAAAAAGGCACTTTTTGGAAAAGGTACTTTTTGCAAAAAGTGCAATTTTTAGATAAAAGTAGCTTTTCAAAAAAGTACTTTAACAAAGTTTTTTTTTTTTTTTTGGAAAAAGTACCTTTAATAAAATGTACTTTTTGGATAAAAGTTGATTTTGAAAAAAGTACTTAAGGAAAAAGGCACTTTTTGGAAAAGGTACTTTTTGCAAAAAATGCAATTTTTAGATAAAAGTAGCTTTTCAAAAAAGTACTTTAAAAAAGTTTTTTTTTTTTTTTTTGGAAAAAGTACCTTCAATAAAATGTACTTTTTAGATAAAAGTTGATTTTGAAATAAGTACTTTAGGAAAAGATCACTTTTTGGAAAAGGTACTTTTTGCAAAAAGTGCAATTTTTAGATAAAAGTTGCTTTTCAAAAAAGTACTTTAAAAAGTTTTTTCTTTTGGAAAAAGTACCCTTAACAAAATTTACTTTTTGGATAAAAGTTGATTTTGAAAAAAGTACTTTAGGAAAAAAGCACTTTTTGGAAAAGGTACTTTTTGCAAAAAGTGCAATTTTTAGATAAAAGTTGCTTTTCAAAAAAGTAATTTAAAAAGTTTTTTTTTTTTTTTTTTTAAAAAGTACCTTCAATAAAATGTACTTTTTAGATAAAAGTTGATTTTGAAATAAGTACTTTAGGAAAAGATCACTTTTTGGAAAAGGTACTTTTTGCAAAAAGTGCAATTTTTAGATAAAAGTTGCTTTTCAAAAAAGTACTTTAAAAAGTTTTTTCTTTTGGAAAAAGTACCCTTAACAAAATGTACTTTTTGGATAAAAGTTGATTTTGAAAAAAGTACTTAAGGAAAAAGGCACTTTTTGGAAAAGGTACTTTTTGCAAAAAATGCAATTTTTAGATAAAAGTAGCTTTTCAAAAAAGTACTTTAACAAAGTTTTTTTTTTTTTTTTTGGAAAAAGTACCTTTAATAAAATGTACTTTTTGGATAAAAGTTGTTTTTGAAAAAAGTACTTTAGGAAAAAAGCACTTTTTGGAAAAGGTGCTTTTTGCAAAAAATTCAATTTTTAGATAAAAGTAGCTTTTCAAAAAAGTACTTTAACAAAGTTTTTTTTTTTTTTGGAAAAAGTACCTTTAATAAAATGTACTTTTTGGATAAAAGTTGATTTTGAAAAAAGTACTTAAGGAAAAAGGCACTTTTTGGAAAAGGTACTTTTTGCAAAAAATGCAATTTTTAGATAAAAGTAGCTTTTCAAAAAAGTACTTTAAAAAAGTTTTTTTTTTTTTTTGGAAAAAGTACCTTTAATAAAATGTACTTTTTGGATAAAAGTTGATTTTGAAAAAAGTGCTTTAGGAAAAAAACACTTTTTGGAAAAGGTACTTTTTGCAAAAAATACCTTTTGAAGGAATTACTTTTTGGTTAAGTACCTTGTTTAAATTTAAAGTCATGAATTCTTAAAGAATGAATTGCCAGAGAAAAATTTCCTTCTCTTTTTTTATAAGGGTTTTTTAAAGTATTCATGCATGCATACACACACACATATTCGATATACAACACAAGCGTACACATGTTTTTGTGACAGCCGAGTCAGTCCCACTTGTCTTGTTTCGGGGGTCATCATTTAATGTCACACTGTTGATTACGTTGATGCCCAGCAATTGTCGTTCTTTTGTTTCAGCATCATAAATCGTTGTTCCAATTATCTCATTTGTCGTTGATTAAAATAATCTCTGGTTCCTGTTAATATATTTCATAAATATGATCCCTTCATGGATCAAATCAATAACAAACGAAAAAATACACACAAAATAATATTTCGTTTTGATTTTTCTTTTTCATTTCAAATTCGTTGGTTTTCAAACAAACTCGTATGACACTCACTTACACACACACACTCACACACACATATTCGTCTGTACATGACAATTCTCTGGAGTGCAATTTTATTGGAATTCACTTGAAACGACTAATAAAAAGAATATGGAAAATAAAAATAAATAAATAATAAAAAAACAATCGCCTGGTATTCCGGCCCATTAAAAAAATAAAAATAAGAATAATTTTGTTTTTTCAACTTAAAGTCTAACTGAATTTGAAATGGTTGACAAACGGACATGCAACTAAATGCGAGTCAATAAAACTGGAAATCAACCCAAATAAATCGGCCAACCCACCAACAAGAATGTCTGCCAGCGGACCGCGCTAACCAGCGAAACAGTTGCCTTCATTTTGCAGTGCAACACACAAGAAAACGGGAGACGGACAGACGGACGGATCGACGGACGGACGGACTGACAGTTGCAGTTCAATTCGTTTCGAAATCTTATCATTTAAATGCCAGCAATCCATGAAATAAAAATTATTTCACTTGATTTTAGCTAAAATTATTTATTTCTATCTTCTCATACACTTGAGAAACTGTTAACACGCTTGATTAAATATTTTTTCTCTTTTTTTTTTGGAACAATTACAGAAGACTTGGGTTGGCTGAATTAATTAAAAATTATATATATTTTCTAATTTCTCATACACCTGAGACACTGTTAACGCGCCGAATTAAATATATCTTATTATATATTTATTTAAAGTAACAAGAGAAAATATGTGGGCCAAATTTATTATAAATTATAAATATTTTCTATCGTCTTGTACACCTGAGAAAATTTTAGCGCGCCAGCTTAAATATATCTTTATTTTATTTTATTTTATTTTATTTTATTTTATTTTATTTTATTTTTTAATAATTGCAAGAAATATGTTGGCTAAATTTATTAAAAATTTTGCCCTTTTGCTATCTTTCCATACACTTGAGAAACTGTTAACGCGCTTGATTATATAGTTTTTTTATTTGTATTTTTTTCAAATAATTACAAAAATGTTATGTTGGCTAAATTTATTAAAAATTATGCTCTTTTCCTATCTTCCCATACACCTCGAAATCTGTTGACGCGCCAGATTGAATATGTTTTATATTATTTTATCTTTTAAATAATTGCAAGAAATAGATTCTGGGAAATAATTACAAAAATATATGTTGGCTATATTTATTAAAAATTATATAAGTTTTCCATAGTATCACACACCTGAGAAATTGTTAACGCGCTTAATTAAATATATTTTAATACTTTTTTTTTTCAAATAATTAAAAAAAAATTATGTTGGCTAAATGTACTAAGAATTAAAGAATTTTTCTATCTTCTCACACACCTGAGAAACTGTTGACGCGCCAGACTAAAAATATTTTTATAGCATTTTTCTTTTAAATAATTCCAAAAATATATGTTGACTAAATTGAATTAAAAAATTATGCTCATTTGCTATCTTCGCAGACACCTCGGAATCTGTTAACACGCTTGATTAAATATTTTTTTTTATATACATTTTCTGTTTTCAAATAATTACAAAAAGATTATATTGACTAATATTTTTTAAAACTTATGTAATTTTCCTATCTTCTTATACACCTGAGAAACTGTTAACGCGGCAGTTTAAATATTTTTTTATAATTTTTTTTTTTAAATAATTGCATGAAATATGTTGACCAAATTTTATTATAAATTATATATATTTTCTATATTTTCCTACACCTGAGAAACTGTTAACGCGCTTTATATTTTGTATATAATTTTTTTTTTGAAATAATTACAAACATATTATGTTGGCAAAATTTTTTAAATATTATATTAGTTTTCTATATTCTCCTACACCTGGTACACTATTAACGTGCTCGATTAATATTTTTTATTTTTATATTTTGAAAATTGTTAAAAAAAATATGCTGGCTAAATTGAATAAAAATTTTATATTTCTTCTATCGTCTCACACACCTGGAAATCGGTTAACGCGCTGGAATGTTGTTTTTATATATAAAAATTTTTACAAAAATTATATATGTCGGCCAGCAACTGAATGCAGAACGCAGACTTATAAAAAAGTTTATAAAATCTACCAACTTTCACAAACTTTTTTACAAGTGGGATAAATAAAAGGACAGAGTTGCATTTATGCACATTCTTTTACTCCCGAATTTTGTCACAGAATTTAAATTACAATTAAAATAAGTTGTAAAAAAATAACAAAAATTCTTTTTTCAAATTCGTTTAGTTATTTAAAGAAAAAATTGGACACTCTTAATGCAAAAGCCCGTCCTCACAGGTAGAGGTGTAGCATGTCTCTGCGTTATTATACATATTCAATAATTGTCTTTATATCTCTTTTAATACTTGATTATTTCTTGTTTATTCCATTTAAATAAATATATTTTTATTTATGCTTTTTTCTCTTGTCTTATTTTGTTGTTGTTTTTGTTGCTGTTTTTTCTACAGTCTTGTCTCAAATTTGTCCGTTACTAATTGGATTTATTAAAATAAAATTTATTATGTTACGCTCACTTAAAAATGAATTTATTTACGATTTTAATACAATTATTTTTCAATACAAAGAAAAGCATTCTGTTCTTCCATAATGAGAATGGTATCGTTTAAATTTGAATTGGTTAGAGATGTGCGTGTGTGTGTGTGTGACATCTTTATAGAGGTCTTGAATATATGGAGATACGCGTTGATCTTCTGGTGTCAAAGAAAGTTGTAGATTATGGATTTTCTTAATTAAGAGGAAAAATCAAATGAAAAGAATGAAAAAAGGAAAATATTTTATGAATAAATTGGAATAAATTAAAATTAAAGGGTGTTTTATTAAGGGCTTTCTGTTTTAAAATTTAAATAAAAGAAGTGTTTTTTTTTTAATTGGCTTAAAAGATTAAATTGTTGCCCTTTTGGGTGCAACATAACCTCAATAAAATGTTGCTCATGATTTCTGTGGTTGGAACTCTTCCGCTGTGGCCAATTTTTGCTGACTCTGGCATATAAATTAGGCTCATCGCATGGAACAAAAAATTCAAAATTATAGGACTTGAAAAAAAATATATCAAACGGCAACACTGGTATTGCCTTCAGTTTGATACACTTCTCGTATACTTTTTTATAACAAAATTTGCTACAAATAGAAACTTCATTATAGAAATTGACTAAGAAAAACAAAACGATACGCGAATACTGACGATGACAGAGTACACTGAGAGAAAATTATAGAAATTAAAAATTTGTCATGAGCGAAATCTTGAAATAAAATGCAATTTTTTTAATCTTAGAGTTGTTGTTGGTGAAATTTTTGAAAATCGGTAGGTTATTTGTGCTCCACCCCGTTTTTGAGAAATCGAGTTGTTCTCAGATCTCCACGTTTTGAGGTCCTGGAAAGCGTACCTCACTAGTTTTGAGAGGGCGCCACGATATCTGCGTGTTTTATGATCTCCTGCTCAAATCACCCAATTGTCAAAATATTCCCTCATCCGTCCTTCCCTGCGTCAGTAGCTCTTTAATTATTTCTGTTGAAAGGTTTTTTTTTCTTTTCTTATAAGTGCTTATTTCCAGGGCTGGCAATCAGCCGGTGTTACTGCTGCTGCTGCTGTTAAATTTATTCGAGTCTGGTTTATTCATCTTTTATGTTTAAAATTTTGGAGGTATTGGCTCTACCCCGCCTTGGAGAAATCGAGTTGTCGAGTTGTTATCTACGTTTTGAGGTCCTGGAAAGCGTATTACACTAGTTTTGAGAGGGCGTCACGATGTCTGTGTGTGTATGAATTCTTTTATGATCTCCTGATCAAATCACTCACTTGATAAAACGTTCTCTAACTCATCCGGCTGCCTCTGCGTCAGTAACGTTTTTATTATTTTTTTACATTTTTATTTTAATAAATTCTTATTTCCAGGGCTGGCAATCAGCCAGTGTTTATGCTGCTGCTGCTGCTGCTGTTAAATTTATTCGAATTTGGTTTATTCATCTTTTTAATTCTCATGATTTTAATATTTTCATCTATTTTGTTATTGTTATTAGCAGCCTTCATAAATATGCTATTTTATTGCTATTCCCCCATTGTGCACTGATTAGTTTAAATTATCATCTCTTCTCCCGTTCTGGTTGGTCCTCAACTTTGTATTCATTTTCTTTATACATTTTTTTCCCACTTCTTTTTATTTCATTTGGATTTTGGTTTTATTGAAATTGAACACATTTTATGGCCAACACATTTAAGCCGCCAATAATATCCGTATTAGCGCAAGAAATATAGATATGAATTATGGTTAAAATGTTGTTGTTCAGACTTGAGTAAAATACTTTTAAAATTCAAAAATGAAAAAATATTTTTAATATTTAATTTGAGTTCATTCAGACAAACAAAAATGACGTTAACAGCTCTTAACAAATTAAAGTTTTTACGATGACGTTCAAAACGATGTGCTCTTTTCTTCTGTGGAAGATGTTGAGAGACGCTGATTTTACGAGACGTAAAAATTTAATAAAGTTGTTTATTTTGTTTTATTTATTTTTTTGTTAAGTTGTGAAAACAATAACAATATTTTATTGATTTATATTGTGGGGCTTAAGAGCCGGAAATCGTGATTGTTTTTTCTTTATGTGAAAATTATTTGGTTTTCAAGTTGGAAAAAATGGCCATTTTAAAAATATCAGACAAAAAAGGGGGCTAAAGATGTTTAGCAAAAAAGGTGGCAACTAATGCGTTAAACATTTAGCGGTTTTAGACGGTATGGCAAGGCCATCAGCTGTTATTTGCCGGGTTATTTAATTGAAGAAAACTCTGTCATTTAATAATATGGATTGTTTAACTACGAAAAACGCTTAAAGTTAAAGGAAAAAATTGTTTCAAGTGCAGAAGCTCAGGCATGGCGAATTTGCCACCAGCACGCCGTGATTGTGGCCATCAACATGCACAACCTGCGTTGGATGGAGTAGCCAAGATTATAATAAATCACAAGCGACTAGCAACGTTACAGATAAATTCAAGCCTGTGCATTATCGCAGTGAACGCAGTGCCACAAACAGCGCGTCTGTACGTGAAAGAGTGGCGCATGATCTGAATTTATCAACTCCTCGACGTTCTCGGCAACAGGGCCGCTGTTACGGCTCAGCGATTTTCGCAAGAGCTTTTCTGCCATTCACATATTCTCAGCTCTCTTTTGAAAAACTCGTAACACTTGGTAAACATATTTCTGACCTACTAGCAGAGTTGCCAGATTGTAATTTGAATGATTCATAAATCCCGAAATAACTGAATCGTTGGCCCGGTTGTTTGGCTTGTAGCGCCATCTGGTTGCAACCCAAAGTCAATATAAGCCGAAACATCGCTTTTCATAGTTTGGTAACGCAGAGAGTTCACAGTGACGTTGTTTCCTCGCTCATATAAAATTTAAAAAAAAAATACTGCCCCATGATAACGCCTAACCACAAACCGTATCAAACGATCACTTTCTGTGGATGTAATAAATTTTCGAGGACTGTTTACGGATTTCCTGAGCCCCATCTGACCCTCGATAATTTCTTTTGCTTCCATTAATCGCTTAATTGAAGTTGGGCCTCATCAATACAGATGATTTTGTTGCAAAATTCGTTCCGTCCTTCCAACAGTCAATTCACAAACGCTCAACGCGAAAGCAATAATCGCTGGGCCTTAATTCTCGAAGAAGTTGAAATTTACAGCAGCGCAGTTGAAAATCTTCTTGAAAAATGTTGCCCAATTGTTGCGAACGTTAACCAGTTGACATGTTCCAGACGCATTCTCAACGCTTTGCTGTACAGGGGTTATGATTGAATCACTCCAGCTACTGCGAGTAAATTGTTTTGATCTGTTGTCAGCAACAGTAACGTAAATCTCGAATTAAGCGATTAAATTGACCCTGGAGGTGTCTAGGAAAAGCAACATGACTTTTACGAAGTGATATAGAGAAATTTTCAGCATTTTGAGAGCAAATTTTTACGGTTAAAATTCTTTGTTCTGCAGTGTAGTGTTGCATTAGCGAGATTTCTTAATTTCTTGCTAAATGTTAAAGTATGGCAACTCCATTGTTGACATTTCTCAATTTGACAGGCAATTTTTCTTACCTTCAACTTGAAACGCGACTTTTTTAAGAATAATCATTTAAAATTCTACGAAATCACAACGTGTTTTTGATTGGACTAGGAAAGATGTGGCAACCTTGGATTCATAATGCAATCACCGTACACGTCCTTTTTTAAACACGCAATTTTCGGGCGTACACACGAAGTTTTTTAATGTTTCGTGTACTGAACATTGTACCTCTTTGACCCCTGGTCAGTGAAATTTCCTCTGTCTGCCTTAGGAAAAATCTGGCAACCTTGAATCCATAATACAATTATCGTTTGTGACGTTTAAAAATTACAAAATTGTTTTGCGAACACAACGAAGCTTTTTGTTCAACGAAGCTTTTTGTTCAACCCCAGGCCAGCGAAATTTCCCCTGTCTTTCCTTTCAATCCGTGTTTGCAAAGACGAGCCACTTTCAAAATTTATAGGGTTTTTTGGATGATTTAATTAAATATTTTTTTTTTTTACACAAAATCAGATAAACTTTTTATCAATTTAAAATTCTTAGTTCAACTTATTTGCAACTTCTCTAACTTGTTTTAATCTTTCAAAAAAAAAAAAAAAAAAAACAGCTGGGGAACTGTGAAAATCATGCAAATACATGTTCGAAACAGGGGTACCAACATAAAAATTCAATAAAATTGAATGTAGTTTGACTACGACTTTTGAAAATTTATATATTTTGAACGGACCTCCTGGTATTCAACAGTGAAACAGTTTTATCTGTTACCTCCCACTGAAAATCGTCCCAGTCTGAACACCCTAAATTATTCAATCCAATTACTTGCAAATACATGTTCGAAACAGGGGTACCAACATAAAAGAAGTGCAATTGAATGTAGTTTGACTACGACTTTTGAAAATTTATATATTTTGAACGGACCTCCTGGTATTCAACAGTGAAACAGTTTTATCTGTTACCTCCCACTGAAAATCGTCCCAGTCTGAACACCCTAAATTATTCAATCCAATTACTTGCAAATACATGTTCGAAACAGGGGTACCAACATAAAAGAATTGTAATTGTAATGTCATCGCGACATTTGAAAATTTATATATTTTGAGCGGGCCTACTCGAAAATGGTCCCAGTTTGAACACCCCTAATCATTCAAACCGGTTCCTTGAGGAGAATATTTGATTAAAAAACTGATTTTTCAGCCTTTATAATTTATCGAGTGCAACAATAAATCTGCGTTAATAATAAACAGCAAATCTTACAATTTCCTTAGCTCCTTTTACTACCATCCCTCGTGCTGGTAACGGTAGTGCTACTGGGGCATCACTTGTTAGTGTTGCATGTACGTGCAGGCATGTTTAACAATAGAGTGTATGTTGATGTGGTAGCGTTGGTTACCCTCTTGGGATTGTTGTTGCGGTGAAGAGTCTCAAGTAAATTAAAAGCCACTCACCCTTCCATAAAACAAACAAACACACACACACACACACACACAATCATGCAATAAGACATGCAGCTGCTTGCATGCTATTCTATGAAATATCATTATGATTATAACGTCATCATCATGATCATCATCTGCATCATATTCGGTGTCAGTAACAATAAAACAATTTTACAAGAATATAACCCGCATACCCCTTCCCCTCCCCCACCCCCTTCAAACTTAAAGTGGCAAACAGGGCGGCACAGAACAAGTGGAAATGAGAGAGAGATGGTCAGGGGAAAACTCAATTATAACAATCTGTTCAGATTTGCTTGATTGCGGCGAGGAAAGATGTTAAGGAAAAAATAATAAAAATAAAAAAAAAAAGAAGGAACTAGAAAAGTTCGATTAACTGTTTTGTACGATTTCCATCCCCTTCTAAAATTTATGAGCGCTCATTCGATAAGAAATTCTCAACAACGAATTCAATTCTATGCCACCGCTTGTGTTCTGAATTCTCGCCAAGTGATTAAAACAAATGAAATACAAAAACTTGTTTGACAAACTGTAGCTCCAGTGGTCGCGGCTTGTAGTTTTGTAACAAATTTCAACACACAAAAAACTTTAGGCCAACAACAATAACAACAACAATTTTTATAACATCTTTTTTGACTTAACAAAATAGAGGAAGACAATTAAATACTCCGTAAATGAAATGAAATAAAATGAAATAAAATAAAATTCACAGAGAAAACGAAAACGAACTGTGGAGTCCTGGAATGGAAAACTGCTGGTGCGCTGGATAATCAAAACTGTTCGTTTAACAAGAGATTATTTAATTACAATTTTCCCGTTTTAAATGCAGAGACAACTTTTATGGAATTATTATGTGGCGATAAGACTTCAGCATCCCTTAAAGCGCCCAAATGGGTTTAATGTGTTGTAGTTGCAACCCTCGTTAAAGCGATTCGTGTTTCACTGTTTTGTAGGGATTTCGCATGTCAACAAGAAGATAATAAATAATTGCAGATTAATTTTGGAGATTAATTTGGGAGATTATTTTCCCGATATCTTTTTAATTGCAATCAGAAGAATCTGATTTAACAAATTCTACGAAACTCGTTTGCAAGCAAAAGTGAAAGTAAAAAGAAACGACCCGCCTTTTTGTGTTCTTTTCTAAAAGGGTGTTAATTTTTCCATATAACAAATCACACTTTAAACGACTTTTAAATTTATTGCGGCTCTATGCTCTCGGCAAACAGCGCAGCAAAACAGCTGACTTTTATTTACATGAGAACTATCGTTATCGATAACCGCAGTTATCGATAATGACAGCATGAGACAGCTCCTGCCGATAGTTGTAGCCTTTTCTTGCTTAATATCCGGATTTCTTAGGGATCGCTTCATGCGAATTATTATACACGGACTCTTCTCATCAAACTAGTTCAAGGTCGATTCAGGTGTAGCTCAAGTCTCCCTAATCCCTATAAAAAGGTTCTTCTTAGAAAAAGTACTTTTTCAAAGTCATACATATTTGATATATAAATTTTAAAAATTGTAATTGTAAGGATACGTATTAATTTCAAGAAAAGTTTTTAAAAATATACTTTTTCGAAAAAAGTACTATTTGGGAAAAGTACTTTTTAGAAAAAGTATTTTTTCAGAATCATAAATTTTTAATATATAAATTTTTAAAATGGCAATCGTAAGGATATGTATTAATTTGAAGAAAAGTTTTCAAAAACGTAGTTTTTCCAAAAAAGTACTTTTTGAGAAAAGTACTTTTTGAAAAAAGTACTTGACCATTTTTAATATATAAATTTTTAAAATGCCAATTGTAAAGATACGTATTAATTTGAAGAAAATTTTTTAAAAAGGCAATTTTTCGAAAAGTACTTTTGAGAAAAAGTACTTTTTAGAAAAAGTACTTTTTCAAAATCAAACATTTTTAATATATAAATTTTTAAAATGGCAATTGTAAGGATACGTACTAATTTGAAGAAAAGTTTTTAAAAATATACTTTTTTGAAAAAAATACTATTTGGGAAAAGTACTTTTTAGAAATAGTATTTTTTCAGAATCATAAATTTTTAATATATAAATTTTTAAAATGCCAATTGTAAAGATACGTATTAATTTGAAGAAATTTTTTTAAAAAGGCAATTTTTCGAAAAGTACTTTTGAGAAAAAGTACTTTTTAGAAAAAGTACTTTTTCAAAATCAAACATTTTTAATAAATACATTTTTAAAATTGCTATAGTAAGGATGCGTATTAATTTAAAGAAAAGTTTTTAAAAATATACTTTTTCGAAAAAAATAGTATTTTTGAAAAGTACTGTTTAGAAAAAGTACTTTTTCAGAATCATAAATTTCTAATATATAAATTTTTAAAATGGCAATCGTAAGGATATGTATTAATTTGAAGAAAAGTTTTCAAAAACGTAGTTTTTCCAAAAAAAAGTACTTTTTGAGAAAAGTACTTTTTGAAAAAAGTACTTGATCATTTTTAATATATAAATTTTTAAAATGCCAATTGTAAAGATACGTATTAATTTGAAGAAAAGTTTTTAAAAAGGTACTCTTTCGCAAAAGTACTTTTTCTAAAAAGTACGTCTTGGCAAAAGTACCTTTTTCAAAATGTATGTTTAAAGAAAAGAAACTTTAATCACAATATATATTGTTTTTAATATGTACTTTTTTAATATGGTACTTTTAAAAAAAGGGGTTTTTATATTAGAAGGAGTACTCCAGGAGGTCCTTTTTGAAAAAAGGCTCTGTTCGAAAAAAGTCATTTTTTAAAGAACAGATACTTTTTGGAAATATTATATATTTTAAATATCTAAAAAAATTATTTGGAAAAAATGTACATTTTAGACTTGCCACCATATTGACAATGACACCATCAGGGAATAGGAAAAAAAGAGTTTTTAGGAAGTACTTTTTAGAAATAGTTGTTTATTTAAGCAAATACGTTTGGGAATGAATACTTTTTGGAAAAGGCAATTTTTGGAAAAAGTACTTTTTGGAAAAGGTACTTTTTGGAAAAAGTACTTTTTGGAAAAAGTACTTTTTGAAAACATTACATTTTTTAATGAGCAGATACTTTTTGGAAAATGTATTTCTTTTATAAGTTAAAAAAAAATATTTTTTGAAAAGTAAACGCTCAAATGTCCGTGTCGATATGTGACGAGGCACTTATTCACAATAACTTTTCCTTAATAACAAACAGGGAGTAGGAAAAAAGAGTACATTTTGAGAAAACTTTTTTTTTTTTTTTTTTTTAAAGGGAAAAACTAATTATTTGGAAAAGACACATTTACAAAAAGTACTTTCACGAAGAAGTACTTTTTGCAAAAAGTACTTATTTTAAATGGGCATTTTTCAGAAAAAGTATGCAAGATCCTATTGTTGGCGTTGGGTTTCTTTTTAAACTGCTTTAGGACTTAATAGAATACAGAGCGATGTTATGAATTCCTCGCGGCTTGACTCGCTGCGTCAGGTGGGTCTTAAACGTAAATTACTTTACGTAGCGAATTGAAGATAAATTGAAATGCTATTTTCCACACTTTCGTTTACAGCAGCGATACTTTCTTCAGCACGAACATTCTCACGATATACTGGCGTTGCTGCAAGTCTTAGAGAACATGTAGTTTGAAATATGTTAGGAATTTGACTTATGGCGTGGCCGCATGCACTCAAATATGTTCCACAAAACACCATGAAGTCGTTTATAACTTGCGCGAATTGAGGGTTAATTTTGAAAATCAGTCTGTATGTTTTGAAATCTCAAATCAATCTATTCGTAACGATTTCCTAGAGTTTGTGGATCAAAAATGTTAAAGAAGGAGAGCACTGTTGAGTCTTTTGTAAATTTTAAGGGACACCCTAATTTATTTATTATTAAATTCAATTGAAATTGAGAGGCTGGAAATCGTAGCGTGCTTTATTTATAAATAAATATAAAATATATATAATTTTGCTCAGCAGAGCAGAACAACTGTTTTGGAAAGCCGCCACACTTTTCAGTACTCTTGTGTATTTTGGCGTTTCATTTGGGTTATTTGGAGGCTTTTATTTAGAAAAATTTTATTACGAAGCGAGAGTATACGAGAACTGTATCACCATTAACACTCAATCGATGTCAGTGTTGCCGCTTCGATTATACTCCTCGTGTATTATTTGCAACATTTACTAAATAATTTTGTTAGCAGGCATCTCTTTATTCTTGAATCCATATTCAAGAGGACACAAATCAAACCACAATAACAAATTAAAGTTCATATACTCACACACACACACACATACACACACAAACGAACAACAAGAAAACAAACGCTGCTTTGAAGAGCATCATTAATTTGTTAGAGGAAGATTATCGATTTTTATTATTATTAATGGCCAATAATTTCTGGCTGCAATAAAAATTTCGAAATTCTATACAAAAGTTACAGTGAAGTATGACAATAACCAACCAACCAACCAACCACTGCTAAACGTCGCAAGAGAAGGGAGTGTGAATTTACTTACAGTTCAAGTGAAGCAGGTGGCGACAGGGAATTACACACGAAACGTTACGAACTGTAAATGATGGTTTCAATCTTAAATGGATTTTTCAAATTTCTTGCAACATGTTGCGCATATTAAATGAGCCAATTTCAGGCAAAATTATTCACGTGACTTTTGCTGCTGTCAGAGTTGATTTTATTTTTATTTGAAGGGAACAAGAAAAATATATTTATTGACGGGGGGAGGAAAGTCACGACTTGCAAAGTAACCAGCCACATACTCTGGCGGTTAAGTTAATGAGTCCTTGGGAAGGATATATTGTCGGGTTTTTATTTCTTTGGCTTTTTTTTTAATTTTCAGGGTAGTCTCAACTCGAAAGATAATAAAATTTTGTAAAAAATGATATAAATTTCTTATATAAATCACTTATATTTTAAAATGTGGCGGCTTGGAAAAGTTTTAAAACAGAAATTATTTTTCGTGCGGGATGTTGGATTCATTTCCAACAAATTCCTTATTTTGATATTGCAAAATGTTGCCATTTTCTGTTAAAAAGTGTGAAAAATGTTGCATTATTTTCTAGAAAAGAACTCGACATTATAATGCGACACAAATGTTTTGGTTTGGAGGCGCAAAAATATCGCCAGTTTCCTGGGGAAAAGCTAATGACAGGATCTGATATCTTAAACTGCACACTGGGGCTCATTTTCGCAAAATCAGCAATAAAGAATGGCCTGTTCTTTTTTAGAATATCCACACAGTCCAGCTGGGACAATGTAAATCAGGGCACTACCCGAAATGCTGTTTATTGCAGCGGCAATTGGAAGAAGTAGAAGCAGGCACCAGGCGCCGGGCTTTGAAATCCCATAGAAAATCGAAATTGAATTGCAAAAAAAACAAACTTGTTTTCAATTCCAGAATTTCTAATTAAAAGTCTTGTTCATAAACGTTATTTAACTCTTCAATAACTCTTTAATAAGAGTTTATTCATAAAAACTAAACAGCGTTTAATAAGACTTTCCTCACTTTTTTAACCGCTTGATCGGGAAACTTTTCACAGATTTGATTTTTAACATCCCACTAGGAAAATTGAAAATATAACAAAAAAAAAATCAGAAGTTATTGGTTTTGACCCGTTTTGATATTCTGCGAAGCTTTCCTGATCCCTTCTAAGAAACCTTCACTATGTTTGTATGTGTGTGGCTGCGTGAGTGTGTGTTTGTGTGTGACCCGCTTATAACTTTTGAACAACTAGACCGATTGCCAAAACCAAAACTGGTGCCATATGAACTTAAAGTTCCTGTGAATGTGAGTGAACCGATTCGAACCGCTACATTGAAAGAATAGGCTTTTTTCAGAGCGGGGTTTTATTCAATAAATTTTCAACTGCTGCTTCAACGACAGACGCCACAAACAAATCAGCTGTTGACAGCTTATATCACTACAAACCGGTTCAAAATCGGTTAATCCATGGGTGATAAATCTTGAACGAAATAGTTGGAATAAAATAATAATTATTTTTTTTAAACTCCGATATTATATATCTGATCTGGTAGTACTCCCGATTCTTTTATAGTAATCAAAAACTGCATCAAACACTGCTAATCACCTGGGAACCGGTTGATTTGGAAATTAATTTAATAAAAAAATTTAGCTGGAGCAGATCACAAGGATCGAATAGTACGAAAATGGAAAGTTACAAAAATGGCCTTTAGGATCGACCTTTTCCAAATAGCCCAAGTCTAGATTTTTATGAAAACAATTAGTCCAGGGCAAGAAAAAAAGGTATTGAAACCGAGAAGCCAGAATTGAATTTAAAACTGAAACTTTATCGAACACAATTTTCTTTAGTAATAAAAAAGAGGGAATGAAATATAAACGGCATTTTTATGCAGGTGTACAACTTTAAGTTGGCAATACCCTCTTAACGGGCGGCCATTTTTGTCAGCTGTCAAGTGATTGATGTTCAGACGGATCTTGGATTCATTTTCAATGAATTTGTTATCTTTAAAAGTCAAAATGCTGACATTTTCTAATAAAAAGTGCAAGAAATGTTGCACTTTTTTTTTAGAAAAAGAACAGAACACTATTGTATGAAACAAATTTTAAGGCAGAAAGAAGTGCTAAATATTGCAGAACTTAAGAGAAATTTCAACATCAATTTTCTGTATTAAATTTCCACAGCACAGCAGAACAGATGATTTCGAAAACCGCTGCACTTTCATACAATAAGAGGAGGTTTCCATAAAAATTGAAGCAGCCTGCTTAACCATAAATGATTTAAAAAATAAAATCTACAACCATTTACTTTAAGCCTGAGGAGGCATAAATGGGGTCAAGCACTTTTACACTCTGACCAATTTTCCACACACACACACACACACACACACACACACACGCTACGCATTAAATAGTTGAAGGAGCAACACACTTGTGCTAGAGAAACAAAACAAAAGCGACAGAAAAAAAGGTAATTGGAAAAGAAAACCCATCCAACAACAATAACAACAACATTAACTGGAAATTAAAAATCAAAAACGGTTGATGTCTTTATTGAACGCAGATCAAATTAAAACCGATATGGAAATCAATAAAAGCAACAAACGTGTGAAGCGTCGAGAACAACAGAAACAATAATAAACATACAACAACAACAACTACAAAAAGAATAAGTAAAAAGATATATAAATAAATCTGCCAGATATTCTCCACCACAAATCGTTGCCAACAAATCATTTGCATGTAAAACCAATTGAATTCAAATCAACAGCAGCAGCAACAACAACAATACAACGATAACAACAACAACAACAACAACAGCCAACGCAAACCCAAAGGCGGAGTTGTTACAAAAGAAGCTAAACTCTTATAAGAAAATAACGTTCAAGAGGAGAGAATTGGACAAAACAAAAAAAGAAGAAAGAAGAAGGAAACAAGTTCACAAGTCACGCACAATTATCAAAATATACAATTCAATCGGCGCAGCCACACGAACGAACTGAATAAATGAACAACACGGAGAATGTGTTTGAATGGATATGAAGTCCCCGCTTGAGATCCACCCATCCAAACAAGATTTTAATGTGTGTTTTTGTACATAAAATATCCACAAATACCCTACACCAGGTAGCAGGCAACCAGTCATTAGACTGGCCCGCACTTGGCTGATAATTCCCTGCACTTGTGCAACTTGTTGCCAAACAGTTGCATGCTAGATCATGTCAGCCGTAGAGTTAAGTCCGTAGCTAAGGCGTAGCCAAGCTGTTGTGTTGGACTTTAGGGTATTCACATATCGAGGTTTTGGAATAAATAATTATTCGCGCTAATAATTAATGCACGTAAAAACTTAATCGAATAATACTCAAACACCTTGATGTTATTCGATTGAAGAATGAATTTAATATAACTCGGTTATTCGAATAATATTGTTCGATTAATACCTAAACAATTTTATATTATTCGATTGAATAACGAAATTAATATTACTCGGTTATTCGAATAATATAATTCGATAAATCGATTAAAAATCAGACAATCTAACATCATTCGAACGAATAATGAACTTAATACCCGGTTATTCGAATAATATTATTCAATTAGCCGATTAATAATCAATTGATTTTATAGCATTCGATTATTAGAGATTTCGATAAATTTAATACTCGGTTATTCCCATAATATTATTCGATTAACCGATACACAATTTGATATTGTTCGATTGAATAATAAGTTTAATATCACTCGGTTATTCGAATAACACTTTTTGATTAATACCCAAGCAAGTTGATGTTATTCGATTGAATAATGAATTCACTACTCGGTTACTCGCATAAATTATTCGATTAATATCCAAACAATTCAATATTATTCGATTGAATAATAACTTAAATATCAATCGCTTATTCGAATAATACTACATATATGATTAATCGAGTAATACCCAAACATAAGAAACAATGAATTTAATACTCGGTTATTCCCATAATATTATTCGAATAACCGATTAATAATCAAACAATTTGATATTTTCGATTGAATAATTAATTTAATACTCGGTTATTCTTAAGATATTATTCGATTAGCCGATTAATAATCAATCAATTTGATATCATTCGATTGAATAATAAATTTAATACTCGGTTATTCCCATAATATTATCCGAATAACCAATAAATAATCAAACAATTCGCTTGAATAATAAATTTAAAATTACTCGAATAATATTATTCGAATAACCGATTAATAATCAAACAATTTGATATTATTCGCTTGAATAATAAATTTAAAATTACTCGGAAATTCGAATAATATTATCCGATTAATCGATTGATAATCAATCAATTTAATATCATTCGATTGAATAATAGATTTAATACTCGGTTATTCCCATAATATTAATCGATTATTAATCAATCAATTTGATATCATTCGATTGGATAATTAATTTTATATTGCTCGATTATTCGACATGCTCTCATTTCAATAATCGACAAAAATTTATCGTTCGATTTGTGAAATAGTAATAGAATAATTATATATTATACGATTAATCGTTTACTATTCGATTATTGAATTAATAAAAAAAATAATATTATTTTATAGGATGAACCTAAAAAAGTCGAATAATTTAAGATTATTGGGCGATTAATCGAATAATAACGAAACAATTTCATATAATTCGATTTATCAAATAAGATGTTATTCGATTAATGAAATAACTTGCTAGTCGATTAATTGAAAAATAGTTTGATATGATTAATCGAATAATAATCGAACAACTTCATACTATTCAATGGAATAATAAATGTAATATTACTCGATTATTCGAATAATATATTACGATTGAACGATTAATAGTAAAACAGTTTTATATATAATCGAAGAATAATCGGAAAAATTTATCATGCGATTCTTGGAATAGTAATAGGATGGTTAGATATTATACGATTAATCGAATAATAGTAGAAAAAATATAATATTCGATTACTGGAGTAATAAAATATATTATATATTATACGACTAACCTAACAATAGTCGAATAATTTATAACTATCATGCGATTAATCGAAGTATAACGAGACAATTTCATGTAATTCGATTTATCAAATAACATGTTATTCGATTAATGAAATAACATGATACTCGATTAATTGAATAGTAAAAAACAAGTTGTTATATTTTGATTAAACGATTAAAAATTTAACAATTTGTTATCATCCAAATAATCGAAGAATAATCAATTAATACGTCGATTTACCGAATAATAATACAACTATTATTATTTGAAAACTCTACCAGAGATGCTTCTTTACCCTCCAAAGTGTCATAAGAAATTGCTCGAATAGTTAATCATTTAAGGTTAATTGATTAATCGAACAGCGGAATTAATAATTTGAATACCCTAAAACAAATATTTCCTTAGCCTGCAAGGGCCATGAAAAAAAATATGTTCGATTAATCCACATAAATTATAGAAGTTTATCGAAAATCGAAAATAAATATTTTTGAATTATTCAATTAATCGATTAATCGAACAACGATTAATTATCTGTATACCCTAAAAGCTGCTTCTCTATTTTTCAACTGCCAAATTTTTATTCATGAATTAATCGACGTAAATTATACAAATAATTTATAAATCGAAAATAAATTATTTCCAAAGTTAATCGATTAATCGAACAACGAATATTTTATCGTTCAAATACTTGTTGAATAGACTTGGTCGATTAATCTCTTAGAAAATTTGTATTATCACAAATAATTTTTTTAAAGAAAATAAATAATTTTAAACTATTCAAAGAGTAAGAGCCCCAAAGTTAATCGATTAATCGAACCACGATTATTTGATTATCCAATAATATAAGTTTTGGACAAATCTATTCAGTAATTTTAATTATCATGGATCGAATTTTTTTTTAATATTGAATTGCACGGACAATTAGTCGCCCAAAGTTAATCGATTAATCGAACAACGATTGTTTTATTGTCCGAATAATTGCGAGTTACAAAAGTTCTATTAATCTATTTGAAAATTTTGATTATCATCAATAATTTGCTAATCGAAGATACATAATTTTAATCGGAAAAAGTTAATCGAGTAACGATTAATTATCTGAATACCCTAACAGATGCTTCTGTTATGTCCAAGTATTCGACGTAAATTATACAAATAATTTTTTAATTGAAAATAAATAGTTTCAAACTATCCAAGGTTAAGCGATTAATCGAACAACGATTAATTATTTGAGTACCCTAACAAATGCTTTTCTATTGTCCAAAAAACAAATTTTCAATTCATGGATTAATAGACGTGAATTATACAAATAATTTGTTAATCGAAAATAAATTATATATTTTAATCGATTAATCGAGCACCGATTACCATATTCTCCAACTACTATCGCCAATAAAAATGTTCGATAAATCTATTAGATAATTTTGGTTATCACGAATAATTCATAAATCGAATATAAATAATTTTAATCGGCCAAAGTTAATCGAGTAACGATTAATTATCTGAATACCCTAACAGATGCTTCTGTAATGTCCAAGTAATCAACGTAAGTTATACAAATAATTTGTTAATCGAAAATAAATAGTTTTAATCGGCCAAAATTAATCGATTAATTGAACAACGACTATTATATCGTCCAGTTGCTTGTTCAATACAAATGCTCGATTAATCTATTTGGAAGTTTTAATTATCACGAGTAATTTGATAATCGAAAATAAATAATTTCAAACTATTCAAAGAGTTGATCCCCCAAACTTAATCGATTAATCGAACCACGATTATTTGATCATCCAAATACTACCGTTAATATAAAAGTTGGACAAATCTGTAACACAATTTTAATTATCATGGATCGAAAATTAGTAATAATGAATTGCTTGAATAGTTAATCGCCCAAAGTTAATCGATTAATCGAGTAACGATTACTTTATTGTCCAACTACTATCGCCAATAAAAATATTCGATTGATCTATTAGACAATTTTGATTATTACGAATAGTTTTCTTAACAAAAATAAATAATTTTAAACTTTTCAAGGAGTTAGTGCCCCAAAGTTAATCGATTAATCGAACCACAATTATTTGATCATCCAAATACCACCGTTAATATAAAAGTTGGACAAATCTGTAACACAATTTTAATTATCATGGATAATTTGTTAATCGAAAGTAAATAATTTTAATCGGCCAAAGTTAATCGATTAATCGGACAACGATTAACAACTCCAACCGTTGGCAAGAACTAAAAGTAGAAACGTTTCGTTTAGGGTATTTGTTCAAGTGTCTTGGGGCCGATTAAATTTTAATAACATCTCTTTCCTGCATTTTATTTTATTATTTTTTTTTTTACTTTTCTCGCCCGATCTTTTATTTTGTTTTTTGTTTTTTTTTTTTGTTAATATAATTCATACATTAAAAGTTATAATGATAATAAAATAATAATCATATCATAACACTATTAGTTTAACCAGTTCAACAGTTAACAAAGACGGGCGAGCGAACGCGAAGAAGCCTGAACCAACAAACAACGACAACAATGGAAATCCAACCACAACTAAATTCAACTCAATTTAACTGAAACTCGAACTCTCCACATGATACAACACCGTTTCAACAATTCATTTTTGTTCGTTGTTACGTTACGTTCATCAGGCCTTTTATTCGTTCGTTTAATTTCATTTATTTCTTTATTTGCTGGGCTCGAAACAGATGTGGATGGAAGACGGACGGACGGACGGACGGACGGACGGACGGACGGACAGGCAGGCAGGCAGATATCAAGAGAAGTGCGACTGTGCAGCTTAACTCAGTTAACAAATGCCGTAAATGCTTATAATGCGGCCAAAACAAAAAGATTTAAAACGAACCTACACAAGCCAACATACAAGTGCTCGCACACACACACACACAAATGGGAGCTAGCCTAACCCGAGTTTTGGAAAATGTTGAAAAATTAATAAGCAATAAAATTGCCATGAAATTAATATTCCCATGAATCTTGTGAACATCACGCTGGGCAAATCAGCTGGAGCACAAATACTCGGTCAACATTAAAAAGGTTTAGCGCTGCGCAAGTTTCTTATTATTCACTTTTTTTTTCTCCTCTTTTCTTTCTTTCTTTCCTTTTTAGTTCTCTTCGTGTGTGCTTGAATGTGTGTTAAGTAAAAACGAAAACAACAACAACGACAACACAAAACAACACAACAAGTTTTAATAAGAGAATCAAATCTGTGCTTTTATAACATCCACAATTAAGGCAACTGTTGTGCAGCTGATCAATACACACACACACTCACACACACACACACACACACACACACGCAGTTACAGCTTTGAACTCGTGCATTCACAGCAGACAATTTATTTTTGACATATTTAGTTTAAAGCGGGAATTAAGGAAATATTTTCAAAAGATTAAATCGTCTAAATGCTTTAATTGCAATAAAATCTTGATTCTGATTTCGTAAATATCATTTTAAAACAGAAAATATATCATCCAGCTGGAATAAAATAATGGAATCCTCCTGTTGAGTCTTTTAAATCTTAAACGACAGACGAAATCCTCCCACTGGGGAATCGTGGTAACACTTGGAGGGCCTTTAATTTGAAAATTATTTAAGATCCTCTTGAAGATCAACCTATGGGCTGGGCCATCTAGCGGCTTAAATATGTACCACCACCGAATATATCGAATCTGGCAATACTCCTGTCATCTTGTGACAGATTTACGCTTAAAAAAACGTTGGTATTTATTGCAAAAAAAAAAAACAATTGATTGGAAATCCATCCGAAATATCGTGTAATTTTTAGTAGCAGCGGAGTACCGACGGTGGCCCGTATGGGCAAGTTAATTGCCAAAGTTCGTTAAGCTGGTTCCATTATGAGCGTACCGAATATATCCAAAATGTAGCGGAAAAAGGAAACAGTTATATAGAGTCAGCCGCCTCTTATGAGATCGGAAAAGTCTTTTAGTTGCCGAACTATCTCCCGACTTACTTACGCTTAAAAAAACGTTGGTCCTTATTGCAAAAAATATATCCCAAACAATGAAAATTTAATGTAAATCGATACGAAATATCGTGTAATTTTTAGTAGCAGCGGAGTACAAACGGTGGCCCAAATGGGCAAGTTAATGGCCAAAGTTCACTAAGCTGGTTCCATTATGAGCGTGGTCGTACACCCGAAAATGTCCAAACTGTGGCGGAGAAAAGAAATAATTATATAGAGGCAGCCGCCTTTTATAAGAGCGGAGAAGTGGCTTTCGGCTGGGCCATCTAGCGGCTTAAATATGAACCACCGGTTAAATCGAATATGACAATACTGTTGTGTCACAAAATGCAGTGACAGATTTACGCTTAAAAAACGTTGGGATTTATTGGAAGTTCATTTCCCAAACAATCGGGGATCGAAAGAAAATATCCTACAAAATTTAGTAGCAGAGATGAGCCAACAGCGGCCCGGTATAGACAATTTTATTGCTCAAGTTCATGAAAATGGTTCCACTGTTGCTGCGCCGAAACGTAAGCGTGGTCGTACAGTGCGTACAAACGAAAATTTTCAACAGCATTAACTTGCCAACGTTCTCCACGAAGGGAACATTTCGTGCATCAGTTTATGTCGAATGGCACCGTAAAAAAAACAATTCGTTCAAGAGTTGAAGCCGCATAACCACCCGCCTCATTTCGACTCGCTAGAGGGCGCAAAGAGGTGATGAAAATTTTGTAAAAAAAATTTCCTTTTCATTTTGGTGGATACTTCTAATTAGAGAAATTGCCGCATTTTGGGGCTAAGAAAACCCAGAAACCACTGCAGCTAATTAACGAGTGACTGCTGGATGGCGGTTCTGGAGCCGAGGCATCATGGGCGCATATTTAATAGAAAATGAGAGCATCTACATCATTTCAAGCCGGCTTTAATTTTTTAGCGAGTTGAATTTCATAAGAGCGAAGATGAGAATCTTCATGGAAAATGCTGCCAAAAGTGTCCCTGGTGTTGCCCAATTGTTGCGAACGCCGACGAGGTTGATAATCCCAGATTCATCCTCAACACTTTGGCTGTACAGCGAATATGTTTGCAGTCCATTACATCCACTACGAGCATGTGGGTTTGGTCTGTTATCAGGAACAGTACCCTGAGCCTTCAATTAAGCGATTAAATGACGCCCGGCGTTGTCACAAGCGGCCAAGCGATACAGTAAAGTTTTGAATGAGTTTAAAAGGAAATTTTCACAACTAAATTTCTTTGTACGAGAGTGTGGCGTTGCACTATTAAAATTGACCAACTATTTACTTTAAAAAAAATGTCTAAGTATGGCAACTCTATTCTTGACATTTCTTCAGTGGACTGCCAATTTACTTTCTAACCTCAAATTTGCCTAGAGCTTGGGTAAATTTATTTTTGTCTCAACTGATAACGATCGTTAATTTTCAAAAAAAAACATTTCTGTTTAATGCTGCCAGATCATTAATTTCTTTTCCCGAGATTATTATGAATACAATTGAGTTTTTATTAATTAAATACTATCAGCCGTTAATTGCTTCGTATTAAACTACGAATCATTGACAGACAAGTTAACTTTTCACACACACACACACACTCGCTCATCAATGTGTGATCGTTTTATTTAAAACAAGTTGTCGCAGTTTTTTTCTCTTAATTTTTTTCATTTTGACAGTTTTTCACACCTGAAATGAAAATGTGGTCTCCGTGGCTGTTTTAAATAAAAAGAAAAAAAAATAACTTTAAAAAAATCAAATGAAATAAGAGGCAGTTTGATTCAGTTTGAAAGCATGACAACAAAGACACACACACACACACACACACATTCCGATCAGATGTTTATAGATTTAATTAATCCTATTATTTATGAATTATTTGTTTTGTTGTTGTTGTTGTTGTTGTTGTTGCATGCGCTCCAATAAAATCACTAGAGAAATGTGACTAATTCATGATCTTGAAACTCCCATCGCATGAATGTGACATCGTTCGGACTCTTCTTCGCATGCTGTCTGTTGGTACGATCATGCAGATCACTTTTTCCCATTTTCATTTTCCGCTTTCATGCAGAGGCCCCTGACTGTAACTTCATTTAATATTTTATTTTACTTTTTTTTTACATTTAACTGACTTCTATTCGAGTTGCTTTTGAAACTGATCGTTTGTTAGTGTGCTCGTTTGTCCGTTTGTCGCTTGTTTGTTTATTTATTTGTTTTTGTGCGCTCGATCCCTTGTTTCAATCTTTACGATCGACTTTATATGAGCATTAAGTTGTTTTGAATATGTTTAACATTTTATCGTCCAACCAATTTGTTGTCGTCCATAACGATCATGTTTACGCTGATGATCGTTGCGTTTTAGAATATTTTAGTTCTTAAATTGTTCACCAAATACTGAATAACTTGAAATTCTCAAATAAAAATCAATAACTTATTTATTTAGTAGCTGTTTTGAATGGATATAAAAGCAGCAGATATTTTATCTATTTAATATTTTCCGAACGCAGGCAGGCAGGCAGGCAGGCAGATGCTTTGAAAGACTGCAGTTCGTTTATGAAAATGTGTTGAACAATTTACGATCGTAAAATTTAATGCTGATCTAAATAAATTAAATATTTAAAGTCTGCAGCAATTAAATAATAACCAAAATAACAATTAAAAAATGGAAATAAAGTTTAATTAAATAACAATTATTTCTGCCAACAAAATATAATTAAAAAAAAAAAAATACAACCAAAATAAAACTGCACCTGCGAACTACTTCGAGCACGGCACCCGTTTATTAAACTTGGGAATAAGTTAGAAATTTATTAATATATAAAAAAAATTTTATTTTTGACAAATACAAATTTACCTCGGCTTTGAACAGACCTCGTATACACCTGAGAAGAAAATTTCTTGTTTTGTTTATGGACTTTCTGATATTTTCCTTTGATTTGTTGTTGTAAATATTGAAAAATTAAACATTTTATGTAACAGTTTTCCTGAAGTGGAAACCCGGGAGGTGAAGGTACACCTGCCCACCACTACAAAAAACCAATTATTTCAATTCATGGGAATTGGAAATATTTTTTTATTTTGTTTTATATAAAAAATCTACACAAAAAAATTATTTATTTTCAAACTTTGGCTGCAATTAATTCAAGTAACTTTTTAGAAACCCTGATTTTTTAAATTCTATTTCAAAGTTTTCTTAAAAGTGATTTAATTGACGCCTTAACGGCTGCCATCGGACAAAAACTGCTGGAGTTGTAATATTTTTCTTAACAAGAGAACTTCTGTGTAAGAAAAAAAATTTCCTTTTTCAGGAAATTTTTATTTAATTTGAATTTTATTAAATGATTTCGATCGTATAAAATCACTTGAACAATAAATAACTAAAAAAAATGCATGATCTGGGATCGTTTCTTTCCACTTTTATATAACAAAATCGTTAGTTATCGATCATTTTAGATGTTCTGGTTGCAACCGACAACCTTAATAACACTCTACGACTAATTTGAGGAGTATATTTTACTTTGTAGCACCGTGTTAATTTGAAACTTAAAAAATGTTTTAAATAAATTGTTGGGATTTCAGAAATTTATTTTATTTTTTGTTTTTATTGAAATGTGAGAGAAAAAATTAAAAATTTTTATCAAATCAAGAGACCATAATAGAGCGTCAACTTCATCGCTACTAAATGAGCTTTAAAATAAAATTAAGGAAAATTCGGGTTTCAAAGAAGTTAATAAAATAAATTGTTCCCAAATTTAAAGAATTAAAAGAAAATAAAATAATTTTTTGTTTGTTTGACAGTTAAAATTTTTATTCTCGTCATTTGCTGGCAGTATTTTTATATGTCAATTGTGAAGCCTAATTTGTGCTCTGTCTAAAGCTTTTTAAAGCTTTGAAATCCTCAAAAAGGATAAAAAGTTAGAAATTCTTTAATGAAAAAAGGCAAACAAAATGGATTTTTATCGATAACTTGCGATTTTTTGGGTGAAATGGAATCGTTTCGAAAGTAAATAACTTTTTAATTTTAAAAATTAATATTGTTTAATAACACTAGGCAACAGCCATTTTGTTATTTGGTTCTAGCATACTTTTTCTCATGGATTTGGACCTACTGAACACGAAAATGAATTTTAAAAATTTTTCTGTCGATTGGTTTGCGAGATACAAATTTTTTAATTTTTTTTTTTTAATTTTTGGAGGTACACTTACTATTTTGAGCATATCTTTAGTCTTCTTTGACCTATTATATCCTACTACTACTCAAATTAAAGACAATTGAGCCGTCTACAACTTATTCTCAGAAAATTTTCAAATCGGGTTAGTAGTTTTGATGTTGGCGGCTTAAAAAGGTTAAAAAACTGGGTTTTTTTAGTAAAAATGTGGCTGAAAAATTCATATAAAAATTCATATAAAATATTAAACGCGATGTGAACAGCGATTTTAATTTTTTTACGTATAGCTGACACTTTTCCAAAGAAAATAAGCCCTTACTTAACAAAATCTGATGAGAAATGGCCGACTTATTATTTTTTTGGTAAACGACCGAAATTCCGCTATTTCACGATTTTTTGATTTTCATTATTTGCACAGCTTACCTACCCAACGCAAACGAATAAATACATTTGAACTTAATTTAAAATAAACAAATTAGTCTTCGTATATTATTTTTTAATTTATTTACAGCACTACATGCTCAATGTATCGCACAATTAGCTAAACTAACGAAAAAAACAAAAAAAAATGAGTAAAAACAAAGATATAAGTGTACATTTTATGCCATGTGGAAAAACTGCTGACTTCTTCTTTGTTTTTTGTATCCGCTGCAATCGGTCTCACGTATTAGGGTCCAAATATAGTCACCCATCATAGCCGTGTCATAGATGCCCTGATAGCGTCGTTCCATCAATAAACAACCTCCATTCGTTGGGGTTGTGAATTTGGTGAAGCTCTTGGAACAAGCCTGAAATGTCGCTGCAAAAACATATTTGGTCTTTCTTTGTATAAAATTTTGCATACTCCTTGTGACGGTTTCTGTACGCTGATACTTTCACTTCTGAAGCCGCAAATCCACACTGTATCATCCGAGACGCAAAAAGTTCGGATTTCTCCTTAGTGAGACCAAAATCGCGCACCCAATCGTTTAGTTCGGCCTGTGACAGTAATTTTCGCTTTGCACCCGGCTCAAATTCGCTTGCATTTGACTCGGACTCTTCTTCTGACGATTCTGCTTTTTGAAGAGATTTACCAGGGCACACTGGATATGGCACATCATGCGAATGTGGTACTGGAAGCGCAAACGATCCCACTTGAGCGTAGTTCCATTTAAAAAATCTTCCTACCCCACTGTTTGTGGTGAGGCAAAAATAACAGTCTGTGGAATGGCATAGCGGCTTTTTCCACATCATTGGTGTATCGAATTTCATATGGCGGCTAAAATTAAAATAAATTACTATATTCGCTATGTATAATGTGTTTAAATAAAAATTCTTACCTTCCGCCAGCTGCCCAGTTGGTTAAGATTATATAGCAAAGATCACACAGCGACTTAGGTGTCCATGGTTCTGTGATATTTGGTGAAATACCAAAATAATTCAAATAGTGCAATTGTACTGCTGGAGTAAACTTGTGTGCGTGATTTTTTTTTATAAACTGGCCACAAACATTGCAGAAATTGTCTGGATCGTTCAAACACTCGAACACACGTAGTCTTTTACTCATTGTCTTCCTTGCGTTTTCTAAATATTAACTTCTTTACACTTTCACAGACAGTTTTGAAATGCAATTGATAACCGTGTCTCCTTATGTTTAAATATGTATGAGCATGTAGTGCTGTAAATAAATTAAAAAATAATATACGAAGACTAATTTGTTTATTTTAAATTAAGTTCAAATGTATTTATTCGTTTGCGTTGGGTAGGTAAGCTGTGCAAATAATGAAAATCAAAAAATCGTGAAATAGCGGAATTTCGGTCGTTTACCAAAAAAATAATAAGTCGGCCATTTCTCATCAGATTTTGTTAAGTAAGGGCTTATTTTCTTTGGAAAAGTGTCAGCTATACGTAAAAAAATTAAAATCGCTGTTCACATCGCGTTTAATATTTTATATGAATTTTTATATGAATTTTTCAGCCACATTTTTACTAAAAAAACCCAGTTTTTTAACCTTTTTAAGCCGCCAACATCAAAACTACTAACCCGATTTGAAAATTTTCTGAGAATAAGTTGTAGACGGCTCAATTGTCTTTAATTTGAGTAGTAGTAGGATATAATAGGTCAAAGAAGACTAAAGATATGCTCAAAATAGTAAGTGTACCTCCAAAAATTAAAAAAAAAAAATTAAAAAATTTGTATCTCGCAAACCAATCGACAGAAAAATTTTTAAAATTCATTTTCGTGTTCAGTAGGTCCAAATCCATGAGAAAAAGTATGCTAGAAACAAATAACAGACAAAAGTTTGTTATTTGTGACCTAGTGTAATATAAATTAATATAATCAAATAATTTATAACACACAAGGACCTGCAACGCAAAAATTGTATTAAAAGATTTCAAAAACCATTTTCTTTGGAGAGAAAGAAAAAACTTAAATAAAAAATAAAATGATAAAATACATGAAAATAGATTCAATTATAAAATATAAATACAATTTCCCATAAAAACTCGAATTAATTTTGTATAATTAACAATCCCAATCGATTAAAATATAATTTGCGGCGGAACATGAAAAAAAAAGAAACAGAAACAGAAAAGAAAACAAAGAAAACAAACCCACAGCAGCAGCGCAGCAACAAAAATAATAACAACAACAACAACAACAACAAATAATAAGAGAAGAGAAGAAAATTGATAGGCTACTCCAACCGAAATTAATTAACAAGATGATTTTTTTAAATTGTTTATAAGATAATTATAAAGTAACAGGTCAGATTTTAATTATTCCCAAACAAGAACAGCAGCCGCAACAACAACAGCGCAACAGAGCAGCCAACAACAACTACAAAAACAACAAACAAAACCCTAATAATGTTATTATGATTATTTTTGTTGTTAACAGGCCAGCCAACGTAACGAAAAATAAACAGGAAGGGATCATTGTGAATTGCATACAACTACAGCAACAACAACAATAACAACAACAACAATAGACAGAATCCATAAATCATAAAACACTCTGTGTTTAACAAAGAGGAATAGAGCGGAGTGAGTCGTACAGCTCTTGCACACTGTTGGTGTTGTGAATGTTGGTGTTGTTGTTGCTTGTGTTTTTGGGCCTTTTTTTTTTGTTTAACACAACAGTCGTTTAACATGTTGATCATTTCATTATTATTATAAGTTGGGATCGTTTTCTTCTTCTTCTTCTTTTTCCTCTTCTTCTTCTTCTTCTTCTTCTTCTTCAACTTGCCATAGTTTATGGTGTTCAGCTTGCAGCCTCTTCTTTTTTCCTTTTTTCTTTTTTTTCTTTTTCATATTTTAAATATATTTTTATGGTTCTTTTTACCTGCATGACTTATCATGCTAATAATAATAATAATGACGTTGATCATGATGATCATCATCATTAGCCGCCACTCCATATTGCTGAAGATGAAAAAAAAAAATAAATACAAAATAAAAAAGAGGCAAAATTGCAGAAACGCAGGAAAATGAAATAAAATTTGTACGTTTTTATTATTGTTGTTAATAATTCGATTAAGTCATATTCACACATACAGTCTGTCGATTAACTGACTTCATCTCAGCCCTCCCTGCGAAGCACAACAAAATAAAATGTTACACTCTTTCTGGCATCTAAACACGGCAACTGTTGGATAAATTAAATATTGTCGGCCACAGAAAAGGCAACAACTAAAATGTTGTTAATTTAAGTTCAAGCATTTTGGCCATATGGTCAAATCAAATTACGAGTGGGTTAGGAGAGACTCTGGTAGTCAGCCTGCCAGCAGCAGCAGCAATTCATTGCGTTTAATGGCTGCACGACTTGCCTTGTGATACTGTGCTTTCTGTTAACTCGCCTCGTAAATTAATAACGATTTCTTATTGATTTTAAAGTGTTTCTTCTTGTCTGTTCACATGTTGAGTTTTAATTATTTATCGTTCAACGTTTATTAGCTTTCATTCGCTGCTCTGTTGGAACACCAGAACATAATAAGAAGGGCGAGTGCTGCTGGAAAATTTGAAAGCCATGACGGTATCAAAAATTCTAACCACTAGAATGAGTTACCCTACTCACAATTTCCAATGTTTAGAACACCCTAATAAGGGATTTTCGGAAATTCTAATAAGCAGAGGGTGAAAAGAGCATAAAAAGGGGTAACATCGGTATCTCTAAATCACGTAAAAAAGCACGAAAAATACTTTTAAAATTCCAAAAAGCATAGGAATAATGCTAAAAAATTAAATCGCCCAGTTTACGGTACTTATTTCATATGCGTACTTTTAGGGAGCTGAAAAAAGTGCAACAATTAAATTTGTTACCCTTTTTGCACTTCATAATCTGCAACACTATTTGGAACATGACGTAAAGCTTTTTAAAAGTGTTTAAGACAATCCCAAATAAATTAGAGTACTTTTTGCTAAAACACAATTATAAAGGGGTAAATTCATACCCGTTTTTGGTACTATTTTTTTTTTTTTGCAATAAGAAAGTCACTTTAAAATAATTTTACCACTCCCGCTATCGCTAAGTGCAAGCTGAGCTGATAAAATATTTTTCAAAGGGACAAAAAGGTACCTGAAAAATTAAAAATTCATTTAATTTTGGAAAATGTTTGGGCAGGCGACGTAATTGATTTAATATATTTTTAAGAACGGTGTAGGGCGAACCGTCAATGTCAACGGGGCGGGGCGATCGGTATATATAATTAACTGATATGATGCCTTTTTGAGAATTGGCATTAAGGCGATACGGGGTAGATAAATTTGGTACTTTTGATGATTTTTGATAATATTCGAAATAAATAGCTTAAAAGGAATTAATAGAAATTAAATACTGGGAAAATTATTTTGGTTTTTTTTTTTTTTAAAATACCCCACAAAAAGGTACTTTTCCAATTAAGTACTTTACAAGAAGAAAAAAGTACTCCGAAGATTAATTTGGTGCCTCTTGGAAAAAAATCATTTTAAGAAACGGCATTAACTAAAAAGTACTTTTCGAAAAGGTACCCAATTGAAAAAGTACTTTATATAAAAAGGGTACGGTTCCAAAATATTTTTAAGCAGACGTTAAAAGAAAGTTATTTATTTCAAAGTATATAAAAAAAAAATACCTTTTTGCAAAAGAAATATTTTAAAAAGTACTATTTGGATATAAGTGGCCCATTTTGGAAGAGGTACTCTTTGGAAAAAGTTCATTTCGCAAAAAATACTATTTAAAAAAAGTTATTGCCTAAAAAATTACCTTTTGGACAAGATACCACATGAAAATAGTCTTTTCTGGAAAACGTATTATTTGAAAATAGTGTTTTTTGGAAAATGTACTATTTGAAAAAAGTACTTTTTGCAAAAGTACTGCATGAAAATATATCTTTTTGAAGGAAGTAATCTTTGAACACGGTATTTTATAAAAAAGTTTTTTTTTTTTTGGAGAAAAGTACTTATTGGACAAGGTACTATGTGGAAAAAGTCCCTTTGGAAAAAAGTACTTCTTGAGTAGATTGTCATTTGAACAATTTTTTTTTTTTTGGACAAGGTACCATATGAAAAGAGTCTTTTCTGGAAAAGGTACTTTTGGACAAAGTACTATATGAAATAAGTTAGTTTTGAAAAAAGTACTGTTTGGGAAAAGTACTATTTGAAAAACTTCTTTCTGCAAAAAAATACTTTTTGGCCACGGTACTATATGGGATAAAAGTACTCTTTCAACGAAGTACTATGTGAAGCAAATCCCTTTTGGAAAAAGTACTATTTGAAAAACTTCTGTCTGCGAAAAAATACTTTTTGGCCACGGTACTATATGGGATGAAAGTACTCTTTCAACGAAGTACTATGTGAAGCAAATCCCTTTTGGAAAAAATACTATTTGAAAAACTTGTTTCTGCGAAAAAATACTTTTTGGCCACGGTACTATATGGGAAAAGTCACTTTGGATAAAAGTCCTCTTTCAACGGAGTACTATGTGAAGCAAATCCCTTTTGGAAAAAGTACATTTTGGACAAACTACTACTTGAAAAATAGCTTTGAGAAGAAGTACTTTTTAGACAAAGTACTATTTGAAATAAGTCCGTTTCGGAAAAAGTACTTTTGGTATTTTTGGGCCACGGTACTATATGGGAGAAGTCCCTTTGACTAAAATTACTCTTTGGACAAAGTACGATGTGAAGCAAATCCGTTTTGAAAAAAGTACTTCTTGAAGAAAGTACTATTAAAAATTTATTTTTAGACATGGTATTATGTGGAAAAAGGTCCTTGGAGAGAAGTACTTTTTGGACAAAGTACCATATGAAATAGTTCTTTCTACAAAAAAATATTTTTGTCCACGGTACTATATGGGAAAGTCACTTTGGATAAAAGTACTTTTTCAACAAAGTACCATGTGAAGTAAGTCCGTTTTGGAAAAAGTACTTTTCGGACAAACTACTATTTAAAAAAGTTCTTTCTGGAAAAATTACTTTTTGAAAACTTGTTTCTGTTCTCAAGATTAAAGAGACTTTTTTCTCTTTACTGCCCCACTGTGCTCTGTTCGGTTTATGACATGAATTAGAGTGATTGTGTGTCTGGAGCTGTGTGCCTCAATGCGTGCAGTATTGCAGGTACCCTGAGTAATAAAAATGTCTTCCCTCTCTCTCTCTCTCTCTCTCTCTCTCTATTGTGTTGAGTTCGTTATTAAGTTCTTCAGATATTTAATTAACGGCTATAAAAACAAGACTTCCTGTTGCAAATTGATTAATGCCCGAATTAGTTTTTTAGTTTTTATTGTTGTCTTTGATCCTCTTTTTTTTGTTTTTTTTTTTTTTTTGTTCTTCTGACCATCTATTGTGAATCACTTTCTTTATCTCATTTTTATCTCTTCGCTGTCATAAATCAACAGATTATAATTTTTACGATAAGTTTTAGTTAGAATTTAGTGAAATAAACACTAGTGGTTTATAAGAGGAGTGCGATGAACGTCTTATTTACGGCCAGTAACAGTTTCATAGTGTTAATTAAGACATTTTCTTGGCTTGAGACCTTTCGGTGTTGACATTTTGTGTGTAAACTTTAAGGTGAAGTACGTAAATCATGCACGATCATGCTGGGTTACAAATAGGTGGGGGGTTTTTCCATCACATGGATGCGTCGGTATGTTTGTTGAAAATTCATGAGGGCAACAGTTTTACTTAAGTTTTTTAATATAAAAATGTGAAATATTTGAAAAGTTTTTTTATAAAAATAAATTAAACTCAATTTGAAACTTTTTCTTAAATAAAATATTATATTTTAATTTTATATATTAATTTTTTGATGTTTCCAACTAAATTAAAAGTTTTGAGGTAAAAACCTCAATTTTATAAAAATTATTATTAAAAAAAAACATGAATATAAAAAATGTGGAAATATGTAAAAATCCTTATTTCATACAATTTTTGTAATAAGAAGTATTAATTTGGTACCTCTTGAAAAAATACCCCACGAAAAAGCTACTTTTCGAAATAAGTACTTAAGAAGAAGAAGAAGAAGAAGAAGAAGAAGAAGAAGAAGAAGAAAAAAGTACTTAGAAGATTAATTTTGTGCCTTTTGAAAGAAATCATTTCAAGAAAAGGCATTATATAAAAAGTACTTTAGGAAAAAGCACACAATTGGAAAAGTACTTTTTTTAAAAAAGGTACGGTCCCAAAGTGTTTTTAAACTCACGTTAAGGAAGTTATTTTTTTAAAAACATTAAAAAAGTACTATTTTCCAAAACTAATTTTTATTAAAAGTACCATTTGGAAATACATATGTGGATCATTTTCGAAGGGGTACTTTTTGGAGAAAATTATTTTTTAAGGAAGGACTATTTCAAAAAAGTTGTTGCTTAAAAATAATTTCTAAAAATTTCTTATGTATTTTTTCTCGCAAAAGTACTATTTGAAAAAAGGTACTTTTTGAAAAAATATCCCACAGAAAAGCTACTTTTCAAATACCTACTACTTTTCAGTACTTAAGAGGAGAAGAAAATAGTACTTAGAACATTAATTTGGTACCTTTTGAAAGAAATCATTTTAAGAAAATGCATTTACTAAAAAGTACTTTTGAAAAAAGTACACAATTGAAAAAGTACTTTTTTTTAAAAAGCACAATTTTTAAAATATTAAAATGTAAAGTATTTTTAAACTCTCGTTTAAAGAAAGTTATTTAAAAACATTTAAAAAGGTACTTTTTTGCAAAATTAATTTATGTTAAAAGTACCATTTGGAAATATGTGATTAATTTTCGAAGAGGTACTTTTTGGAGAAAGTTCTCTTTTTAAAAAGACTATTTCAAATAAGTTTTTGCTTAAAAAATAAATTTTTAAAAATATGTAATATATTTTCCCAAAAGTACTATTTGAAAAAAGGTACTTTTTGAAAAAATATCCCACAAAAAAGCTACTTTTCGAATTAAGTACTTAAGAGAAGAAGAAAAACGTAATTAGAAGATTTATTTGGTACCTTTTGGAAGAAATCATTTTAAGAAAATGCATTTACTAAAAAGTACTCTTGGAAAAAGTACACAATTGAAAACGTATTTTATTTTTTAAGGATACGGCCTCAAAGTACTTTTAAAAAGTAGTTTTTGTTAAGTTCCATATCGAAATATATGGCTCATTTTGGAAGAGGTACTGTTGGGAAAAAGTTCTTTTTTGAAAAAGTACTATTTGAAAATAGCTTTTATATAAAAAATTCCTTTTTGGACAAACTATTATATAAAAATAGTCTTTTTTTTTTGAAAAAGTACACAATTGAAAAAGTACTTTTCTTAAAAAGGCACAGTCCCAAAGTATTTTTAATCTCACGTTTAAGAAAAGTTATTTTTTTAACATTTAAAAAGGTACTTCTTATTAAAAGTACCATTTGTGGCTCATTTTCGAAGAGGTACTCTTTGGAAAAGGTACTATTTGAAAAAAGTTGTTGCTTAAGAAGTTGCTTTTTGGACACGCTATCATATGAAAATAGTATTTTTTGAAAAAGTACTATTTGGAAAAAGTACTTTTTTAAAAAGTACTTTTTGAAAAAGTACCCCCCAAAAAGCCACTTTTTTAATTAACTTCTACTAAAAAAAATCATGCTTGGAAACTTGGAGGTACAACTACCCCTATTGTGAATGTTTAAATTCCCTAAATTTGCAACAGGGGAAAAATTCCTTGTGAAGAGTATCACGCAAAAATGAAAATTCCCTTATTGTGATTGAATTTGTTGGTACTTTTTACTCTTTAATTTATTTTCATTATTTTTACTGGCAACCAGAACAGAATAAATGAAATGAAGAGTTGAAAGTCAAACTGAATATTATTCCAACCCGCACAGTGGGGCATATTTGTATGGTGGCAAGTAAAGAAGTGTAAAAAAAAAATAATTTTTATTTATTCCGTAAATCAAATAAAAAATTAAACGATTGACAGACAGTCAGTTTCGTTAACTGTTGTAAAGCTTGTATGTTGTATAATTGTGTGATTATACAAATCGCATACGACTTCATCCAATAATAATAAAAGCCGGCATGTTTTAATTTTTGCTTTTAATATATTTATTTCCTGGTTTATTTCATTATATTTCTTTATATTATTTACTAATAAATTATGAACATCTTAAAATTATATTAAACTAAATATACAATAAATACAATAGAATCAATAAAAATTAGAATCTATTTAAATCCATACAAATTGTGTTTGGCAGACATTCGCAAACGTTTATTCATCAGGGGCAAATGCGTGTTGGGGCTTTTGCATAAACTTCTTGCTGCTGTTCTTTATTATAATTATTATTATTATAATTATTATAATTAATATTAAACTATTTACAAGTTAAAAGCAAATTATTGTTTAAAAGATAAATTAAGCAACTGAATTTCATTCACAATAGCAGCATTTTTATCAGGTATGATTTACTCTATTCGTAAAAGTTTTCTTTTTCTAATATTTTATAAATAAAAGAGCATTTTAAAGTGTACTTTAGCTTAACACCCATTCAGCAGTGCCGCATGTCATCAAAAATCGGTTTAAAATATATTATCATTAAATCGTTTATTAGCCAGTTTTTTGTTTTGTATTAAGCTAATATTTAATATTGTATACATCCAGAATACGGAAAAGTTATTTACATCGTGCACTTCTATATAAAAATACCTTTCAAATGATGTATATTTTATTCAGAACTTTTGACGTTAAAATATCTAAAAGTGTACCACAAAAGAGCAAATAAAATCCATTGTCAAACAGTTTCAAATATACTTGCAGTATTTTTATTAAACTAATTAATTTCTAACAATAAGAATTAATGTGACTTATAGAAATCGACCACGCCCAGAGATATTTTCTTCCTTATTCCATAACTATATGTCACGTCAAGACGCTATTGAACAAAAGAAGACTTTTATTTATTCTTTGTAAGCAACATATCGTAGCATGCAACCAAAATGCCTTAAATTTAAGCAAAAGACAGTTAAAAATTTTTAAAAATTTAAGAGAAAAAAAGGTTTTTAAGTGATAATATCTGGCCATCACATTGACAAATAGTTATGGAATAGGGGGCACTATATATATAGTGTGTATGTCTACACAAAAATACCTTTCAGACCATGTATATTTCATTAATAGTTTAAAGCCATGGTACACTTAAAAGTGTACCACAAAAGACGAAAAAACTATTTTCAAAAAAGTACCTTTTTTGAAAATACAAAGTGTTCTTTTAGACAAAGAACCTTTTTAAGAAAGTGTTCTTTTAGACAAAGAACCTTTTTAAGAAAGTGTTCTTTAAAAAATTACCTTTCTAAAAAAGTATATTTTTAAGAAGTGCTCTTTAAGAAAGTACTTGTCCAAAAAAGTACCTTTTCAAGCAAGTACTTTCAAAAATACAAGCATCTTAAGAAGAATTATTTTTAAAAAGTGTAATTTTCTTGATAAGTTCTTTAAAGTACCTTTTTAAGGCCAGTGCCATAAGAAAGTACTTTATTAAGAAAGTACTTTACGCAAAAGTACCTTTTTTGAAAATACTTATTAAACAAAGAACCTTTTTAAGAAAGTGTTCTTTAATAAATTACCTCTCCAAAAAAGTATATTTTAAAGAAGTGCCTTTCTAAGAAAGTACTTGTCCAAAAAAGTACCTTTTCAAGCAAGTACTTTCAAAAGTACCAGCAGCTTAAAAGGAATTACTTTTAAGAAGTGTAATTTTTTTGTGCAACTTGTCCTTTAAAATATAGTTTTTTTTTAAATAAAAATATTTAAAGAAACTTTTTACAAATATTATCTAATTTAATACAATTTGTATGTTAAGAATTTAGGAATATGTTTCCTTATTCCGTAAGTCGTTGTCACGTCAAGACAATATCAAAAATAGGACACTCTTTCTAAACTACTTTTAGCTACTTCTGTCTGCCTATTTCTACTCTTCAAAGCCTTGAATACAGCGAGAGGCTGTTAAAACATTTTCCATCGCTGAAGAAAAGCTGTACAGTCGCGTTATATTTACTTGATACTGTTTTGATGTGACATTGACAATTAGTTACGGAATAAGGTCATTATTTATATTCTGCAAATCTATACAGAAATACCTTTCAGATCATGCATATTGCGTTCCAAACTTTTGGCGATAAAGTACCTTAAAGTGTACCACAATAAAGTCTCTTTTTAGGTTATAGTGCTTCCAATATATTTATAACTTTTAATTCGTATTCATAATACATAATTAAGATTTTAGAAAATGATTTAAGCTAAAAATCACCACAAAATGATGCACTTCTGGTTATAAAAAAAAAAAAAAATATTTATAAATTAATTAAATTTTTTATTAAAAAAGAAACCCTCTATTGCAACCGATACTACCCTTTAACAAAACCATGAATTGTCCGCAATTCTCTTATGCAAATATAGCAAAAATTAAAAATAATTCGTTAAATTTAATAGGAAAAAACGTACTACTTAAATAATTAACAAGTCTAGATTCAACCACACTGACAGACACACTCATTTAATAAAAATTGTTACAATTTTTTTCTTCAAGCATTTCAAATTAAAACTAAATTTCAATTCGAATTCAAACTAAAACGAAAAGCTGATAAAGAAAGAAGAAGAAGAAGAAAAAAAAAAAAGCATGCAACGAGTCTGTTGGTCAGTTGTTGGGTGTGCAGTTCAACTATTTTTTTATTTTTTTTATCGTATTCACATTCAAAACAGAATCGTAAAGTGTTAATTATTCGTGCAATAAAAATGTAGCCGAGCAAAAAGCAATAAAAGAGAATAAAAATTTTATTAAAAATACAAACAAATTGTATGTACAACAGCAGTAAGCAAACAGCAACTGAAAACTAACAAACAAAAAAAAAAAAAAAAAAGAAACGTGCAGATTCAGTGAACATAAACACGGAGGTGGGCCTCAATTATATCAAGACATGAAATTCCTGCTTGACAACTTTTTTACAATTCTAACTTAACAAACATAAAACAAAAGAAATGAAATGGACTAAAACTATTCGTAGGAGTTCGCCTCATTACAAATTTCCCTCTTTTGGCCTCTCAGACTGCGAGTCGAAATCTAAAATACCCTCTCCTGGGATTAAACGATTCATATTCATTTTGATTTACATTAAGAAAAAACTAATTGTATAAATCTTTCAGGCAAATATTTCTTGTGTACACCTTTTTTATTAAATAGAAAAAAATAATTTTATACAGAGTACCTTTTTAAGAAAACTACATGTCAATAAAGTACCTCCTTAAAAAGTTGTTATTCTAGAAACTGCATTTCGGAAAGTAGTCGCCTTTAGAAATAGTTGAAAATATATTCTTCTAGAAAGACTTCTTTTAAAGAAAGCATTTTTTTCAAAGGTACTTTTTCAAAAAAGTACCTTTTCAAGAAAGTACTAGCCCCAAAAAAGTACCTTTTGAAAAAAGTACTTTCAAAAATACAAGCCGCTTAGAAGGAATTGCTTTTAAACAGTGTAATTTTCTTGATAAGTTCTTAAAAGTACCTTTTTAAGGCCAGTACCATAAGAAAGTACTTTATTAAGAAAGTACTTTACGCAAAAGTACCTTTTTTGAAAATACTTATTAAACAAAGAACCTTTTTAAGAAAGTGTTCTTTAAAAAATTACCTCTCTAAAAAAGTATATTTTTAAGAAGTGCCTCTCTAAGAAAGTACTTGTCCAAAAAAGTACCTTTTCAAGAAGCTACTTTACACAAAAGCACCTTTTTTGAAAACACTTAGTGAACAAAGAATCTTTTTAAGAAAGTAATTTTCAAAAAAGTACATTTCTAAAAAAGTACATTTCTAAAAAGGTACATTTTAAAGAATAGCCTTTCTGAGAAAGTACTTTTTAAGAAAGAGCCCTTTCCAGGAAGTACTTTCAAAGATACAAGCATCTTAAGAAGAATTATTTTTAATAAGTGTAATTTTCTTGATAAGTTCTGTAAAGTACCTTTTTAAGGCCAATACTTTAAAAAGTACCTTTTTAAGAAAGTACTTATAACAAAAGTACCTTTTTGGAAAATACTTGTCAAAGAACCTTTTTGAGCAAGTAATTAAAAAAAAGTACATTTATAAGAAAGTACATTTTAAAGAAGAGCCTTTCTAAGAAAGTACTTGTTCAAAAAAGTACCTTTTCAAGCAAGTACTTTCAAAAGCACCAGCAGCTTAAAAGGAATTACTTTTAAGAACTGTAATTTTTTTTTTTTATTAAGTTTTTTAAACTACCTTTTTAAGGCCAATACTTTCAAAAGTACCTTTTTAAGAAAGTACTTTACGCAAAAGTACCTTTTTTGAAAATACTTATTAAACAAAGAACCTTTTTAAGAAAGTGTTCTTTAAAAAATTACCTTTTTTTAAAAAGTACATTTTAAAGAAGTGCCTTTCTAAGAAAGTACTTGTCCAAAAAAGTACCTTTTCAAGCAAGTACTTTCAAAAGCAGCTTAGAATTAGGAATTACTATTAAGGAGTGTAATTTTTTTGTATAACGTTTTGTAAAGTACCTTTTTAAGGCCAATACTTTAAAAAGTACCTTTTTAAGAACGTATTTGTAATAAAAGTACCTCTTTTGAAAAAACTTATTAAGCAAACAACCTTTTTAAGAAGGTAATTATAAAAAACAGTACCTTTCTAAGAAGGTACTTTTTAAAAAAGTGCATTTTTAAAGAAGTACTTTCAAAAAATACAAACAGTTTTAAAGGAAATACTTTTGAAAAATGTACCTTCTTAATAAAGTTTTTGAGGCCAGAGCTTTAAAAAAGTACCTTTTTAGTAAATACCTTTTTAAAAAAGTACCTTTTCAAGGATGCACTTCTTAATACATAAACAGTGTTAATGAATTACTTTTAAAAAATTAGCCTTTTTGTTAAAGATTTCAAAAGTACTTTTTAAGAAAGTACTATAAAAAATACCTTTTTAATAAAATCATTTTTTAAAGAAAGTACCTTTTCAAGGGAGCACTTCTAAAAATATAAACATCTTTAAGGAATAACTTTTCAAGAATTTACCTTTTGAAAAAGTTTTTTTAACTACCTTTTCAAGGGCAGTACTTGAAAAAGTACTTTTTGAGGAAATAATTTTTTGGAAAAAGTACCTATTCAGGAAAGTACTTTTTCACAATTCAGCTTTGTAAAAATTAGCTTTATAACAAAATATATCTTTGTAAGAAGTCATGAAAATATTAGAAAAGTACTTTCTCTGTTTACAAAAAGTACTATGTCAGGAAAATAACTCTTTCAGTCGGTGGAAAATCATATTTTACAGGGAAGCCTTTTTAAAGGAAGTACTTATAATGCACTTTTAGGTATCTACCTTTCTAGGAAATTCGATTTTGAGGAAAGTACCTTTTTAAAGAAGTACTATTGGGCGAAGGTGCATTTTTAAGAAAATATCACTTTCATAAACGGCCATAATTAAGAAAAAAAATAATTCCTCTTGAGAAAGTTTCGGTGTAAAAGGAAAGCCATTTTGTAATAAGGCTCATTCTTGAGAAAGTACCTATTCAAGAAAGTACCTGTATAACAAAGTACTTTTTTAAGGAGTACTTTATTTGAAAATAACTCTTTAGGAAAGTGCCTTTTTAAGAAAGTACCTTTTCAATAAGTTCTTTTTTAAGAAAGTACTTGTTTAGGAAAGTACCTTTTCAAAGAGGACAATTTTATAAAAGTACTTTTTTAAGAAAACTCCTTTTTTAGAAAGTACCTTTTTTAAAAGAGCACCTATTTAAAAAAGTACCTTTTTATCAAAGTCAAAAAAGTTAACTTTTTGGGAAAGTGCTTTTTTTTTTAAAGTAACTTTTAAGAAGGGTACTTTTTTAAAAAGTACTTTTTTATAAAAACACCTTTTTGTCAAAGTCAAATATGTTACCTTTTTGGGAAAGTGCTTTTTTGAGAAAGTACCTTTTGAACAGGGTACTATGCAAAAAGTACTCTTTTATAAAAGTACCTTTTTAAGAAAGGGCCGTTTTAAGAAAGAACCTTTTCAAGCGAATGCCTTTTTTAAGAAATTACATTTTTTTAAGAAAGTACTTTTTCTAAAAAAGTACCTCTTTGACTCAATCGCAAACATCCTATTGATATTCTTAATTAAGTATTAAAGCAAAAATGCTCTTTTCATGCTGGTGGGTAAATAAAACTATTTGAAAGTTGTTTTGTTGTTTCAATGTCAACAAAATAAATATCAGCTGTCCATCCCTGTATTAAATACAATAACATTTTTTTAACTCTCATTAGGAATCATATAGAAAACCCCTACAAAAAGTCATTCACAATAGAGGAATTTGTTTTTATATTGAAAGTTATGACGGGCGGTCTTAAAACTGGTGATTCCCAATTTTAAAGGCACCGCTCTTATCAACCGCAACAGGGCAGTTATGTGACGGGCGGTCTTAAATCTGGTGATTCCCAATTTTAAAGGCACCGCTCTTATCAACCGTAACAGGACAGTTATATGACGGGCGGTCTTAAAACTGGTGATTCCCAATTTTAAAGGCACCGCTCTTATCAACCGCAACAGGGCAGTTATGTGACGGGCGGTCTTAAAACTGGTGATTCCCAATTTTAAAGGCACCGCTCTTATCAACCGCAACAGGGCAGTTATGTGACGGGCGGTCTTAAAACTGGTGATTCCCAATTTTAAAGGCACCGCTCTTATCAACCGTAACAGGGCAGTTATGAATTGAACAATTTTGTACAAAATAATAATAAATAAGCGATTTGTTATACATCATTTAATATAATGGCAGCCAGGAAAATTAAAGTCAACAACGACAACAACAACTAAAAACAAAACGAAATCAACTCGAACATAACGGGCGAGGCAACAGCCAAGCACACACACAAACACACACACACACACACAATACGCGATTTAAAAACGAGTGGAGTGTGCAAAATGAATTCAAAATGTATTAAGTGAATTGATATTTTATTTAATATTCTCATTTGTAAATGATTTTGTTGTTAAATAAGTTGTTGCTTTTTGTTTTTATTTTTGTTTTTGTTGTTTTTTTGTTGCTCAAAATGAAATACAATGAATGCAAGTCTGCAGGTATTGGGAAACGCTTTGCATTTACCTGCTTGTATGTGTGTGTGTGTGATTATCATTTTTGTTTTTTCCCCCCTTTTTTCCTTATTAATATTTAATTAAAATTACCATTCATTATAATACAACTACAAGTCAATTACTCTAATATTGCGCAATTTGTTCAGAATTTCGTTTCCATTAAATTTAATGTGCTGCTGCTGCTGCTGCTGCTGTTCTTTCGTTTTTTTTTCATTTTCATGATTTATTTTATTTCGGTTTCTCTTTTTTTTTCTTTTGTTGCTTTTTATATAGTATTTTTCCTTTTATTTAATATGTTTTTGGCTGCAGGAAAATGAAAATAATGTGGTTGGCTTTCTTTAATATCTGCTTTATAATAAATAAAACTAATGACAAGCAGAGCTGACAAGCTATCAAATCTTGTTTCGATGGAAGTAAACTCAAGGGCTGATTTAAAAAGTTTTACAGCAGCCATTAAGTCAGTGTGCTTGCAAGTAAATAATTGAAAATGTTACCGGATTAATTTTTTTTCTTTGAAATTTTTGAATCCAAGTTTTAATTCATTTTTATAAATTTTTATAACGAAAATTGTCAGCAAATATTAATGCCTTGCACTTCTACACAAGAATACCTTTCAAATGATGTATCTATATTGAATATATTCGCACAACGAAACACTTAAAAAAGCACCACAAACAACTGCTCCTTGTGCACCATAAAGAACTGCCTCTGACAGCGTGTGAGTGCACAACATTTAACTACTTCTGACAGCTTGTAACTCTTCTAGTGTGCCTGGAGTATAGCGAGAGGCTGTTTAAATTAATCAATTTCCTGAAGAAAAGGATCACCGCTCCGTTTTTGTAATATGATAATCTATTGACGTGACATTGACAATTATTTGCAGAATAGGGAAATTTTTTGCATTGTTCACATCTACATCGAAATACCTACAGAGTTATATATGCTTCTTTAATATTAAAGGATAATAATATATTTTAAAATGTACCACAATAATATAAATGGCGTTTATACATGAGAGAGATTAAATAAAGGAGAGAAATTCAATTGATTTGTTGTTGGCAGAAGTTTTAAGTACAAATCAGCGAGGACTTAGACCTCATTTTCGATTTCCCACTTCAGCACATATATGATGTGGAATTTTCGGACCTGCCCTCGTGCAAGATTGTGTCAATTGTTGTCGGCCTGTTTCAGCAACGAAGGCATAGCACTGCTCGCTGCAGAATACAGCACCTTCCTGCGTTGGGTAGCTCCAGTAAAAACCGAAGTGAAGTGAATGAAAAAAATAACTGCAAGTAAATTTTCTGTATGGAAAATATTTGGAATTTTCATTCAGTTGAGAGTAAATTAATAGAGTTGTGCAGTCTGCGGTTAAAGAAATAACTCTTTTAAGCTCCTGTTCTTTTCGTACTTAAAGAAATTACTCTTTTAAATTCCTTCGAGGCAGGAAATGTAAATTTTCTCTATAGAAAACGTTTGGAATTCTCATTCAGTTGAATAGAAAAGATAAGAGTTATGCAGCGAATGTGAAATAACTCTTTTAAATTACCGTTCTTTCCGTGCTTAACGAAATAGATCTTTTGAATTCCCATGAGGTGGAAAATGTAAATTTACTTTACGAAAAGAGACTGGAATTCGCATTCAGTTGAGAGGAAATTAATAGAGTTGTGCAGTCTGCGGTTAAAGAAATAACTCTTTTTAAATTCCTGTCCTTTCTATGATTAACGAAATAGATCTTTTAAATGCCTTCGAGGTAGGAAATGTAAATATTTTCTCTATATAAAACGATTGGAATTCTCATTCAGTTGAATAGAAAAGAGAAGAGTTATGCAGCGAATGTGAAATAACTCTTTTAAATTACCGTTCTTTCAGTGCTTAAAGAAATAACTCTTTGAAACTCCTGTGAATGATGTGCCTAACGAAGTAACTCCTTTAAATTTCCTTGAGTTGGAAATTGTAAATTCACTTTACGAAAAGAGCTTGAAATTCACACTCAGTTGAGTGGAAATCAGTAGAGTTTTAGAGTCTGCGGTGAACGAAATAGCTCTTTTAAATTCCTGTTCTTTCCGTGCTTAAGGAAATTACTCCTTTAAATTCTCTGGGGTTAATTTACTTCATGGAATAGCCACTAAAATTCTCATTCAGTTGAATAGAAAAGAGAAGAGTTATGCAGCGAATATGAAATAACTCTTGTAAAATCCTGTTCTTTCCGTGTTTGAAGAAATAACTCTTTTAAATTCTCTCGAGTGATGAAATATAAATTTACTTTACGAAAAGACACTGAAATTCTCATTCAGTTGAGTGGAAATTATTAGAATTCTGCAGTCTGCCGTTAAAGAAATAACTCTTTTAAATTTCTGTCCTTGCCGTGCTTAGAAAATAACTCTTTTAAATTCTCTGGAGTTAAGAAATATAAATTTACTTCATGGAAAAGTCACTGAAATTCTCAATCAGTTGAGTGGAATTTAATAGAGTTATTTTGTTTGCCGTTAAAGAAATAACTCTTTTAGTTGCCTTCTGCTAATTTTCCCTTAAAATTTTTTTGTATTGCACGTCTGGCAGACCGACAGGTCATCACCACGTACGTGCTATACACTCACACACACACACAAACACACACTCGTCTTGTGTTTGTGAGCGCGTCGTAAGTGAAACACTTGATTTATAAGGAGAGCCTGCATGTTTCGTTTATTGCGCCCGGAGTCTTCATAAAGTCATTTCTTTTATGATTCGCTCATAAACAGCTACCAAATTAAGAAGTTGAAAGTTATTTTGTTTTATGGACGTGCTGTGCCGGGCCGCGCCGTGTTGGTTGCAAACGTCCACGTTGTGGTCTTGAGGAATACAATTAAATCATTAATTTTTTTCGGTGTTAAATAATAAGAAAAATGCCTCTACATTCAACCCTAAAAAAAAGAAGAAGCCCAAGATATTTTGCATAATTTTTTTTGCTAAAAAAAAATTCCTCGTCCCGGTCTCACTCGTTGGTAACGATGTGTTGGCCCTGATGTTGGCTGTCAAAATTGTTGCTGCTTCCAACTGTTTTAATCATAAAAACACCAGAATTTTTTCAATTTAAAAAAAAACATTTTCTTTAAATTCTCCTGCTTCAGTTTTGTAGGCGATTGGGGTAATAAATTTGCGCTACTACGTCGCGGGTAGTGGAATCAGACATTTTGGAAAAGATAGAAATTTTGAAGTTTTTTTTTGGTACAACATTTTTCAACGGCTTTGGAGTGTCTTTCTCTGTGTGTGTATGCCCGCCCGTGTGCATGTCTACATGTGTGCATGTGTGTGGGTGTGTGTGTGCGTGTGCGTGTCCACGCCTACAAAACTCATGTATTGTTGAACAGCAGAGATTCTATGCTAAACGGATTGCTGCGTCGTATACTGATCGGTGAGGTTTGCTGATGATTCGGCGAGGAGGAGGATGAGGACGATGAGGTGGTATTTTGTAATTTCAAATGGAAATTCGTTGCACGGCCGGGAAATAAAAATGGTTTAACATCGACACCCACATGCAGATTATGTTGGCTGCTATTATTATCATCATCTCTGTGGTCGATGCCGCTATTGGACATGGGACTGCCTGGTCCTTTGGGACTTTCGCATGGCGAATAGTTGCTATTGTTGGCTAAATCGCTGCCGCGTGGACTTCGGAAATCCAAGTCATCGTCGTCATCGCTTTCCGTACCGCCCACGACATCGATTTGTATGCTGTCATCTTCGAGATCTGAATCGGAAAAGGTGCCATTGGCCTTGTGTTGTGATATGTATTCAGCCTTAAGTGCTTCGAAATCAACGGTTATACCTTTTGCCTGCAGCTTTCGGGCCTGCCGATCAATGGCCTTGGCCAATTTCTTTCTTCTGCGAGCTCTGCAATTAAAAATATAGAAAAAAGAAATTATTGGGGGTCGGGTGGAAATTGTACGCAAATATTTGAACGGCAGTTCTAATAAAGAATACATTCTTTTAAATGTAATTAGAACAGCACTCAGAATATGATCCCCAACTTTCCCAGCGGGAAGTTGAAAACCCCCAAACTTTTTTTAAGTGTAACCCAATTTTTTTAAGTGTAAAATTCATATAAACAACACAATTACAACAACAATTTGAAATATAAAAAGCAAGACAACAGGGTGGTGAGTTGATATTGACAACTGGAATAGGGGTGAGTGTTTTTTTTTCGAAAAACTTTTAATTAATAAAAACAAAAACTTTTTTAAACGGAAACTTTTGAAACAAAAAAATTTAACTTGGAATTTATATTTCGGAAAAATTTCCAATCAAGTTTTATATCCAATTTGCCTTGTACGGAGGAGAAGAAGTCCTCCTGATATGCAGTCGCCATTTGCAGATTTTAAAATTTGTAGGCGCTATTTAAGGGGCACCCTAACCGCGAGTAGATTCTCAAATTTTATTTTTTGTATGAAAAACTTGTGGAAAAAACAATTTTTCTGTGCATTTTGATTTACCTCTCTTTTGCTTTCAATTCATTTGGCGGGATGGGTTCCCCAGAACAGGTCTGTGGCTGGGCATTGTGGGCGGGTCTACCGGGTCCTTTTTTGGTGTGCTCACGTTTTCTAACTTTGGCACGCCGATTCTGGAACCATACCTATCTGAAACAAAGTGTATATTTTTAGAATAAATTCATGAAAAAAAAGAATTAATTATAAAGAAAAAAATTTATAAAAATTTATAAAATAGAAAAAAAATCGCTATTATTTTCCACATAATTTATTTATCCAATAAAAGCTCGAATATTTAAAAACCTGTTCTGCCGAAGTTTAAAATTTTTATGAAAAAAATTCAAAATAGAAATTCCCTTGTCACTTGAGTGACGCGTTTTATTCAAATTGAGCGTTAGTAAAAATGGTTACAAATATTTCCTACTTGTCAATTTTAAAAACCAACGACTGATGAGAAAATGTCTGTTTAGTGCCACTGTTTGTGGCCGCTCAGCTGTTTTCGTGCAACATGTGACTGTCAAACATGTTCAGTTTTGTTTGGAATTTAACGATGAATTGACTTAAAAAGCAAACACGCTGGCAAATGAACGAATTTTATGATCAAAATTTATGGTCGGTGGAAGAAAATTTACCATCAAAAAAAAAAAAAATTTGACTTAAAAAATTCGTAAAATTCAAGCAGCTTTTCTCAGGCTTCTTGTAAGACCGTCGGGCGCCATTTAAACACTTAATTCGCGGCTCATGGTGCTGTTAATGACAACAGCCCAAAACAATACGCTTTTAGCAGCCGCAGCAACGCAATCATAAACACGGTACAGCAAAGCGTCAAAAATAAGCCTGAACTCTACGACGGTCGCACAAAATGGGCAACACTGGAGACACTTGACACTAGATTTATCACAAAGAACTTCATCTTCACTCTAAAGAACTTCAACTTGTTCAAGAATTAAGGCCATCGAAGGCATTTTCCAACAAAATAACATCCTCTTTTAAAGATGAGACCCATTTTCAAGTAGACGTTTAATTTAAACACACAAAAATTGTTGCCCACAGGCCTTTCGAAGTTCACAAACAGTCCTCGAAAAATTATAACGTTCAAAGAGAGTGGCCTTATGGTGCGCTTTTGGGGTCGGAAGTCCTTTTGGGCCCTGTACTTGTTGGCAAATGAGCGAGAAAAAACCGTCACATTGAGTTTTTTGTGCTATCAAACCGTGATAAGCGATTTTTTGCGGCCACAATTGGCTAAAGTTGGCATCAGGGAGTCCTTTGGCTCCAGCTCAATGGCGGCTTTAGTCACGCAGGCGGCCAAACACAATTCACTTATTGCAAAGAAAAGTTTCCGGTCGTATAATTTTTCGCTTTGACGATGCCGCATTTTTCTTGTTGTTAAGTGCCGCTGGATTATTTTTATCGCTGTTATTTGAAAGAGCAGGGCTTTCGTGAAACAAACCACCAACTACTGATGCTCTGGGGGATGTTATGCGGCCCCTGCATTGACGGGATAAGCGAAGTTTCATTGCAAAATGTGGTTGACAATTTTGAAGAAAATAGCGGACGTTTATGATGTTCCACAGGAGGACATCTGCCCGATTTCGTGTTCCTTTAGAAATTCCCATGCTTCTACTTTGCCATGGCGTCCAACAACCAGAATTTGTTGGTAACAGCGTGTTTTTTTAAGTCAATTTATTTCCTAACCTCAAATTTGCCCACTCTTCTTAATGACAGTGCATGACATAAAGAAAATATCAGGGGGTCTGGAATTTGTTTTTAAATTGTGTGGAAATTTCTTTGGCTATCGAATGCGGCTTTTGGCGAGGGACAGAATAAAAAAAACTCGCCAGTATCGCAGAGTTTTGAAAAGTTTGTGTCCTGGAACTGGTTTTAATAAACTCCTCTGCTCTTTTTTTTGGCAGTTTTCTAACGAATCGTTTTAAGAAGTCATTCAATATTTCAATTCAATTGGCGTTCAAAAAAACGCTGCCTTATAATGAATAATAAAGTGTGAAAATTAAAAGCAAAAGTTTTCATTCACTTCTTGTCATGTTTGAAGTGTCCTTTTAAACTTCTCATTTACTTTAGGGGCATTTTGAAATAATATTTTTAGTTTTCTTAAAAAACTTTGGGCAAACATTCCCTATTGATGTGCATCAGGCCCCTTATTTATTTATTTATTATTATTATTATTATTATTATTATTATTTTTTTTTTTTGTAAAATTAAATTGAAGTGTCAAGCAACAATTTCCAAATCACAATTTATCAATTCATCTCAAACTCAGTTCAGAGCTAAACTTACCGCAACACGACTCTCCTTCAGATCCAAGCGCATGGCCAACGCCTCACGCATAAATATATCGGGATAGTGACTGGCCGAAAATGCTCTTTCCAATTCTTCCAGCTGCCACGAGTTGAAATTTGTACGCGATCTTCGACGTTTGGCAGCGCTGCTTTCGTCTTCACCATCTGCCGAGAAACCTGCAGGCACAAGAAAAAAACAAAAAGAAAAGGAGAACCCAAAACTAATTAATTCTTAATGCAACCAAAATTAACATGCGTTTTATGTCGGCCACAAGAATATGCAAATGAAATTGTCATTAAAATATTGAAAATTATAGTCCCCCCGTTAACAGCAAAATAATGGAAATAAATTTATGAGGATCTGCTGCCGAGAAGGAACCCCCCGTTTTAAAACTAAAAACTATTTTTCATTTTTCTATAAATTTTCAAAACTGATTCCCCGAGCAGAGAAGGCCAAACCGAATTCCCTCAAGAACAGGCATTCATTTGTGGAGCGGGAGGGTGTCCCATTTATTTCCCTTTTAATTACAGACCAACCAACACTTTTAATACGAAAACACACACTCACACTCGCACTCGCACTCGCACTTTCCTATTCCCATACGAGCTCTTGCAAGTTAAACAACGACAATAAATATTCATAATCATATATTTCAATTATCAACGATTTTTGTTTTGTGGCCATTAATAAAAGCCAACAACAGTTGAGGCCAAATTAAGAGCATCCTGTTTCCCTTTCGTAAGACAAATTTTTGTTAAAGATTATTTCTATAAAATAAAATTGCGCCAATTAAAACAACACGTTGGCATAACAAAATTTATCTAACGTTGGTTTCTTTTCTAGAAAAAAATGTAACATTTTTTACACTGTTTAACTGAAAATGGCCACATTCTGCATTTGAAAGCAAAAAAATAATTAGAAATGAATCCTAAATTCCTCCCGAAAAATATTTCCTGTTCTAAAACTTCTCTAAACTGCCACTTTCTTTTGTTTTCTAGAAAAAATGTAACAATTTTTACATTTTTTAACTGAAAATGGCCACATTCTGCATTTGGAAACAAAAAATTTATTAGAAATGAATCCTAAATTCTTCACGAAAAATAATTTCTGTTCTAAAAGTTCTCTAAACTGCCACTTTCTTTTGTTTTCTAGACAAAATGTAACAATTTTTACACTTTTTAACTGAAAATGGCCACATTCTGCATTTGAAAACAAAAATTTTATAAGAAATAATTCCTAAATTCCTCTCAAAAAATAATTCCTGTTCTAAAACTTCTCGAAACTGCCACTTTTTCGAAAAGAGAAAATGTTGCATGTTTTTCAAGAAAAGAACATATTCAAAATAATATATATTTTACGCCAAAAAAAGTGCTTCAATAGAATATAAATAATTATTTATATAAAAAAAGAGCAAAAAAGTTCCTGTGACCAATTAAAAATTAATGTTTGTCAATCAGTGTAATTAATTACACACATTGAGGTTGGGCAAATTTGAGGTTAGGAAATAAATTGACTTAAAAAAACACGCTGTTACCAACAAATTCTGGTTGTTGGACGCCATGGCAAAGTAGAAGTATGGGAATTTCTAAAGGAACACGTAATCGGGCAGATGTCCTCCTGTGGAACCTCATTAAACGTCCGCTCTTTTCTTCAAAATTGTCAACCACATTTTGCAATGAAACTTCGCTTATCCCGTCAATGCAGGGGCCGCATAACATCCCCCAGAGCATCAGTAGTTGGTGGTTTGTTTCACGAAAGCCCTGCTCTTTCAAATAACAGCGATAAAAATAATCCAGCGGCACTTAACAACAAGAAAAATGCGGCATCGTCAAAGCGAAAAATTATACGACCGGAAACTTTTCTTGGCGCCTGCGTGACTAAAGGCGCCATTGAGCTGGAGCCAAAGGACTCCCTGATGCCAACTTTAGCCAATTGTGGCCGCAAAAAATCGCTTATCACGGTTTCGTAGCACAAAAAAACTCAATATGACGGGTTTTCCTCGCTCTTTTGCCAACAAGTACAGGCCGGTGATGACTTCTGACCCCAAAAGCACACCATGCAGCCACTCTCTTTGAACGTTATAATTTTTCGAGGACTGTTTGTGGATTTTGTGAGGCCCGTGTGTAACAATGTTTGTGTGTTGGCATTAAACGTCTACTTGAAAATGGGTCCCATCATTAAAAGAGGATTTCATTTTGTTGGAAAATGCCTTCGATGGCTTTAATTCTTGAACAAGTTGAAGTTCTTTAGAGTGAAGATGAAGTTCTTTGTGCTAAATCTAGTGTCAGGTATCTCCAGTGTTGCCCATTTTGTGCGACCGTCGTTCAGGCTTATTTTTGACGCTTTGTTGTACAGCGTTTATGATTGCGTTGCTGCGGCTGCTAAAAACGTATTGTTTTGTGCTGTTATCATTAACAGCACCATGAGCCTCGAATTTAGAGATTAAATTGCGCCCTGCCGTTTACAAGAAGCCTGAGTTGTAGGAAAACCTGCTTGAGTTTTACGAATTTTTTAAGTAAAATTTTTCTATGTTTGATGGTAAATTTTCTTAATTAAAATTCTATGGTGGAGAGTGTAGCGTGGTAAAGTAAAAATTTCCCAAGTTTTTACTAAATAAATGTCAAAGAAGCGCAGCTGATTTCTTAATATTTCTTTATTTAACAGCCGGTTTGCTTCCTAACCTCAAATTTGCCCACCCGTGTTACTCACTCGAGGCTGAAGATTCCACTACAATCGTTTCTGATTTTCATTTAAAAAGAGAAGAATATAGAGTGCATGTTTTTTTTGCTAGTGATGTGGAGTTGCGTGCTTTTTCAGCGATTACAAACGTTATTTGCTTCCTACGAATCGAAAACCCCAACGTTCGTTTTTTGCATGTGACGGAGTTTGTTCGTCCTCTTTCCTTAAACGACTTTTAAACGTTGCCCGTTTATTTTTACATGAAGAGAATTTGATTGTCCTTTCCCAATTAATAGATACACTGAAAGAATTTTGCTTTATAGGAGCAACGTAACAATTTCTTTAGACTTTTATCGCAAATTCAATAACAATTTCAGGAATATTTTGGAAGAGTTTCATGGGAATCGTTCCACTGACTTTCGCAACATTTTAGAAACTCCTCTTTAAGTATAAAATTATTTTAAAAATTTATTAAATTTTTATTTAAAAATATTTCAAATTAACACTCTCGTTATCAATTGAAATTCTAAAAGAGTTTGAATTGAAATTTCGTTTGTTATCGCCTGCCGCAATTTGCCCACCCCTGATATCAATGAAATTCTGTGTGAATTGAATTTTTAGGAAAAGTTTTCATAATTTTTCATTAAATTTCTGTTGTGTATAATGCCCCGCAGCACTTGCAGCCGAGTTGCAGGCGATTGTTCATTTAATTTCTTGCATTTGGCGGAGTTAAATTTTTTGATTTGGGCCTGACGAGTTGCAGCCACTTCTAAGACTTTTTATTATTGTGTTTTACATTACTGCTGTTCAGTGCTAATATTTTGAGCACATCTGCTTTAATATTTAATAGTATTTATGGCATTTGAACAGGTCATTTGTATTGTGGCAAAATGAAAACATTTTTAATTACAAATCATTTTGTTGAAACACCAACCACCACCGACACACACACACACATACACACACTACATCCACTTTGAATAGTGAGCAGACGCTACGACTTGTTGTGTAATTGCGTTACAAGTGGCCCAAAACTTATTGTGAGAAAATTACAACAGAACAATCGCACAATCGTTCAGTTAATTTCTATTTGTTTTCAGATAATTCAGGGGCTGGTTAGTTGGCTCTTTTAGTGTTGTTGTTGGTAGCGTTGAAAGTGTTAGAAAAGTCAATTATACAACATGTCCAGAGCCTTGAGTGTGTCCGATGTTGTTAACTGAAAATGGCCATAATAAATAAACAGCAGCAAGCAAATGGCCAACAAAACACCAGTTACAGCAAATAAATAAATTAAAATAAATAATGAAAAATAAAAAAAGAAAAGAAAATGGGCCGGTTTTTTAAACCACAAAAAAATAAGAAAAGAAATAGAAAAAGGAACATTTAAACGGGGGAAGGGGAATTGATAACGATCTCTTAAATAATTTCTCAAATAATTACGAAGGCCGCAGGTTGCAAGACAAGAGATCCCATGCAAACACACACACACACATACTCACACACACACAAACACCTCTTTGCTCATTAGGACCTTTTAGCAACTGCCTTGCACGGCCGGCAATTGGCACCACAAACGGTTGGTTGCTGCCGCTGTTGTTGTTGCTGCTGCTGCTGTTGTGTGTTTTAGGGCGTTTGAAAGAATAAAAACTAAAATAAATTTACGGCCGGTTTAGGCCATCTTTTCAAATGTAATAGAGTCATTAACGACGGTGTTAGAAGTTGTTGTTATTTCTTATTTATTTGTTAAGAGCACAACAACAACCACAACACAATTATAATAAAAAAAGTAAAATAAAAAGGAAAAAAAAATAATTTGAAATTTCCGAAAAGTGGGAGGAGACTCGGCGTACATTTTGCCAACGCCCCAGAGACAAATAATTCTTGCAACACGAAATTAAGGGGTGTCACTTGCAAGTGCTTTTGTTGTTGTTGTTGTTGTTATATTCCTTTAAAACTCTAATCGTAAATGCAACCGACATGCAGTTGCCACAAAAAAAAAGAGACAAAATCCGTATTATTGCATGTTGCACTATGGGCATCATTATATTTGCATTAACCCCCCTCTTGTTTTCTGCGGTCCCTGACTGACTGCATCAGACTGCCTGACTGTGGATGTTGTTTAAAGGTTTTTGATCGTAATTGAAATTTATTATGATTGTGATTGTTATAAATGATGTTGGCCAGCAAAATCGGTGGGAGTTAAAATTGCAATACCAGTGCAGCCAACTGTGAAATATAGAATAATCAGGCCGAAATTAAAAAATTTAACTCCGCCAAATGCAAGAAATTAAATGAACAATCGCCTGCAAATGCTGCCGGGCATTCTACACAACAGAAATTTAATGAAAAATTATGAAAACTTTTCCTAAAAATTCAATTCACACAGAATTTCATTGATATCAGGGGTGGGCAAATTGCGGCAGGCGATAACAAACGAAGTTTCAAGTTAAACTCTTCCAAAATGTCTATCCATATTAATTTGAAATAATTTTTAATGAAAACTTATTATTTTTTTAAAAGAACTTTATACGAAAAACGGAGTTTCTAAAAAGTTGCGAAAGTCAGTGGAACGATTCCCATGAAATTCTTCCAAAATATTCCTGAAATTGTTATTGAATTTGGGATAAAAGTTTAAAGAAATTGTTACGTTAGCTCTCTAAAAAAAATTCTTTCAATGTATTTATTAATTGGGAAAGGGTAATTCAATCCTCTTGATGTAAAAACAAACAGGCAACGTTTAAAAGTCGTTTAATGAAAGAGGACGGACGAACTCCGTCACATGCAAAAAACGAACGTTGGGGTTTTCCAATCGTAGGAAGCAAATAATTTTTGTAGTCGCTAAAAGTGTTTTTAAAATGAAAATCAGAAACGATTGTAGTGGAATCTTCAGCCTCGAGTGAGTAACATGATGAATACTCAATTTGAGGTTAGGAAGCAAATCGGCTGTTAAATAAAGAAATATTAAGAAATCAGCTGCGCTTCTTTGACATTTATTTAGTAAAAACATGGGAAATTTTTACTTTACCACGCTACACTCTCCACCATAGAATTTTAATTAAGAAAATTTACCATCCAACATAGAAAAATTGTACTTAAAAAATTCGTAAAACTCAAGCAGGTTTTCCTACAACTCAGGCTTCTTGTAAGACGGCAGGGCGCAATTTAATCTCTAAATTCGAAGCTCATGGTGCTGTTAATGACAACAGCCCAAAACAATACGTTTTTAGCAGCCGCAGCAACGCAATCATAAACGCTGTACAGCAAAGCGTCAAATATGAGCCTGAATTCTACGAAGTTCTCCACAATTGGGCAACACTGGAGACACTTGACACTAGATTTAGCACAAAGAACTTCATCTTCACTCAAAGAACTTCAACGTGTTCAAGAATTAAGGCCATCGAAGGCATTTTCCAACAAAATAAAATCCTCTTTTAAAGATGAGACCCATTTTCCAATAGACGTTTAATTTAAACACACAAAAATTGTTGCCCACAGCCCTCTCGAAGTTCACAAATAGTCCTCGAAAAATTATAACGTTCAAAGAGAGTGGCCTTATGGTGCGCTTTTGGGGTCAGAAGTCCTTTTGGGGCCTATACTTGTTGGCAAAAGAGCGAGGAAAACCCGTCATATTGAGTTTTTTGTGCTACCAAACCGTGATAAGCAATTTTTTGCGGCCACAATTGGCTAAAGTTGGCATCAGGGAGTCCTTTGGCTCCAGCTCAATGGCGCCTTTAGTCACGCAGGCGCCAAGAAAAGTTTCCGGTCGTATAATTTTTCGCTTTGACGATGCCGCATTTTTCTTGTTGTTAAATGCCGCTGGACTATTTTTATCGCTGCTATTTGTAACAGCGGGGCTTTCGTGAACAAACCACAAAAAACTCATGCTCTGGGAGATGTTATGCGGCCCCTGGATTTACGATTTAAGCGAAGTTTCATTGCAAAATACGATTCAAAATTTTGAAGAAAAGAGCGGAGGTTTAATGATGTTCCAGAAAAGGACCATTTGCCCGACTTCATGTTCCTTTAGAAACTCCCATACTTCTACTTGGCAATGGCGTTAATAAACCTGAATTTATGGTAAAAGTTGTGTTGTTTTATGTCAATTTGCTTCCTAACCTCAAAGTTAACCGGCCCTTATTGTAACCGCAGAAAATGTCAGACTCTGTTGCCGTGAAACTTGAAGACTGGAAGTCATATCCTTCTATTCTGGTCTTATCATTTCAAGCTTTTATGCTGGTGAAAAAAACTCTGGATAAAAGTTATATAAAAAGGTGGCCCAAAATGAATCATCCAACTTGGTTTTTTAAGAAATTTTTTTCCCCCAAATAAATTGAATTTTTTTTTAAATATTACGAAATTCGCTGCATTCTGGTCAGTAACTCATTTCAATACCATTTTTTTATATAGTAAAAAATTATTAAAAGTGAAATCTGCATGATTGATCATGCACCGTCTTGATCTATTTCATATTCTTTATAAACAGACCGACTTCAACTGCATAATTTATTATATATCCTTCGGAGGGCATCTTGTCCCTCCTTTTGGGGTTGTATTTCGAAAATAAAATTCCATGAGATGAGGAAAATTTTGGCCAGTTGAAATGAAACCCGTTGAAAGATCCATCATTAAAATATAATTTTCTTATATTTTCAGATCAACTTCCCGAAGTGCCAGCAGCATGTCATCACAGTGCGGTAAGTGAAGTTGCCTGAAAACTGGAATTTATTTTATTTCTTAAAGGGCGTGGCCTTGCCCACTACGCAAAACGTCAAGTTTGCCTTGACACAGAATTTAAGAGTGAGCGAATAGTTACGCACGGATCGTATTTAGAAAATATATAAAAATTTCTTAATAAGGGCGTGGCACTGCCCTGTTTTCATGTGAAATACGAGCGCGTTAATGCGCTTTTTTTAGCCTAAAGAAATGTTGTTTTTTTTATTCAACTTCTGGCAGAAGTCTTTGCTGCCACATTCAACGTTTATAAATTCAAATCGAACGATCGGGGGCACTACCTGCCCTCTAAACCCCTTCCCTGTAAATAGCTATTTTTTTTAGATCTGGCTCAATGGAAAGCCTATGCAGGGGCTATCCTTTGAGTGCTGTGGCAAGATTGTAATAAATGATTTTTGTTGCCCCGTGTAATTTAAATGCGAAAAATTTATTAATTTAATTCCGAAATTGATATTTTCAACGCTGATGTTTTTGAAATTTATTTCAAATAATTTAACAATTTTTTTGTTTGCTTCAAATAAATATTAAATCACACGGTCTTTAAAAATTAATTATTTATTTCAAATTAAAGGCAACAACAATGCGGCCACATGCGGCTGGATGCAACAGAAATTAATAAATGAAATACTGAAATTAATAAAAGAAAAATTGTTAAAAAAAAATAAAAATAATTTCATTAAAAGTTCTGTTGCTGCCTTCTGCGATTGTTTGTCTGCCGCATCTCACAACCTGGACTTGTGTGTTGCATGCAACACATGCCGCTTTCAAACAACATGTTTATGACTTATTCACATTCTTTTGTTGTTGTTGTTGTTGTTGTTGTTGTTGTTGTAGTTTTACTTTTTGCTCGCATTTCACTCCTTCTACGCGAACAGCAAAAATATAACAATTCCAGCGGAATTAATTTGCTTTATTTCGCTTCATTTTTTTTTTATAAAATAATTTCTTTCATTTCATTTCATTTTTTTCCTTTTCTTTCTTTGTGGCATCGCATGACACGGTGTCAAATGACTTAATGGACAAAGAAAATGGCTTTTCCACATGCCATCACAAACATGTTTTCACATTCTTGCCAACAGAGCCGAGTGGTGCAAGCATGAGGCTGTCATATAATTTACAACAACAGCAACAGTAACAACAACAGCCAACAACTGCAGTTGCAGCCGACATTTAGCCCAAAAAGGAAAAGCTTCAAATTGGGAGTGAAGTTTTTAATCATTTCCAATTACGCCACTATTTTATCTTGATTTTTTAATTACAATCTTTTCTCAAAAAACAAAAGAGAAACTAAAAAAAAATAAAGAGAAACAATCAAATGAAGCCGGGGAATGCCAGTGATTTGAGATCTTTGAGGAAATGAAAGCACCGGGGTCAAAAATTAAAAAAGAAAATATTGAAAAAAAAAACAATCGAAAGATCTTGTGAGTTCCCCATACCGGGGAGAAAGAATTTGTCCCAAAAGAATTTGGTATTCCCACCCGCTCATGGGAATCAAACAGTTGATGGGACTTTTTTAAATACCCCCGGTATACAGAATTAATCCCAGCGAAATAACGGGAACGATGTTCCACTAAAACAAGTCTCAAGATGGCTTCCCTCATACGCCATCTTCAGTGTTTAATGAGAAGTAAAAAAGTGAAGATACAACCGGGTGATTCCGAATTCAATTAAATCCCGGAATTCTGAATTCAATTAAATCGTCGGAAGAAATACAGACGAACAACCCTCTTTCAACGCGGCAAAGTCACGAGTTGAGTGAAAACGCATAATTTATTTATTTTTACTACAATCAACCCTCAGGGAATGTCCCCCTACATAAGCAGTGCCTGATGCAAAACCCTAGAAAAGGGGGGAATACTGTTGACAGGACGGAGGGAGAAAACGGATAAAAATTTTTTACCTCCTTTTTTATGTCGCCATTGAGTTTTTGCTACAGTAACGGCTCTTTAAAAGGACACCTTAACTAATTATTTAATATACGAGGTCTGTTCACATAACGAGTTGCATTTGTAAGAAAAATATTTGCTATTTAGCAGTTTTATTTCGTCTCCCCATCGGTCCTCCCTTGTAATTTTTGCCCATCCCAGCGTTTATCTCCTCCATCGTTGCTAAATATCATGGGAAAAGGAATAATTTTTTATTCGATTAACTTTTATTCGAATATTTAATAATTAGGACACAGTTTTTTATAGAATTCAATTTGAATACTCGAACAGGAGTGATTTTATTACAATATATATTCGATTAAAGACGAGCAGGCAGTAGGGTATTCAAACGATTAAACGTTGTTCGATTAATCGATTAATTTCGTGCGTCTAACACAAGAAAATTATAAAAAATCGTGTACGCTTTTAGTACAGACTTTAACCACAATAAATTCTGATGAAGAAAATACGATATTTCAAACGAAAGAAGAAAGACTTTTACCAGACCTCAACCAGACCCTTAAAAGTATTAAAACTATTTTGAAATTCCAGCAGCTTTTCTTTGTGGACGGGCCTCTTCTAAAATCGCAGTGCGTAGTTTGATATCAAAATTGGGAGCATACAAAATAAAATTCGTTGAATCGAAAAAAATAAAATATTCGCTTAATCGGATAATATAAAATAATTGATTGAATCGAATTACATAAAATTAATCGAATAATATAAAATTATTCGATAGTTATTCGATTAAACTATTTCCTCGAATAATTCATTAATCGTGTTATTAATCGATTATTGCAAAAACTCGATTAATTGAATACCCTAATTTGTGTTTATGAAGACATCGTTTCTCAGAATTTTTATAATATCCTGTCGATGCATGATTTTGTTAAATTATTTACAATTTTTTTTAATAAAAATTTAACATATACGAAAATTTTTTTCGAAAAATTTGTATTCGAATAATTTATATCCGAATAATTTGTCTTCGATTAATTTGTATTTCAACAATTTTATGGGATTAATTTGTGTAAGAGTAATATGTTTTCACACAATTTTATTAAATTAAATTGTACTCGAATAATATTTATTCGAATAATTTTATTCGCTTAATTTTTCTTTGTATAACTTGTGTTCGAATAGTTTTATTTGATTAATTTTTATTTGAGTAAACTTAATTAAAATTATTTGTGTTCGAAAAATATGTATTCGAATCATTTTTATTCGAATAGTTTGTATTAAAGTAATTTGTGTGCGATTAATTTGTATTCGAATAATTTTATTTGATTGATTTTTATTAGAATAATATGTGTTTGAAGAATTCTATTGAATAAATTTGTGATTAAGTGACATGTACTTGATTAAGTTGTATTCGAATAATTTGTATTCGATTAATTTATGTTGGAATATTTGATATCTACTCGAATAAATTTATTACATTAATTTTTGCTCAAATAATTTATATTCGAACAATTTTATTAGACTCATTTGCAATCGAACAATATGTATTCGATTAATTGTTATTTGAAAATTTTGTATTCGATTAATATTAATTCGAATAATTTTATTAGATAAATTTTTTTTTATTAATATATGTTTGAGTAATTTAATTCAACTAATCTTAAGTCGCAAAATAAATACTCGATTAATTTTTATTCGAATAATTTATACTCGAATAATTGCATGAAAATCAATTGAGATCAAATAATTTGTATTCGAACAATTTTATTAGATTCTTTTTTGTTGGAAAAATATGTAATCGATTTATAAGTATTCGATTAATTTGTATTCGAATAATTTGGTTTGATTGATTCGCTTTCGAATAATTTTTCATTCAAATAATTTTATTCAATTGATTTGTGCTTAAATAATATATATTCGAATAATATTGTTTTTTTTCGATTAACTTGTGTTCGAATAATTTAAATTCGTATAATTTTTATTCGATTAAATTGTTTTGGTATAATTTATACTCGATTTATTTAATCAAATTATTTTCTGCTCATATAACTTGTATTCGAACAATTTAATTAGACTCAGTTCGAGTAATAAGTACTCGATTAATTTGTATTCGAATAATTTATACTCGAATAGTTGTATGAAAATAGCTTTTGCTCAAATGATTTGTATGCGAACAATTTATTTTTGATTCATTTGTGTTCGAACTGTATGTATTCGATTAATATGTATTCGATTAATAGCCGTTCAAATAATTTGTATTCGAATAAAATTATTAAAATAATATTTGCTCAAATAATTTGTATGCCAATACTTATATAAGATTAATTTGCGTTCGAATACTATGTATTCGATTAATTTTTATTCGAATATTTTGTATTCGAATAATTTTTATTCGATTATTTTGTATTCGAATAATTTTTTTTTTTAATTTAATTTAGTTGTGCCAGAAACGAATCCTCAAGATTTTGTTTTTCCAAAAATTTATTTGATTGGATTTAACTATTTTTTATTTAATTTTGAATTAATTTTTGCAATAATTTTTTTTTATAAATAATTTTAGTTTAGCCCATAAATTTACTGCCGACCTTTTAGTTTGAGTCATAAAATTGAAAGAATTTTATGAAATTGATTTTCCAAAAATCGGTCTTTATTTTCAATTTTTTTTTTTTTTGCACAGTGGGGTTATACCATTTTCTTTAATAAACATGATTTTTAGCTCACAAATTTGATAACGAAATCATAGATTGAAGCTGAAATTTGTTTCGAATTTGATTTTATTTTTAAATATTTTTTTTGTGGATTTTTTATGTCTTTTAAATCAGTAATTTTTTCCCGTGTCCACCTAAAATTGTTGTCCAGCCAAATTTCCAATTTTTTTACAACAACAAAACTTTCAGTTTAGCTTGTGAATTAATTAGAAAACATTTCAAAAGGGTTTTGAAAACTCTAGTGTTTTTTGTTAATCAGTTTCATGATGCTGTCGCAATTTGAAATATTCCAAACAGATTGAAATTCCTTTTACTGCTCACAGAGTATGAAATTAAAGAAAAAAAAAAAGAGAAAAAAAAGTATTTAAATTAAAATTCATAACACATTTCGTGAAATCGTCTTTGGAAAAATGATAAATGAATTCCATCAATTCATGACATTTTTCATTTCCGTTTAAAGAGTTTTTTTGAGTTTTTTTTTTTCTAAAATGGAATTGTGCAAAAGCACTGCGCTCTAATAAGAGAAGAAGAAGAAGAACAAGAGGATGATGATGATGATGAAAAGGCGGAATTAAATAAAATAAACGATGAAATGAATAACGCACATGATGAGGAAAGAAAAAAAATCGTTTTATTGGCTGAAATCGGTGGGCTACAAAGCAAAAATCATCTTCATCAGCTTGACACACACACACACTGACACACACACTCACTCTACAGAGTTGCCTGGAATTTCTTTCCATAGTTGGGGGATATCAAAAAAGGATGTGTCAACGGGTTTTATTTTTTGTTTTCTTTTTTCTGTTTGAAGTGACGTTTTCTTTATTAGACTCAACTCTTGACGCAAAATGTTTATGGATGACAGCGAGCGGGCGGGCGGGGACGGGTTTCATTTATTTACGCATCGTTGGTGTGTGCGTGTGTAGGTAACGCTGAGAGATTTTCTTTTCAAAACCAGCAAAAATGCTGGATACTGGAGTTCTCATTTTCATTTCATGTCATTTTCAATTTTTCAAACGTTCAAAATATTTTTTTTTTTCTTCTTAATACGTTTCTCTCTTATTTTCCAAAGTGATTAATGACTTTTAGACACACAAAGAAAATCGCAAAATATATGAAATATTTTACATCAAAAAATAGATTTACACACACTCACACATACACACGCTGGCAATTGCCAACACTCCTGCAAAATATTTATTAAATTATTATTTTTATTTGTTTCTCTCAAAGAAGCGGAAGTATGTGCGTGTGTGCGTGTGTGCGTGTGTGGGTGAGTGAGTGCCGAAATTTATACTCCATTTTAGAGCGAAATTTCTTCTCCTGTCATTGTTTTTTGTAAATTTATAATTTTGATTCCATTCAAAATAATATCCTGGTCTCATTCCTGTTCTCCTAATAATTTGGAAAAGAGAAGTCAAATGCCCATCTCTGCCTCAGTGCTCTTCCCGAGATCACTTCAATTGTATAAAACCAATAAAAACAAATCACAATTAAAATGTTTCCTTGTATTTTCTTTAATTAGTATTCCTGAATTTAAAAAAAAATTTTAAAATAATCGGAGATCTGTTGGCTGCAGTAGTTAACACTAGACTACGACGTGTTAGATCCCGAGTTCGACTCCGCCCTCAGTCATGAATGTCGTGACGAATTTGTCTAACAGCCACGGAGGATATACGCTGGATATCGTCTAAAATCATCTGCCTTATTAAATTTAATTTAAAAAATAGGTGAAACGCTTAACCCTAGAGGCCTTCTCTGTAACCAACGTAGCCCGGTTGTTGTGCTATTCCTTGAACTCTTCAAGCTAAAAACGATTCCCACCCCACGTCTGAATTTCGTAGTTTAAAAAAAAAATAGATTTTTTTCGAATTTACTCCGATCACGATATCTCGCAAATAGAATAACCGATTTTGAACCGGTTGATAGTGATCAACGTGGTTTTTAAATTTCATTAGCTTATGGAATCGGTGGGTTAAGCCGTTTAAAAATTGTTGGAAAAAAACCATTTTGAGAAATTAGTTTTTTTACCAGGTTTTTTTTATATATTGAAATCTACCGGTTCGAAACGGCTGAAATTCTCAGGTCAGGAACATTCTTCAGAACGGTGGCATTCGGTTCAATTGTTCAAAAGTCATAAGCACACACAGCCACACATGCATACATTAATATACACATACACGCCCACACACACACACACACACACGCGTACAGAAAAGCTTTTTAGGACCTCAAAACGCTGAGATCTCCCTTTTCACTAGACCGGGTAAAACCACCAACTTTCCGATACATAAAAATATAAAATTTTTCTAGCGAAAAGTTAAAAAAATCGCCTGTTTCTTTTCTTAATTGAATTGTTCGCTCAGCTTTATTTCAACGTCATTCTTTAAAATGTTTCTACAAAAATAAACTTCTCGTACGCTTTTTTATAAAAAATAAAAAAAAAAATTGCTGCAATTGGAAACTCGAATCACTTTCAAGCGAAACCCCCCCAAACGGGTGATAATAAATGAAAACACACACAAAACAGCTGAGGATGAAAGTGTACCGGCTTTCGAAAGCAGCTATTCTGCTGTGCTGTAGAAATTGAATATATAAATTTGATAGTTGACTTTCTCTGGTGCTTTCAAATATTTATTATGAAAATAATTGCAGCCAAAAGGGATTTGCCAACGAATTCTAAAATAAGTGTTAATTCATAAAAAGTGTTAAAACAGCTTAACAAATCATTTATAAGCCAAACTTCATACAATTGTTTTGGAAAACTGTTTTTTAATAATTTAATTTTTGTTTAAATAAATAATAACTTTGATTGAGAAAAATATTGAAACAAAAATATCAATTGTCCAGCCCTGCAAACGAATTTTTCACTCCGTTTGATATTTTAATCAAAATTTAAAATCAAATTAAGATTTGATTAATAAGAACTACAAAAAAAAAAAAAATACCCTGATTTTGCGTGCACAGCGAAGATTTAATAAATTCCGCTTTTAACTAACAGGGCGTTCCATAAATTTATTAACACAATAAATTAAATCTCTCATCAAAATACATGTAAATGTTGTTGTATTCTGCTGCACATTTATAGTACTTAATTGACAATTTATTTAAAAATAAAGAAATTTTACAGCGCATTTTTAAACGAAAGTTATTTTGAATTATGGAAATACCCATACAGAGCGAATAAGTGCTTGGAAATCACAAGATTTCATATAAAATTCAAGCGAATCCTGAACACAACAACATGCCGGCAAATGTGGTGGATTTTTGTGGGCGATTCTTCACTCATCAGCAGCTGCAAACTTGGCAGCACTCAACTTAGCACAGACGAGAAACAGGGAAGAAAAAGTTATTTATTTCATAGAACCGACTTGAAATCAAATCAAACAGGGGAACAAATAAAAAATAAAATTAATTTTTTACTGTCGCATGTATTTTTTGTTTTAATTTAAAAATCTTTTTAAATTAAATTGTTGCTGATAGAAAGATTTTACAGGATGTGTAGAGTTGTCATCCGGGCTATAAATAGGAAATAAAATAAAAATCGTGCTAAATTGAGTCGCATTGAAAAGCAGCAAAATCTTAAACATGCAATTGCAGAGCTGGAAAACTAGTTTTTGATATGGGAAAATAGGAGAAAAAAGCTGAAGCAAAATTTGCTTAATTAATTGTATTTTATATATGAGGAAAATATTGATTATTGTTAGAAATGAAATAAAATTAAAAAATTCGCTTCCGGGGTTGGACAATTGACATTTTTCTTTTTGTAATTTTTGCTAATTAAACCTGTTTCACGCTTGAAAAAAAAAGCATTAATTGTTGTTAAAAATCAAACAAAACTAAAAACTCGATTCCAGAGTTGGACAATTGAAATGTTCCTGTTGGTAACTTTTTTAAAGAACCCTTTTTTTTGGTAATTTTTTTTTAATTAAACCACTTATTTGTATAAAAAAAATTTAATTAGCAAATGAAAATTTACAAAATCTACTTTATGAACTTTGGCTTATAACTGGTTTATTAAACTGTTCTAACTTTTTATGAATAAGACTGTAAGGAATTTATTTTAGAATTTGCTTGCAAATACTATTTGGATGGAATTGTTTTAATTTTATTTCATTCAATTTAGTACTGAAAATTAAACAAAATTAAAAATTCTTTTCCAGGGTTGGACAATTGAATTTTTTATTGCTGTAATTTTTGTTCATTAAACCTTTTTTTTATAACTGAGATAAAATCTCGTTGCAACAATAACGAGATTTTGTAGAATGAAACAGAACTGCAAATGCAATTCAATTTATCTAGGAACTAAATTTTAGGGCCTTAAATAAACTTCTTTAAAATAGTTTTGAATTGAAAATGTTATTTGTTTGATCAAGCGCATCGGCGAGCAGGCGGTAAATTTACGCCGCCAGTTTCAGCGTTTAAAATTTTATTTTAAAAGACAATTTCAATCAAAATCTCAAAAATCGGGCCGGATCAAGAAATCAAATAAAATTATTATCTCGAATTTCATATAAATTCACTTTAACGATTTCGAAATACGATTCTCTTTTGCCTGCATTTCGGATCCATTAAAGTTGGGTGGCCTTTAGGACCAACCGTTTTCATAATTATTTCATTTTTATTTTTATATTGAGTTACAAGAAAATTTCTTTTTTAAAAAGTGCAACATTTTTCGCACTTTTTAATAGAAAATGTGCATTTTTCGTAATATTCTCTTAAAAAGTGCAAAAAAATTTGCACTTTTTAGAAAAGACAGCCGATTTTAGTTGAAATTAATCGAAAGTTTTTGACAGAAATAAATTTCGGTTGCCAAACTTCTAAAAAATTCCGCTTTTTAGAAAAGAAGTGAAGAAATTTTGCCTCTTTTCTAGAAAATGTCCAGGGTGGGACAATTGAATTTTTTATTTCTGTAATTTTTGTTCATTAAACCTTTTTTTATAGCTGAGATAAAATATCGTTTGCAACAATAACGAGATTTTGTAAAATGGAACAGAATTGAAAATGCAATTCCAGGATTGGACAATTGAAATATTTTCTCTCTTGCAATTTTTAATAATCACACCTGCTATTGACCCAACGAAAAGTTCATTTAACAATGAATAATAGTTTTTTTAATGATCTTATAAAATTTGGTTTATAAATGGTTTATTAAGCTGTTCTAACTTCTTGTGAATAAGACTTTGAAGCATTTATTTTCGAATTTGTTTGCCACAACCCCTTTTGACTAGAATTATTTGCATTTTATTTCATTCAAATTGATTTCTGATGACGATATTTTGCATTAATAAATTTAATGAATTTAATGTGACTTTTCAAATGTGTTGGCAAGAACTTAAAGGCAGACTGGTGCGAGTTTTGCAATTAAACAAATTAACAAAAATGATAAGAGAAACGATCGACAACAAAGTAGTTGGAATGTAGTTTCGCTAATTATTTTAACGAGGTTAGTTTGAGCAAAAAGTGCTCTTAAATTGATTGATAATTCCAACGATCGATATCTCTCGGTTGTTTGAAACGCCAACAAAACAACCAACATGTAAATCAATTACTAATCAATTTCAATTGCCTGCGGGCAGCAAAATGAACGTCAGAGTTTGTGAATCTGGAATAAGTTTTCAAATTTTTTTTCTTAAATACATTTTATATATTTAAAAAAAAAATACCGAGGCCGTGATGTGCACTCGTTTAATAAATTGTTATTAATTTTGAATAAAGTTATTTGCGATAAAAATCGGAAACAGTTTTATGGGGTTTTGAAGGCAAAAATAAAAGCGTCAATTCTTTTCAAAAGCAGGACAACAAGTCGTTGGTGGCTTCGAGGATGGCTCAGCATCCTCATCAGGATTCTTTTTATTTAATTGCCCACTCGTTGTTCTGAGTATCGCTTTTATTGTTCCCTCCATTCCTCGGAAAGAAAAAATTTATTTTACTGCTAAGCCCGTATTTTAAAAAAATAATCCTACAAAAATTTTTATAATATCTGAATGCGGCAACTTAATGAAAAGAAAAAGAACTATTTCGGTATCGCGAAATCGGCAATAAATTTTTCATTTTTATGGACATAAAAATAAGTAAAAGAAAACAGCGCAAAAAAGAAACACAATCGAAGTATTTTATAAGAAAATTTTGTCTTATAAACAGTTTATAAATAGTTTTTATGAATAGGACTTTCAGTGTTTTATTCAAAAGCGTTGAAAATCACGAGCTGGAATTAAAAGGATCAGGTTGCGGGCATTTAATGTGCTCTACAATGATCGAAATTTATATTTAAATTGTATTGAAATATAATCGATATCGGGTGCCGTAGTTTGACCCCCCCGATCAAATGATCCTCCATTCCTCACGACTTTAAGGGAATCAGTTTTAAAGCAGGAGTATTCAAATTTTTTTATAGAAAATAATTCATAATAAAACCCTGAAATGCACTGACAAAAATAAACTGTTTTTAATCGCCAAAAAGACGCAAAACACTGTGAAACCAGGACATCAACGGCCCGTCTTCGAAAGGCGATTTCAAGTGAATGCCGCTGGACTTTTTGGAATAAATTTCCACTTTCTCGACAATTGAATACCAACGCAATTTTGATTTTATAATTTTTATTCGTTTTTAAGAATTTAAAAAATTTTTATATATAAAAAATTCAAACCAACAGCGTTTTTTTCTAGAAAACAGGCAACATATCTGCACTTCTTTTCTAAAACGCGGCATTTCTTACGAGTTCTGCAAGAGAAATTAATTTTTGTCTGACACGTTGGCTTAATTTCTAATAAAATTGGTTATTTTTTTCTAAAAAGTGCAACATTTTTTGCACTTTTTAAGAGAATATAACGGAAAGTGCACATTTTCTATTAAAAAGTGCGAAAAATTTTGCACTTTAAAAAAAAAAGAAATTTTCTTGTAACTCAATATGAAAATATAAATGAAATAATTATGAAAACGGTTGGCCCTAAAGGCCACCAAATCTAAAGGATGCGAAATGCAGGTAAAAGGTAACCGTCTTTCAAGATCCTTAAATTGAATTTAAATAAAATTAAGAAATAATTTTGTGTGATTTCTTAATCCGACCCGATTTTTTAGATTTTATATGAAATTGTCTTTTAAAATAAAATTGTAAGCGCTGAAACTGGCGGCGTATTTAACCGGTTGCCTTTAGGGCCAACCGTTTTCATAATTATTTGATTTGTGTTTTCAAATTGAGTTACAAGAAAATTTCTTTTGTGAAAAAGTGCAACATTCTTCACACTTTTCAATAGAAAATGTGCACTTTTTGACATATTCTATTAAAAAGTGCAAAAAATGTTGCACTTTTTAGAAAAAATAACAGATTTTATTAGAAATTAAGCCAACGTGTCAGACAAAAATTAATTTCTCTTGCAGAACTCGTAAGAAATGCCGCGTTTTAGAAAAGAAGTGCAGATATGTTGCCTGTTTTCTAGAAAAAAACGCTGTTGGTTTGAATTTTTTATATATAAAAATTTTTTAAATTCTTAAAAACGAATAAAAATTATAAAATCAAAATTGCGTTGGTATTCAATTGTCGAGAAAGTGGAAATTTATTCCAAAAAGTCCAGCGTCATTCACTTGAAATCGCCTTTCGAAGACGGGCCGTTGATGTCCTGGTTTCACAGTGTTTTGCGTCTTTTTGGCGATTAAAAACAGTTTCTTTTGTCAGTGTATTTCAGGGTTTTATTATGAATTATTTTATATAGAAAAATCTGAATACTCGGGCCTTAAAATTGATTCCCTAAATGTTGTGAGGAATGGAGGATCATTTGATCAGAGGAGCCAAATTACGGCACCCCACATCAATCGGATATCATTATAATTTAAATGCAAATATCCCGCTCCATCGAATGCCGTTATTTGTGCCCAGAACTTGGAGGAAACTTAAGAGATTTTATTTCGCGTATTTAAAAAAAATAATTAAAAATATTTTCACTTCTTATATTTTTAATAATTTTTTTTTGAATACGAAAAATTGAAAAAGAAGTGAAATTCCAAAATTTTTGAAATTGTTTTTTGATTGAAATGCAATTAAGCGTTAAAAGGGCGATCGCTATTCAGCGACATCGTGGGGCCTGATTTTTTTTAAATAAAATTTCGTTTCCACTTACCCGCATCATCGTTGGAGCCTTCACTGGGAGGCCCAGTTGGTGGCATATTCTGCCTATTCCCAATCATAAGACGATGTTGTATCGCAACAGTGGCCACAGCGGCGGCCGCTGTTGTTTGCACGGCGGAAACGTTACGCATGGCCACACTGAGCCCGGTCAAGTTGGCGAACGCATTGCTGGCATTAACGGCCAGTTGTGAAGCGGCTGCTGCGGCGGCATTTTGTGTTGTTGTGCCTTCAAAGCGTGGCCGGCCTAAAAACGGGGCACCACCGAATACGCCCGGTACACCGAATTGCAGGAATGGGCTCCAGGGCGGTACGCGTACGCCGCCAGGAGCTAATTGAGCGGCAGCTGCGTACAACTGTAGGGCAGCGGTGGGGTGTAAGCCCTCCGACGGCATGGCTGGCATACCGTTTGAGTGACTGTGCCTGCTATTGTTGTTGTTGTTGTGGTTATTGTTAAGCGCTATAGCGGGATTAGGGGGCGACAGTTGTTGCGGCGGCGGCGGTGAATGTTGTAGTAAAGATTGCGGCTGCTGTTGTTGTTGTTGTTGTTCCAAAACCATTATTGCATGGCCACCATGGAATGGGAGGAGAACGTGGCCACTTTAAAACCCAGGCACACTTAAATTTTAAATACTTTTTCAAGTTTTTGTGCGGCACAAAAAACAAGTTCTTTTATTTTTACTCCTCTTTTTTTCAAACCGCAAATTATTTACTTTTTACCGACATTAATTTTTTCCTTAATTCGTTGTATTTCTTTGAAATCATTCACTAATCCGCACAAGTTTTATTTTTGTTTGTTGATATATTTTTTAAAATTAATTTATGCAAAACAATTTCATTAATTTTTTTAAATTCAATTCACTCAAGACTGTTTTCTGCTGTTTTGGGGTGTGCAAGTTTTGACGCCGCGTGGTGTTGGGGCCATTGAATCGAATTGTTTAATCCGGCGATTAAATCAATTAAAATTCAATTATAATTTTTAATTCCATTTCAATTAATAAGTTTCGTTAGCGCAAAAGCCATTAAAACTATTGATCGCTTTCAATTACCGTGTTCCGCACAAAAAAACTGGTTGCGTTAAATCAATGATGTTGTTAACGGCCAACTAAAACGTTTATGCACTACAATCCGGTTTTTGTTGAGTTTTCGAAATCACTTTAACTATTTCCAATACATTTTTCTTGCTTCTTCTTCTTCTTCTTCTTGTACTGTTCACTAAATATTCCTGCACAAAATCACTTTTTTTCTTAAAAACAAAATTATCTGCCGTTTTGTTGTTGTTCTTGTTTTATGTTCCAATAAGAAACAGAGTTGAACTCCCTTTTATTTTTGTGTGTTGGTTTTAAGGCGCAAAAACGGGAGAGTTGCACAGGAAGAGATGGAATACGAGAGTGTAGCGAGCGAGCGAGCACGTCAATAGTGTGTGCGTGCCTGTGAGCTGGTAATTGATGGCTAATAAAATGGTAGTTTAAGTTGGTTGGCTGTGCTACAAAATAAAAACCCGAAAAGCACTACCGCCGACGGTAAGAAGAACGAAAATTTACAGTTTTTAGCCGTTAAATGAATAACAAACAGCCACAATGAAAATTCAATTTGAACTGAGAGCTACAGCGTTTATTATTAAGCCAAGTAAACCAGCCGCAAATACTTAACCAGCAGCCAACCAATCAGCCCCCCACAATCAACCACACCAGCAGCACCACACTAACACCAACACCACCATCTTGACTGCAATAACATAAAACAGCAACGTCTGCTAGCACAAGGCAAATAAGAAAAACAACAAAAGTGCCAGGGTGCTTAACGAATAAACGCACACACACACTCACACACACATCCAATAATATAAAGAAAACACACCCGTATTAAAATAAAAGCAACAATAAGAACTTATAACACCACTGCCGTGGATTTGAGTTATTGAAACGAATGGCATTGTAGATTACTTAAGAGGCAGAACAGCGGCAGCGCTGCTTTGCTCACAGCTGAGCAGCCAGATTGTTGCCATTGTTGCATTCATTATCGTCCTCATTTCACCATCTTTGAATGTCCAATGGTTGCCCTCATGCCAGCTAAACCCAACACACACATATCCAACACAGACAGTTACTTCGCTGTAATTGTGCTTTGACCACTCGCTCACTCTCTGCTATAGAAAAAAGCAATAGCAACAACAACAAACAGGGTGTGTAACACACCTCTTAATAAGAAAGAAACACACACACCCAAACTAACAGTTGCTTGTGTTTTTGCTGTGTCAGGAATACCAACAACGAAACACTGTTTTGTTCGAATTCTGGTGTGAGTGAGAACGAGACAGAAATTCATAAAAGCAACATTTAATTTTATTCCTCCGGCATTCTACATTCAATTTACACAAACGCTGCAACATAAAACAGTGTTGCAAAGGCACAGAATTTATTCTCTTTGCAAATTGTTAATTGATTAATTGAATTTTTGTTAGCATATAAATATATATACGCTAGTTAATCTGGGATATATTAGGAAAATCGAGGTATTAGCAGTGAAAAATATGTATTTCATAAATAAAGGGTCATCTCGCGTCCAATATTTTCTCAATTATTTGCTTTGAAAATAATTCAATATATGCCTGCCTGTACGCCATGTCACTTGAGTGTCTTTTTGCACTATTCCCGCCCTGGCCAACACCCAAGACTTTCCAATAGTTAATTTTAAATTTATATCCTGGCACTTTGTTTTCATTAATTTTGTAGAATTTTAATAAAAACGCATGTTTTCCTTCAGTTTTGTAGGCGAAAGTACTGCTGTTTTGCCTCGCAAACTGTTGATTACACGAGGTCTGTTCAAAAATAAGGTTTTATTTAAATTTGTCTCAACATCTTAAAGCAAATATTTTCCCTCTCCTTAATTGTCCCCCACTGGTGTAAAATACATGTGCCAGCGCTGCTGCTCCTCCACTGCAGGCAGCGCTGATTCGTTTTGGTTTCTATCTCCTCAATCGCATCAAAACGCGGTCCTTCGCCATTGAAACAACACACTACAAATTAACAAAACCATGCACGAATGCGGTGCAGGAAAATTCAACATCACCTTCAAGACTGATTGTGGAATTGAACCCGGAATTTAAGACAACGTAGTCTGCCAACAGCAGCCTGGAAGTTTCATGGGTTAAATTATGGACCAAATTGAAGATGTTTAACATCCGTATGTTGCCTGAAAACAGCTGAGTTGTCAAAAACAGTGTTGCCAAACAGAAAGATGGTAAAAAACTAATCATTCGTTATTGTGGACAAGGCCTCATGCCATGTGTTATTATTGCGGATGAGGCTTTTATTATTAAAGGCACGATATAGAAGAGAAAAGACGAGTGATCTCGGTGACTCAAAAACTATCACAGCAACTAAAGGGTGTTTTTCTAGAGCTACACAACTCTCAGTTTGCTGTAATTTTCCTTAACTGTCAGTCGTTTTGTCAGCTAACAAGTGATTTTTGTTCGATTTGGCACATAACCAAGAATATATTGAAGCCTGAGCAACACTTTCCAACTGTAGGAACGCTTTTTCTGAAGAACGGACACTCTGCTCGTTTAAGTTTTTATGGGAAGATAAGAAGAATTTGTTTTAGTCATTTTATTTGTCACTTCTTCTGTACAATTTGCTAAAGATGCTGCCGCAATGCGCTCCTTAGAAGCCAATAACTGTCGCTCATGTAGTCGTACATGCGCTAATTGACAGGAGATATGTATATTATTGCGAGTCCACTGTTTCAAACAGGAGTTAGTTAATTTATTAATTGTAAATAATTTGTATGGAATTTATATATATTTTTTAGTTTATATATAATTTTCATAAATTAACGTTGATCTCTTTTCTAGAGAATAATGTAACATTTTTTACACTTTTTAACAGAAAATGGCCACATTCTGTCATCTGAGAACAAGAAATATATATTCGAAATGCATCCTACATTCCTCACGAAAAATAATTCCTGTTTTAAAACTTCTCTAAACTGCACTTTATTATTTTTTTCTGGAAAAAATCTAAAATTTTTTACACTTTTTAACAGAAAATGGCCACATTCTGGCATCTGAGAACAGGAAATATATATTCGAAATGCATCGTACATTCCTCACGAAAAATAATTCCTGTTTTAAAACTTCTCTAAACTGCCACTTTTTAGAAAAGGAGTGAAAAAATGCTGCATGTTTTTCAGAAAAGAAAATGCCATAACTGTTCGAAAATTATATTTCTATTCAGAAAGTCATGATAATTATTCTAAAGGACAGGAGAAAGTCATCTTAATTTTTATATATTCAACTTACACCGCAGAGCAGAACAGCTGTTTTCGAAAGCCGCCACACTTACAGCATCAGCTGTCATGTGCGTTTCTATATATTATCACATGTTCGGTGTGACTTATTTGTATATAATATAACAGTTTATATATTTCTATTAAAAAGCGTGAAGAACTGTTTGAAACACTTTAAATTAATTGCTTGTCTTAACGTTTGTTTAATTTAAATTTTACTAAAAATATTTAATCAATACAGAACCATACGATCTTGTTCCTTAACGCAGCTCAAGTTAATTTAAAAAGTCTTTGAAATCAAAACCACGGCCGTTCTGACAATTCTGTTTAAGTACATAAAGAGAACAGTATTGATTAGTGTGCGTGTGTGTGTGTGTGTGTGCGTGTGTATGTATTGATGCACCAAAATTTGTGTGAAAACTTTTCTTATGTGGGTAGTCAGTCTATTTTGTAATTGTTGCTTTTTTTTAACAACTTCCGCCGTCTATATGAAGTATTAAAACCATCATTCACAGCCTGGCTGGTGGAATGGCTCTCTCACCTTTAATAATTCATAAATGGCTGCACTGCAAGCAAACAAAAAAAGGAAGAAAAATAAATACACACCAAAAACGGCAAAATTCAATTTTCAAACACACACTCTGGCAAAAACAAATAACTGCTGACAGCAGCGGCCTCTGCCGCTAGTAAACAACAATATGGCTGCTCTTCTTGTTTGTGGGTGAGAAAGAGAGGACTCTTGTTTCGTCCATGTAGTTGCTTGTTTTTTCTCTCAATTTCCTTGCAAAAATAGTGGGAAATTTCTGTCTGTCTTCCATCTGTCTCTGTTACTCTTTTGTTTAATACGGGACTTTTTTGTTTATGTTGTCTTGTTTATTGTTGCTATTTTTTCAATTTATCATTTTCTTATTTAATTTGTTGTGTATCGTTCTCTCATTGTTGCTGTTGTTGCTACACTTTTTTTTACTGTTTAAGGAATTGCTTATAAGGCGTGTTGGCTGCTGCCTTGTGTGTGTGTGTGCATGTGTGTTTATTTGTATGCTGCTCTCGCTGCTTCTTACAAGTTGATAATATCTATTCAGTTGTGTGCATCTTCTTGTTATTCACTGCAGGGCGGAGTTTTTGTGTTATTCAATTTACCCTCATAAAATTATTATTTGTGCATTTTTGTTGCTGTAAGTGGTTTTCATTGCATACAACAGTGCTACCTTTTGCTACATCGCTCTCCACCAAGAGTAACCACACATATTTTCTTTTGTATGTTAAAGCTTCTTCTTCTTTTTTTTTTTGTTGTTGTGGTGGGTGTGTTGGACTGTTTATCTCACATATCCTGATATATGAAACCTAAGAAGATGTAGAATGTTGGTTGTGAGCTCCCAAATTCATACGTTCAATGTATGCATGTTGTGTTTGTGTGTATGGGTGTGTGCTCTTCAAGGATGTATCTGGCCTTTTGCCCAAATAAGCTTGTGTGTGTGCGTACATTCTTAATTTGTGTATGTGGATTTTCATTAATTTTGTTGGTTGCTTCTTGCTGTTGTTGTTGCTTAATTTTATCGTAAATTGGTTTGAATTGAATTTTGTTTAAATGATTCCTTATTATTACATTAATTGATTGATATTTATTATATCATTTTGCCTGGATTTCTTTCTCTTCTCTTCTGCTTGTTTTATAGGGGGTCTTAGCGTTTGTTTAAAGCAAATTTTACAAGACTTTTAAAGAAAGTTTATTATAGTTTTGGCAAGGATTATGTATTATATTATTTGTATATATATCTTATATATATCTTGTGTATATAGCTTAGTGTATATTCTTTGGTTTTGGTCTTAAGAATGATACGTTCTGAAATTTAAATAGTAGTATAAGAATTTAAAAATGTGTGTGTGTGTGTGTGTGTCTGTATGTATTTTAAATATCATCATTTACGAAGGCAATTAAATGGTTTGCATTTACTTTAATATCCAAAGTTCTGTCCGATAGTTTTTATATTCACATGCAAGTCGTTGTTCTCTAGTCGAAACTTCTCAACTCGCCCTTTTTCGTTAAGTCGTGCAGTCTAAAATACCCGCTTGACAAACCACTCACAATTACAGTTTCTGTTGTGCTGACTGCAGTTTCAATTAACCACTATTGTGAATAACATGTGGAATTGTTACTCTCAGGAGATTTTTAATCACCTCAAAGGGAAATATGTTGCCGTGAATATCCCAATTCCGTTAGTTATTTGCGGCTCTCAAGAAATAAGACGAACTGCAGGGGCAGCAGCGCTTAGCACTTCCATACAGTCCCCCAAAAATTCATTTCCTACTGTTGAATAAATTCTCCATGGGAATTTTAAAATAGGAGACAAATCGAGGATTCAAAATAACTGTTATTCTGGAATGTTAAAGGCAAAAAAAAAAAAAAAAATCGGCCATAAACATCGAAGAGCTAATTCAAGCACATAATTTCGATGATTTTCCATAATAATTTCAAACAATAAAATGTTTTTGAAATTGCAAATTTTTATGAGTTTTTTTTTTGCAAAAATAATTCTTACATCATGATTTTTATATACTGTGAAAGAATTAATTGTTGTAATGCGATTTATAAATATTTCATTTTTATTTCTTTTTTTTCAGAAACATTTTTAATACTCTGAAACTTCTTTGTTTCTTTTGCACAATTTTTTTCTGCTAAAATAAAATTTCTCATGAAGCATCTCTTCAGTGTCATGAAAAATACAGGAGTGATGTTCATCTCTGATTTGAAACTTTATCCAAAATAGCGCGTAGCTTTTCCAAATTTTCTTCAAATAAGTTTTAATCGTTTGCTGTTCTTCTTATTTTTTTTTTTTTGTGTTATATATTGAGCGCCTGCAAAATGGATGCAGAAATAACGCTGCGTATACCCATTGTTGGTCGATTTTCCATCATTTCATTTAAACGTTTTTCGCAATAATTTTTAAATTAAAAATTAATTCCTAAAATGTTTACAAAAATCTTCCGGAAGTATTTGAAATTTTTATAATTTCAGATCTTGTCCTGAATTTAAAACCGTCACTAAATTCTCAACTATGAAGATGGTTAGAAAACGAAAGATTGCGTATGAAAAATCCAAAAAATCAGAATATGACAAATAAGTTTGCAAAAAAAAGTTACAATTACTTCGGACAAAAAATTAAAATTAAATAATAATTATATCTGACAAAAATATATATTAAAAATATAAATCAGAATATGACAAATAATTATACGAAAAAAAAATAAGAATTATTTCTAACAGAAATATTTTTACTTAAAAAATCAGATTATTTTTTTTACAAAAATATAAAAATCAGACAATAACAATTATTTATTACAAAAATTTTAATAATAATAGTAATAATAATAATAATAATAATAATAATAATAATAATAATAATAATAATAATAATAATAATAATAATAATAATAATAATAATAATAATAAAAAGATATCAAAATGAAATTTGGAATCGACAAATGTAAAATAAAAAAAGTGACCAGGGAAAAATATACAACCAGCCAAAATTTCGTAACTCAGGACCTGGAAGGTATAACACCACTTAGAAGAGACGAACACTATAAGTACCTGGGAATCAAACAATGGACCACAGGAAACAAAAATAAGACATTAAGAAGGAGTTCATTAAAAGGATTAATGTGATATGCAAAAGCAAATTAAATGGTCGAAACCTTGTAAAAGCAATAAACACTTTCGCCATACCTCTTCTTACATATACATGTGGTATCATATATCCTGGTCAAATACAGATTTGAATAACCTCGATATGAAAATCCGTACTACTTTAACGAAGTTTAAATATCACCACCCAAAAGCATCGCTAGAACGGATAAACATTCCAAGAAAATTTGGAGCAAGAGGAATACTAAATATAAGGACGCTACATGATAAACAGTTAATAAAATTAATAATGGGTGATTTTATAAGAACTATCGGAAATTAAAAAAAAAGAAAACACACAAAATTCAGAAAAATGCATGAAATATTTATTTGGATTGATAGTTGGGTCGATATAATTTAATGTTTGAAGATTATTTCATGCAAATGTTGGCCGCGGCTGCGCCTCAAATGGTCCATCCGCTTAGTCCAATTTTGGCATACTCTTTCCAACATTTCGGCCGGTATCTCACGAATAATGTTGGCAATGTTGGCTTCCAGTGCGTCAATCGAAGCGGGCTTGTCGCTATAGACATTAGCCTTAACATAGCCCCACAAAAAATAGTCTAGAGGCGTTAAATCGCACGATCTGGGCGGCCAATTGACTGGTCCCAAGCGTGAAATAAACTGTTCACCGAACTCGCCTCTCAATTGGTCCATTGTTTCGCGTGCTGTGTGGCATGTGGCACCGTCTTGTTGAAACCACATGTCATGCAAGTCAAGCTCTTCAATTTTGGGCAAAAAAAAGTTTGTTATCATCGCACGGTAGCGCTCACCATTCACAGTAACGTTGTGATTCGCATCATCTTTGAAGAAATACGGCCCAATGATGCCGCCAGCCCATAATCCGCTTCTTAACATAGCACGCATTTTGGTAATAAAATTCAATAATTTGCAAGCGTTGTTCGTTTGTAAGACGATTCATGATTAAATTATAGACCAAACTGAAGATGTTTGACAGTGACACAAGATACAAAACGTGCGCGAGCTGTCAAAACTAGTGTTGCCAAAAAGATAATAGCAAAAAAATCACTCGTTAGAATATTTTAAAACAAAAGCTTCAGTATCTACTCTCTACAGAAGACTCGTGAATGCCGATGGCAACCTAACTCCATTAAATCTTACAAACAATGACAACAATACTCAAATAACAATAGATAACCTCATTCAGGACTGGAAATCAAAACCGCTGCACGGAAAGTACCCAAACATGATCAATCAGGCTTATGCAGATGTAGTAATTACTAACAATTGGCTTAAATATAGTAACGTCTTTGCTGAAACCGAAGGATTTATTATAGCCATTCAGGATGGAGTAGTACAAACAAAGAACTACAGGAAGTACATAATTCGAGACGGTACAGTAACAGACGATAGTTGCCGCAGGTGCGGTAATACGCCTGAAACCATACAGCACCTACTTAACAGATGTCCAACCCTACTTCCATGACAATATCGGAAAGATAATATATATAAATATTATAAATAGACTAAATATTAATGGGCCAACAACACAGTACTACAAATATCATCCGAAGCCAATAATTGGAAATAACCAATATATTATCTACTGGGATAGATCAATACTAACCAACAACCCACCAGACACAAATACACCCAATGGACCAGATATGATAGTAATAAATAAACAAAGAAAAATTGCCCAGATCATTTACTTCGCCATACCATATGATACTAATATCCAAGACACCGTAGCCATCAAGAGATCTAAATATATACTGCTTGCCCAGTACATTAAGAATACACACAATCTAGTCAAGGTAGAAATTCTACCAATAGTTATAAGCTCTATGGGAACAATAGCCAAAGAAACCACGTGTGCAATCGAAAAATTAGAGCTTGATGTAAAAATATTTGCCGAAATGCAAAAGGCAATTCTAATAAAAGCAACAACGATCGAGAGGGAAACATTTTAGGATAACGGATATAAAAGATGAATTATATCGCCACAGAGCGTAACCTTTGGTCTTAGACCCGGTACATCAACTCCAGCATAAGCTGAGAATGTAAAATTCTATAATGATAATAAAATAATAATAACAATAATAATAATAATAATAATAATAATAACAATAATAATAATAATAATAATAATAATAATAATAATAATAACAATAATAATAATAATAATAATAATAATAATAATAATAATAATAATAATAATAATAATAATAATAATAATAATAATATAATAGAGAGAATCATCCTATCTCATGAAGATGGTGGAAGGGGTTTCCTGGACATACCGAGTCTGCATTTTTCTCAAATTACAAAGCTGAGAGATTATTTTAGGAATCAAGCGGACACATCGACTTTTATTCGTATAGTGTGTCTAGCGGACAAGAAATATACCCCGCTGAACCTTAGATCGGGTGAGGTTACAATACCACCGAATGTTCTCTCTCGAGAACAGCGCATGGAAGTGTGGAAAGGCAAAAATTTGCACGGAATTCATCCATTTCAAATGTCCCAGAATTTTATCGACGTACAGAGTTCAAACTTATGGCTCCGACGTGGCTCTCTCTTTGCGGAAACGGAGGGTTTCATAATAGCTATCCAGGATAGAGTTATAGCAACAAGGAACTACCGAAAGTTTATATTGCGGGAAAACTTACCGGATGACTTATGTCGCCGATGCCAGAGCAATACGGAGACTATTGATCATATCATTGGTGGATGCATGAGTCTAGCATCTCATGATTATACCGCAAGACATAACCAGGTAGCAAAAATCATTCACCAAGCCCTGGCGGTGAAGAATAACCTAGTGAAAGAAAGACTTCCGTAGTACAATTACGAACCACCACCTGTACTTGAGAACAACAGATGTAAGCTGTATTGGGATAGGCCAATGATTACAGATCGGACGATACGAGCTAACAGACCGGATATCGTCCTATTTGATAAGATTGGGAGGAGAATAACGATCCTTGACATAGCTGTTCCACTCAACAACAACCTTCAGTCGACCCATGGTACAAAAATTGAGAAATACACTGATCTGGCGAACGAACTCAGGACAATGTATCATGTGGAAGGAGTGGAGATTTCGCCAATAGTAATATCTGCCACGGGACTGATACCGAAACAGCATGGTCTTAATGACGCACTAGAGACTATGCAGAGATCAGTGATATTGAATACTTGCAACATAGTGCGACGTTTCCTGCAGCAACGAACAGATGCGAATGGGCTAGAACTTGGTCTACGCCCCAACAGAGCCTAATCCCTTGGCAAAGCCCGGGATAGATAATTTCCAACTTCATAGAAGTTGAGAGATATGAACACAATTCAATAATAATAATAATAATAATAATAATAATAATAATAATAATAATAATAATAATAATAATAATAATAATAATAATAATAATAATAATAACGAGAATATGAAAAAAAAAAAACATTTTTACAAAAATATAAAATTTGGATAACAATTATTTGTGGAAAAAATATCAGAATAGATATGAAAAATATTTCTGATGAAAATTTGAACAGCAGATAATAAAAATTATTTGTGATGAAAAATATTAAAATCGTAAAATAAAAATTATGTATTAATTTTTATTAAAAATTTCATAATTTTTACAGCCCCTGGAAAGAATTTGAGAGGTTAAAATAATTCACTGCAGACTATGTTTTCACTGCCTGATGTAGAGCGTCAAATATTCTGAGTTGCGGCCTTTGACTTCATAAAACGCGTTTAACGATATTTCTTTTCATATTTTTTATTCACTCTGGTGCCCGTAAATGGGCCTCTTCGTTACAAACTGGATGTATTTTAAAAACTTTTAATTTTTATATAAATTTTCTGCAAAGAAAAGTTTTGCACTCAACCTCCCAAAGAGCGAATAGTTAAATAGATTTTATTTAGGGCATTTGCCTGCGTTGTAACCCAGCAAACAGAAACATGCAGGGGCTTACAGGGCTCAAAACGAAAATGGTTAAATGGTTTAGCAAAGTTTTGCCAAAAATGGGGCAGTAAAAACTCCAGCGCAGCGTTCAAATGATTTAAAATTAATATAAGAATTTGATAAATTGTTTATTAAACGCTCTGCTAATGAAGCGAATTCAGTTGTAGCGGAAGTTAAACTGCCGGCCATTTTGATACTCTCCCCTAAAATGAAATTTGATAATTTGAAGTTAAGAACAGGTCATTGTGTTGGCTGGGATATCCCTTATTTTTGTGATGTTTGTAGGTGTGCTGGTGTGCTGGTGTGTCGGTGTCAAATGTTGAATATGTAAACAACGTTGGCAGGTCGCTTAATTGGTGTTGTGCACCATCCTAGTGATAATTTTATTAATGACATCAAGAATTTTCATGTTTTTATTATTCACACCGAAATCCAACTGAAAATAAAGGAAAAAAAAACTTACAAAAAAATATCACATTTTATAAACTCCTATACACTACGCCATAAAAGTAGAGGGCCATTAACAATTTCAACAAAAGGAAAAAGGAAATAATTAAAAATGTCACCAGCGAAAATTGTCGCACTGTGTAGACAACAAGAAAATAATTTTGAAAATATACACTACACCGTAAAAGTAGAGGGCCATTAACAATTTCAACAAAAGGAAAAAGGAAATAATTAAAAATGTCACCCAGCAAAAATTGTCGCACTGTGTAGACAACAAGAAAATAATTTTGAAAATATACACTACGCCGTAAAAGTAGAGGGCCATTAACAATTTCAACAAAAGGAAAAAGGAAATAATTAAAAATGTCACCAGCAAAAATTGTCGCACTGTGTAGACAACAAGAAAATAATTTTGAAAATATACACTACACCGTAAAAGTAGAGGGCCATTAACAATTTCAACAAAAGGAAATAATTAAAAATGTCACCCAGCGAAAATTGTCGCACTGTGTAGACAACAAGAAAATAATTTTGAAAATATACACTACGCCGTAAAAGTAGAGGGCCATTAACAATTTCAACAAAAGGAAAAAGGAAATAATTAAAAATGTCACCAGCAAAAATTGTCGCACTGTGTAGACAACAAGAAAATAATTTTGAAAATATACACTACACCGTAAAAGTAGAGGGCCATTAACAATTTCAACAAAAGGAAAAAGGTAATAATTAAAAATGTCACCAGCAAAAATTGTCGCACTGTGTAGACAACAAGAAAATAATTTTGAAAACTCGACCAATCCGTATATTCAATTATTTTAAATAAAATTAAGTCCGTTTATTTTGAAAAGAGAGAGGAGGCCCACAACTTATCCCAATCCCAGTGGCGTTATTCACCTCGTTGTCACAAAAATATAACAGAAATCAGTAGGGACAACAACCAGTCGCTGTATTACCGAATCATTCTTATATTCACACGGTAGCCTGCCGTAGCATGTGTGTGTGAATGTGTGTGTGTGCGTGTGTGTGTGCGTGTGTGTGTGTGTGTGCGTGCGTATGTGTGTGTTTAATGCATGAGAGGGGCGATTTGAATAAAATTAAAACCGTCATTTGAATCAAAAGAATCCTGCAGAGATAATTTCTGTCAGGATTAAAATGACCGATTTTCCTAATTCCAGCACAATGAAGGGGACATCCCCGCTTTTACTAACTGGAATTCGTTGAGACTTTTTGCAAACCAGGATCTACAGCTACGAGGGCTGTTTGTATTAAATAAGTATTTGATTTTTCAATTGTTTTTTTTTTCAAGTTTCCCTCTTTTAGTTGTGATCTCATTTTCGAATCATTTCAATCGCATGAATCATTTCCAAGGAGTGAAACATTTGAGAGAAATTAAATCATTTAATGAAATTAATCAATCGGCTTATTTGAAACAAATAGATCAATTAAATGAAATTAATCAATTAAACGAAATGAAATGAATTGTTTGAATCAACTGAATCAGTTGAATGAAATGAATCATTTCTCTCGATTGAAATGAATCATTTTAATCTAAAAAATCATTTGAGTCTTTGAATGAAATGAATGTTTTGAAAGAAATTAAAAATTTAAATGAAACGGATCATTTTAAAGAATTCATTAAATCAAATTGATCAATTAAATTATATGAATCATCTAAATAAAATTAATAATATTAATGAAATGAATCATTCAACTCATTTGTACCACTTGGATCATTTTAATCGTTTGAATCAATTTAGTGAAATGAATCACTTCAATTCTGCGAATCAGCTGACTCGAGTGAATAATTTATGTGAAATAAATTATTTGACTCAAATTAAGGGTTTGAAAGAAATGAATCATATAAATCAAATGAATCATTTTAAATCAAAGAATTGTTAAAAAGAAATTCATCGTTTTAATTCAATGAATCATTCAAATGAAACGAATCATTTGAAGCTTAAGAATCATTTGAGTCAAATGAATGACTTGAAAGAATATAATAATTTAAATGAAACGGATCATTTTAATAAATTAAATGAATTAATTAAATGAAATAAGTCATCTGATTGAAATGAATCATTTGAATGAAATGAATCATTTTCATTCAATTAACTATTAAAATGAATTTAAACATTTTCATTGAATGAATCATTCAAATGAAACGAATCATTTGAATCCAAAGAATTATTTTGAAAAAACTAAATCATTTAAATTAAATAGATCATTTGAATAACACGAATCATTTAAATCAACTGAATCACTTGAATCACTTGAATCAAACGAATGTTTTCAAAGAAGTTATTCATTCAAACGAAATGAATCAATTGTTTGAATCAGTTAAATAAAATCAAACAATTAAATGAAGTTAATCATTTGAATGAAATGAATCATTTGAATGAAGTCGTTTGACTTATTTGCATGACGTGGATCATTTGAATCCAAGAAATTATTTGAGTCAAATGAATCATTTTGAAAGAAATTCATCATTTGAATGGAATTAATTATATAAATGAAATGATTAATTTCCATAAACCAACTAAATGAAATTAATCAATAAAATAAAATGAACAATTTGCATGAATGACTCATTTGTTTCGCCTGGATTATTTTGAGTGACTTTAAGTGTTTTATTCAAAAGCGTTGGAAACTACGAGCAGGGATTAAAAGGATCAGGTTGCGGGCAATTAATGTGCTCTACAACGATCGAAATTTATATTTAAATTGTATTGAAATACAATCGATATCGGGTGCCGTAGTTTGACACCCCTGATCAAATGATCCTCCATTCCTCACAACTTTAAGGGAATCAGTTTTAAAGCAGGAGTATTCAAATTTTTTTATAGAAAATAATTCACAATTAAACCCTGAAATACACTGACAAAAAGAAACTGTTTTTAATCGCCCAAAGGACGCAAAACACTGTGAAACCAGGACATCAACGGCCCGTCTTCGAAAGGCGATTTCATGTGAATGCCGCTGGACTTTTTGGAATAAATTTCCACTTTCTCGACAATTGAATACCAACGCAATTTTGATTTTATAATTCTTATTCGTTTTTAAGAATTTAAAAAATTTTTATATATAAAAAATTCAAACCAAAAAATTGGTTATTTTTTTCTAAAAAGTGCAACATTTTTTGCACTTTTTAAGAGAATATAACGGAAAGTGCACATTTTCTATTAAAAAGTGCGAAAAATTTTGCACTTTAAAAAAAAAAGAAATTTTCTTGTAACTCAATATGAAAATATAAATGAAATAATTATGAAAACGGTTGGCCCTAAAGGCCACCAAATCTAAAGGATGCGAAATGCAGGTAAAAGGTAACCGTCTTTCAAGATCCTTAAATTGAATTTAAATAAAATTAAGAAATAATTTTGTGTGATTTCTTAATCCGACCCGATTTTTTAGATTTTATATGAAATTGTCTTTTAAAATAAAATTTTTAGCGCTGAAACTGGCGGCGTATTTAACCGGTTGCCTTTAGGGCCAACCGTTTTCATAATTATTTGATTTGTGTTTTCAAATTGAGTTACACGAAAATTTCTTTTGTGAAAAAGTGCAACATTCTTCGTACTTTTCAATAGAAAATGTGCACTTTTCGTCATATTCTATTAAAAAGTGCAAAAAATGTTGCACTTTTTAGAAAAAATAACAGATTTTATTAGAAATGAATTTAACATTTCAGACAAAACTTAATTTCTCTTGCAAAACTCGTAAAAAATGCTGCCTTTTAAGAAAGAAGTGAAGAAATGAATGAAATTGTATTAATTTCAATAAACCAACCAAATGAAATAAATCAATAAAATAAAACCAACCATTTGCATGAATGACTCATTTGTTTCGCGTGGGTCATTTCAAATTTTAAAATTGTTTAAATGAAACCTGTTTGTCTGTACAAGAAAACATGTGAACGTTCTTAGTGTAGAGATATTTCTAAGGCCCACTGTAGCCTTAATGTTGGTCTTAAATGCCAGAGTGGATACATGAAGCGAATGTGTTGTAAATTTTGTTTGTGATGCACTCAGTCCCTGCATCACTTTTTGTTGTTAGTCTAACCTGAGGTGTCGTTATTGTTGTTGTTGCTCTTGCAAAAGTTGTTTTTTATATGGTCATGAAGTTAACAGTTTTTGTTTATATAATTTTTATATACACGGGAAACTGTGTAATCACAACATTACAATGACATGTTGAGAGTGTTCGGAAATAATTGTTTTGCAATTCTCCTCTCATAAGATAAGAAAAATCAGTTCCATTCCCAACAAATTCCCAAGTTATTATGAATATTTTGGAGTAAAATTCCCACTGTGAATTGCTTGCGAGTAAAATTTTCCATTGTGATTTATTCTGTGAGTGCTTTTTAAGTGTTTGTGAATTGATTTTTGAATAATTCAAGGGAAATATTGAAGATGCCACATGTTTTTGTTTGTGAATTAAAAATATTCACAATAGCAACGGAGAAAGTTTCTTATTTATTTTATATTTATTTTCATTTACTCGTACTTTTCTTTGCAATCTTGTAAATTTTTTTTTCTATAAGACAATTTGTCACACAATTCCATCATTTACTTTCACTCAATGTTCTACATGATGACACAAATAAAATCGATGGCAAATTATTATTATTTTATGTCTTTAATGAAGAAAATTCACAAGTCAGCAAAACTATAAAACTGTAACGAACGAAATGACTTTGAAAGTTGCAAAGTTTAGCAAGAAATCTCGTCACAAATGCTTCGCATCACGCACACGAAGTGTTAATTCGTCATTAGATCGCATGAAACGGCAGCAGCAAAAGCCATAGAGAAACATGACAAACGGCAATAAAATTTTAAGGACAAAATAAACGTGTTCAGATGACACCAAACCAGCGATAGGGGGCAATTTTATTTCGTTGTTATTCATAAAAAAATATGTTCACACGGTCTAGAATACAATTTTCGTTGGTAACAGCAGCTCGAGAACTGCATTTCTTTGGCAGCACTGGTGGTTGCCGTAAAATGATATTCGAAAGACAACCCTGTTGCAGAAATGGTGTTTGGGCTTAATGGGTTATCAAATGGACAAAAGTCACAGATGACGAAAGAAAATTCTTCACTTGATTGCTTCAGCTCCTCCCTGGACTCACGATGTTGCGATGGTACCGATTTTTTTATTTTTGAAAACATATGGCAACATCCCTTTCAGGAAAGACAGACGACGAAATAAAATTTTCCGCTTGATTGCATCACCTCCTCACTGGCACGACAGAAAATTAAGACGAGAACAGCGCCACTATTGCGACCAATAGCGAAACATCTCAATGGTACACCCGTTATTTTTTATATAAAAATATTATATAAATTCGTATTCAATATAAAAAATTGAGTTGTAAAGAGCGTGTTCCATTTCATCGAATTCGATATGGTGTCAGTAGTCAGCATACCCATCAACAATGACCGGTCAGCAGTGACCATATTTTAAATCAGGAATGACCGATCATGAATGGCACTATAGCCGTTACGGTTTCAGTAGTCAGCATACGCATAAATAACGACCGCTCAGCAGTGACCATCTTTTAGATCAGGAATGACCGATCAGCAATGACAATATTGCCGTTAGCAGCAGCCAAAATTTATATGTACGGTGTAGCAAATATTAAGAGTGAGCAGTGCGAGTGATAGTATTTTTGAAGTAGAAAGAGATGCAAAACAGCACGAGTGTACACAACAAGTTCCCATCATTCTTTCCTATATTGTCCTTAATAAAGTGATAGAAAATTTGTTTAACGTGCTGATGGAATTTTTGTCATGAGTGATCGATCATACGACTGGTCCAATGGCCGATACTGTTCTTGTGGGGATATTAAGAAAGAGTTTGAGTAACAATCAGATTCACAAGTACTCATTTTTTTACTTTAAAAAGCACATTTCACTGCGTACGGGGGAGATGGTCGCACCTTCATCCGAGAACAAGACCCATGGGACGACCAAAACAGAAGCTCTAAAAGCCGGTATTTTCCCTGGCTCTGAGTAATTTAGACTTTATGAATACTGCGATGGTGCAGATTTATTTTAATTTTTTTCAATTATATCCCTACAAGAAATCAGTCAGCCTACGCATCAATAATGACCGGTCAGCAGTGACCATCCTTTACATCAGGACTGATCGATCAACAGTGACATTATAGCCGCTAGCAGCGACCAAAATTTATATATTAGGAGTGGCTTTTTACATCAGCGATGACCGGTCAGCCATGACACCATACCCATCAGCAGTGATCGAAAGTCATGTAGAGTAGCAACATTTTATTGCGCATTTAGATCCGTTAGTATGCAATTTATCTTTTTTACGTTAACATTTCCACTCCTTTAGAAAAAAAGGTGGGGGGGGGGGGGCACTCTTAACCTCTTGTGAGACAGCCAAAGCAGCAGCCCTTCCTTAAAGCCAATACCTTGTATCTCTGGTCTTGCCAAATTTATTTCTTATATGCTTGTTAATTTTTATTTTTATTTATAATTGCAAATTCAGTATAAGAAAATCAATTTTTTTTCTGTTTGTTTCATTTTGTCACCATTTTTCATGGCTGGAGTCTCTTTAATTTTCGATTTGTATTTTAAGTGTCAAATAGCCAAAATACTCGTGCATGCACGAACAATAAAACTTCAGTTGACAGTTTATTGGTTTTTGTGGCATGATTTTTGGTTTTGGGCCTCATTGAGCCCCAGCAAGAAGACAAACGGGGCCAAAATTAGTGTGTATGTGGATGTGGATGTGTGTGTGTGTGTGTGTGTGTGTGTTTGCGGGATATAAAATAGTCGTATTTCCTAAACAGCCGTATGAATGACCCAAAATATTGCAACATTTTATGTGGCAGTCAAGTAGGAAAAAATAAAATGAACAGCATTTAACAGTGTGAGGTTTGGGGGTAAACGGGCAGGGTGGGTGAGGGGGGGGGGGGAGGCAATAGTTCTTGATCTTTGAGATTGATTTTTGATATTCGTGCCGGTTTCGTATGAAATTTATTTTACAGCCCGACTGTTGGACGAGAGGGTGGTTTTTGTTATTTATACTTTTTGTGTTATCATTTTTGTTGTTGTTGTTGTTGTTGTTGGTAGCTCCCTGTGTGCGGAGGAGGTTGGAGATTTTGTTATTTTGTTGTCGTACACGAATATAAATCGCTTTTAAATTTGTACCGTTTGTGGCGGCGTTGAAACAACATCCAACTCATGTCTCTTAATTCAACTCGAAGTGGTGATTCTTTAAGTTCTTAAAAGTCCTTTTCAATGGGATTTTTTTTTTTTTGTGTCCATGTCTGTTTGTTGTTGTTTGGTGGTGGCTGTAAATGCCTGCTATTCCGTTACTGGTTGTGTTGATTATTTGCAGGGGGGTCCGTTATATTTTCTGCAAGGCGCTGCTGCTGCTGTTGTTGTCGTTGTTGCTGCTGCTGCTGCTGCTGGTTATTTCATTTGGAGTTGATGGTGTGTGAAAAAATGTGAACAGATTGTTGTGTAATTGAGTTTGGGCCAACTGTTTTCAGTTTTACACCCGACTCTCGTTTGGCAACTCTTTGCCAGCCATACTTTTCCTTTATTTCACTCATCTGTTTTGCGTAGGTTGCGGTGTTTGTTGTAAAGCTTTTGGGATTTTTTTTTTCTCGTCTAAATAATTCTTAGTCGTTCTTTTAGCCGTAATTTTTCCAGTTATTGGCTTATTTGCAACAATGGCCTTAACAAGCCTCTTGATAACCATCCCCGTTGTAGATATTCCATTTTTGTTGTTTTTTTTTTTTTTTTGTTTTTGTCTTCTTTATTATCTCGTTTATGTTACAATATTCCTACTGTCGTGTTCATAAACTATTCAATTATTCATGGTTGGGCGAGCGAATAAATAAATAATTTTTGCTGAATGTTGGCCGTATTACAGTTAATCAGGATCAAATCATTTCAAATTGAAAGGATTAGCCGGCAAAAGCAATTTCATTGGGCTTGAGGCGGGGTTTTTGTTTTGGAATTATTTTTAAACATTTTAAATTTCGACACGCACCACTTTTTGATTTGGTTATAAAACAACTTATTACATTTTATCGCATCGCGGTACCAGGAGTGATAACGTGGCAACACTGTCCGCTACTTTTTTCTACTAAAATTATTTTGATTTTTGTCAAAATATCTTTATTTATTTTCCAATTTCTATATTTTCCTCTTGAAAGTAGTGCCTCGTTTTCAGATGTAATTAGTATAGGGTGCTTTTTTATAAAGGGTAGATAAAGACATAGAGAATGTTGTCCTCCACGGGATCAATAGTTTCTTTACTATCGGGGGTAGACTGGCAGCTTCACATGTCCCCACAGAAAATTGTGTAGCCGCGTTAAACCGCTCGATTAGGGGGAACAATTCCAGGGTAAAAAACATGAAACTGCGTGATTTTGAAAATAAGAAAAGAAAAAGGTACTTTTTTAAGTTTTTTTCAATTAAAAGAATAATTTTTTTGAAGCTCAAGTTTATAACTGCTAGTTTTCAAATACATTTTACAGTAGATTTTGTTAAAAAGTACTTTTTGGACAAGGTACTTTTTCAAAAAGGTACTGTTTGGAAAACATAATTATTATTATTCTTGTGAAAAGCTACATTTGGAAGAAGGTACTCTATGGAAAAAGTACTTTTTAGTCATAGTACTTTTTGGATAAGGTACCTTTTAGGAAAATATACTTTTTGGAAAAGAACCTTAAAAAAAAGTACTTTTTGAAGAACTTTTTACGAAAATACATTTAAAAGCTTTTTTTTAAGAAATTAATATTTTGAAGAGGTACTTTTTGAAAAAGATACTTTTCGGAAGAAGTACTTTTGGAAAAAGATACTTTTTGGGAAAAGTAATTTTAAAAAAAGTTACTGTTCGGAAAAAGTACTTTTTAAAAAAGTTACTGTTTGGAAGAAGTACTTTTTAAAAGAGGTACTTTTCCGAAAAAGTACTTTTTGAAAAAGATACTTTTTGGTGAAAGTACTTTTTCAAACAAACTGTTTAGTTCTCACGAAAATGTATTTTATAGTAATTTTTGGAAAATGTACTCTCTTCTTGGGAAGGTACTTTTTGGAAAAGGAGCCTTTTGGAAAATGTACTTTATGGAATAACTTGCTTATAACTTGTGAAAATGTATTTTACAGTATATTTTGGAATAGTCGATTATTGGCAGGGTACTTGTTGGAAAAAGTACTCTTTGAAAAAGGTACTTCTTGGAAAAGGTACCTATTAGACAATGAGCATATATAGCACTGAATTTTAATTAATAATGAAAATTTATTTTACAGTAAGTTTTGGAAAATGTGTTCTCTGGAAGAAGTACTTTCTGTAAAAGGTACCTTTTGGAAATAACTATTTGTTGCTTATGAAAATGTATTTTATGGTAATTTTTTTTTGGAAAATGCACTCTCTGGAAGAGATGTGTTTTAGGAAAGGTACTTTTTTAAATAAGTACTTTTTGGAAAAAAGTACTTTTTGAAGTAGTTTTATTTATTATAATTGGGAAAATGTATTTTACAGTATTATTTGAAATAGGTACTTGTTGGAAAGGTACTTTTTGAAAAAGTGACATTTTATAAAAGCTACTTTTTGGGAAAAAAAAAATACGTTTTGATCAGGGTACTTTTTGAAAAGATAACTTTTGGAAAGCGCTACTATTTTATTACTTATGAAAATTCATTTTAAAATACTTTTTGAAAAATTTACGAAACTGTATTTTTTAGTACTTTTTGAAATAGGTACTTGCTGGAAAGCTACTTGTTTGAAAAGGTACCTTTCGGAAAAAGTACTTTTTTCAACAAATTATCTCTAACTTATCAAAATGTATTTTACGGTGCTCTTTGAAAAATTTACTCTCTGGTAGAGGTACTTTTTGAATAGGGTACTTTTTAGGAAAAGTACTTTGTGAAAGTAATTATTTATTACTTACGAAACTGTATTTTATAGTACGTTTCTAAGTAGGTACTTATTGGAAAGCTATTTGCTGGAAAAGATAGTTTTTTGAAAAAGGTACTTTTTGGAAAAAATACGTTTTGAAAAAAATTCTTTATTACTTATGAAAATGTATTTTACAGTATTTTTTGAAATGGGTACTTTTTGGAAAATAACTTTTCGAAAAGGTACTTTTTAAAAAATTTACTTTTTGAAAAAGGTACTTTTCGAAAAAGGTACTTTTCGAAAAAGGTACTTTTTAAAAAGATACTACTCGAAAAAGGTACTTTTCGAAAAAGGTACTTTTCGAAAAAGGTACTTTTCGAAAAAGGTACTTTTCAAAAAAAGTACTTTTTGGACAACTTGGTCAAAAGTTTATTTTTTTCCTCTTTCATACAAACTCTGTGTTCCGATAACTCAATTTCAACACTTAATTTTTTACCAAAAAATTAATTATTTTCATTTTGATGTACTTTCGCAAGCGAAAGAAAAATCATAACAGATTGCGAATATGAAGATGCGATCATAAAAATATGATTGACAAAAGAATTGGATAACTAATGAAAGAGATTTTGACTGTTTATAGGCATGACAGTCGGCGGCCAGAATGATGCCACACATTCACACTGAATGACAATGAGAAGACCATTAAAATTATAATAAAAGAAAATATCTTTTACTGCAACTGATGCAATAAACTGAAGAAAAAAGGTATTTTTGTTTGTAATAAAATGTGCGGTCGGAAAGGGGATGATTTGCAAAAATATTTTATTTGTTTCCAACATATTTTCGTAGCACGAGAAGTTGCGAAAACCACGACAAATTAATTGTTTGCGGTGGATTCTTATAAAAATTTTTTTCTTTTGTTTGTGTGTATTTGAAAATAACATAAGTGGGCGTGTCATTGTCATGTTATCCACGGCATTACAAATTTATGTCATGTACGAGTATTTAACGTTTTACTTTTAATTGGGTGTAAATCCTCCTCTAGAAATTGTGACCAAAATCAAGGTAAATTATGAGTTTTATATCATAAAAGAGGTGGAAGGGGGGCGGGAGGGAGGAGGGCTAAGACACATGTTTTAATATTTCGCTTAAGCACAGATCTTGCGCTTTATAAAACACCAGCAGCAACAGCAACATCATCGTCGTCGTCATCATTAAAACAGGCGATAAGTTTTCTCTCCCAAAAAGCGAGACGACAGACGAGCAGTTGTGCCATGAACTGATTATGTCGTGTTACACTGCATATGTTTTTGTTTGCGTTGTTGTTGGGAATACTAAAGCGACAAACAAGTGGCACATTTGTAACCCAATACACCCGCACACACACACACACACACATACGCCGTGTTATTGCAACAAATTGCGGCAATTAACACGCTCGTTGCGGTTTAATTGAAAAGCCAACTGTCGCGTGTTTTTACATTAAAAATTGAGTTGATACCATAAATTTATGCCATTCTAAACGAGTGTGTGCGTGCCACTGTGCAAGAAAAAATGTCAAAATATTTTATCACTCTGCGTTTTATTATAAAAAAAAAAGAAGTTGTTTTTTATGGAGGGTATACAACTCTGGAATGGACTAAAATAGAGATGATATTTTCTTTTTTAAATGACGAGAAATTTATTTTAATCGAAAGAAAATCTTCTGTCCTCCCTAATTTAAATGTGGCACGGACGTGGTCTACTCTGCGGGTCCAACTTTCGATTTCTATTCGCAACACTTGCGGGGCCATATGCCGGCCGGCAATAACACGGCGAATGTTATCCTCCGCGGAATCAATCGTTTCGAGCCCATCGACGTAGTTTAGCGACCTGCGCATGTTCCCATAGAAAATAGTGTAGCGTCGTTAAATCGCACTCGATCTTGGAGGGCAATTTACGGTTGCGAGATGTGAAAATATGCGGCTCATTGGCTTCCACAAATTAATTGTGGCACGCGCCGTCTTATTGAAAACCCAACTGCTGCTTATCGGAGTTGAGCAATCGATGAGTGACGACAGTGCGGCGTTACGCGAATGAAGATTTTCATTTTCAAAACTATTCTAATCGAACCAGTTATTCGACTTTTTTATATTTAAAAAATGCAACTGATTTTGTTCTATTGCTTAGTTTATAAATTAAGGGCATGTTCTTTTCTCCAAAACATGCAACATTTTTCACACCTTTTCTAAAAAAACGCACTTTACAAGAGTTATACAACAGAAATAATTATTCGCCATAAATGTCGATTAATTTATAATAAATAATACGTTTTTAAAAGGCTAAAAGGTAACACTTTTATTAAAAAGTGCAAGCAATGTTGCATTGATTTTAAGAAAAGAACATTTTCAAAATTATTCTAATCGAATCAGTTATTCGACTATTTTTTATATAGGAAAACTGCAACTGATTTTGTTACATGGCGTAGTTTGTAATTTAAGAGTGTGTTCTTTTCTCCAAAACATGCAACATTTTTCACACCTTTTAAAAAAAAACGCACTTTGCAAGAGTTTTACAACAGATATAACTTCGAAATCAAAATTCAGTTGATTTACAAAAAATAATACGTTCTTAAGAGGCTCAAAGGTAGCACTTTTATTAAAAAGTGCAAAAAATGTTGCATTGATTTTAAGAAAAGAACATTTTCAAAATTATTCTAATCGAACCAGTTATTCGACTATTTTTATATAGGAAAAATGCAACTGATTTTGTTCTATGGCGTAGTTTATAATTTAAGGGCCTGTTCTTTTCTCCAAAACATGCATCATTTTTCACACCTTTTCGAAAAAAACTGCACTTTACAGGAGTTTTGCAACAGAAATAACTTCGCCATCAATATTCAATTGATTCATAATTAATAATACGTTTTTAAAAGGCTAAAATTTAACACTTTTGTTAGAAAGTGCAAGCAATGTTGCATTGATTTTAAGAAAAGAACGTAACACTTGTTTAATATCGCCCAATTTTTTATATATATATAAATTTTTTTGCTGCCGCTGTAAAAAAAATTATTTTCCATTTCTATTAATAAAACAAATTACAATTCATTAACGATCTTCTGCACACTTTTGGCCAAATTAATTACCCGACAACTATTAATTAACTGCACTCACTCGCTCCTTTTTTAAAGAATTATAAAAATGAACACCCCCTCTGAAAATGCTTAAATGACAACTCAATTTCCGTTTTGAAATAATTATTTCAAATGCCAGAGAACGTACAAACACTTCTGAGATGGATGTGAAAAATAAATGTAACATTTTCAGAAGAAGAAAAAAATAATAATAAATAGATTTCGAATGCAAAATTTAATGTTCTCTTTCGGTTTCTTCCAGGCTAAATGTGGTGCCACAAAATGTGTTTAAGGAAACGCAGTCATTAATCAAAATAAGGTGTGGCGGCCGGCGCCTTTAAGAATTTTCTACAGTTTCACAAAAACTCGCCAACTCAAATAATCACCTGCAATATTGGCCGGGAAAAGTAAATGAAGTGTTCTCTTCTTCTTCTTCTTCTTCTACTTCTACTTCTACTTCTACTTGTTCTTCTTGTTGTTCTCTTTCTTTTGTTGCCTGAGCAGCAGGAGTTTGTTGGTTCGCTGAAAGTGCCAGGAAAGTTGAAGAATATTTTATTAAAATTGATGATTGTGATGAATTGTAAAATCTTTCAACTTCTTTTTGTTTGTTTGTTTTGTTGTTGTTGTTTTTTTTTTAATATTAAAACGCTTCAAGAATTTTCAAGAGTGATTTGGAATTTTTCAAAATTCGTGTCATCGGTTGCACGTTAATGGAACGGCAATTTAAATTGTGGAAAAGTGTGATTCCATTCCACTTCAGTGGAAATTGAATCACACGCAAGCAAAGAATTGCTGGAAAATGCCGCACAGTCCCACTGTGACAGGTAGTGGCATTTAGTTTAGACGAAACTGTGCCCACGGTGCCACTATTTCTTTCCCGCTCCCTTTTTGCTATTTTATATATTAAAAATCTATTCGGATTGAATATCGAAAATAATTCGAAACCTTGAAAAGTGGGAAAAATTGGATGTGATTAGAAGGTCTTATGGAGGTCATTAGCCGCAGATGTGAACACCCTAAACACTTCTGCGAATCGGTACTGCTCCGGCTGCCGTAAAACCCACACTCCAGGTCCTATCAGAAACGATAATCCAGTTGTCTATAACTGCGTCACTGAAAGGACGAGCGGCCACAGAAAATATGTTGTAGCGACTCCTGGTCATCAAAGCAGCGACATTGCGTTGCATGACTTTTTGTAGGCCAACGAACGATATTTTCCCAAGTCATAAGCTTCAGTTCGAGGCGTCATTATGAGAACGTCATAACCGTAATAGAAAATAGCCGGTCTTAGCCAAGTTTGTGGAAATCCCTGCTGATGGTACGGCCATTTGTGTCCGCCCACTTGTGCGGTCATCAGCATCGCACTTCTGAACACAATCGATTCTCTACTTTAGTGACATGATTCTTTTTTTTTTACTTATTTTATTAGTTCTGAAAGTGCATAAAATGAAATTTTGTATATAAGCTGATCGCTAGAAAAATTTTAAGTATTAAAAAATCGGAAAGTTATTGGCTTCATCCGGAGCTCTCTTCAGATCTCGTCATTGTGAATTTCTAAGCAGCTTCTCTGGTTACTTCTGAAAGGGTGTCGCTACGCCAGTGTGTATATTTGTGTGTGGGGGGATGTGTATGAGTGTGCGGTTGTGTATATATGTGAGTGTGAGTTTTTGTGTGTGTGTGTGTGCGTACGTGTGTGCGGTTGTGTGTGTGTGTGAATTTTTGTGCATGTGTGTGTGAATTTTAGCGTATGTGTGTGCAGATGTGTGCGTGTGTGTGTGTGAATTTTCGTGTATATGTGTGCGGATGTGTGTGCATGTGTGTGTGTGGGTGTGTGAAAGTATGTGAACTGTTTTAAAATTTTGAACATCTTCATAAAATCGACCCAAACGGGTGGCGTTCCAAAGAATTTGACCAAAACTTCGATTTCCCTTGAATTGGGAGCGATTCAAGATGGTGGATTTCTAATTTTTTTCTAAATATAATTTTTGTAAAATTACTTTTAAGCCCATCGATTTAAAAAACATTAAAAACCCACGTCGATCTCCGCTAACCGGTTCAAAATCGGTTAAACCGTTCGTGAGATTCATGAACGAAAAAAAAAGTTTTCAATGTATTTTCTTAAGATCAGAAATTATATAGAGATATATAAGGAATTTATATAGAGATATAAAAGGAATCGAGAATTGATCAGAGGAACAATTTAGAGTTTTCGCTTTCTTTTATGGGACTCGAAAGCTACATCAATAACCGCTTATCAGGAGGGAATCGGTTGATTCGTAAATTAAAATAATAAATATTTTGGCATGGAAAATCCCAAACACGCTACTGATTAGCTTTGGGTTTAATATTAGCGGGAAGTTCGAGGAATGGCCATGGCCTTTAGGGTCGAACAGTTTCTATATATTTTTATTTTTTTTATTTTTTAATTTGGAACAAACTTATCAGCCGTACTTTTCACAATCACTGGCTGACCCACGTTAGCATATTTGCCTTCCAGGGTGAATAAACGTTTCTTGAGAACAAAAAAGGAAATATTTATTCACCCCCTGTTGTGAACACCTTTTCCCTAGAAATATTTCCTTTTTCCCTTAACATGCAACCGTGAATAAATTCTTTGGGATTAATTTCTACAGAAAATAAAATTTCCCTGATTGTGAATGATTTTTTTCTCTTTTTTTCTTTTCCCTTTAATTTGTCGCCCGTTATTTTTGCGATTAGAACATGTCACTGGATCTATATGTTGCAGAATTTATTTTTGGGGGGGAGGGGGGGGGGCGTGGTTTCTTCAACAAACACAAACTGATATTCATTTTATGCACTTTGATTTGTTGTTGTAATTCTTTCGTTTTGTTGGTTTTCCTAAAAATAGTCCGATTTTGTTTTTTACTACATAAAATTTAAATGATGCAAAATAAATCAGCGCTGCATTTAATTTGGCTTTTTTTAAATTTTCATTTTGAAATATATTTTGAATATAATTTTGGGGAAATTTATTTCTTTATTTTAATTAGAAACTTTTTTCTGCTTTTAAATAACTTTGAAAACTGTAGGAGTGAAAAATTTCTTAAGGGAGATTCACAATAGCATTTTTCCCTGCGAGGTGAATATATAGTATTGCAAGGGAACAAATATTCCACTTGTTATTCACAATAGCGGTGATGTTTCTGTGGTGCGAATAGTGTCAGAGGGAACATAAAGTTAGAAGCAATTTTTTTTTAAGTTTATTTTAATAATAACGACTTATTTTGTCACCAGCTTTTTAAAAATAAATTAAAGAAGAGAAGAAAAAAGCAGCTCACAAGTGCACTCACTTTGGCAGGCTCTTTCGTTTCTTCAAATACGATGGTCTGCGGGGCAGCGATTTGTATCCATATAAAACAAACTTTTTTTTTTCAAACCCAAATCCAGTTAAACAGTTGCTGGCCATGACAATGCAACTCTTTTTCTCCTTAACACTTTTTAATTCATTTTCCATTGCGCCCAAAGACAATTACACTTTCAATTCATTCTTACGCTTAAATATTTTTCAAAAAAAAAGAAGAAGAAGAAGAAAAAAGTAAAAGAAAAATAAATAAATAAAATAAGAAAAGCAAAACTACACAGAAATACCGCGTGCTTCTTATTAACAGCAGTAAAAACCCAGCAGGTATTTCACACCTTTTGCGCCCCACTGTGAACATGTCGGTATGAAAAGGCATCACTTAAAATCTTGAGATCTTAATAAAGTTTGTTAAACAAATTTACTCTAATAGAGAAATTACACACACACACACACACATACACACACACGCGCACACACACCGACAATATAAATTTACTTAAATACCCCTTATTCGTTTGCAGCAGATTGAGAGAGTGATAAAATGTAATAAAAGTTGAATATCTGTGGTATGAATGTCAGAACGCTTTATTGGACAAAAGGCAGTTGCTTCAATGAATGCATTCTTTTCAATTAAAATTTATTTGTTGTATTTATTGCAATTAAAATTGAAAATATTGTTGGAAAAAGTGTTGTCAAACACAAACAGGCAAATATTTTATAAAATTCATTGAATTATTTCTAGTCTGAGAATAAGGAAACAAGTGCAATAATTTTGTATGCTGAATCATCCTAAATTTCTAACCAAATTTGCTGATGCTGCTGTACCCGGTGCTTTTACAGTGAATTTCTTTTTGGCAACACTGTTTTTTTTCTCACATCAGCTGTTTTCGTTTGGCATGTTGCTGTTAAACATGATCAGTTTTGGCCTCTAATTTAATTTATCATGTTTTACGTTGATTTCTTTTCTAAAAAATATGTAACATTTCTTACATTTTTCAATACAAAGCGGCAACATTCTTTTATATGAAAATAGAGAATTTATTAGAAATTAATCCTATTCTTCTGACGAAGAATAATTTTTGTTTTAAAACTTCTAAATTGAAAAAATTTTACACGTTTTCCACAAAAGAAAACGGCATTAGCTCTGTTATTATAACGGGTTATCCATTAGCTGCTTGGTTTTTTGTAAATCAAATAAATAATTCCGTTTGGAATTTAATATTAAAAGCAAAACCAGATTTTAACTTTTTTTTGTTATTCTTTCAATAAAAATTGCCAAATTAAAATGTTTATTTGACTTTCAAAACCACTCAGTAAAGGGGTTAAAATCTGTCGGTCTGGCAGGGCTGTCAGCTGTTAAACATCTGCCTTTAAAAGTGTGATGTATTTAGTAAAATGTTCGTCATGCTCGTATATAAATCGCTTAATAATCGGAGATCTCGTACAAAGAGTTAAAACTGACCGGCAAATGTGGCTACTTCTGGTTTATATTTGCCCACTGTGCAAGAAAGATTTTAAAGACATTTTCAGAGACGTCCAATGCCTCTGAAAAATGGTTTGTCCAAAATATCTCTTCTCTTCTCAACTGAAGTTTATTTCACAAGAACATATTGAGCAGAGAAAGTCTGCTAAAAGTCTCGATTTAATACCGTCAACGATTTAATACCTTCAAATGCTGGCAAGAATTATGCACCCATAAATCGGTGGTGGATAAGAAGTGCGAGTGTAAATTTAATTGTGGCCCCAGGAGCGTTACTTAAATATTAATTGGGATATTGTGGAGAAACAAGAGCGACCGTCGTTGGTTAGAATCCGCACCAAAAACAACAACAACAACAAAAACAAAGTAACGGCAACACTAAAGGCTTCTTTCGCATGCACTTAACAAACTTGTTGTTGTTGTTGCCGTTGTTGCTGCTGTTGCTGTTGTTCAGAAAAAGAAACGATACAATACAAAACGACTGTAAATAGAAATAAATTTCGTTTGTTCGCCGTCGCGGTCGCGTTCACTTTCTTGAGTATTTTTGAAATTAATTGCACTGCCATGATATGACGAAAATTACAGATTAAGTCAGTTGTATGATCTGATATAAACCGACACATTTATGAATACGGACAGTGCAACATGAACGGACATGAGATGCAACACGTTTCAATGGCTATTGTGATTGAGTGGGTACAAAACTGTTGGCGATTTGGTACCTTTTTTCATTAAAGGGACTGGTTCCTAATTGGCGATGGTCATTTCGAACTCTGGAAGTTGTTACAAAAAGGATACTTTCATTCTCCTTCCAACCCTAAGACGGATCCGTGTCTGAGTTTATTTGCCGGGCAATAACTTTAAGACACTTAAAAGATTTTCCTTCGAATTGAGTATGAGTTTCCATCGTTCCATGGCAGGGTATTATTTTTATATTCAAAAGAATACAGAGTGGTTCACCTCCAGGATTTGCTGAGCAAAAACTAATTCTTTTTCTACAAAAAGTACCTCGAAGGTAAATCATTCGATACAAAAAATAGTTTCATATTTCCCATCTCCATCTGGTGGATTCAGTTTAAATGCAACAACACGATGATGCACAACGACAGGGTGTTTTTTCCTCAAGTGCGTGCAATCTTTATGTCTTAAAAAATAACACAAGAAACTCCAAAAGTTATTTAATTGGAATTGAACCCATTAAAATTTAATTTAGTAAAATAAAAATTGTAGTTTAAGCCAAAAAGCGCAACAGCGCTAAATGAAACAACCGCTTTTATGCCTTTTTGATGGCCGTGTATTCCGAATAAAACCAAAAACCGGCCCCAGCAGGAAGTAGCAGAAATAGAATTAAATCAGATTTGCTCTCTCTTTCTCTCTCCCTCTCTTCTCATATTTCATTCTTTTCTACAGTTCCGGCTTAATTCAGTGCACTAGATGCGGTACTCCCCTGAGTGCCAATTGTCGTATGAAAAGAACTAGACTCTAACGGCCTCGTGTGCGCCGCTCCCGTGGGTATTAAATGAATTCCTACCTGCTCAGAAACCCTGTATCATCAAATTAGGGTCATAATATAACTCCAAGGTGAGCTTTAGGGTATTCAATTAATAGAGTTTCTAAATTAAGCGATTAATAGCGCGTGCAATTAATCGAGTTAGAAATGTAATCGAATAATAATCGAACAATTTTATATTATACGATTAAGAGTTAGAAATTTGATCGAATAATTTTATATTATACGATTAATCGAACAATGAAAGTTTTGTCAAGTTTAATAGTTTGAAAATAAAACATAAGATTCGATTTTGAAATAGATGATTTTATTAAAAAAGCAACCACATTTTAACGAGCGAAACTTCCTGTAAAATAAAAAAACGCATAAAAGTTCGAGTTAATCTTGTAAAATAATGTATCAAAGGGAGTTCAAATAATCGCTAATCGAAAATAATAATAAATATCTAATTTTAAATTGTTCGAACAGATAATCGCCCTAAATTAATCGTTTAATCGAGGAACAATTAATTGTTTGAATACCCTAAAGGATACCACCTGGTGACGCTATCTTAAAAATAACAGGTTCTCGTTATTCTTTAATCAGAAACATGTAATTTGAAGTTATTCGAACCGTTAATCGTCAAAAGTTAATCGATATATCAAAAAACGATTAATCCCTTGAAGACCCTAGCGGATACCATCTCAACAAAAATAGCACCCCGTTATTATTTAATCGAAAAGATGCAATTTTAAGTTATTCGAACAGTTGATGGCCATATATTATTCGATTAATCGAATAACGATTAGTCGTTTGAATACCCTAATGAATATCATCTTCAGAAAAATAGTATCACGTTATTTCTTAATCGAAAATATGCAATTTTATGTTATTGGAACAGGTTATTGCCAAAAATTAATCGAATAATAGCTAATCGTTTGAACACCCTAGTGGATACCATCTTAATTAAAACAGCCCCTCGTTATTATTTAATTAAAAATATGGAATTCTAAGTTATTAGAACTTTTAACCACAAAAAATTAATCGATTAATCGAATAACAACTAATCATTTGAACGCCCTAGTGGATATTATCTTAAGAAAAATAGCACCCCGTTATTATATAATTGAAAATATGCAATTTTAAGTTATTCGAACAATTAATCGCCATATATTAATCGATTAATCGAATAACGATTAACCGTTTGAACACCCTAAGGGATGCCATGTTAAATAAACTGGATCTCGTTAATTTTTAATTGAAAATATGTAATTTTAAATTATTAGAACTTTTAACCGCAAAAGTTAATCGATTAATCGAATAACAACTAATCGTTTGAACGCCCTAGTGGATATTATCTTAAGAAAAATAGCACCCCGTTATTATATAATTGAAAATATGCAATTTTAAGTTATTCGAACAATTAATCGCCATATATTAATCGATTAATCGAATAACGATTAACCGTTTGAACACCCTAAGAGATGCCATGTTAAATAAACTGGATCTCGTTAATTTTTAATTGAAAATATGTAATTTTAAATTATTAGAACTTTTAACCGCAAAAGTTAATCGATTAATCGAATAACAACTAATCGTTTGAACGCCCTAGTGGATATTATCTTAAGAAAAATAGCACTTCGTTATTATTTAATTGAAAATTAAATTTTAAGTTATTCGAATAATTAATCGCCATATATTAATCGATTAATCGAATAACGATTAATTCTTTGAACACCCTAGTAGCACATCGTTATTATTTATTTGAAAATATTGAATATAAAGTTATTCGAACAGGTAATCGCCCCAAATTAATCGTTGAATCAAATAACGATTAACCGTTGGAACACCCTAGTGGATACCATGTTATAGAAAAACTGGATCTTGTTATTTTTTAATCAAATATATGTTATTTTAAATTATTCGAACAATAAATCGCTGAAATTAATCGATTAATGGAATAACAACAAATAGTTTGAACACCCTAGTGGATATTATCTTAACTAAAACAGCACCTCGTTACTATTTAATTGAAAATATGTAATTTTAAGTCAATAGAACTTTTAACCGCTAAAAATTAATCGATTAATCGATTAACAACTAATCATTAGAACGCCCTAGTGGATATTATTTTAAGAAAAATAGCACCCCGTTATTATATAATTGAAAATATGCAATTTTAAGTTATTCGAACAATTAATCGCCAAAAATTAATCGATTAATCTATTAAAAGCTTATCGCATGAATACCCTAGTGGATATGTCTCGTTATTGCATTATCGAAATTTCGTAATTTTAAATGGTTCGAACAGTTAATCGCTCTAATTAATAAAGTTTGTTGAGAAGACCGCTTAAGCCAAAAATACAATTTGACGATAAAAAATCGCCTCACTTTCCAACTGCTCCAGAGTCCAGCCGATGAAAGAACGACACTTTAATATCCGCACTAGTTCGATTTTAATCCGTGGAAGAGCAAAATCGTTGGGTAAAATTTTCTACATGGTGGACTGAGAAGGACCCCCGATTCTTGTGACCGACGACGAATCGTTAAAATTGAACAGTCTGCAATATTTTAAATTTTAGTGGAGACATTCTGTTCAAAGAGCACATTCTTCCGGCATGTTGAAGTTATTGCGTTGATGCAGAGAGTCTCCGGTATGAAATCCTTAACCCTTTCGTCACCATGACTGACACAAACTTTCCGATTTTGAGTGCCATTAAAACCAGGGAACTTCGCTTCAAATTGTAAATTAAAATTTATAATTGATTTGCAATTAAAGTCCAGATAATATGTTTGTGTTTTTCCAGCAATTGAACTCTCCTTTAAAAAAAAAACACCCTTTACCCAGGCACATGAGCTCCTATTTGTCGGTTTGTCTTGCCATAAAATTATGATCTGCAGTTGAGATTAAAACTGTGAAGCGAACGAACGAAAGAAAATGCATTTCAAATTAAAATAATAAAAAATGAATTTTATTGTATCTCATTTTAATTTAAATTTTATTTATACACGCACACATTCCTCTTGATCATTTCAAGACATTTTAATTTGCAGGAAAAAGCGTGGAAATAATTAAGAGTTTTCGTCTCAAAATTATATCAAATTATTTATTTACAAAAAAAGAAACTACGAGTGCTTGCGAAATAGAAGGAAATTGTTAAATTTCTGTTATAAAAAATAAAAATAAAAATTTTTTTGGTCTCAATAAAATCCATTCAATTCGTGAGGAGATGGATTTAAGATGGAAGTTTTTTTTATAAAAATTTATTTGGAATTTTTATTATAAATCAGTAAAAAAAATTGTGTATTTTCTTTCTGGAGTATTTGAAGAAAGCGGAAGAAGAAAAAAGTGCCTTAAACAAGTCCAGGGGGGATTCAAAGGCTGCACAATCTGCCGCCGTTTGTATCATCGGCAGGCAATCAAAGCAAAAACGTGTGCCAGGGATTTTACGCAACAAATTTTACGCCTTTTTGCCGGCAAATTTATATGGGAATTAAGAGATGGAAACCACCACCCAATAAATCCACACACACACACACGCACACACTTTCACATCAATTTAACACACTGAAGGGATTTAAGGATTTGCAATTCCTTGACATGCCCGCCTGCCCAACGAAACAGTCTTGAAATTCGAATATTTAAAAGAATATGATTTTTGCCTTCACAAAACTATTTGTGAGTGTTTGAATTAAAAACGAAATACTTCAAAGAATGCATTCATCATTTTATTTATTTGTATTATTTATAATTATGCAAAACACGCTACGAATTCTTGTCTTAATAATAAAAATTCAAAGTGATCAATTGAGGGGTTTTAGGGGCGCTTCTTAAACACCTTTTACTGGGGCTAATGCACAGCACCAGAGAGCCTCTACCCAGCATCTCTTAAGTGCCCAGGAGACGTGCAAAATAAACCATCAATCACATAGTTAAGTGCGTGCAGTCGTTTTTCTTTTCGGCTGCACGTACATGTTGTCGGCTCTGATTGATGAGAATGAAAAAATTTTGATATTTTTCTCTCGCGGTTGATTTTTTGAACGTCTCCAACTGTGATTGAGGAAAAAAACGCCCTTCGCTTTGCTTTATTTGTTGTGTGACGACATGGCGAAGTGCAGTGATGAGAAAAGAAATTTATTTTGCCGGCTACAAAGTCAAAACATAAATCCTGATTGACGATTTTATTTGTACGTCTCCGAAAAGTCATCAATTAATCGATACTAACCGATTCTTACCGATTGATGGTTTATTTTGTATGTCTCTTGGGCACTCTAGAATACCTGGGGCCAAATTACCGCATTCGATATCGATCGAAATTTCAATACAATTTAAATACAAATTTTGATCGATATCGAATGCCGTAATTTGGCCCCTGAAGATATTCTTTCTTAAATTTAAATTTCCTTAAATGAATGAGACTTTTAAACAAGTGTCAAAGTCACAACAAAAACTCATTGATCACTTTCACCTTTTTTTGTGCATAAATTTAACTTTTAATTAAACAATTTCCGAAGAAAAAAAGAATCATCACGGATATATTAAAATTAAAAGAGTTTAAAAATGACAATTCCCAAAAGAAAAGGACTGATTGAAAACGGGAATTTGTTACAACAGATTTCAAGCAGCATTCAAATTGAATCTAAAAGGAATTGAGCAGTAAATGCGAGCTAGTGTGAACCGGGACTTAGTTTCTCCAGGACAAAATGGACTAAAGAAACTAACCCAAGATCTTGTGTACGTTTGATCTGACATCTCTTCCTCTCCGTCTCTCTCTAGCTTTTTGATTCCACCGGGAATGAAAAATCCAGGACAAAATGGACAAAAAACTAACCCAAATTCTGGTGTACGGGTGATCTGGCATCTCTTTCTCTTCCTCTCTCTCTGTCTCTAACTTTTTGATTCCCCCAGAAATGAAAAATCCAGCACAAAGTAGACAAAAAACTAACCCAAATTCTAGTGTACGGGTGATCTGGCATCTCTTCCTCTTCCTCTCTCTCTCTCTATCTCTCTCTCTCTAACTTTTTTATTCCTCCGGGAATGAAAAATCCAGGACAAAATGGACAAAAAACTAACCCAAATTCTTGTGTACTGGTGATCTGGCATCTCTTCCTCTTCCTCTCTCTCTCTCTCTCTAACTTTTTTATTCCTCCGGGAATGAAAAATCCAGGACAAAATGGACAAAAAACTAACCCTAATTCTTGTGTACGGCTAATCTGGCATCTCTTCCTCTCTCTCTCTCTCTCTCTAACTTGTTGATTCCACCGGGAATGAAAAATCCATATCTGTGCTGTTTATTAGACACTTATTACCTAAATATTGATCATATACAACCGGTCATTGATGGCTGTTATAGTGGCAGATCACCAGAGAACCTTTACCCAGAGTCTCTTAAAATAACTGGAGATGTTCTTTCTTAAATTTAAATTTCCTAAAGTGAATGAGAATTTTAAACAATTGTCAAAGTCATAACAAAAACTCATTGATCACAATGCGGTCTTTCAAATGGCCTTGCAGAGTAAATAGTCCAGGGGCGATTAAATCAGAAGAAACGAGGCGGTGAAGTGACACCGCCTTCTTCATCGAGAAGTGGTACGACTGAGAAATTTCTCATGCAATAAGTGAATTATTTGGCCGCTTGTGTGACCAGTGGCGCCCTCTTGCTGCAGCCAAAAGTTATTGATTATCCCGGTGGCCAATTGTGGTCACAAAAAAATCGTTTATCATGGTTTCAAAGCGCAGTGAAATCACTGTGATGGCGTTTCCTTGATAATTTTCGAAAAAAAATAGGGGCCGAGGATGGCGCCCTACTTATCACACGGCCTCGGTGACATTTTTGTTCTGGTTGAGCGACTTGAGGGCATGGTCATCTCACATAGAGGTGATGTGAACTGGCCATCGGGATCGTGCAATTTGATGCCGCTACAGTTTTTCTGATGTGTGGCAGGAATAAGTCATGAACCAAAAGCGGGCCACCATAATTCAGGCCTTTCGTTCGAATTCAGACTAAAATTTAACGCCCAGAAGGCGCCATATCAGTAACAGCCGGCCGTAACCGAAGTCATTTTAAAGAAACTGTTTCTGTTATTTTGTGCGCGATTCGGCGTCTAGATGAAAGTTTCTGTCAAACGAGAGAAAAATTAATTTATTAAATTATTATTATTTTTTTTAATTCTCCAATGGCTTTTGAGAAAATTGCTTGCGCATGTAAACGTGTGGGCAATTTTGCAAAAATTTCCTCAAACCACTGCACTGCTTGAGAACTCTGTTGACCACAAAGTCGGCCAAAAACTTGCCTCAAATTCCTCGTTAAGCTCAAAATAAGTGTGTGAAAAGAAGTTGCAAGAAGAATAAAAAAAAAACTCCCGCAATTTGTTATACAATTTAATCAATCGAAACCGATTTGTCGGCTTAACATGTTCTCGTTTCATATTTGAATTACAAAACGAGGGGTGGCTGAGTGAACAAATGACTCCTGATCCTTATTTTAATGCGATAATAAATGATACAACAACAGCAACAACAACACCAACAACAGTAGCAACAACAACTACTCGTGTAATGCCCAAAAGAGGCTGTTTGTTTGTTTGCGTTGCCTTTAATGCGGCTCATAATTTTCGGTGAAAAGTCCTGTTCTCTTCTGTTTTGTTTGCCTTTTTTTTAAGTGGAGAGTGGAGTGGCGTCAATCTGACACCCTGCCTTTACACCGTCACAAACTAGTCGAATAAAGGAAAGTCACTGTAAAAACCTTTTAGCAGCTCTCCTGGTCTACCCGCCGAACGCACACGTTGCGGCTTTCTTGCACAACAACAACGATTTGTTGCCTTTTGTAATCCCATTGAGTTATTTAAAATGTGTAGTGCCGCAAACTTCATACACTCGAGCCTCGAACAACAGCACACGGCAGAGGTTTTTAAGGAAATAAGAAAATAGAAGCAACTAAATCTGCATGTTTTTACATGCCCAAAACAGAGACCTGCCTGAAGGAATTAAAGTTTCCTGTTTTTTGTGTATTTTTGTTTTGTTTTTGTATTTGTTGTTGTTGTACAAGGATTGGCTGGCCTAAATTCTTCAACAACTTGAAGTACACAAAAGTGAAGTTGAAGTTTTTTTATTCTAAATCTTGTGTAAAGTGTCCCTGATGTTGTCCAATTGTAACGAACATGGACGAGTTCCAGGCTCATTCTCACGACGTGGCTGAACAGGGGTTTTTGGTTGCCTCACTACGGGCGACTACGGCCCTATTATCTCGGTCTATCGCCAGCAACAGTATAACAAGTCTCAAATTTAGCGATTAAATTATGACCGACAGTCTCAGAACGAGCCTGCAGTGTTACACTAAAATTTTTCATTATATTTTCTTAGTAAATTTTCTCAATTAAAATTCTTTGTTGGAGAGTGTAGCGTTGCACGATTAAAATTTCCCAACTTTTTACTACATAAACGTGAAAAAATGGCAACTCAGTTCTTAAAATTTCATTATCTAACAGCCGATTTACTTCCTAACCTCAAATTTGCCCATCCGTCGTATTAGTAGGGACTACAATTTGACGCGTTTTCCTCGCTTATATGCTAAAAAATACAGACCAATGATGACGTCTGAGCCCATAGGGCCACTCCGTTTTTGAATGTTGTGATTTTTCGAGGACTGTTTGTGGATTTCGAGAGGCCTGTGGGCAACAATTTTTGTGTGTTTAAATTAAACGTCTATTTGAAAATGGGTCTCATCTTTAAAAGAGGATTTTATTTTGTTGGAAAGTGCCTTCGATGGCCTTAATTCTTGAACAAGTTGAAGTTCTTGTGCTACATCTAGTGTCAAGTGTCCCCAGTGTTGCCCAATTGTGGCGAATGTCAAAGAGCGCAGGCTTATTTTTGACGCTTTGTTGTACAGCGTTTATGAATGCATTACTGCGGCTGCTAAAAACATATTGTTTTGGGCTGTTGTTAGCAACAGCACCATGAGCCCTGAATTAGGCGTTTAAATGACACCCGGCGGTCCTAGAAGAAGCCTGAGTTGTAGGAAAACCTGTTTGAGTTTTACGAATATTTAAAGTAAAATTTTTCTATGTTTGATGGTAAATTTTCTTAATTAACATTCTTTGTTGGAGAGTGTAGCGTTGCATGGTAGAAATTCGCCAACTTTTTTCTAAATAAATGTAGAAGTATGGCAACTCAATTGTTGACTTTTCACTATTTGCCAGCCAATTTACTTCCTAACCTCAAATTTGCCCCCCGCGCTGTTCTTCACATCATGCCAGAAGTCAGCAGTTTGCGGTGATCAAAAATAACAACTACAATTGTTTTTGAAATGAAATTTAGTCCCGTTAGAAAAGAACAGTTTCTTTTTTAGTTTTCTTTAAATTTCCGCGCCCGATATCGTGATATAATATTTTATAAAACAGGCTTGAGTGTAACTGAATTCGTCTCAAATCTCTGCACAAGTTTGCAACTACACAAGGATGTGTATTCATGTGTGTGTGTGTGTGCGTGTGTGTGCTCGTGTGTGCGTGTGTGTGCGCTTGACATACTGTTACTGTTATTAAGATCGTTTGGTGGCGATAAGACTTGAACACAAGTTGTATTCCTGGTGTCGTATTTGCTATTGTTCTCTTTTACTATCTCGTACTTGTTCTTTTGAATTTTACTTCCCCCGATTAATTCGCCCGTCGTTGTTGTTGTTGTTTTTTATTGTGGCCGGAATGTGTGAGACTTTTTGTTTATTATAAACCTCTTGATTCATTCGTTTTTATTCTAAAACTTGGAATCTAAATGGTGCCGGGTATCAGTGCACTTTGCAGTGGTGCGTGTGCGTGTGTGTGTGCGTGTGTGTGTGTGGTGGTTGATGGCTGACTGCTCTGGATGCTGGAAATAATTCGAAAATTGCTTTTTATTTACTTTTTGTTGTTGTTGTTGTTGTTTTTGTTTTGTTTTGTTTTGTTTACGATTGTTTTATGAAGGTCGGTCGCGTGCACATCGATCTCAGATAAGTCTGAATAAATAATAAAATTTGATTTGATACGAATTTCTTTGTATTCGACAGTATTTTCATTCCAATTACGGCATAATTTCAAATGTATCTCGTAAAAAGATTTAATTCACTCATCTTTTGCGGCTCAAATGAGTTGAATGTTTGGCAAAATGAACTGGAGTTGTTGTTGTTGTTTAAAATGAGTTGAAAATAACCTAAAAAACACACACGTTTTTTTTTTTTTTTAATCGTACTAAAAAGCTTAAAAGAAATAAAGAATCGTTGCAAACGTTTGAGAATTTAATAGAGAATTTAACAATGTTTACATCAAAATAAACAACAAGAAGTTATTTATAATAATTCATTCAGGTATAAAATATTTTATTTTATAAAAAATGAAATTCTTTTCGATTCTCATCAATTCGTGTGTTTTTGGAAATCGAAATCAAATTGAACTCATATCACAGATCTTTTTTTTATAATTGAAATCATTCGCTTTTATGTTTGTTTCCCTGTAACTCTCATATTCGAGTGTGTGCTTCCAGGCGTATGCTTAATATTATTAAGAATATTGCTCATACGTCACATTGTGCTCGCATTTGTACGCTCGAATAAAAACATTTCAAAATGAATCCAATTTAAAATATTCAAAAATAAGTTTGAAACTAAAATGAAATCAACAAAATGTAGCAAAACACTAGACTTATTGTAGGGGGAAAAATGCGGCGGGCGCTCGATGTGCGAAAAATAGGGCGCGAAACGCCCACTATTTCTCTCCACAAGAAGACTTGAATTTCGGTTCAGTCTGGTTTTCAGCTCATTTTGAAATTTTCGGTTTCTTAAAAATCGTAAAATATATATTTTTCTTAAATTTGATAAATTTAAAATTGAAAAAATTTTTTTTAGTTCGTTTTTCTTAAAAATCGTGCTACTTATTTTTCTTAAATCTGATAAATTTTAAATTTTTCATTTTATTTTTTGTTCGACTTTTTTAAAAATTGTGTCACTTGTTTTTTTTTTTTTTAATTTGAAACATATTTTATTTTTTACCAAAATTTTTTTAAAAATTGTGTTACTTCTTTTTTCTTAAATTTAGTAAATTTTTTCTCAATAAATTTTTTTGTTAAATTTTTTTAAAATCGTGCTACTTAGTTTTCTTAAATGTGATAAATTTTTTATATATTAATTTCTTAGTGGGATTTTTTTAAAAATTGTGTTACTCATTTCACTTAAATTTGATAATTTATTTTATATCGGTTGTTTTTTATAGAGTTTTTTGATATCAATGAAACGGTCTTTATTGGATAGAAAATTTCATGACATTAATGTTTAAATATGATTTCGGCCATGGTGGCGCCACGGCAGGCGCGTACAAGACACAATCTGGAGCACCAGTTTTCACAAACTTTTCGCAGCATTTGCGGCCGCATCTCGCCGATAACTCTTCGAATTTTGATTTCCAGTTGTTCAATTGTTTGTGGCTTATCGACGTACACAAGTGACTTTGCATAACCCCAAAGAAAATAATGCAATGGGGTTAAATTACACGATCTTGGCGACCCATTAATGGGGCCATTTCGTGAAACTATTTTTTCGTCAAATAATTCCTTCAGTAAATCAATTGTAGCGCCCGCTGTCTGGCATGTGGCTCCGTCCTGTTGGAACCACATATCAGCAAGATTAATGCCAGCTAATTGAGGTACGAAAAAGCTTCGAATCATGTTCCCATACCGTTCACCATTGACAGTAACATTCTGGCCATCATCGGTTTTGAAGACATATGGGCCAATGACTCCGCCAGGCCATAAAGCGCACCAAACAGTCATTTTCTGTGGATGTGATGGTGTTTCGACAAAAGCTTGTGGATTCTCCTCACTCCAAATGCGACAATTCTGTTTATTTACGTACCCATTTAACAAAAAATGGGCTTCAGCGGGAAATGAAATTTTTAATTGGAAATTCAAAATCAATATCAATTTGTGCTTCAGCCCATTCGCCGAATTGGCGGCGCATACTATGGTCGTTTGGCCTTAATTCCTGCACAAGTTGAATCTTGAAAGCTTTTAAGCCAAGATCTTTGCGTAAAATCTTTCATAAAGTGGAAGGACACAACGCCAGTTGCTGAGAACGGCAACGAATTGATTGATTAGGATCATCTTCAATGCTTTCCTGTACAGCGGCTATAGATTCTTCAGTGCGCACTGTTCGGCGTCTCACGGGATGCACATTAGCAGTAACAGGACATGTGGTCCGAAAACCATCTATTGTTCTTCGAATTAGCAGCTCTGAAGGACGATTGTGTACGCCATAACATGGACGAAGTGCACGATAAGTCTGACGAACAGAACCATTATTTTTATTGAAAATTTCCACAATTTGCAGGCGTTGCTCTGGTGTAAGTCGATCCACGATGAAATGTCAAAGTAAACTAAACAAAGAGCAACTATCAGCTGTTAAATGGGTGGTCAAATAAAGCAGTGATGCCAACTCAAAGTTGTATTGCTCTATAAAAAACACCCTGTATATATATATTTTTTTTTTCATTTTTTTAAAAATCGTGCTAATTATTTTTCCTAAATTTGATAAATTTCTTGTATATTAATTTTTTAGTCCGATTTTTTTAAAAATCGTGTTACTTATTTTTCTTAAATTTAAGAAAAATTTTTTTTAAATATCTTAGCTCGTTTATTTAAATTTTTTTTTTAAATTGTGTTACTTCTTTTTCTTAAATTTGATAAATATTTTGTTTCTTAATTTTTTAGTTAAATTTTTTTAGATCGTGTTAATAATTTTTCTTAAATTTGATCAATTTTAAATATTTCAATTTAATTTTGTTTCGACTTTTTTAAAAATTGAGTCACTTATTTTTTAACATTTTTTATTTATAAATTTTTTTAGTTGTTTTTTTTTTTAAATTGTGTTAATTAGTTTTCTTAAATTTGATAAAATTTTTTTTACTTTCTTTTACTAAATTGTTACTTCTTTTTCTTAAATTTTATAAATTTTTTATATTGTTTTTAAATATTTTTAGTTCGATTTTCCTAAAAATCGTGTTACTAATTTTTCTTAAATTTGATAAATTTAAAGTTTTTAAATTTATTCTTAGTTCGACTTTTTAAAAATTATTTCACTTATTCTTTTTAAATTGATAAATTTTTTATTTATAAATTTTTTAATCGTGTTACGTATTTTTCTTAAATTTTTTAAATTTTTTGTATTTTAATTTTTTGTATTTTAATTTTTTAGTCAGAATTTTTTAAAAATAGTGTTACTTGTTTTTCTTAAATATGATAAATTTTTTATATCTTTAGTTAGATTTTTTGAAAATTTCTTAATTTTTAATATTTTTTAGTTCGATTTTCTCAAATTTGATAAATTTTTTTACATTTTCATTTAAAAGCGTGTAAAAATATCTACACTTTGTGAGAAGATAAGAACACGTAACAACAAATAAATGTGGCGTATGCGTAACATTTTAAATAATATCAAGTATACGCTTGGAAGCACAATACAAAATGAGAGTTACAAACAAAAAAACAAATACAATTGGAGTTAATGAAAGAACACGCTCGAAAAGAGCCTGAACTTGTGTAATCACATCCGATTTCCTGGGGCTGTACAGCAGCGGCCTAACACACCGGCGACAAACGTCGTAACTACCCACGAACACTGATGATGGGAATGCAACGATTTCCGAGAATTTAGTTGTTCTGTTGTGCACCGCGCAGCACAGCATTTTAAATAATTAAATTGTAGTGAATTGTCTCTTCTAAACGGGTGTGTCGATAAGGCGACGCATCTCATCCTGATAACCTTCATTGAATCCGAAATTGTTTTTATGGTTTTCATGTCAATTCCGCAAATAATTTATTTTGAGTTTTACAATATAAAAAATATTTATTTATTTGTCTTCAATAAAATATTGAAATCGCATAAATTTTTTTAATTTTTTTGAAACAAAATTAAGCATTTTAAGATCAGTGATAACATCACGCGCTTATTTCTTGGTTTTAGTGCTTTTCGAAACGCAAATATTGCCAGCCCTGCTTTCTAGCGAATTGTGAACGATTTTCTTGGCGCTCGTTATTCAGCTTCAGAAAGTTTTAGTTTCAAGAAATTCAAAACTGGCAACGGTTTCTTTTACTAAAGCAATTGTTGTCTGGACATCAGCTGTTTTCGTGCCGAAACAGATGAGCTGTTGCAAGTCTGCAGTTTCCTTTTTTTTAATTTAAGGCGGTTATTTTTCCGTAGATATTTTTCTAGTTTCTACCAGGAAAGCCACATGAGAGTTTACACAAATTGCCTTAATTGCCCAGACAAGCTGTAGTTGCTCTTTTTTTTCCAGTGAAATTACACTGTGCAAAACTTTTCCTTTCATTTTCTTAAAATAATTACAAGAGCGTGCTAAATATTAATTCTTATACGTTTTAATAACTCAAAAAATGACTTCAATAGATCTTTCAATATCACTAACAGCGTTTTCTTTTCTAGAAAAAAAATGCAACATTTCTTACATTTTTTTTTTAAGCGATAGTTTGGAGGAGTTTTAAAATATTTACTATTTTTCGTTATTAATGCTGGGTAAAATTCTTAAAATTCTTTATTTGCAAATCACAGAATATCGCCCATTTTCAATTAAAAAGTGTAAAAAATGTTGCACTTTTTTCCACACAAAAATAAACGCCATTAGAAATTCCTCACGGTGTAAACTCTGCCACAGATGCCTGCCAGGGCATGTCCAAAATCTTTCTGCAAAACTTCAACGTTGTTAAAATGTTTTTTGAATTAAAACCCTTTTAAAGCCTTCTCTAACTTTAGCAATCGCTTGTGAATGGGGGCGCAAGAGTTGACATTTTCTTCACAGCCGAAGGAAATAATTTGCTTCTGCAAATACACTCCCGAGGCCATAATTGCAAAATATGGAAACATCAAGATGCTTCGCCAGCATCTGGAGTTCGATTAACTTATTTTAAGCCAAAAACTTGACCACCTTTTAAAGTTCTCACAGAAAAAATTATAAGAAAAAAATTAAATAAAATCAACAAACAGCAGTTGAATTTAAACAAAATCAACTGTAAAATACTCTTAATTACTTTCGTAATTATTAACATTAACATGCCCCAGCAAATTTATATCTGCATATTCAAACACACACACACGCATGCATCAGCATGCCCGTTTCACATAATATTGAAGGAAAAAAAAAACACACACACACACTCACACACAGCAAAAGAAACATATTTTTGAGTTAAATGCGAGTGCACTATTTTTCATCCGATTCGTATGGCAGAAGCGATTTTCCCATCATTAAGGTCGGATGGACGCAATTGCAAATTAATCAAATTAAAGTTGCTTTCTTGTTGTTCTTGTTGTTGTTGTTGTTTTTTGTTTGTTTTGTTTTCGTGTTTGTTGGCACCTTTTTATTTGTTCACTTATTGTATTGCACTCTCGCACTCTCGCACACACGCTCACGTTCATTTCATTATTCCTTCAGTTTGGCGACTCGGGTAATAAAAAATGTAGTTGCAGCATTAAATAAACTGCAACGCATTAAAAAAAAACTTTTCATTTAATACACTGAAAAAAAAGTAAGCAAACTGGGGCAACAGAACAATTTTTGTTGGGACCAGGAAGTTGATACAATTCACCAAAAATCTCTACGACAATGAACCAGTTTTTTAAATGAGAAAAAAAAAACAATTTCTATGGGAATTTCGATGGGTAACGAGTGCCGTAATTTACCCCCCCCCCGAACTGGGTCCGTCCCAGTCTTTATTCCGCCGTGCAATTTGACATGGAATTTTGCCAAAGAATGAGGTTTTAAAATAGAATCGAGATTGAATTGAGCAGAGTTGTTTCTTATGCTCTCACTGTTCTGTACTCGCTCTCATGAAAGTGTTGCCAGACTTCAATTTCATATCACACATATTTGAAACAGGAGGATAAGAACAAAATATGGCAGAACTTTTCAAGTTCGATTTAGTTATGGGCTTTTGTTTTATCAGGCAGCGTATTTACCTGAAGCTGCACACTAATTCTGTTTCAACATTTAATCTGTAATCGCAGGGGCCGAGTTTTTTTTTTTTTTTTAAAGTGTACTCAAAATCTTTTCCTTTTTCGGCCAGAAGTTATTGTGTGCCGCAATTTACGTCCACCCCAATAATCTGCTTCAATGGATCTCGTTTAGGTTTTTGAACGCATAGTTGAAGTAAACCGACATCCATATTGAATATATGGCAAGTGTTGCCACACTTGATCGGTTTCATCACGACTGCAACAGCTATAATAACGTTAATTTTTTTTCATAAATTACATTCTTAAGCAGCAGCACGTCTGTTCTTTTTATTTTCCATAAAAAAGAAAAATCGTCAGAATAAAAATCGCCAGAACAAATCGTCCAAAAAAAATCGTCACGATAAAAATCGCTAGAATAAAAATCGTCAGAAAATAAATCATGAAAACAAAAATCGTCAGAATAAAAATCGTCAGAACAAAAATCGACAGAATAAAAATCGTCAGAATAAAAAATTCCCACCAGATATAACAAGGCCATGTAAAATACAAAAAAAAAATTACCAAAACGAAAAATCATCAGAATAAAAATCGCCAGAAGAAATCGTCAACATATCGTCAGAATAAAAATCGCCAGAATAAAATTCGCCAGAATAAAAATCGTCAGAATAAAAATCATCAGAATAAAAATCGTCAGAACAAAAACCGACAGAATAAAAATCGTCAAAATAAAAAATTTCTCACGAGATATAACAAGGCCAAGTGAAATACAAAAAAAATTACCAAAACGAAAAATCATCAGATCAAAAATCGCCAGAAGAAGTCGTCAAAAAAAATCGTCAGAGTAAAAATCTGCAGAATAAAAATCGTCAGAATAAAAATCATCAGAATAAAAATGGGCAGAACAAAAACCGACAGAATAAAAATCGTCAGAATAAAAAATTTCCCATGAGATATAACAAGGCCATGTAAAATACAAAAAAAATTACCAGAAGAAATCGTCAAAATATCGCCATAATAAAAATTGTCAGAATAAATATCGCTAAAATAAAAATCGCCAGAATAAAAATCGTCTGAATAAAAATCTTCAGAATAAAAATCGTCACAATAAAAACTTTCCCGCAAACTATAACAAGGTTATGTAAAATACCAACAGAATGACCAAAACGAAAAATCATCCAAGCAAAAATCACCAGAAGAGTCGTCAAAAAAATCGTCAGAATAAAAACGTCTAAACAAAAATCGTCACAGCAAAAATCATCAGAACAAAAAAATGTCAGATCGGATATATTTGCTGCAAGGAACAATAATGTAACTTAAAAACGAAATTAAAATCATCAGAACGAGGAAAAGCCGCCAATAGGAGAACAATCGCTACAACAAAACTCACAAATATTGCAGAAACAAAAAGAAAAAAAACTTAAAATTTTATATATAAAAGTCACAAAAGAAATAAAAGTTACTCAGAGCTGACGACTTTCAAGGGCCAGTAAAAGGAAAACCTTTATGGGATTCCCCGCATAATTCGAAACATTTTTAACTCAATTCGTCCAATGTTTTGCTCAGGGAGACTTCAAATTTTGTTCTCTTAGCAAACCAGAATTCTCGTATTAATTTCTGTAAAAACGAAATTCAATTTCAAAAACATTCGAGTTAATACTGAAAAGATCCCTACAATTCACAACGAAAATCCCAAAAATTCCCAACATTCGAATATCAAAACAAATTTTACAATTTGGAAGCCAAATCAAAATAAGCAAAAAATCACCTGCCAGCTGACAAAATTAACCGCCAGTTAAAAAAGTGTTGCCAACTTTAGTTTTATTTATTAATTTCTCTACGGCGAAATATTTTGACAGATAATCGGGGAAATTAAAACCAAACTTTTTTCCAAGTGTTATTTCACGCTTCGCAGTAAAATTCTCTTCATATTTTTGAGGTTAATTTGTCATAAAGTTGTTTGTTGATGTTTTTATTTTTATTTTCCAAATATCGCGGATCATTTTCAAATCCTAAACAGAATGACTGTAAATACTCTACGTTTAATACACTTGAGTAAATAAAAAAATATATTTTGTAATGGAATATTTGACATGATGTCAGATGTAAAAAATATATCGTGTAACCCAGACTTTAAATGTTTAAGCTTCAAGCGTTTTTTTTTTTGTTTTTCAAAGGTTTTGATGAACTGATTTTTAAGAACTTTTAAAAATACTCGTGCGTGCTTGTTTTTACTTAAAGAAAGAAAAAATTTTTAAAAAACAATTATTCGATTAATCGACTAATCGACTAATCGACTAATTGATTAATCGACATATACTGTTCTAACTATTTGTTAGACGAAAATAAACAGTTTTCATTTACTCGAACAGTTAACTTTCCAAAGTTAATCGATTAATCGAACCACGATTAGTCGTCTGAATACCCTAATAGACATATATATAATTTTGTCGCTCCTTCTGTAATTTTTCACAGTATTAAATAAACGAATCTAAGCCATTTTAATTGTTCGAACCGCCAATTAATCGATTAATGGAACAGCGACTAACTGTCTGAATACCCTAATATGCATCTATTTCATTTTTTCGCTTCTTGTGTAACTTTTGCAATATTAAATCAACGAATATAAGCAATTTTGATCTGTTCGAACCACTAATAAATCGATTAATCGAACTGCGATTAATCGCCTGAATACTCTAATAAACATATATAATTTTGTCGCTCTTTGTGCAACCTTTCACAATATTAAATTAACGAAAATAAGCAATTTTCAACTATTCGAATCGTTAACTAATCGATTAATCGAACGGCGATTAATCGTCTGAAAATTTTTTCGCACCTTGTGTGATATTTCATAATATTAAATAAACAAAAAGAAGCAGTTTTCTATTATTCGCACCGTTAATTAATCGATTAATCGTATAGTAACTAATCGTCTGAATACCCTAATATACACTTATTTATTTTTGTCACTCCTTGCGCGATATTCACAATGTCAATTTACGAAAATAAGCGATTTTCAATTATTCGAATCGTTAACCAATCCATTAATCCAACGGCGATTAATCGTCTGACTACCCTAAAATACATTTATTTATTTTTGTCGCTCCTTGTGTAATTATTCGAACCGCTAATTGTTTAAAGTTAAACGATTAATTGAACAGAATTAGATAAAACCACACTTGAATGGTGATGATGCAAGTGTAGCGGCTGTCGAAAACAGCTGCTCTGCTGAATTGAATATGAAAAACTGATGTTGACTTTAACTTGCGATTTGGAATTAACCAAAATTATTTTATCAAAATTAGATTTATTCAAAAAAAATAGTTCACGTTTCATAATGTATCCGACAAATTGTCGTTGTTTCTTTAAGTGTAAAATAATATCCAGGCGTGTGAGTGTGTGCTGGCGAGTATTTTCATTTGCCGAAAGATGTAAATCTGATCGAATGAATTTCATTTGCTACAGTTTTTTTTTAGTTTTTTATTTTATTTAACTTTTTATAATTTATTTGCTGTTTTAATAGGTTTTTTTTGTTGTTATTATTTTGTTGTATTTGTTTTTTGTGTTGTTGGAAGCATTTTTCATAAGCCGAATGCCTGAAGGGCCGCTGCACTTCTTCAACAGTAGGCGCGTCAAGAACTTCAGGTAATCGCGAACAGTGAATTTTTATTCATGCAGAAACAGCATGAACCGGCTAATGAATGGACGGACAGTTGGATGGATGGCTGGATGGATGGTTGGATGAATGTTTTGGCTGTTCGTTGGGACAAGCCATCACGAGGAATTAAGATGTCAACAAAATGTAAACATAAAAACAGATAATTACCTGGAATATTTTTCTTAATTTTTTTGTATTTGGAGCTTCTGTATCTCTGCTTTTGGGTAACACAAAAAACTATAACAACAACAACAACAACAAATAATAATAATAATAGCGATAATCTAGAGCGGAAATAGCCGCAGGGCTTGTGACCAATGCCGTAATTACTTGGAGGTTGCCCTCCACTGTTGCAAGTTTCATGGGTGACGCCTCTTAAAAAACTGTTTACAAGTGGAGACGTTAATTGTGCATGTGACTACACACACACACACACACACACACACACACACACACACACACACACATATACACACATGCACATGTGGCTCCCAATTGTTAAAGTGCAATAAAATTAAAGCAACCAACCCATTTCTGAATCAAAGAAGACCCCAAAAAGCCATAAACGCCTGCCTAAAGGCTGCATCTACGCTTCTGGTTAAATTTTCTTAACAGCCAACCGATACCGGACTTAATTTTTTGATATTGAAAAACCGGGACGCTATTGGTTTTATCCCGTTTGAAGAAATCCGAGTTCACATCACATCTCCAAGTTTTGAGGTCCTAGAAAATGTCTCTGGCTAATTCTGAGAGCCTGGCACTAAGTCTGTATGTGTGTGTGTGTGTGTGTGCGTGTGTGTAATTATATGACTTGCAACTAATAGCGTTCTTAAAGGGCGTTCCTCAACTTAGAATTTCTATGAACTTGAAAAAAAACGGGTTTTAAGAAACGGGCTTGAAAAAAACCGGGTTTTAAGAACCGGGCTTGAAAAAAAACCGGGTTTTAAGAACCGGGCTTGAAAAAAAATGGGTTTAAGGACCGGGTTTTAAAACCCGGATTTTAAATAAACGGGTCTTAAGAAGCGGGTTTTCAAAAACTGGATTTTGAAAAAACCGGATTTTGAAAAACAGGATTTTTTTTTAAAAGGCGGGTTTTAAGAACGGGGTCCTAAAAACCCAGATTTTGAAAAACCCGGGTTTTGGGAACCAGATTTTAAAAACCCGGATTTTAAACATAACTGAGAAAAAAGCATTTCTCCATGTTTTTTTTCAGAATAACGGCTGCATTGCACAAACTAATCAGCTGTTGAGGTTTAAAAACCACGTCGGTCACTCTAAACCGGCTCAAAATCATAAGCGAAAAACTTGGTAAAATAGGATATTTTTTATTATAATTGAAAACTACATCAATCAGCGCTTGATGTAGTGGCAATCGAAGACTTCAATATCATGGAATCGCTCAAAAACCAGTGCCACGTTTCTGTAACTGAAGTGAGAACTTCTCGCATCGAAAAACTAAATAATTATGGTTGTCGTACTGTTTATTGTAGGGTTATCCATAGACAAATATGTTGATTATTATGAAAACCTAACAAAATTATAAATGCATTAAGAAATATATTCTGACTCATTCTGTGTTTCACAGAGTGACGACAATTTTTTCGGTGCGAGAAGTTCTCACTTCGGTTACAGAAACGAGGCACAGGTCACGACAGCTTTTGCGGTTAAAATGATCGGGAAGTTATAGCGATGGCCTTTAGGGTTAAAAGATTTTCATACATATTTTTTTATTGCATAAAAATTTATTCATCTTAAGAACATTTTTTCAAGAATTTATCTTTCAAATTCCTTGCCCAGTGTGATCAACTTTTAGTTACTAAAAAGCACTAAAACAAAGAAAGAGCAGTAAAATATAATAGTATGAAGGCCTTAAAATGACTGTATAGTTATCAAAAAATTGGATTTAAGAATTTAGGATGTACCCCTCCCTCAACATGTAAACTCGCCAGAGTGCACCACAATATTGTAACTTGAATAAAATCGTCTATATAAAAGTGCCGCGACGGGATATTTTTATAAACATTTTTACAATTCGTGAAGAATAAACATGATCTAGAATTCCTGATTTATTTGCTTATCAAATATCATATATCTTGACTTATGGCGAGCTGGCACCAGACGATTCTTACATTTGCACATAAACAAAGAGCTGAAATATTTTTCTAGTTGGCAAAACTTTTACGATATTAAATTACACACATTTTTATCGGTTGACACGTACGCGTAATCATAGAAAACCATTTAATAAAACACGTCAAGCTCAATGAAGCCGCAAAATATCCGTAATAGAAGACATTTATTTTCATAACACTTTGGAACCAAAAAAAAAAAAAAAACAACACCAACAAAGGAAAAACAAACTCCCATCATTGACTTGTGACGAAAGTGATGTCAATCTAATTCCAAAAAAAAAAATAAAAAATATGTAAGAAAAGACAAAAACCAACCTGTCAAAATTAAGAAGCGGAAGAAGAAGAACAAGAAGAGGAAGAAAACTACTACATGGCGAAAGTTTGTGCTGTGCATTCCAACCCACAACCCACTCCTCTTCCTCTCACACTATTTAACGTGTTTTAGGTCTCATCCAGTTTCTGTTCGAAAAGGAGGGGACACCCAACAACAACAAAATTATTAAAAAATTATTTAGGTAAATGTGGAGGATAGTTTAACTCCCATATAAACAATATTTATTAGATACAATTTACAAGAGCGGCCTTGAATTGTTCAAACATTCGTGTCATTTTGACAGCCATCTCCCGTATATAGCATAAGCTAACGACGGACTGATCAATTATATTCCGGAATTATGTAAATAAAACAATTTCAGTGACTAAAATGTGCCTGGAAGTACAAAAAGCATGAGTAACGTTCAATACATGTTGATGTAAACTGCGATTTACAATTGCATTACAGTTATAACGGTATATCTCACTTTAAGAAAGGAAAATATATATTAATATAAAAAATTTTTGGTAACGTTCAATACATATACTGGTGGCATAAGCTAAGGACGGACTGATCCATTCTTTTGCAGCATTATCCAGTTAAAAAATTTTTAATTAACATAATGTGTGTATGGAATTATAAAAACACGAGTAACGTTCAATACATGTAGATGTAAACTACCATTTACAATGGCATAAGCAGTTGTAACAGTAACTTTGGCTTTGAAAAAGGGTTTTTGTATTGAAAAATATTATAGACTTAAAAAATTTTAAGGTAACGTTCAATACACATTGTTGTAATATAATCCCACAACGGACTGATCTATTATATTCCGGAATTATGTAAATAAAACAATTTCAGTGACTAAAATGTGCCTGGAAGTACAAAAAGCATGAGTAACGTTCAATACATGTTGATGTAAACTGCGATTTACAATTGCATTACAGTTATAACGGTATATCTCACTTTAAAAATGAAAAATATGTATTAATAAAAAAAAATTTGGTAACGTTCAATACATATACTTGTGGCACAAGCTAAGGACGGACTGATCCATTCTTTTGCAGCATTATCCAGTTAAAAAATTTTTAATTAATATAATGTGTGTATGGAATTATAAAAACACGAGTAACGTTCAATACATGTAGATATAAACTACCATTTACAATGGCATAAGCAGTTGTAACAGTAACTTTAGCTTTGAAAAAGAGTTTTTGTATTGAAAAATATTATAGATTTAAGAAATTTTAAGGTAACGTTCAATACACATTGTTGTAATATAATCCCACAACGGACTGATCTATTATATTCCGGTATTATGTAATTAAAACAATTTCAGTGACTAAAATGTGCTTGGAACTACAAAAAGCATGAGTAACGTTCAATACATGTTGATGTAAACTGCGATTTACAATTGCATCACTAGATATAACAGTCTATCTCACTGTAAAGAAGAGACTTTGTATTGAAAAATATTATAAATTTGAAAAAAAAAATTTTAGGTAACGTTCAATACATATTTTTGTAGTATAAGCTAGCGACGGACTGATCAATTCTTTTCCAGTATTTTGCAATTAAAATATGTGCAATGACAAAATGTGCTTGGAAGTACAAAAAGCTTGAGTAACATTCAATACAATTTCAAGTTACAACATGGATAATTTTCAATGAGTCATAATGAAAGCTCATTAATTATAAACTATGAAAATTATTTTACAATTTAGTATAAAACATTATCGGTAACGTTCATTACATGTTTTGCTAACAAAAAACCGCTGTTGAAATATTTTCCAGTGTAATAAAATTAAAGCGGTTTTAGTAATTAAAATTAACGTTCAATATTAACACAAACAAAGCGGAATCTATATTGAGTTTCTCGTAGCCGATTTCTACTGCATAATAATTTCAAGATGTTTCATGTATGCGAGTGTGTTTGAGTGTCTTTCTTTTTTTTTTTTTTTTTTTTTGAAATGCGAAAGTCTGCCGTAAAAAGGACACACAATTTTGCTTCATTTCATAATTCCCATAAATCAATGAAATGCCACACAGAGGTTCTTTCTTTTCACATTCAAATTTCAATTTCTCGGTCAAATGGCTCCAAAAAAAGAAAACGTTGGCAGCCCAGCGTAATTCTGATGAATAAAAAACACTCTTTATTTGCAATACACTGGCAAAAATTTACTGGCACTATAAAACAATATCCAACAATTGTGGCTGAGAATAACAGGGTTGCATCCAACTGCCACCTACTTCTGGCGAACTGAACTAAAAGAAATTATTTTATATTTTAATTTGAGAATTCATAATATATATATTTTTAATATTGAATAAAATTACAAATGCGGAACTTGTTAAAAACTGTGTTTAGTGAGCAAAACACAACGCACTGAACAAAGTGAGCCGAGAGTTACCACCCACAATGTAGAAAAGGGCAAAAGATTTGCAAGCAAAATATGTTAAGCCAAGTTGTAACTTTGCGTCCACATTGTAGATTTTATAAATTCAGATGTTAAAAGGCACGTTGTCCAGTAAATTAAATCACAATAAATTATATCGCCCAAAAAAGATATGTTTGGATATGTTGTTGTTATTGTTTGTGTTTATATATAACTGTTTTTTACATTTTCACCTTTTTTCTTAGAGCTCCCAAAAGTATGCAGTGGTTTGTTATAACTATTCTAAAAATACTCTATACGAATTTTAACGATGGAACCTTCAGGGAATTAGAGACTGCACTCATATCGTTGATACAAACATGCGAAGGATATTGAAAATATTTCTGTATTTCGTTTTGAAAAGTAAAACGTTAAAAACGACAAAGATAGTAGTAGAAAAAAGAAAAGGATTCCAACTTAATATTATTATTGCTAATAAATTAACTCTACTACTCTGAATGTTAAATTTGTTTTGCTATAATCCACAACAGCAGAGCCTGAAACCACAACAATTTTGTAAAGTATAATTTAATTCTGTATTGCCCACAAGGTTTGCTGAAACCTGCATTATCACTTATGATTCTCATATGCGAGTATTAAATTGGGTCCTTTTTAGAGGCACAAGTGTGATACGCAAAGCAGCTCTTAGGCGTTTTCTTTTCTGGAAAGCACTTAACATATTCTTCTTTTCCATAAAGTGACAACTTGGAGTTTGCTAACAGAAATTATTTATCGTAAGGGATGTTGGATTAATTTCTAATAAATTCTTAACTTTCAAATGACAGAATATTGCCGTTTAGTATTAAAAAGTGTAACACTTTCTTCCGTAGCTAACTATGTTGCCACTTCGTATGCAAAGGCCGTTAACAATATCGTCATAATCCCTGTTAGGAATCTATGTATACACTGATACTTTGTAAATTAATTTTATTTTAAATAAAAGCATACAATCTAAGATTTCTTAAAGCTGATATTATTATAACGATGGCTCAATTCTCCCATTATTACAAAATAAATTTATATCAAACCTAAATCTACGACATATCAATATAATTTATTAATTGCCTTCTACGGCAACCTCCATCACAGGCTCCTCATAATGAGGTCCTTGGTTAACATATGTACGCAATAATAAATTGGTTTGAACATCAAAAGCGTCGGAATCGGCCAGTATTTCTATGAGACTATATTTGGCATATTTGGATTCTGCATCAAACTCTATTCGGCGATCTAGTAAAAACTCTAAAAAGCCAGCGGTATTTTTCAAAGCAGTCACACCCCATGGAAACGAGCATAAAACAGCAACTAGATTGATTGCATTGAGTTTAATGTCTGGGAATGGATTGCGGCACTGATTCATCAGGAACTCCATATTATTGGCACTGTCAGTTAAGTAATCAAACCAAATCTTTAGTATCTCGCTAAAAGATAATAAACATATAAACCTAGATATTTTAGCTGTACGCTTGGCCAAATATATATATATATATATATTTATACCTCACTGGCGGTGAAACATCATCTTCAAATGAAAACATCAACTCCAAGCTTGAAAAAGCAAGTTCTCTCATTTCTGTAGGCAAATGCCTCATATAGGAGGAATAGATTTTAAGAACATGTTTCATTCCATTGCCATGATGCTTGTGTATTAAGATAATATTCTCCTGGGTTCTTGTCAGAAATGCTGAAAGTTTAAGATAATTTAATAAAATATATGTATATGTATTCTATCTAACTAAACACAAATGATATTTATTACCTATAGCATCGAAGGCTGCTGGTATCAGACAAGTATCGCCTGACTCAAGATTTTTAAACACGTATTGCACCATATGTGGGTAACCAATTATTATCTTTTCCGGTTGTGAAATTGATATTTTAGCAAAGAAAGTCATTATACCTGGTATCAAAAGGTGATCTTCGGGAGCTTGGTTTACATCTTCAGCACGTTTGCTTATAACATCCAAAGCTTTTCGTTTCTCCAAATATAGAAACCCCTGATTTTGTTCACTTAAAGCTGAAAGTATATCCAATATATTGCGCTGCATCAAGGCATCTAAATTATCCAACTCAGACAATGCATGATCAAGAATAAATTCTACTTTTTCCGAAGTCTCTGCTGAGATTTTTGATAGATTTACCGCCAATTCATATAAACGGCATTTAACATTTGATTTCTGTTTGAGGGCATTGAGGAGTATTTCTTTAACAGTTGGATTATCTAAGTGCCTGTCTAATACCATACTTAGAATTTTCAAAGCTGGATTTCCCACTTCTATTGCGGGATCTTGTATAGCAAGTAAAATAAGACGCAGAAGCTCACCCGATACGAAATTTTTCAGATCATCATCATGCTTATTACTTTGCAATTCCTTCAGAATATTATTTACTGCTTGAGCCCTTATGGCAGCATTTCTGTGTCGTAAAGATTTGCGCAACAAGTGTAGAAAATCTTTTTGCCTTAAAGTTATCTTTGCCATACATATTTTTAATATGTCGACAACTATGTCTTTAGCTCCTATGATAACCTCATCTTCACTTTCTTCTCCATCGCTATTTATGTAAACAATAGCGGGGTAAGGTTTATCTTGGTCTTTTTCCACACAATCATATATTTCCTGAGAAGTTAATATAAGATTTGTAACATCCGTCCCAAGATTACGAGTATCTTCGAGGCGATTCCTTATATGTAATAAAGTGGCAAAACGATTTTCATCTCTTATAAGACTTTGTAATATTTCGGAATACGACTCACTCATTCTTATTGCATAAAATTAACTGTTGGATATCTACTTAAAAAATATCATACAATAAATAAGATATATATTTCACCGCTTAACAATTATTTTGCTAAATCACCCAAAATAAGACCAAATAAACACTTGCTAAACAGAGCTGCGGTGTGTTATAAAATGACTTGGTAGCACTTTATATTGTTACAAGATTCCAAAAGACTTTTATAGCATTAAGTTTTGAAGCGATATCGTTTTGTATATTAAGACATAATTTTATGACTAAAACCGATTTAATGAAAATTATTTCAAGTACCTTCAAGTGAAACGGTGTACATTGATATATAATACTGTATATAACCACCATGACATAAGTTACATATTGTTTGATATCGTGTTCCTACCTTCCATCCCTGTGTTTGAGTTAAGTGTGGTGAAATAAAGTGACATTCAGATGACAAAATGGCGACATTTATGTTAAAATACTTCTTGTCGTTGCAAAAGACCATCTAATTTTCTTGCTAAATTTGATTGTAATTTAAAATAAAATGGCTCAAAGGTTTGCCCCTGGTCAGACAGGGCAATCGCCAGTTCCTGGACAGCCTCGTTACCAAGCTCCACCACCTCAGACGCCTGGTATGCGTCCTTACGCAGCAGGGACAGGTTTTCCGGTATGTGGATTGCAAACGCGGCTTTTAGCTTCAAATGTCAACCCCAAAGTAATATAAATATATATTTTTAGCAAAGAGGGTTTCCCCTACATCCCAGTAATCCTCCACCAGTGCAGACCAACACAAATTCTCCTGGAGGTCCTCCATTACATCAACGTGCAGCTCAGCCGGGATTCCAAAGTGGTTTACGTGGGACAGGCACCAGTGGGGGTAGTAAACGTGCTGCCGAGTCTCGTACAATAAGCAGCAATCAACCCAAAACTGAATTTTCATCTGCCAAGAAGAAAAAAAAATTAGCTGACAAAATTCTACCACAAAAAGTGCGTGATCTAGTGCCCGAATCTCAGGCCTATATGGATTTGCTAACTTTTGAACGAAAATTGGATGCAACTATAATGAGAAAACGTTTGGATATACAGGAAGCTCTAAAAAGACCTATGAAACAAAAACGTAAACTGCGAATATTTATTTCAAACACATTTTATCCTAGTAAAGAGCCTACAAATGAAGGCGATGAAGGTTCCGTAGCTTCTTGGGAACTGCGCGTAGAAGGGCGTTTATTGGAGGATGGCAAGGGTGATCCAAATACAAAGATAAAACGGAAATTTTCTTCTTTCTTCAAGTCGCTTGTCATCGAACTCGATAAAGAGTTGTATGGCCCAGACAATCATTTAGTTGAATGGCACCGTACTCATACGACACAAGAAACCGATGGTTTCCAAGTAAAAAGACCTGGTGATAGAAATGTACGCTGCACCATTCTGTTGCTGTTGGATTATCAACCATTGCAATTTAAGTTGGATCCACGCTTAGCACGTCTACTGGGTGTGCATACACAAACACGACCGGTTATAATATCAGCACTATGGCAGTATATTAAAACGCACAAGTTGCAAGATGCTCATGAAAGAGAATACATAAATTGTGACAAGTATTTGGAGCAAATATTTGGATGTCAACGCATGAAATTTGCTGAAATTCCACAAAGACTCAACCCACTACTACATCCACCAGACCCAATCGTAATCAATCATTTCATTGAAAGTGGAGCTGAAAATAAGCAAACAGCTTGCTATGATATAGATGTGGAAGTAGATGATACTCTTAAAAACCAAATGAACAACTTCCTTATGAGCACTGCCAGTCAACAGGAAATACAAGGTCTTGATACTAAAATTCACGAAACCGTTGACACAATAAATCAGATGAAAACAAATCGTGAATTTTTCCTAAGCTTTGCGAAAGATCCACAAACGTTTATACAGAGATGGATAGTGAGCCAAACGCGTGATTTAAAGGTATAGTCAAAATATATTGGTGTTTTCTAGTTAAGTCATATAATTATCACTTAAACAGGCTATGACCGATGTAGCTGGTAATCCAGAGGAAGAACGCCGCGCTGAATTTTATTATCAGCCATGGACACATGAAGCTGTTTCCCGTTATTTCTTCACTAAAGTGAATCAAAAACGTGCAGAACTTGAGCAAGCTTTGGGTATTCGAAGCGGTTAAGTTGCTGGTAAAATAAATCACTATATCTCATTATTTTATTTATAGTCTATGCATTTAGTTATAACTTTTTCGTGTAAACCCACACTCATTGATCTATAAAACGTAATTCAAAATAGTATTGTAACTACTTAATTACAAAATATCTAGTTTGATTTCAAAACTAAATACATACATTAATTGATTAAAGAAATAAATATTAATTTAATTAAGGAACAGTTATTAATTACGACTTCGTTGTGAAAATTTAGTTATATATGAAACCATACAACAGAAATCTACCAGATATATAACTCTCATGACATGGCTACAAACAAATGGAGAAGACAATGAACGGCATATGGAGTCGAATGTGAATAAGAGTTCTAACAGATTTGTTTTGCGCGAAAGCCTTGTTGCGTCTTGTAAATATGTATTATTCGAAACTATATAATGTAAAATATAAATAACACAATTTGAAATGCATACGTAGATAAATCGCAATCACTACATATATCACTACATATATATCTCTGATAGCAACGTTCTATGAATGGAATATGTAATAACAAAATAAGAAGAAGAATACAACAACTGGTCGTCAAGTGCCAATTATAAAGAACTCAGCTGTTCGGCTTTTTCTTGATTCATGTACTCCTCAAGGCGTTTTCTAATTGTTTCCCAAAGCTAATGAATGGAAAATAATTGAAGGTCATAATGGCATTTCCATCGATCACCACTATTTTGGGTGTAGTTTTCCTTGGATACATTGGCCATTCAATGTGGATCATGGCTCAACTGTTTACTACCCTCAAATGCAGCGACGTCCCATGTTACACATCATTTCTAACAAATAAACCACGTATGCAATTGGCCTTGTTTAGTTCGACAAGCGCAAATCCCATTTCATCGGAAATAACAAAACTAGAATCAATTAAGAATTTCAACTACCGGGAACACTTCGAAAAAGACTATGAGATAGTATTGCCGCCTAAAACCAGACGTAACGGTACGCTGTACTTCCAAGTGGTGTTGGCCTTACAAGGCGAATCGTTGGAATGGAAGACTTTAAAAAGAGATGGGCCAACTGTAATTCATAGTTTAAGTGTTACAGAATATATGGTACCCCAAGCGGAGGCATTTAATTTACTAGGAGAGAATAATGTAAGTTTTTTATTTAACATGCATACAAATAAAAGATTTATGAAACAAACTGCTTCATATTAATTTCAACCAGAATAATCATCAAAAGCTTACAAAAACAAAAAATAAGGGGAGAGCTGAAACAATACCTAAAACTCATATTATGTCTGAAGTACATGTAGCTTTACTTACCGATTTAATATCACTGTCTGCTAAAGACGTACCACCAGAGATGGCCCAGTTAATACACGTAAATCGCCATCAACAGATATTACCAATATTGAAAACCGACTTTTTCAACATGCGGCTAAAAAACTTAACTCCTGTCAATCGTAACATGACGACATTTAATGTAAAATTTCATTTCCGTCCAATGAGCATTGGTAAACTACGCCTAATGCTTATGATTGAACATGCCATGAAGATGATGCTTCAAATGGGTTTCACAAAAAATGATGTTGAGGAAGTTAAATCCGTGCTGTCCGATACAAACCTCTACTTTCTGCTGGCAACTATATTTCTGGCTAGTATTCATGTAAGTGATTAAATATTTTTATGTATTAATATCTTGTCATCTTTGGCCACGTTGTCTCCAAAACTGCTTGATTTTAAAATTAGTTATTTCTTCCAAGAGGCTTTCCGTATTTAAATATATGAGCGTGGCTAATCTGATAGATTTAAGGGAAACTAGAGGAATGTATTATATTTGGAATTCATTTGCTCATCACACTTATAGTATTAATGAAAGAAGTATTCGGGAAACTATTAATTTTAATTGCTAAGTTCTTCTACTTATTCTGTGCAACTTTCACTCTATGTATACATCATGCGTTTTCATTAATAGGACAAATATAACAATCTGAATAAATCTAATATAGTATTCTCTATACTTAGACAACGTGCATAGTAGTAATAAGATTTTAAATATATATTCTTTTTTCTAGACTCTCTTTGATTTTCTATCCTTTAAAAATGACGTATTATTCTGGCGTAAAAGGAAATCTTATCAAGGACTTTCAACTCGCACCACGCTTTGGCGTTGTTTTTCGCAAATCATCATATTTTTATATCTGTTGGAAGAGAAAAGTTCTCTATTGGTTTCTATACCAGCAGGAGTGGGAGTTTTGATTGAATTGTGGAAATGTAAAAAAATTTTAAAGCTTGAATTTACAATAAGAGGAATATGCAAGCGAACAGATGCAGTCTGTGAGAATTCGATTGGTACAGCGGAAACAAAAACAGAAGAATTCGACAAACAAGGCATGCGTTATCTTAGCTATTTATTATATCCTCTATGTCTTGGTGGTGCTATTTACTCCCTCATATATCAGCCGCATCGCAGTTGGTACTCCTGGACAATCAATTCCTTGGTAAAAGGCGTATATGCCTTTGGCTTCCTATTTATGCTACCTCAGCTATTTATTAACTATAAGCTTAAATCTGTGGCAGATTTGCCCTGGCGAGCATTTATGTATAAGGCATTTATAACATTTATTGATGATGTATTTGCCTTTATTATAACCATGCCCACTGCCCACAGAGTCGCATGTCTACGAGATGATGTTGTATTTCTTATTTATTTGTACCAACGTTGGCTGTATCCAGTTGATAAGAAACGCCTAGATACTGGTCTTAGTATTGATGAAACTTTGTCTAATGAAGATTTGACAGACCAATTTATCGAACAAGAAGCAAAACCTAATACTACAGCAGTTTCTAGCAAAGAAAACAAGAAATCAAAGTGACTGAACATGTAATCCTGAAGTAAGCAAAACTTACCATAACAGCTTTTTCTATTCAACTAAAGAAATCAAAGTAATTTACTATGATTTGTATTTTAATAAACGCATTCCATGTTTTGATATTAGAAAAAATTATTGAATCATACACATATTTGGTACAATCAATTAATTTTCAAATCTAGAAGAATCGCTGTTTGGGCGCTAATATTGTTCTGTAGACAGCTAATCTTCGAAAATAACGTAGGCAAAACGAGAACTTAAATCTAAGCAGTCATCTCAAAATGGTTCGCAACATCTTAAAAAAAGTTTAATGTTTTAGATATATGTATTTGAACGCAAAATGTTGCATTCCATCGGATTCGGGATGCGACACAGTCTTAAGTTCTCACTAGTCTGTACATACTGTTGTTCCGTGCTGCGTTGTCCCGTTTGTAAGTTTCATTACTTGCGTTTTCTGTTGTATTATCCTACTAGCAGTTTCAATGGACAAAAAGCAAAGGCTAACGAAGAGTAATGGAAAAACCTATTTTGCATATAATGAGCACTTTTTACCACTTTAAAGTGCTCGTTATTTGCCAAACGTACACATATTTTCTGTCCTCGCTACTAAGTTTATGTTTACCGGTTGTGTTTTGCTGTCAATTACTAAGTGTGTTTTTATTTTCACAGGTTCAATCTTAACGGCTCATCAAAACAGGAAAACTAACGACTTGTGTACACCTTTTGCATATACATACGCGATCAGCTGTTTCGTACCAGCTGAGCAATTCAGCATCTTGTGGGTGTATGTTTATCAGTGAATGCCGGCTTCTTTTGTGCGTCGTTCGGTCTTCGTGTTTTTTTATGGAAAATTGAGTTTAGAATTGCATGTTGCAACACGTGCGCTGTGTACACCCGTTATTTATATTAATAAAAAAATTATATTCAATTTGTTACTATTGTGTCACAATTTAAATGTTCTTAAATGTGTTTATTGCCTTTGATCAAATGCAAAACAAGGTTTGGCAAACTAATCAATTCCCCGGAAGAATGTTGCGTACTAGTATTAATCATGTTGAAGCAATAAATATATACATATACATAAATATATGTAGATGGAATACAAATCCGATTATGATAATTTGTAAAGGGAAATCATCAGCAATGCTATATGAACAATATAACATTAGAAGCGTGCAGATACCATAAGAAGTGAATGCTGTATTTAACTAATACAAATTAGTAAGGAAACCCGAAAAGTGGTCCTGAACATCTATAATATGGGTTTTCACAGTTATAAAACCTAATATTACAAGACAAAATTAGGCGTAGTTCCTATTATGACCCATTCCTTGGAAATAGTCTCAACCACTGTCTACAGCGGGTGTAGTGCCGGAGCATTACAAATGCAATTAAAACTAAAATTTGTTATTGTCGCGAGGGTCAATTAAAGATTAGGAAATATCCTGTTGTTTCGGATTCATCAAAATAACGTTCTAAATCTCAAGTGTTTGCCGAAATGTGGGGTAAGTTTAACATTAAATATTTACAATACCTGTAGGGACTATAGCTTAAGAGGCAGTCACATCGATAGTTCATTATGATTCACTTTTAAAAAATTACTTTATCCAGACTATTAGCTTGTTATATTTGGAATTATGTTGAAGACTACTGTTGATTTTGTGTCAGAGATTCAGATTTCGTGCTTAACCAATAAGTAACAAATCATAATTTTATATTAATTCTAATTGTTAACATTATTGTGCGATTGAAAATTTCCTTTTGTCCGTGATCGTTAATACGAAACTTCACTCAAAGGTATCACTATTTCGCAAATATTTTTTTTTTCCTAATTATTATTATATTATTCGAATAAATACTAGGACATCAATTATTATTCAGGCTCAAGTTCGTACCCCCAAATATAAAAATTATTTTTTCTTAATCAATTTAGTTCTATCAGTTATTTTGGAATTTTTATGTTTCATATACGTATGTATATCGTATTTCATGACAATACCCATGCCGACTTTTAATAAATGGTTTAAAACTTAATATTTATTATGAATTAATTGAATGCATACATGATTTATACATACATACATATGTATATTTTAAATTAAAAATAATTAAAAACTCTAGATATACAATCGTGTAAAATTGTATTTACAATTACAATAATTATCTACTAATAAATTTCTTATAATAATAATAATATAATCAGAGAAAAATAGCTATGAAGTGATCATGTACGAAATTGATTAATAATGTTCAGTTGCAAATTATTGGTTTTTGTCCTTTGGAGTAATTTAAACCCAGTTGAAAAAATCAAACGAGTTCTCTATTGTTCATGTCGTTTTTGAACGTTTTCGCAACTTTCTTATGAAGGCAAAAAAGCTAATCGAGCCTTAATTGATGTATGTACATATAATACAAATTATTATTATATTTTTAGTAAATTTTTTTCAATATTGGGAAAATGGATCTATTCATAAGTAAATACATTGCATAATATGTATATACGTGTGCATATAATTATGTTGTGTGTATGTATTTATTTAAGTATGGATATAAAATGTGCCATGAGTCTTTTTTATTCATATGGGGTTCGTTGGATAAATAGTTTTCGTTTTTTACAATCATTCACTTTAATAAACTTAACAAATATTTATGTACATAATTAATATAAACAATGGAAAGCGTATCTATTCGTATTGTTTTAGTTCATAATTTATTATGCCAGACGCTTTTTTCGACTAGGGGATAAAATTTTCAACATTGTTACGACGGGTGCTTCAAATGACATTGATACCACAAACGAGAGTAAATATGAGGCCACCACAAATCCAAAGAACATGATAACCTAAAAAGACATCAAATTTTTATGCAAAAAATTATGTATCTGTTTAAAAATTAGAACAGAATATTAAAGGAGTAAATAACGCATTATACATATATCTTAACTAGATATACCTCATTAAGGGTTAATACGCCTTTTTACCGATACACAAAAAGTTATTTACTGATAACAGCGTTCAATTTAATGTAAAGTTTCTATATTAAGTTAAATGTTACAAATTCTTAGCGAATAGTAACAAAGTTCTTCACTCATTGTAGTTGAGGAAGAAGTACAATTGAAGGACATTTTACAATGGGGATATTTTGTTAAAAAGAAGAAAAGGTGTTTAGATGTTTTTATTGCCAACGTTTATTTTTTTGTGGTACTCGTTTTTTTTAATGTGATAATTGTTTTAATTGTCACTGTTCATACTCGTAACGGAAAGACTGTTCATACTCATGAAGTATGAAAATAGTAAAGTAATAATTTATATGCAACAAATGTATATTAGAATCAATAAGCACAAGTTTACAAGAAAGTTTCTAATGGCGGTTGTTCAACATGTTAACGATTCTGTAGGTTTCTTACATTTTAGTCTGGTGCTTGTGCAAGGTAGCATATATTAAGGTGCTAAGATGTAAAAGAAAACATCAATGGAAAACAGTTACAGCCAGTGTTGCAAACTTGAAATAAAACTCACGAAAATCAATATTTTAATTGCATATATATTCTATCGAACTTCTTATTTCCATATGAAATTTAATTTCATAGGGTATTTGTTGAAAAAATGGTTTCTAAAACAGGATAAATATTCTAAAGTACAAGGGAAAGTCAACATCAGTTTTATATATTCAATTTACACAGCACAACAGCTGTTTTTCAAAGCCGTTGTACTTTCGTCATCAGTACTCATTTGTATTATTAATTATTACCTCTTGTTAGGTTTGGCTTATTTGAATGTGATAACGGTTTCTATTTATAATACCAATTTTATTATGAAAAAACGATACACAAGAAATTTTAAAACTTGTTACTTCTTCATCCTGCATACTTCTTTCCGAATACATTTTCTATAAACTTTCAAATTTATAATAAAATATTTATACTTGGCTATACAATTAGGGGCGAAAAGAATTTTTTTTTTGCAAACAAGTACAATTTTGGCAGCAGTATTATCTTTACTGAACCCCTGTACGGGTTTGTGAATAAAATTTTTTTTTTGTATGCGATATTGTTTCGAATACAGCTTTTGTATATTTCAACCTTTTGTCATGAACAAAAAAATCTATAAAAATAATCTTACCATTGCATCACCGCCCAAATGTAAAGGCGAATCTGTGTTCAATGCCATTGAACGTATAACAATCGGATGCACCAAATAGGCACAGTACGTCACTCTCGAGAAGGGATAAAGACATGGCGCGGATAGTACAGTGTTAACAAAACCACCATAGCCTGTAGAACATGCTATTGTTATCCAGGCCAAGGATAAAGCCCACGCCGAGTGACTAAGAGAGCTGTATAAGGCAGCTGTAAGTTGTGACAGTTCGGCACGATATAGGCCGAAAATCAAAACAAACAAATTAAGGGATGCCAAACTCCAGGCCAATATCACATTTAGTTTGGAAAAACGAATTTTACAGCTGCTACGAAATAGAATCCAGCCCACCGCCATTCCAATCAAATAGGGACCCAAACGTGTCCATGGTTTATCATAGATTTTATCAAATAACGCCAAAGGATCATCTGAATCCGGACGGTGATTATTTGTAAAGGCAATTAGGGCAGTAGTGATCCAAGATAACACCAGAAATGCGCAAGTGGTAATAGCTGACAATTTGAAATGGCGTACAGATATTATAAGAATTATCGCTCCAATCATGTAAAATTGTGTGTCATTAGCCAAATACCAGCTCCAAAGCATACACTAAAATAATCAAAAAAAAAATGATTGCTTTAAAGTTTATATAAAAATAATGACTTACCATTTGCTCAACCGGAAATAGAGTGTTGATATAGAGCATATTGCGCCACCAGTAGTCCGGGCAGGTTATGTGGTCATTGGTGGGTGGATCAAAAATGGAATAAGTTGCCAAATATTTCATGGACACTTGTACCACACCCAACACAAACAAATAAGGAGCTGTTAGCCTAAGAAATTTATGTACGAATATAAAAATGTGTTTTTAGTAAATTTGTTTTGGATAAACAAACCTCATAAACCGGTACATAACTAAACCGAAAAAATGGGCTGTACATCTGGTAAATTCATTGCTTCCTTTGGCCAGTTTATTCAATTTGCCTTTGGCATTTGTGCGAAAGTATAAATACGATACTAAACAGCCACTGATAAAGAAGAATGTGTCCACACTGAATGCTCCATTGGTGATGGCTTGGAAGAAGAAATTCTTTTCGACTTCTTTGCGCAATTCCAAATTGTCAGAATATTTAAATATAACAATGCACGTATGACCCAATATTACCCAGGCCATGGAAATGGCTCTCAGGCCGTGTATAGAGGGTATAGTGTCGGCACCAACATTTCGATCGCAAATGGCATTAAAATTCGTTATTGCCGAGAAGGATAATAAGAGTTCAGAAAAAATGCTAAGTTTCTCCGGTTCATGCAAATGACCTTCTAAATGTTCATCCGAAGTGCTATTGGCTTTGCCAACACCATCACAATTTGCTGCAGTGTGCGGTAAATTTAACACTATATTTAATTCCTTTAAAGTTTCCTTCTTTATCGTTTCATTTGTTACGGAATCACTATAATCGGAGGCAGCACAACCAATACCAGACGAGGTTTCGCTGTTATTCATCATTTCCTTGTCCTGTTGACGAATTGCTTCGTGCAAACGTTTTGTTAGAAATATCTCATATACAGTGCCGGACAGAATTAATATCAGGACAATAGTTGACACGACTCTAGAACGTTTTATAATAAATTTAAAAGTTCAAATTTTACTTAGTATATTATGTTCAGAGGTTCAAACTTACAGTAAAATTAAAAATGTGCGATCTTTAAATATATTGAATTTCCTATCGGTCGGCATGCGTACATCCAATATATTCAATTCTCGTGTATCTAAAGTATGATGGCCGTAATTGGCCATAAGTTTAACTTCGTCACAAGTACAAGATGATGGTAAACACACGCCAACGTAAACTGTTCGTATCTAAGAGGAGTTTATAAATTGTTAGAAAATATTAAATGATGTGTTTATAATAACATTTGTTCACGTAAGCTTTGGTAAAGAAAGTAGATATATAAACTAGAGGCACAGTGGTGTAAATAAAATCAGAAGTGCTAATAAGTATGAAACTTCTAAACTACTAACTGGATTTTTTTAAAAATTTAAACGGTTACAGAGTAGGAGTCAGGCTATGAATATATGTAGCTGCTAGATAAAAATTAGTCTAAAACTCAAGGAAGAAAATATCTTGCTTCATTTCATATCTTGTGTCATTATTAATGCCCTCTTTTCCACTCTGCAGATGTAATTTTACAGAAATCGTTCTGTTTACGAACGAAACTTGAACGAACATAATTCTTAAGTAGAACACAGTTTGTTCAGAATTTAGGCCCATGTACTAGAGAGAAATAACGACACAGAACATTAAAGCTATTCAAAAAACCTTCAGGGTAATTAACATTTTTATTATAACAATTGTTATCTAAGTTGGTGGCAAATGTCTCTAAAATTGTTAAATAAATTTCTTAATTTTAGTAGTACTAAAAAGTTTGAAACAAATAAATAAAGTTCAGACAAGTTCAGTGTCATTAATCTGAATTTAATTAACAAAAAAAAAAGGAAGAAACATTTAACTAGTGAAGTGCACATATTTTAAGAATTACTCAGTTCAGATTTTTTTTATAATATAAGTCAAATTTGAAAAATTGTACGATTTTCATAAAAAACCTGAAGAAAGTACTGAAGTTTCTTGCCTTAATAAATATTGAATATGTTAGAAATTGTTTTGAAAATTTGAAAAAATTTAATTTTTTGGACAAGAACCTAAAAATTTTCTTTTTAATTTTTTAGCATGAAAACGTGAATAGTTTCCATAATGTTAATTTTAAAAAACTTGAAATATTCATTTGATTTTTTTAAGCGAATAAAAGTCTTTAAAACTATATCGAAAAACATTAATCTCTTAAACAGTTAAATCACTCTCTGTAACTCTTCAGAGTTCTTATAATATTTCCTCTCTTAAAATGTCGGCTGACCACACGAGTATGTAATAGAATAAACTGGATTACGTCGATAGGGTTTTTTTTTGTAGAGTTCAACGTATTAAAAAAAGTGACCTAAAGCTAAAAAAAGGGCAAACTTTTACGTAAATAAAATTCTTTGCAAGAAAACATAATTAATAGCCCTGACAGCGATAGATATAATTTGGAAATATGATGTTAATATATTCTAATTAATTCAGTTATTCTCACACATAAGTTACAGCTATTGGAAAGTAAAAAATAATAATAATAAAAAAGATAAACTGCTTGTCCCACGTTGTCGATAGATATCGTGGTGTCGAACAAATACATGCAGAGAAAAAAAAATGTTTTAAATTTTTTTAATTAAGAAAGAATCGCTCGAAAGAGCGATTGATATATAGTGGCCTCGTGAGATAGGCAGAAAGTTGTGTATATTTGGCACCCAGTCCAAAAAATTTGTATGAAATAATTTTGTACAATTTGAATTATTTTCTGGTACTTTTGCTTCTTGTTGAAAATATTTAGTGTCTTTTATTTTAAAATATTTAAGTTTTTAAAACAAACAATTTCATTTCAAGCACATTTCTTAAGTTCTGGAATATATCGTTAGGGAGAACAGAAATCGACTGTGAAGTGAATATAAATTTTTCTATAAAATATTTATTTATTCATCCTTTCTATTTTCTCTCCTTCAAGTAGTCCCCCTTAGATATAATAGAATTGTTCCCGCGTGGTTTTAAATCCTCGTAGCAGTTCTGATACCTCATTTTCGCTAAACGAAGTTCATTCAACCTTCTTTTTAATCTTGGAAGCTGCTCACTGGGTAACACAAAAAAACCAACAAAATTTTTAATGGGCATTTTGTTTGAATTAACACAACAGGGGTTTATTTACTCAATCACAAATATTATAATTTTTACTCTTTACTTAAGAGCGGAAAAAAGCAATAAAAATAGTTAAAAAATTTATATAAAAGACTAAAACAAATTATGCACAAGCATTTATATGCTTATTTAACCGCATGTCGTTTGTTTTTTGTTATTCCTAGTGGGTCTTTGGTTTTTTAATGTTCCATAGGCCTGTAAAGGCCTTCTTTATAAGAAGCTAATAAAACAAATCTTTAAACTATATAAATTAGTCAATAAGTGTATAATTAAAAAATTGTGTAATAATTGCAATGGGACAGTCGTGTAGGAAGGAAAGTTTACTTACTACACTTGTGGGATACGTTTCATTCAGTAGCATTTTAATAATATAAAATCCTGGTATGAATGGAGGGTTTTCATTGTACACCGATGTATAAGACTGTAAATGGGCTTTGGCAAATGGTAGACCAGAGTTTTTTGCTCTATCACCGCGAGCTTTATCATCTTCGTCGCCATCATGGTAAATTGCCTTACAAAGCGACATTGAACCCATCCAATAGTTGTTGCCATAGAAGAAACCGGAAGCATAATGACCAGAAGCGTCATCCACTGAAAAATAGAAAATATAAACAAATTATGTAATTAGCAATAAATAAATCATAGTATTTAGAAATTAAAACTATTTACAAGCTAAATTTTTATTTTTCCCAAGACTTAAAAGAAAATAGAAAACTCAAATTATGATTTCAAAAGCGCTAAAAACGTCAAGCCAGCATTTTATTTACGCTAACGTAATAGCAAAACATTGACTTATTGTTACATAATTGCAATAATTGCGCGAGTATGTGCTTAATGCATTAACAACAACGACTAAAATTACAGCAACAATAACAAAAAGTCAACATAAATTTGTTGTGACCGCAGTTTGTTGTTACTAAGACTTCACTTTGCAAGAGTGTGTCTTTAAAAATGCAGTCAAAACTACTTTTGATTTTCAATTTCGTTTAACGAGATATCAACAGCTCAGCCTATTTGTACACCATAATTAATGAAATTCAAAATATTTCGAATTAAAATATTATTATTTACTATGTACTAAAAATTTTATTGGAAAGTTCTGTTTTATTTATTAATTTTTTAATCAGTTCTAAACTTTGGTAATTCATTGAAGCAACATCTGTCAACTTAAGTGTCATTTATTCAGTCTGTTTTACCAAATCACCATGGATGGATACAGAACTCAACAACACGTGCAAATAATGAAATGGTTTTTTTAATAGATAAGGCAGCGTACCGCTTATTTTGCACTCGCCATAATCCTGCCACCACTTCAATTTGGTTGTCACTATTTGGAGTAGACTTTGGGTTGGCGGCGCCATCGATTTATATGTCTTTGAGACAGACGTTGGCCGAGCCATCACTGTCAAAAGCGAACTTCTTGTCAACTGAAACGGATGATCTGAACACCATCGACATGAGTTCTTAACGCACAACTTATGCACATCCTGCAAGAGCGTTTTCATGGCCTGGCTTTATGGCCTCCATCTGGAGGTTATTTTAAGACTTTATTTTCTGTCTGCTTGAGCAGACAAAAGGTGAAAGAGATCGTTAAGGATATCTGAAGACTTAAAGCTTTCGATTTTTATATAACAGACTGTTAAAGGGGTCTTAGATGTACATAATCGTTTTGTTTTCCATCCAGTCTTTGTTTGACTTGCATAGAGGCACAATTTTTGTTAAAAAACTCAAATAGTTGTTTGCACATATTCCACAGCAAATAAAAAAATATTTTCTGTATATTTGCGGCAAAGCCAATGTTATTTATAGCAGACCAAGGCACATCTATATAAATATATAGTATAGATGCGCCTTGTAGCAGACAATATATGCATGGTTGCAACATGTTGATTGTATATATTTTTTGCTTCTTCAACATTTGCTAGCGTAAACTATTACGACTGCAACCACTCACATGGTTGCGGTTTGGGGCGAATGTGTATCTATTACGATCCCATGCAACTGAATAGAAACATGTCGAACCGGAATTAAAATTTGATATATATTTTATACATTTTTGGTTCGAACGAAGTAAAGTTGAAGTTGTTTTTATTTATTAATACTTTTTATACATTTTCATTATAACAGAGACCTCGGCCAAGGTGAAGATCATTGTGTTGTAGTTGCAATGCGATGAGTAGAACTTGCAAATTGTCTTTGTATTTGTGTTTTTTTTTTACTTATCACGCGTTACGTGGTGGGTAACAATTTTGCAAATAATAATGCATTAATGATTTGTTGCAAAAGTAAATGTAAAGTCTTACGTTTTATTATTTAACTTTTAGTTTGGATCTTAACTTTTTGGTGGATTAAATCACAAAATTAGTTATAAAATTCAATGTTCAATGAAGATTTCATGTAAATTTTCATCTACTGGGTTTCGTTTTCTCCAGGTTTAATAAAAATTTACTTGAAAAATTTATCACTTATCGTAGGTGTTAGCAAAGCCTTTTCATTGTCCTTATTGTTCCTGTTTAGTTGCGTTGAGTTCTGTTTAGAATCAGTGGTCCATTTTCTATATCAGTGCTGTGCGCTGACCATCTTACAGCCACCGGAACTCGAATGTTGTGATGCGTCAAGCAATCATTTAAGTTCAGTGCACTAAAGCATCATAGAGGAGAGTAATTAATAGATCCAAGTGGATTGTTTTGAGGAGTTTAAAAAGCCGCCTGAGCTAAGTTTTCTTTATTGTCAGAGACTTGAACTTGAATTTTCCAGTTTACCACCGAGAATTATACAAAAATGTTTGTTTCTAAATTCCTGAGTTTGTATATGAGAAAAAACAAAAAGACACTTAAATACATAAAATACTTAAAAATATGTTTCAATAGGACAAAATAAATATTTGTGATATGAAATTTATTTGTTGGGTGGTTAAGCAATATCTATGTACATATATGCATTTCATTGGCACAGCTTTGAAAAGTTTCAAATTTCTCAACTTGTTAAAAGACTTGTATTCTGTTAATAAATTAACTATAAAAACTCACAAATGACTTAAAAAAATCACATTATAATTAGTGTAGTAGACTATGAAACTTATACAAACCAAAACCCAAAAAACAACTTTTATTCGATATGAATCTATTTTATTTTTCTACACCTTTATACAATTAGAAATCCTTTGGATAACAATGATAATAATTGGTTTGTATAAGTTTCATAGCCTACTACACTTGTTATACTGTGATTTTTTTAAATCATTTGTGAATTTTTATAGTTAATTTATTAACATAATTCTCAGATGGCGTATAAAAAAAGTGTTTTAATAAGTTGAGAAGTTTCAAACTTTTCAAAACTGTAGTCGAAGTCTACTGACGATTTGGTAAAAAGCGCCAATGAATTGTATATAGACATTGCTTAACCACCCAACAAATAAATTTCATATTATAATAGTACAATGACAGTATGTCAAATAGTTCATTTATTAACAAATAAATATTTGTGTTTAGTTTTGTTTTGCTGGAAATTCTACCGTTAACCGATTAAAGAGTTGATCGGAAACAGCAATTTCTTTTTTATTATTTACCGATTAACAGACAAACGATTTTATACCCTAGCAAATACACAACAGATTTGCTTTGCTTTTCAAATGGAAACAACCACTTTAATTCACCTGAATGCTATATATAATGTCACCAGTCACTTGCACACCTTTTCGTTTGTTTGTTTGTTTATTTGTCATAAATTTCAAACACCAAAAATATTACCATATCAAATATTGTACTATTTACTTGAAGCTTAATGATTATCTTAAATGCAGCTGTTTTTTATAGTGTTTTCTTGTGAGTTTATTAACAAAAATATTTAACAATCCAACATTGTTGTATATAAACTTTATTCGTCTGTCTGTCTGTATACGATTTTTTGACTGGCTGTGTAAATGTAATTAATCTTTTGCTGAAATGTTAACTCCCGAGGCATTATTGTTTAATAAATTTATACAAGTGCAGTTTTATTATTATTATTAAATGTGGTTTAATAATGTGAAAAGCAAATATCTTTAACATGTCTTTATTGTTGTTGTTGATATTATTATTATAAATATGCTGTTATCCCATTATTATCGGGGGTCATAAAAAGCAACAATAAAGAACTTTCAAACTTTGTTTTTATTTATTTGATTTTTTTTAATTTATAAAAGTAAAATCTTTGTAATTGTAGTTTGAACTGGCCAACCATTTGATGTTATTGAATTTACTGAGAGAAGTATGTATAATTCATAACTTCTTATAAACAATGCAGTCGTCCATTGGTAGTAAAAGGGATAAATCAATTACCAAACTTTTTTTTTGCTGTCGAGAAACTGAAACAAGGTCGCAACATATTTTCCAATAACAATTTTTTTTGGGTTTTATGGTCACTATGATGCAATTTTTTAATGATTTATGACAACAACAATTTATTTGGGTTATAAATTTATTGCAAAATATTAAATTTATATTAACCTGTTAAATTTTTTGCAACATTTTATTTGGTAACATGTATTTTGCAAAAAGTATCCACAAGTTGAGAAATGGAAATATTTAAATATTTAATTATATATATGGATAATTCCATACAAAATCGACTAATAGTTAGACACAACAATTTTCGATTTTAAGGAACTTCGGTCAGAGGCTATATTTAATTTTATTTAATATTTATACGAACGAAAAAAAAATTATTAAAAAACAACTTTTTTCCAAAGTTATCTCATATTCGAAATTTCACAGTTTCGACGAATTTGTTCAGTTTATTCATTTTTTTTTTTTTTGCTTTTTAAACTACCAACAACATTTAAAAACTAGTGTAAAATTTAATGACATACAACGCCGACGAAAGATTTTGCATTAAATTATTGTTCTTTTGTTTTTGATTTTAAATTATTAACACGGAAATAAAATATAAAACACATACTGCAATCAAACGTTTATGGTAGTAACAAATAAATTGTTAATTGGTGTTGAAGCAGGTATCATCTTTAAGGTCATTTGACAGACACAAAAATACTTGCTTTCGCTTCTATGCTGCACAGTAGCGCTACACTTTGTGAGTGGGCGCTAGTCGTCAGTCTATAACTTTTAATGAAACAATTTTTTTTTTTTCATATATTTTCTTTTATTTTGGATAGATGTTATTTTGTGATCAATTCAACTAAAGATTAACTCTTGAAAAATAAAGTGAAAAGGTATTTTAAAATAAGTTCTGTATAAAATTTATGTTTTAAAGAACTCATTATTTGTTATCCAAAGCGATAATAATTATTATTTTTGCTTTACAATAAAATAAAACGTCACGCTGTTGTTTATAATTTTACTGAAAATTTTGTAGAGTGAAAAAATAAGAAGGAGAACAAAAAAATGGATTTGGGAAAAAGTTTTTTCTATTAAATTATAGAAATGTTAATAAAAAAAAAGTTTTCGCTCTTTTGTTTAATTTTTTCATATTAAAAAATATAGCAAATAAAATTTCACAAATGAAATATTTGTTTTTTTTTTGTTGTATCTTTTGTGAAACTGTTTGTATAGTTTATTTGGTAATCGACTCGTTAAATTCCAATTACAAATGAGAGCTTAAAAACGCAACGACTTATACGATTATGCTTTCATTAAATCTAACTAGACTGTTGTTATTTGAATAAAATATTCTAAATTAAAATTATTAAGCGAGCCTTGAATGAAAAGAATTTATGGTAAAAACTTCAATTGTTGTTTTCTCAGAAGTGAATATATTTACTGCTGCAGCCTTGGTTTGATTGCTATTCTAATAAATTTAAATAAATTAATTCTAATTTTTTCAATAATCCACATCAAGTTTACTTCACAATCTTCAATGATCAATGAACTCTGTGAATTTTATTTACATAAATCGAAGCACTAAACATTTTATCCAAATATTTAATGTATATTTTTTATACGTACATATAAAAGTTTATGGGTATTGAAATAAAACTGACCTATCGCAAAAGCAATTTATTTATATATAATTAAAGATGTTGCTGCAATAACCTGTCGAACTGCAAATTGGAAACATTAAATGAATTGATTTTCAAGTTTAAAAGTTAAAAATTATATGATTCACAATGAAAACTTTTACTTCTAAAATATTCATGATAATTATTATTATTTATTTTCATATTAAGCTCGTCTAAAAATTTTTTATAACCCGACCATTTTTATGGAGAATCATAAAATATTTTTATAAACATTTCAAACTCTTGCCAATCATATTTAGGAAATACTAAGTAAAATAAAAAAGCATATAAAGTTTTTAGGTCAAATAAATATCTGTTGATCTTATATTACGTACACATTATAAAAAATAACTAAATTTGCTCTATATTTATACAAATTGTGATGTACAGAAAAACAAAAATAATATAAAAACAATAAAAAAATAAGCGTTTGGTTGAAATAACATATTATTTTCGCCAAGTGTGTTTTCTTAACAAATTAAATATACATAAAATTAAATGTTTTCATTTTGGGAGTTGATATTGAAACAACAATGAAAACTTAGACATGTTTGTGTTTTAAATATGAAAAACCAAATGAAAATAATTATATTATTTACAAAAGCAGTTGGTATTTAAATTGAGTCCATATTTATAGATTGATATAGATTAAACATAAATATTGGGTTTGAAGAAAAATAATTTCTTCCTTCCCTAAACGCATATTTCACGATAGCAAAAATTGTTTCCCGTTCAAATATATATAATTGTACCCAAGATAGAGTGATTTCAATATTTTGAAATCGGCAGTAAATGCTTTTCTACTGCGGCGGCATTATGTCTGTAATAGTCGGGTTCAAACAATTAATATTATTCTTTACCAACTATTTTGAATTTTATGGGAAATAAATTGTTTATGAGTAGAAATATTTCTGCATTATTGTTAGTAGACGGAAACAAGGAGCATTCACTTTTTCAATCTAACCTAGTAAAGATGTAAAACGAGTATAGTTTCCAGACGTAGTTGTTGGACCAAAATAACAGATCCTGACGTAAATCATGATCACCACTGACGTTGGCTAACATGGTCATGAGAACAAATATTTAGCTTGAATTAATAATTATAATCAATATTTAATTTTAAAGTATTCACCGCCTGTTGTTCGTCTATTAAAAACAATTTTTTACAAAAAATTTATAACTAATAATTTGACTAATAAAAATAAAACAATTAAACCTGGTTTTTAATTACCATTTTTAAATGCAAATTTTTAAATCATAGTTTTTTATGACTACTTTCTTAGAAAATGTTATGAGTGCGAACCCCTTTTTTAAAGAATATATCTCTTTCATAATCAATATAAAACATGAAGCCCTTCTTACTTGTTTTACATTAATTTCGCATTGATTTTTAAAAATCGTGTTACGAAACCGGTCATTGATTGCTTGTTTTTATCTGATTTACATACATATTTATGTAAATGTATTGTTATACAAAATTTTATTTACATGGGATTTGCAAGAAAATAAATTTTTTGATTCTAGAATACGAGTATTTTAATGCGATTACCAATTCAAAGTAATATTTTATTCTTAAATAGTAAAAAGTTAGCCGAGTATAAATCGTACATAATTTGTTTGGATGTCTCAAGACGAATCGACTTCCTTCTGTGGGCTTGTACATCAATCCTATGCGGAGGTTTAGGAAACAGCGAAAGCCGATAAGCTGATTTCATTCGACAGCTCAGCATTCAGTTACTGGTTACCCGGTTGAATACAACAATAATTAGCTGAGGAGTTTTTTTAACATATAAAAATGTAAATTAAATTATGCGAACTGACCTTGAAATGCTGTATTTCTTTATACGGCTGCCATACGCCACAAACTTTTGCTGAAATCTAGTTTTGAAACCCCAAAAATATAGAAAAGGAATTATGAAATTGTATATTTTAAATTATGGAATTTAACATTAAAAAAAACGTTCAGAAAATTTGAATTTATAAAATGACTTATCATGTGCCATAGAATTTAAGAATTCAAATAACACATAGAAAGCAGAAACTTTTCTTTAAATTTCTTAAGGTGTTAGAACTCTCGTTACTGCTTGTTTGATATGGCCAAATGGCATAGAAATGTTTTTAATCTTGTAAAGAATATTTTTTGAACTTTTTTTATATTTTATACGAATTTCTAACGACTAATTTTGTTAGTAGGTTAAAAACGTTTTAAAGAAGTTTGGAAAGTTTACGTTTGCGATTGATTTTAAATACAGTTGACTTTTACAAATTGTTCTAGTCAGTTGGCAAAAAAAAAAAAATTAAATTAAATTTTAACACAATGCACTGCATATGTAGGAGTCATGCCCTGAATGCTGGTACATGACAGACCAAAAAGTCTACGAGGAACATCGCTTGAAATGTTCTACAAAAATATTTTATTTTAAATCTCTATTACAAGTCCCTGAATTCATAAAAGCTGATAATTAAATTTACTCATAAAAATATATATGTATACATTTGTTTTTGTTTATAGAATTTAAAAAATATATAAATAACAAAAGCTTAAATTCAATATTTCACAAAGTTTTGTAAAAAACAACAAAAAAATTTACTTTTTTAAAAACTTTCTTAAAAATGGCAACTATTTTGCTAGCGCCCTCCTTTTTGCCAGAATTTTCCAAAATAAATAATTTTTAAAAGTATAGAGGCTTATATATCGTTTTATGAAAAAAAAAAAAGCTAAAATTGAAAGTTTTGCAAAAAAAAGTTGAAAAAAAAACGTTTGGAAACAGTTTGTTGTAGAAGTCTGAATTTGTGTTTTTATCCTCCTCTTCGTTAGTAGTTTCAAAAATTCTTTATTAAAAAGTCAGTAAGAATTGTTTTCTATTAATATGTGTCTATAGTCCCGGCTCACACACTTCAATTATTGTTTCGTAACATTTGCTGTTTCTGTGAGAAAGAAGGAAATACTTAAATCATTCTATTTCATTCCCACACAGATTAGCGGTATGGAGTTGCTTGTACTTCGACAGCAAAATGTTAATTGTGTGAGCCGAAACAAACAAGTTTAGGCAATTTCTGTTTTGTTTTTAATCAATAAGCAGAATAACGAATTATTTTTTTACTTTTTGCAGATCTCTACTTGTTTTATTTATTTGTTGACGTCACGTCCAGTACGAAACTGCGGGAAGAAAAACAAAAATTTTGGAAAAAATCTATGCAAAATATGCTGAATACATATTAGAAATGAAAAAGGGCACGGTGCAATGCCAGACGGGTTGCAAACCAGAACAAACTCTACAAACTGTTGTGCTGTAAATAACTGTAAATATACGCGAACAAGCGACTCGAAAGGATCCAACATAAATAAGTCACAAATTATTGCTTGTGTAGGGCAGCAGGTCCATTAATGACAATCGTTTTTTTTTTTTTTTTGGAAAATCGTGCTCCGCCGCATTTCGGAAAACTGTAAGTTTTGCCAAGTTAAAGTTTGTATGTATATTATTTACCTGTTTACAACTAAAATACATAAATTTGAAACTTATAAGAACAAAACGTTTTGCAGTGTCTTGCAGATATTGTGGTATATTATGATGGAGATATGATCAGACAACTCAATAGTTTAAGAGCTTCGCGAAGAACAACCATTGATTGCCTCTAATACTGCCTACAAAGCCAAGGAAATTTTAAAGAAGGACGAAATTTTCATGAGCGGCAATGATAGAATGACTGTAGATCATGTTGTTGGCCTGTAAAATTAAATCACGGGAAGAATTGTTGAGCATGCTAGAAAGTGCTTTCAACTTGGATTTGGTAAGTTTTAATCTATTACATATGAAGTTTAAGCTCAACAAATCTCTTCAGCTATATTCTCCTGCTTGCAAACGAATCACGACTCTAGCTTTTTAAAGCTTCTAAGTTGTTGATAAAATTCTAAAGCATTTCCGTGGGGACGAAATTGCTGCAATTAGTTATTACAGCTAAACTGTCTCTCATATTTCAAGAACCATATTTTCATGATATGATATGATTCACTATTCAGCTACAACCCTTTTGAACTTGTTTTATTAAAGAAATAAATTCGTAATAAATCATCAATGAAAACTAACTTATATATTACTCTTTACTCTTACAGATGCAGACAGATTTATACTTGCTACACTGAAGTTTCCAGCCTTCTGCACCGAAGTTTCCATCTGACCCTTTTTCCAACCTAACCTAATCTAAAAGAGGACTGATTTCGAATTTAAATATCTTCTATATATTTTTTATTAAATTCATTAATAGTTATTAATAACAACCTTTAATTTGATTTAAAGCATATCCATTTTGAGCTTCATTTATTTTTTTAAATAATGTAATTTATTTAATAATCTTTAACTAAAAATTGTCCTTGTTAATAAATAAAAAACAATTGAATCTTTGCAATTATTCCAAACCATAAGAAGAATTTAAAAAATCTGTAAAAATTATCTACCGTAAAATGGTGAAATTTTCATTTAAATATGTCCAGCCATTTGCGAGTTGTGTAAGCAAGAAAAAATCCTGCAATGTTTATTTACACAACCATATACACCATAGCAAAACATCTGAGTGGTGTTTGCCTTGACTAAGCACAGTAAAATTCACCTCTCATTAATTGTACTCCTGTGAGCAACGCATAACTGCAATAAGACCAAGATAAGCTGCTTAATTGGTATATGAGTTCGTGGCTCTGCTGTAGTGTGTCTGGCTTGCAATCGTGAGGACATGAGTTCAAATCCCATGATGGTGGAGGTTTTAATTTAAATATAAATAAAATATGTATGTTGTCTGAAACGTTGAAAATGAAAAAAAACCACCCACCACATGAAATAAAATCCACAAAAGATCCGTGGGATGAAACCGAAAAAAAGGCGAAAGATGGAAAAGTGTGTTGGAAAAATAAAAATGGAAGGGGAAACTGCCGTCGGCAAAAAAACACAGCATAGAAAGAAAAGGGACGGGTAAAGAAAAAAAAAAATGCCGTCGGAATTTATTGCTATTTAGTGGGAAAAAAGTTTTATTTATGTGTGTAAATACGGAAAACCTATAATTTTACGGTTTTGATAGGTTTATTAGTTATTTTAACAATATATACGCAACTGTAGGTGCTCTAGGCTTTCTATACATGAAAATTCGTTGAATTATCACCTGTTGTTGCTATATACGGTGGTAAATGAGCTTTGGAACGTCTACAGACCCGTCTGGTTTGCCTAAATAAGCAATTAATGCTTTGCAACGCTAATATATCTATATAATATGGTCATAAAGCATAAAATAAGCATATAATATATAACAAAGCTGTAGAAACGCTAAAATAAAATTTGCCGTCGCTTTCAACGTTGTTTTTTCTTTTTTTTCCAATGCTGCTGGTTTTTTTCATGCTGTTTTTTTTACGCTGCTTTCTTTTTCTGCTGCTTTTTTCAATGCTGTTTTTTGCCGCTGCTTTTTTTGTGCATGCTGTTTTTTGTCCCGCGTTTACATTGTTTTTTTTTGCTCTTCTTTTTTTCATGCTGCTTTTTTTTGTTGTCCTTTGCTTTTGGTGCATGTTGTTTTTTGTCCCGCGTTTCTACATTGTTTTTTTTCATGCTGCTCTTTTTTGTCCTGTTGTTTTTTTTCCCCTTTTTGGCTTTTCCATTTATTTTTTTCTCCTCCCTCTCTCCCTTCTCTTCCTTCGCTCGGGTTCCAATTATTTATTTTCATCTTATTAATTTCAAACTTGGAGCAGGATGCGAACTTGGGTCCTTCTGATTGCAAGCCAGACACACTACCATCTACACCACGAACTCATGTAATTTACAATCATCTATTCTTGATTTCATTGCTCTTGTAAATGCATTTTCCTTCGCTTGCATGCACTTTAATTTTCATATGCTATTTACTAAACTTCTGCCTGCAGGCAGATTTGAACACGGGTTCTTCTGATTGCAAGGCAGACACACTACCATCACTGCCACGAACTCATGTAACTTACAATGAACTAATATTGATTGGATTGATTGGATTGTTATTGTGCGTTGCTAACAAAGTATTTTCACTATGAACTTGTGACGAATATCATTTTACTTAATCATATCACCATTTACTTAATCTCTGTCTTCCTGTAATTATTATTAGCAATATAGCGGAGTGTTTTGAATACGTGAAAATAAAATTACGTATATGTCGTTAATTTCTTTCTATACATTTAATATTCGTGTTACTAACAGCATGAAAATTTTTCTACCTGAAATAAAACCACAATTATAGCCGATTTATGTTAATTTTATTGCGTTTTCAATGCAAATTCTTACACTGAAGTTTTGTTCTTTTATTTGTACATTTTATTGACTGCTTTCATATAAACAAACGTATAAGAAATTTTTTTATATTATATTTTACATATTTTTTCATTTATTTATAAATAAGAATATTAAACAATTATTGTTTAAAATTTATTAGATATAAAAAGCAAATATAAATTTTTTTTCAACATTTTTCTGTATTCTCCATTATCTTATGTGCTTAATAAATTAGAAAATACTCACACATAAAAGGGTAATAATGAAATAGTAATTATTTATACTATTTAGAGCCTGATTTATAAAACTTTTTGCTGACTTATTACAGATTAATAGCGCACAATTTTTATCCAAAAGCTTATTTTATAAGCCTTTTAAAAAACTATTTATACTTGTTAGCACCCTCCTTTTTGCCAGTATTTTCCGAAACAAATAATTTTTAAGAGTATGGACGATTATTTTTCTTTTTATGAAACAAAAGCTAATATTGAAAATTTCACAAGGGGTACCCCCTTTGCAAAAAAGAGAAAAAAGAATCGACTGTTTGTTTATTTGGTTGAAATAATTTGTTGTTTGAAGTGCAAAAGTAAAATAAAAAATGTTTAATAAACTTCCGCATTTGTGGGCATGCAATGAATTCATAATATTTGAAGCATTCCGCGTGTTTAAATTGTGTGCGATTAGGTTTGTGTGTTTACCAGCCGTTATGGCCATTAAACTTTTATGGTACAAGTGGACAGACATAAATGAATTACGCCTTTTTTTTTGACAAGCATAACTGTCACGTACATAATTTGTACACGAATAAAGAGATCTAAGCTTTGATATCTAATTCGACTGATGTAATGAAGAAGTAATTTTTGCTCACACGACGCATTAATTAAACAGTCGTTTAGAACTAAAAAGAATTAAACAATTTATTTAAAATATTTAATTATAAATTTTTATGATATTTAAAAAAAGGACATTTTTGTTCACTTTTTTTTCTAAACAAAAAATCAATCATCGCTTAACAAAATTTGCGCTACTTTCTACATCAGTTTAATCAATTTGTTCAGATGTCAGTTAGACCTCTAAAAAATATTTGAATATTATTTTAAACTAAACTTGCAATTAGTTTTGTTCAGTTAAAATATTCTAGGATTCCAACATTCATCGGCGTTACAGTAATCGGAAATATTACGAACAAAACAGAATTCCAAATTTTTTATTGCCGCTATTGTAGGATATTTGATATTATTTGCATAAATAATTTATTTTGTATGCCGCTCGTTACTGTGCAGTCACCCGACATGTTTAGTGGTCAGTGTTTGTTAAAGCAAGAAAAGCAATAAATTGTCAGAAACATGTATTGAGTGCTCAGCACACTCTACTACTCCAATTATGGAGGTTATTGGCCAAAATAGTTGTAAACAAACAATAAAAAAAATTTATAATTAATTGAATATTTTAAAAGCGTTTTCAAAAGAAAACGAAACCAAAAGTAAAACATGAATGAAAACATTCAAACGTCATTAGCAAGAAGTGAACAAAAAAAACAACAACAACAAATAACTGACAGACAAAAGTTTTGTTTCATACAATTTGAAATAAGTTTTTTAACTTTTAAAATTCTACAAAATATTAAAATTATAACAATTTATTATTTCGTATTGTGTAAATGGCATTTCTGCAGCCATAAATACGAGGTCAAAGGCAAAACTATGGCGAAACTTTCGGCAAAAAAACTTTTTTACAATTTTTTTTATTTTTCATACAATTAACGTTTGTTTATTGTAGTGAAACATTTACCAAAATTAAAAAAATTAATTGCCAATATCATATGAAAAATAATTGATTTAAAATATAATTGTCGCGCAATAGAATTCGTTCGAAGCAATTGTTTTACGCATTAATTTTGTAAATTAATCCGTCAATAATAAGTAGCAGCAGTGAATGTTAAAACAATAAAACATAATCGATTTAAAATCACAAATTATTTAATTATAATATTTAAAGTCAGCCGTTACGTGTGCCGAATGTTATTTATGTCTCCAAATTTCGTTGATTTACATAATTTAAATATTTAATTTTATTGCTAAATTAATTCGGTGAGTTTCAATTTATTTTATGTAAATTTTTGTCTAACAATTTGTCTATAAATCTCATTCAAATTCCTTTTCAATCGCAATAACTTGATTTTGTTTTCATCTGATTTATGATTTTAAAACGTTTAGATGCGTCAATAAACTTTTCCAAATTATTTCAATAAATTGCTCACTGTTCAAGAAAAGTCCATGTGAAAAAAATTACGTTCAAGTTGAAAATTATTTAGCAGCTTCTGAGTTCGAATCCCGGATGTGTCTTGTATTAAATGCCTTATAAAAATCTTATAATCGCTTTTCCAACAAAAACTCTAAAGATAAACACGTTTACTTCGTTGGGAGAAAATTTGCCGTTCGCTTAGTTGTCTTATTAACTGATTCGTATTTTAGATATCTTTTTTCAAATAATTTTAATTAAAAAGAAAACTAATAATTCTATTTCTTACATCTGCTCTCTTTCAATTTCAGCTGTTTCACTGCAATTTAAAGAAAAGTATTCCCAAGTTTCCTAATATCCCTAGAATCATGGTGGTATATCCGATGTGAGTCTAGTGCGTGTGCAAGTCGGCAGAGACGGCTGATGAAATTCGTGGGGCTGTGATATTTTTTAAATTCTCTCTCTACTATTTTCTATTTTGTTTAATATTTTTTGCATTATATAAAATCTGTATATGATAATTAATTTAACTCATTTAATTCATAGTATTAAATATTTCTTATTAAATAAAATTTAATTAATAAAGAATAATAGAAAATCATCATTTTTGTTACATTTCAAAGCAAAATTATCTATTTTATATAATTAATTGATTTTAAAATATTCATAATATTATAAATTTTCCGAAAAAATAACTTAATTAATAAAGAATAATCGAAAATCAAGATCAAAATCATTTAAATGCACAATTATTACCTTTCCCATTATTTCGGGATTTAGTGAGATTTTTCTTTTCCCGCGACGGGATTTTTAGCTAGAAATACAATTTCAAAATTTGACTAAAATACCAGGCGAACAGAATCCAGCAGCAGGAAGTAATTTCGCAAAAGCTTTTTTTATTAGAGTCACATCGTGGCTCAAATAGTGGCATCTTTCGAGCAACATGCTGATTCTAATAAAACTTTCGGCCCCAAGGTATTCGAAGGATTTGTTTTTCAATTTGCAAAATTAATCCTTTTTGCTGGATACTGGCAGCAGAGTAATTTTTATAATTTTAAGTTATATATAAATACAATTCCATTGACATTTTGATATATTCTGAATGTTTTGAAAGAAACGACTTTTTTTTTAAATTAAGAATATAGAAAATTTAATATTTTTCTAAATTTACCTGCAGCAAAAACTAACTTTTTAATTGTTTATAGGCGACAAAATTTATATGTTTTTTCTATTGTACTTTACACACACTCCAGTTATTGTTACGATACTTAATTTTATTTTTTATTTCGATGGGACAATATTCTTTTTACAAAATAAGACGATATATAAATTTTTGATTTTGTTTTAAAACAAAATAATTTAAAAGAATCGAATTGAAAAACATGAAAATAAAACTTGATATTTTATAAATGTTTCGAGAAAAATTGCTAATTTTTTTCAATAAGAAAGATTTCAATACATTACTCACTGTTCAAGAAAACTCCATGTAAAAAAATTTCGTTCTAAGTTGAAAATTATTTAACAGCTTCTGAGTTCGAATCCCGGATGTGCCCTGTATTAAATGCCTTATAAAAATCTTATAATCGCTTTTCCAACAAAAACTCTAGAGAAAATTTGCCGTTCGCTTAGTTGTGCTCATTCCATTAACTCATTCGTATTTTATATACATATAATATATATAATATCGATCGAAATTTCAATGCAATTAATATAGAAATTTCGATGGATATAGAATGACGTGAAAACAGAATTTATGAACTTTTTACAATCAAAGAGAATTATATATAAAATTTGATATTTTATAAATGTTTCGAAATCAAATTGCTAATTATTTTCAATCAAAAAGAGATAGACCTTTCCTGGATCCAAACTACGGCACTCGATATCGATCGAAATTTCAATGCAATTAAAATAGAAATTTCGATGGATATAGAACGACGTGAAAACAGAATTTATGAACTTTTTACAATCAAAGAGAATTATATATAAAATTTGATATTTTATAAATGTTTCGAAATAAAATTGCTAATTATTTGCAATCAAAAAGAGATAGACCTTTCCTGGATCCAAACTACGGTACTCGATATCGATCGAAATTTCAATACAATTAAAGTACGAGTTTCGATGGATATAGAATACCATTAATTACTTTTAAATTTGTTAAATATAATAATGTAAAATTTTCGATGAAAGGAAATAAATCTTGATTAAGATTTCCATATGTATTGAGAAAAGTCTGACGTCATAGCTTACCTTCGGCCGATTCATTCAAAACTTTTGAAGTTTCAAAACTATTTTACCTAAAAAGATCAAACAATTATTTTTATTATTTATTTATTTTCATATTTTAAAACAAGATCATACCAAATATTTCCAAATAAATTTGCAAATTATCGGGTGACTGCGGCCATATTCTTATCAGTTTCTATGACTGACTGCACACGACTTATGCCTTCACATAAGAAGTGACAACGTAGTTAACCACAGAAAATTCCTCAGAAGAACCGTAATCTTATACAGTTATCTCAGGTATTGAAGTTAACTAGTACGATCAGTGGGTCTGACTCTGAGCTGCTTTACGACTGAACATCTCAGTCTCATCTTTTTTTCGTATTTTACACCATCTCGTTACGGGACTCTAACATAAACACACAGATGAAATGGTACATGTAAAGAAGAAAAATATTAAATGGTGTGTTCTGGCCTGGACGCAGTGGCTGGGAGCAAAGTAAGCTTGTAAATCACGTGTCGAAATGCAAACATGTCAACGCAAATATATCACATGAGATTTTAAACATTCAGAGGACTAACAAAATATTATTACTTCTTCTGGTGTTTGGACCTCTTTTTAATTAATAATATTCACTAGTAATAAAATAATTAATTTCGTGAAGAAGTCACACGAAATATTGAAAAAACAAATTATAATTTTTTATATGCATATAAAGAGACCTTAGCTTAAAAATATTAGTGAATATTAACATATTATTACTTTTTTTGTATTCTCCACTGTCACCACCAACGTATCTATGCCGCAGGGGATTCTGTGCAGACGAATTAAAAATAATAAAAAAACAACAACACCAACTGTTTGTTATGACGTGTGTTTTTATTTGCAGTTTCTTTTTTGTAGTTGTTAAACAAATGAAATTGTCTGATAGATTTTCTTTCACAAACTTAAAATTTCCCAAGGCTTCATGTGAGATAATTAAAATCAGTTTGGAATTGTCCCTATTGGACAGCGCAAAATATTAAGGAGTTACACTGGACTCGAGACTGTCATGTAAACTAAATATCTTTAGTTTATGAAAAAGTTTCTAATGCATGATTTTAATTAAAATTCTGTTATATTTTTATTTTTTTCACAAATAAAAATCTTGCTTTTGAGTTGTTTTTCATATATTAACTGCCTGTTTTTGTAATTAATATAAGAAATTCAATTAATCACTTTGAATGTTTTAATAACACAATTTTAGAATTTGTTTTTGTTTTATATATATTTCGTCGACAGAACGACATCGAGCGATAACGTTTGCCAGGCAGTTAAAATTCTTTTGACCCTATTCTGCATTCTTTTTATATTAATATACGAACAATTTTTAAAAATAATTCTAGCGCAACAATTTTTACAGTTAAGTTAAGCATTTTATTTTTAAGAAAATTTTAAAAAAATTATATATAACAAAAACTTTTTTTTTTCTCTTTTAAAATTTGATACGAATTTTAACAATCATAAAAGAGTTACATAAGAGTTATGATAAAGAGTAAATGAGCTTTGTCGATTCGACGAACAGTAACCATCCTGGGTTAATGGAAAAAAAGCCAACCACTTGATATTCGTCCTCAAGTGTTAAGATTTATTTATAAGAATCTGACAAAAGCTAAACATTGAATTAAGACTGACCCAATACCTTTTGGCGCGAATTTGCCTCGGCAAGACCGTAGCTTTTAGAATAAAAACACTTTGTTTTTTTTCATTTATTTAAATAATTGTGCTTCATGCATTACGACGCCCAGCCTCTGGGCACTTGAAAAGCTAAACAGCTAATCATCTTTCAATGTTGACTTAAATAATTATAAATATTATTTAACAATATAAGCAAATATTAAAAGTTAATCACCTTTTTGAGTAAAACTTTAAAGATTTTTTTTTGTGCCAAATTTAAGATTTTGTATATGTTTGACTTGACAACAATTATCTTGAAATTTAAGCAGTAGCTTTGAATACAACTCTAATTCTCGCAATAAACTCCTGTCGAAGTTTTTACTTTTTACACTCTTTAAAATGACAATCAGCTGATTTAATTTTTAATCAACGGCCATGTGCTATACAAGTTCAGGGAATATGAATTATTATCCACTCAAATAAAGACTTTATAGACTGAGTTTTTATAGAAATCAATTCAGTAGCTTCAAAGTTTCATATGTATTAAAACTTTTTTTAATTTAAATCACAGTGTATAATTTTTGGTGACCTCTGCCAGAAGTCATTAGAATGTGTGGTGCATTTCGAAAACGTTAGCTTTTGTTATACATATTGAAATAAGTCTGAAAAATTGATGACTTCCACACAAAGGCAGCCTAATTGTTTTACTTTATGATGCATTTAAATGCAAATACGTTTCGCCACTGTTGCTGCCCTACTATGGACCCTATTGAGCGGGCAAATTAATGTTTGTCAACTAATTTGTATCAAATTTCAAATGCTAATGCGACAATTAAGTTACAATGGTAAATAGATTAAATCAATAAATAATTCATACTTTTATTGTTAATTAATGTATTAAAAACGAAACATAATTAAGAAACGATACAATCATGAATTATGCATGTATGTATGTAAGTCACAGCGTTGTTGTTTTTGTTTTTGGTTTTTTGTTCAAACGTCAATGCTTCTTAAATATTCAACAACATCTCAATTTCCGTACAATTATATTCTATGAATTTGTTAATTACATTTTGGTCATTTTATTGATAATAATTTATTATATTATTTAGGAATGGATTTCGATAAATAGTTGGTGTGCGGATGTGTGCGCTTTCAAACAAAACAAAAAATTGTCAATTAATTTATTTATTTTAAAAATCAGCTTCTTCATGATGAGGTTTCATATGTTTTTAATCGCAGTTTGTTTTCCTTGATGACTGTTTTTATTAAATTGTTGTTTTTGTTGTTGTTGTTGCAAATGACTTTTATTTGTCTTATTATATCATATATTTTTCAAGTGAAGAGAAAACGTTTCATAAATGTGTGAAATACGCACCTTTTTTGTATAAAATTTCAAGTAAATATACTAAATTAAAGTATGCGTATATTTAAATAATGAAAACAAATTTTGTTTATAAATCTTTTGGGGATGGTTTTACGTTTAGAAATAATTTACAATAAATTTACTTACAATGAATTACTAATTGCCTTGGCATTATTGTTGTATAACTCATAGATAAATATTTCAATGTTTTTGATTCAATTGGCAAATAAATTTCAAAATATTTACAAAAATCAAGTGTATGTTTTCGAGAGGAAAATTTTTTAAAATTATATACATATTTGAAACACTGGTAGGCAAATTGCGTAGAATAAAAAAATAAAGTAACTCTTTATTTTTGCGAGAAATCATATGTGAATGGCTGGGTATTAAGACGGACATGAAAAATGCCCAAGTAGGCGTCCATGTCCAGCCATCAAATGCCTCTCATGCCCGACTTGATGTTCGCCTTCATATACAATTTCCAACAGGAGTAAAAAAAATCAGGGAAAAGAAAATTTTTTCTCTGTTGCACAATCCAAAAATTAGTGGAAAAGTGTGAGCACGTAGTCCCCTCCGTCATGTCCGTGTCGCATTTAAGTCGTTGGCTAGTGGAAACATCGGGAAAAGCCATAGCATAGGCCTTTCAGGAAAAACATTTTAACTATAAAAGTTAAGTTTTAATGCAACTTCCCCACAAATCATTTCTATTTTTAATAGCCCCGGATCTGCAGCACTTTTGTATTTCACGATTTTATTCAAGCTATAATATTGGGGGGCATTCCGACGATTTTACATATTGAGGGAGGTATACCTCCCAAATATCAGACGACTTGACATATTGAGAGGCTGAACTAATGTTGCTTTCTTTTCTACAGAATAATTTTACATTTTTTAAATGAAAAATGCTTTAAATCATTAAGAAAACATTTCTTTCTTAATTTCAAAAAGCACGGAGGACCAAAAAAAAAAAACAAGAAATAAAAAGCAAAAACAACAAGAGAACAGTATTTTAGTAATATTTTGAAAAAATACACATTTGCATACATAAATACATATGTACATACATACATACATACATACATATGAACATTTATATGTCGATAAAAACCTTGCAAAGGAATTTAAACAGAAAAAAGGACAAAAAATAAAAAGAAAAACAAGCAAGAAGCAAAATTACAAATAAGTCGCCAAATGCAAGCAGCGTATTGAATATAATTTTTGTGCAAAATAGCTGTAAAATATTTATAGTAAATTAAGAAGGTTACATACACACATATCGTCGGTGGCATGCAGAAAGGCTGAAAACATTAACATTGAAATTTTTTTTTTTTATGTTTCTTGATTTATCGCCTTCCCCGAGTTAGTTCAATATACACACATATACCCCAAACAACATACATACTGCATACATACATATATGTACATATGTATGTATTTACATATATATATTTCGTCGAAAGAACGACATCGAGTGATAACGTTTGCCAGGCAGTTAAAATTCTTTTGACCCTACTCTGCATTTTTTTTTATATTAATATACGAACAATTTTTAAAAATAATTCTAGCGCAACAATTTTTAAAGTTAAGTTAAGCATTTTATTTTTAAGAAAATTTTAAAAAAATTAAATATAACAAAAACTTTTTTTTTTCTCTTTTAAAATTTGATACGAATTTTAACAATCATAAAAGAGTTACATAAGAGTTATGATAAAGAGTAAATGAACTTTGTCGATTCGACGAACAGTAACCATCCTGGGTTAATGGAAAAAAGCCAACCACTTGATATTCATCCTCAAGTGTTAAGATTTATTTATAAGAATCTGACTTTCGGTTTTAGTGTGATTTTTGGATACGAGTCACTTTTATATTTGACGATTTTATTCAAGCTACAATATTGGAGGGCATTCTGACGACTTTACATATTGAGGGAGGTATGCCCCCTAAATTTCTGACGACTTGACATATTGAGAGGTGGTCATGCGATATTATTTAGTTTTTCAAGATGGCTGGAACATTTTGAAAATTTCAATTTGGTCACTTAAATATGTATATCGTACGACAAAATCATTGTTCCCCGTTGTTATTATTTTTAAGTTAAAAATTGTTGTTATGAGATAATTAAGCAAACATTTTTTTTTAAACTTTTTCCAACAACTTTTGCTCGAAATGTAGTCTCTTAAATGTGTTAACCAAAGAAGACACAAACTGCTTCATTCAAAATTATTAAAGAATATTTATTTACATTTCTATTTAGGATAAACATACATACATCTTTTTAAAACGTGTGAGTGATTTTAATATGTATGTATGTACCCAGTGTGTGTGTTAAATTTATTTTTTCAAGTTTTTCAATATTTACTTAAAATGTTATATGAAGCTTAAAAGTAGAAAATCGAAACGTAAAATTTTTCTTGGCTCCTCAATCATAATAATGGCTCATCAGTTGGTTGGTAGCTGTTTGAATCCAAAAATAAATTATTTGAACTGGGTGATTCTTTAAGTTTGTGCAAAATCATAGAAAAAGCAATCAGAGCAAAATTGTTATATAAAATACTTAAGAGTTGCAATCCGTCGGAGCAAACTTTTGGATTATAGAGGTTTTGCTATTTTGGAAGAAAAAAAAAAAATTGTATATTGGGGAAGACATTTGTTTATATTAAATTTAAATCCAATCGGCCTTCTAGTACCGGCGGTATACCTGCAGATAGTGGGACATGGGTAGCGAATATCAAGAACTTATAGTGTCAACAAAATCCTTGATCATTTGCTGGTTACACCTTGGAAATCTTTTGGAAATGGAAGGCAAACAAAATATAGTATGATAAATGGATCGAGTTTGATCTACGATATTGGCCTTGGAGTGTTACCAAAAACCTCAATGTTATTAAGCCCTTTCAGTGGTATTTCGCTAAAAGCAAAACTGCAGATTGCGCAAGAAAATGTTTGTGAAAATATTTACAAAATATTTCTTAATCTGTTTGTCTTACGCAAACAGACGTTATGGTTTTTAACAAAAATTTTGCTGGAAGTTTTGGTTAGACGAAGTCAAGCAACAATAACAAAAACTGAAACTATTTAATAATAATTGAGGTATGAACGTTTAAGTTTTTTTCTCTTTTGTATCTTTCGGATTTTGCCAGTTGCATTGTCGACTTATTGAAATGAAATATGAACAGGCTGGGAGAGGCGAGGGGGCGGGCAGTATGTATGTACACATTTTAACCAAATTAGACGTAATTTTCTTTCTTGAACGTCACGCCATATAATTTCTTTCATGTATAAACATTTTTTTTTTTTTGTAAATCCAAATAAGTTGCAATTATTTTAGTGGCAGCATAAATTCATAATTCAAATAATTTATGTTTTTGTTTTATTGTCTTGAAATTCGTTGGCGTCTATTTTTTTTTTTTTTGTATTTTTTAAATTTATAGCCTATTATATGGGAGTTTGAATAACTACATATAATAAAAAAAGAAACAACATTTCTGTTAAATATATTAGCCCTTTAACTCTTTAATACAGGTTATTTTTGGTTCATTCATAAAAAAGCCCCATCAACTATTGGACAGCGAAATAATATACTGCAGGTCTAATTCGTAAAAAATACTGAAATCTTATAAACTGCTTGTTTTGACAAATTTCTGTACAAGATTTCTCAAATAAGCAGTTTATAAACAAAAAATGCTTTTTTTTATGAATTAGGCCGTGCATATGGAAATGCTCTGCAAAAGTGTTAACGCTGCTTTCAGTTTCTGAATACAACAGATCTAAGAATAAAACGATATACATATGTGCATACACACATGTATGTATATATGTACATATATACATATGTAGTATGTATGTATGTAGCTAAATATTAATGTTGCTTTTTATCTACAGAATAATTTTAGATTTTGTACACTTTTTAATAGAAAATGGCAACATTCTGTTTTTTTGAAGCAATTGAGATTTTAAATTAATTTCGAGCAATTAGCCTATGAATATTAATTCAATTTAACATAATAATATAAAATGTTCGTTAAAATAATTACCAGAATAATTTTACATTTTTTAAAAGAAAAATGCTTTAAATCATTAAGAACACATTTCTTTCTTGATTTCAAAAAACAGCGAGAACCAAAAGAAAAAAACAAGAAATAATAAGCAAAACCAAACAGGAGTATTTTAGTAATATTTTATAATGTTGATAAAAACTTTGCAAGGCAATTTCAACAGAAAAAAGGACCAACAATAAAAAGAAAAACAAACAAGAAGCAAAATTACAAATAAGTCGCCAAATGCAAGCAGCGTATTGAATTCAATTTTTGTGCAAAATAGCTGTAAAATATTTATAGTATATTAAGAAGATTACATACACACATATCGTCGGTGGTATGCTGAAAGGCTGAAAACGTTAATATTGAAATTTTTCCTTTTTTGTGTTTCTTGATTTATCGCCATCCTAGTTCAATTGTACCTCGTAATGCATTTAAAGAAACTGCTGACTACCACACCACACTCAATAGCTAAAAGCTAATGTTGCTTTATTTTCTACAAAATAATTTTAGATTTTTTACACTTTTTAATAGAAAATGGCAACATTCTGTTTTTTTGAAGCAATTGATTTTTAAGAAATTAGTCCAACATCCTTTACGAAAAGTAATTTCTGCTCTAAAACTCCTCTAAACTGCCGCTTATTAGAAAAAAAAAAGCGAAAGAAATTTAAATATTTTCCAGAAAACAAAACGCCGTAAGAGTAAAGGGAAAGCAACTTTAATTTTTCTCTAAAAATATCTACTTATTCCTAATAAATTCCAATTGTTCGCCCTTCAAAGTGCCCTTCGTCAGATATAAAACTCTTGTTCACAGTTTTTTATAGCCGTGATATGAACTTTTTAGAATATGATTGAACTCTCGCCTGCTTTTATCTACTCAATGATAGCGAAAAGCTATCTTTTCGTGGGTCTGTTCAATATTGGGAATGGGAAAAGGTCGCAGGTGAGCAAACCTGGTGAATAAGTTGTTTGAGACACTGCGGCCACTGATAATGATAGTATTATAAAATTAAATCGATCTTATAAAATGGTTATCGAAGAAGGACATAAAATCGAAAAACTTGGGCAATTTTTGAAAATGTGTACAACTGGAAAAAAAAATCAAGTAATTAATCTGAGGATGAAGACATGTATGTAAGTATATTAAATAATTATGGCAGTCGACATATTTGCATATACATAAATTAATTATTAAAAAACATGACGTTTCGCATTTTCTTAGCTGCCCATCAAATAACAATATACATTATCGCAGGGATAGTTAGTTGCACTTATTATACCGGCTGGTGCAAAATTATTTATCTCATTTTGTATTTCAATATACATACATATATTTTTTAATAAGAAACAAATTTCATATTATAATAGTACAATGACAGTATGTCAAATAGTTAATTTATTAACAGTTAACTTGATATTTTATTTTGCATTTTGCCTTACAAATAATTTTATTGTTATCCAAAGGATTTCTAATTGTATAAAGGTTTAGAAAAATAAAATAAAGTCATATCGAACAAAAGTTGTTGTTGGGTTTTGGTTTGTATAAGTTTCATAGCCTACTACACTTATTATAATGTGATTTCTTTAAGTCATTTGTGAGTTTTTATAGTTAATTTATTAACAGAATAGAAGTCTTTTAACAAGTTGAGAAGTTTGAAACTTTTCAAAACTGTGCCAATGAAATGCATATAGACATTGCTTAACCAGCCAACAAATAAGTTTCATATGTATTATAATAAGAAAAAAATTATTTTATTTCATGCGATAAACAAGTTATACATTCAATACAATTTCTTAAGCGATCAGCCCCACTGTGCACAGTCATTAAACAATGAACAAAAGCCAAGTGCCAAGTGCCATTCTCTGTGCACTATGGCGCTGATTATGAAACTGGATTTTAATTTGACGCGGTCAAAATCTAATAATTATCTCTAGAAACAAGAGAATGAATTTGGTAAATAATAATTCTACGGTCATATAGTTGCAACCCACGAAGCCATTGATCTTGGCCATTGAATAATTTATCGAAAAAACAATGCCATGCATACACCAACACACACACACGCACACAAAAATTGTTGCAGATCGTAAGCAAAAAAAACACAGTTTTGCTGCACGGAAACCAATTATGTGTGTTTTTTATAGTATCGCATTTTGCTTTTGAAATTTTCAACAAATCTTTGGTTTAAAAATTCAACTAAAAAAAAACTAAAATGAAAGAAAAAACTGGATGGTTTGGTATCAAGTGGCTTTAGAGTACAAGACATTGGATATTTACGCCTGTTTATAAAAAGTGGTTGACATACTTTTGATTTTCAAAAAAAAGAAAAAAAAAAGCGAGTGACGCATAAACTGATTATATATTTAAAGTGGTTATAATGGTGTAGTTGTTGTTGTTGTTAAGTCATTATCTCCATCTCCATCATCATCAGCCTCATAATTATTAAATATTCACAACCTGACGATGGCTGAGATCAACTTGATCATCATCATCATCGTCGTTGTCGTCGTCATAATCATCTACTTGACTAATTAAAAGTGCAACAAACTAAAACTAGGTTTTGATTATGTGTTACAAGTTGTTCCAATAACAAACAAACAAAAATAAAATAAAAGAAAAAAAGCAAAATACCAAGAAAAAAGAAGTATAAAACCCAAAACAAAATATAAAAGTAAATATTGAAATGGAAACCACTTTTGCTTTTTGGGTTTTCTGTTTTCTTTCAAAATTGAATAACTTGCCTGGATGATGTATTGCTATTGCTAATAATTATCATAGAGTTGCGCAATATCATACAATAATAATGACTTTACACTGAGAAAAATGGAGAGGAAATTAATTGGTTTTTGCTTTGAACAAGTTTTATTCATAAACACTTGTAATTGAGTTAATGTACTCATAAACATGAAATATTTCTTATAAACTAGGGCGTAGAAGTGTTTCCATAGTATGGGCGTGGCACTGAATGAAATTGCATTATTAGGAGAATTATGTTGTGGGACACGATTGTGGTTGTGACCATTTTGCTTATGGTCAGTTTCATATTCGGCAAACCCAATATGTGTATATGAAGTTTCCTTACGACAGGTTAAATGGAAGTTTCCATTACGAAATACATGGGCGTCTGTCTGCCCACTTTAGTAAAAGCTCAATGTGTGAGCAGAGCTTAAGGACCAAATAAACTGTACAAACATTTTGACAAATAAGCGGGAAATTGGCTTATGCTGGAATATGGGCCGCAGGATTAGTGCCCTTTTAAAAGCCCAAAATTCGAATTTCTAAGCTATTGTTTTCGTAAGAATAATAATTCTTCTGTTGGTTTGAATATTATAAAAAATTTGAAGTAATTTTTGTTTTTTATTTTTTTATTTTTAGAAATATCATGTGGATGCTATTCCTTTAATCAAAACGCCTTAGAGTTTTGTGTAGGGCCAAATACAGAAACTATTGATGGCAAATGGGAGGATTTCTCGGCAAATTTTAGCCAAATTTGAAACATTTTTGGTTTCCCGATTCTGATCTTGGTTATATGGCAAATATCTTTGTGGAAACTCATATTATCAATTGTTTTTAAAAATGCTTTAATTTTAATTTTTTTCCCCGTCATAAATTAGTGTGCTATTTTACAATTCGGTTAGCGCATAAGAAAATAAAACAGTTGCATTTATTTGCTATTGAAACATTGTAAAATTTTCTAAAACTCCATATTTATGTACTTATATAAAACTACATACAATATTTTTAAAACTCCATATTTACATACATATATAAAACTACATACATACATACATATGTATGTACGTATGTATGTATAAAATTTCTATTTTGCCACGAAAAAATCTTGTAAATAAAAAAAATGAAAAGAGTGAAAAAAAACTTATTTATTAAATGTAAATCAATAAGTATTGAACTTGGGTTGCAAAAATAAACAAGAAATAATAAGCAAAACCAAACAAGAGTATTTTAGTCATATTTTATAACATAATTCTTGTTATGCCTACACATTTCCATACATACATACATATGTACATACATACATACATAGATAAAGATGTTGATAAAGACTTTGCAAAGGAATTTAAACAGAAAACAGGACAACAAATAAAAGGAAAAACAAACAAGAAGCAAAATTACAAGCAAGTCGCCAAATGCAAGCAGCGTTTGTGATTTATTTTCTGTGCAAAATAGCTGTAAAATATTTATAGTAAATTAAGAAGGTCAAATACACACATATCGTGGGTGGCATGCAGAAAGGCTGAAAATACATTGAAAACATTGAAATTTTTATGTGTTTCTTGATTTATCGCCATCCTCGAGTTAGTTCAATATACATACATATACATACATATGTACATAGTATGAATGTATGTACATATATAAAATTTTCCTGAAATATATATGTAATTCTGTATACAGGTTTCCCAAGTGCAGTCCACTTTCTGTTTTCGTGTGATTTTTAGGCATTTTATGTGACCAAAATTAATAATTCGAATAAGTCCACATGGTTGATTAATATTAATTACATATATACATACATATATATGTATTTTTATTTACATATTTAGTTTACAAAAATTTCTTAGCAGCATTTTCTCTTAAGGGAAAATCCGTTTCACTGAAAACCCCTAACCTTTTATTTGGAAAAGCACTGCCAAAGGTTTTTGGTTCATTCATAAAAAGCCCCATCAACAAATTGGACAGTGAGCTAATATACTGCAGGTCTAATTCATAAAAAATACTCAAATCTTATAAACTGCTTGTTTTGACAAAAAATTTTGTACAATGTTTCTCAAATAAGCAGTTTATAAACGAAAAATGTTTTTTTATGAATTCGGCCGTGCATATGGAAATGGTGTTCAAAAGTGTTAACGTTACTTTCAGTTTCTGAATACAACAGATCTAAAAATTAGTTTTGAATGACAGCAATAAATCGTGAAAAAAATTTAAGTAAAAAGAAACCTTTAGCACATGGGAAAAGCTTCTATCGTATTAAATTTTGGTTTTTCATATGTACATAAGTATGTATGTATGTATGTATGTACAATATAAATATACATACATACATATATATGTACATACATTGTATATTCAAATATCAAAATTCATACATACATATGTATGTATTTTGTGGAACATTTAAATACATAGTATGTACTATGTACATATGTATGTATGTATATATGTATGTATGTATGTATGTATGTATGTATATCATGCCACTGTTTGGCCACCTTTTTTCTGCTTCTAAAATTTAGAATCTTAATGAAAGAGAAATACATAAGAGAAGAGTTGAAGAATTGAAATACATACTTATGTATGTAAATATTAAACAAAAAATTTCCTCGTAATACTACATTTAAAAAAATTGCTGAATACAACAATACATTATATATTCATGTATATAAGTATGTATGTATGTAGCTAAAAACTTATGCTTTCTTTTCTACAGAATAATTTAATTTTTTATATGAAAAATACTTTAAATCATTAAGAAGACATTTCTCTCTTAATTGCAAAAAGCACCGACCACCAAAAACAAAACAAGAAATAATAAGCAAAACCAAACAAGACTATTTTAGTAATATTTTATAACATAATTCTTGTGATATATTCACATTTACATATGTATATACATACATACATATGTACATACGTCCAAGCATATGCATATTTATGTTGATAAAAACTTTGCAAAGGAATCTAAACAGAAAAAGGACAAAAAATAAAGAGAAAAACAAAGAAGAAGCATAGTAGCAAAATTACAAGTACATAAGTCGCCAAATGCAAACAGCACACATATCGTCGGTGGCATGCAGAAAGGCTGAAAACGTTAATATTGAAATTTTTCCTTTTTTATATTTCTTGATTTATCGCCATCCCGAAACAACATTTTACTGAAATATTTAGCAATTCCAGAGAGAATAGTTTTCCCAAGTACATACCACTTTCTGTTTTTGAGTAATTTTTAGAAATATTGTATGGCCAAATTAATAATACGAACAAGTTCACACGGTTGATTAATAGTAACTATTTTTATTTATTTAGTTTGCAACAATTTCAGCATTTCATCTTAGGGAAAAGTCCTTTTACACGAAAAACTGTTTAAATAACATATACCTAGATATTTATTTATTTTATTTGGAATAGCACTGCTTTATGGCCAACGGATAACAGCAGATATCGGCCAATTGTTACTACATACAACATATTTCATAAGGCCTTTGGATCAAAGATTTATCCGGCCCGGCAGCGATGGTCATCTTATAAAAATATAAAATTATAATCAATAATTGCTTCTATTCCCAAAAATATTGTCCCCCTCCCCTAAATTTGCAATCGCCAAAATATTCCCGTGTATGATTTCATGCTAACATAAAAATATTGTCTTTAACATATTCAATCAATTTTTTTTTAACACAAAAATATTAATTTACAAAATTAATTTTGAGTTTAATTTTTATTATTTTCTTTAATTTTATTAGCCTATTTTCTGTTTTACATTCACCAAGAACGGATTTAATTTTGAACTTTCTTAATACTTTTTATTTTTTTTCCCCCACTGAGATATGATAAGAGGGAAAATTATTCACGGGAGATTCACGACTGCCTTTCGCGGGGATGAAAAATTTCTTGGCTACGAAAACTCTACTTATTCTTGTTACGGTTTGTTTTGATATTTTTAAGTATTCCTTTTGTAGGGCGACCTTTACAAAAATCAACCAACATATTACACCATGGCCGCCGCCACACTTTAAGCGTTTGCATTTCAATACTTTTTAAATTGACTACTGGATTGCTTTCCATTTAGTTTTATTATTTTTTTTTTATTAAATTTCAATAGCTGATCACATAAAATTTTTCCAGCTTCAATTAAAACAATTGTGTTAGTCTCACATTGTCATATCATTATACGATTTTAAAACATAAACATTTTAAAACAAAATTTCCGCTTGTCAAACTTATGTAACTGGCGGCCACTGAACGTTTTTCCACTTGCCGCCGCTGATGGCAGCTGTTTTTTTTTTTATATAAAAACAAATTTATTTCAATATTCGTATGCGAAAAAGGCAGATTTTATAGTTTTAAAATTTAATATAAAATTTAAATAAAAATTCAATTTTAGACGAATTATAAAAATTTTTTATTTATATTTTCTTTGTTGGCAAATAATTACAAAACGAATTATGAAATAGCCCATATTGACGGGGTTGTTTAATTATGTAGTAATATTTTTCGTGATATTATTATACGACATTATGACTACAGTTTGAATCCCCCAAATATATTGGGCTTATGAGAATTCACCAAAAAAGTATTTAGGATTTATGTTTACAAACATTTTGATTGAAATCAATAAAAATATGGAAGTTTTGCGCTTCATAATGTTATATCTTTCGAAGGAATTTTTGATATCAACTTAACTATCAATTTGAATGCAGCCTGCGTCGCATCTGCTAATCCACAATACTTTTGACAAGCAGTTTGTGTTGTCAAGTTGAAACCAAATATTTTAACATGTGATTGCATTTCGTGCATGTCTCTATTAAGAAGCAGCGCGACAAGAATAGTTATAATTAATTTATTTAGTTATAATTAATATATGAAAACCTCTTGTAACTTATAGCACAGGCGATTATATATAGGGGTTATGGTATATCGATGATCGCAAGGAGTTTGAAAACATTTTTTGTAAATAGTCTTGATTATTATTTTATTTCGTAAAGAGAAAGTAACATCAGAATCAATTTATTTCTGGTATATTTTTAATGACATACATATTTTATGAAACTATTTAACCCTGGATGGTTGCTGTTTATATAACTCTTTTATTTTGCTCAAACTAGTATCGAACTTTAGAAGCGCAAAAAGTTTTTTTTAGTTATTTATTATTATTTTTTGAATAAAATACTTAACTAAAAATATGTTTGTTTATTTTTAAATTTAAAAATTGTTCCACTAGAAATATTTCTTTAAATTGCTCGTCCATTCCAAGACTAGCTTTGATGTACAAAAATCAAGAGCAACCATTCAGGTTACAGACTTTTTTCAACAGAAACAAATTTCACTCAAGCGATGTTCGTGATACTGAAGATCGTGTGCAAGCGAAAAAACCGTTAATTTTTTTTCACTTAAACGAATGTGACTGTAGATGTTTTTGTATCTCAACATTTTCGGCTGTATCTTCAAATTTGGTCTGGGGGCAAACTACACTATTCGATATCGAAATTCGTATTTGAATTGTATTGAGATTTAGATCGATATCGAATGCGGCTGACTTTGATATGAAAATATGTAAATTTTGATATACTTGCATTTAAAGGGATGGTGCAATTTGTATGCAATTTCCTTGTAAACGTGTCTAATTGGAAACAAATTGATAAGAAGTTTGATACTTTTGGCTCTCTGCTTATCTAAAACACAATTGCAAGCAAAAACAAAGCAATTAAGCTGTTGAAGTTAATGATCGAATTTTTATTGCAACTCAAATTGGAATCCTTCAAATCACACTTTAAAAGCGGCAACCAAACTGACTGCCCGCCCGGTTATCTTCAGCATTTAAAAGTGATCGAGAGTAAATGTTAGGAGCATATTTATAACTACTGGCAAATGTCAGTTAAAGTTAATTTTGTATCATAAAAAAATATTTTATGTTTTTTTATTGTATTTATATTTTTGAAATAACCTTGAGTCAATAATTAAAATACAATCACCACAGTTTTAACCCATTTTCAAAGATATCACTACAATCTTAATTTACAGCAGCATTTTTATTATATTTGATGTGATTTTTTTCTAAGCCAAATATTTTGAAGATTCCCTTCATTATTTGGGTTAATTTAATAATATTTTTATATATAATATTATAGCTTTTATGTTAATCAATTTTTGTTTTTTATTTGCAATCGTATAGAGATGATGTGGATGTTTTTAACGTTTATGGAAACGGAGCCCTAAGTGCCAAATTATACCTGCACAGTGGAATGAAAAAAAGCAACAAAAAAAAAAACAACTTTTAATAGCATTTAAACAACTTCAGCGTCTTACATGAATCAAATTGCGCTTTATAAAACATGTAGTATCACCCAGGCAACATATATAAATACTGGGATAAAAATTTCATATAAAATTTTTTATTCGTGTTTCGTTTCGGGTGTTTTTTTATAGAGTGATACAAGTTTAAATCATAATAAAACATAGTAATATATTTTTGATATCAATGAAACGGTCTTCATTGGATAGAAAATTTTATGACATTAATTTTTATATATGATTTTCACAAACAGTAACATTCTGACCATCATCGTTTTCGAAGTCATATGGGCCAATGACTCCGCCAGCCCATACAGCGCACCAAACAGTAGTTTTCTGTGGATGTGATGGTGTTTCGACACTATCTTTGGATAGCGGATTCTCCGCACTCCAAATGCGACAATTCTGTTTATTTACGTACGAATTCAACCAAAAATGGGCTTCATCGAAAAATAAAATTTTTAATTGGAAATTCAAAATCAATATCAATTTGTGCTTTAGCCCATTCGCCGAATTGGCGGCGCATACTATGGTCGTTTGGCCTTAATTCCTGCACAAGTTGAATCTTGAAAGCTTTTAAGCGAAGATCTTTGCGTAAAATCTTCCATAAAGTGGAAGGACACAACACCAGTTGCTGAGAACGGCGACGAATCGATTGATAAGGATCATCTTCAATGCTTTCCTGTACAGCGAACAGTGCGCACTGTTCGGCGTCTCACGCGATGCACATTATCAGTAACAGGACATGTGGTCCGAAAACGATCTATTCTTCTTCGAATTAGCAGCTCTGAAGGACGATTATTTACGCCATAACATGGACGAAGTGCACGATAAGTTTAACGAACAGAACCATTATTTTGATTAAAGATTTCCACAATTTGCACGCGTTGCTCTGGTGTAAGTCGATCCATAATGAAATGTCAAAGCAAACTAAACAAAAAGCAACTATCAGCTGTTAAATGGGTGGTCAAATAAAGCAGTGATGCCAACTCAAAGTTGTATCACTCTATAAAAACACCCTATACAACACCTCTTAAAAGAAATAACACGAAGGACTCGTGTCCTTTCTAACATAATAAAATTATACAAAAACCTTTGAACGTTTATGATTGTGTGTTTGCAAATACAAAACAAAAACGAAGTATAAAGATTTCACAGGGGGTACCCCTTTCCAAGAAAATCTACTTTTTAAACATTTTCTTAAAAATTGCAAAATTTTTGTTAGACCCTAATTTTTGCCAGTATCTCAAAAACAAACAATTTTTAAAAGTATAGAAGCATATTTTCCATTTTATAAAACAAAAGCTAAAATTAAAAATTTCTCAGGGGGCACCTCTTTGTAAAAAAAAAATTACCTTTTTTAAAATTTTCTTAGAAATGGAAAATTTTTGTTAGCAGCCGCTTTTAGGCCAACATTTTTCATTTACCATAAGTTAAATGAAAGCAAATTTTGAAAAATTTAAATTTTTTTAAAATATCCCTGATTTTATGTACTGTTTTTAGATTTTTAAGGAATTTCAAAAACTTAATTTCAGCACACGAGTGTTTCATTTTCAAAATCGGCTCTTGTGGCAACATTTGCCATATGTTTGACATTGTAGTCATTTGATTTCCACCACGAATACGACAAACAGAATAAGGGTCATTAACTGTCATCAGCTGCAAATAGAGAAATTCATTTTCCCATAGATCAATTACAAACAACTTCTTTTTTCTTCTTGGTCAAGGTCTCTCTTCCAAAATATTATCATTTAGCGGTGCAATTAAAATAGAAAGGAAAACTCACTTTTAACAGACCACATGCTAGACTGGCTCAGCCCTTGCAGATATTTATAAATATCCTCTGAACAGTTGGCTGATAATTCGCTCCTAATATTTAACCATCTTGAAGAGATCACATTTAAATCGAATACATTCAGCATATCCTTGAGCCGTAACGTCTTTGTTAAATCGATGTTGGTCACTGTTGTTGCATCCGAAGAGGATGCCGCTGAGGGTGACGTTGTATTCACTATGTGAAGACGTAAATTGAGAGGAGTCACTTGGTCAGTGTGTTGGTATGTGAAATTTGTTAATTTTGTGCTTTGGTCGATGGCTGCTTGAGTCGAAGAAAAGTGGACTAAAAGAACAGCCCACAGGCTTAAATGCAACAACACTTGCATTTTTCTTTTCTTTTTATCTTATTTTTTTTCAATTTATTTTCAATCCTAAAACAACGTCGTGCAATTGACAAAACTTTTGGTTAACTTTCACTTTGGCCAAGAGTAAATATTTGCTAACACGATTTGTTTCATTTATTTATTTAATAAATATTTTTTTTTTGTTATTTATTTTCTTCGCCTTAAAAAATTTCTTATGTAATTTTGGATTTTTTTCTTTCTAATTTTTCATAATATATTTTTATGGGTGATTTATTGAATTTTATTGCTGATTTTTTTTATTTTATTATTATTATTATTATTTTTTTTTTGTAATAATAACACTCAATGTTTTTCTTTAATATCGATTTTTGCTTAACATGAAATTTTCTTAAATATTTCCTCAACTTTTCTTTGTTATAGACATTTTTCTTTTTGTAACTTTTACTTAGCGCTTAATACAACATTATTTTGCGTTAAGAAAACAAAAGAAAAAAAGCAAGCGCGTTTTGAATATCGAACAACCGACTTGTCTGATCGCACGATTATGAATTGCGTCTGCGCGTCTTCAACGTTTATAAAAATATGCTAAATATTTCAACACGCACCGCAACTAAAAATTTCAGCTTCAGCTTAAATCTCAATAACAGCCAAGACAATACAAACTCGCAGATACAATCAGAGTCACACAGCCATTCGGATAGATATTCAGTCATACACGCGGATACTCGTATTTAATAAGCAAATTGCAGATAAATAAATGAAAAATCATAAACAAATTTGTTAAATGAGAGGAGACAAACTAAAAGTGCGAGTGATATTTCACTAGTTGTGCCTTTCATGTATAACGTTTTTTTTTAACAAACTTAGTTTTTGGGCCTTAATTAAGTGCTAAAACATTTAAATTATTGAAAAAAAAATTAAAGAAACCCGTCTGACTCAGCTTTGTGGCCCGTCTAAATGGTACGACTAACGAAAGTGAACTAAAAATCCGTTTTGTTTTCTTCTTTCGTTGGCGAAAAATTAAAGCTGGAATAAGTTTTGCTTGTAACAGAGTACGTTTTTTTTTATAAAAATATTAAATGTTAACAATTTGTGTATGTGTGTGTGTGTGTGTGTGTGCATTTGTATGTGTGCAGAAGCGGGAATCATTCATTTGACTGGCATAATATTATTTACTCTCTTATATGATCAGTTTATTCGTTCAGTCAGTCAGTCAGCCAGTCATTCAGTCAGTCATGCATTCAACAAACATTCAGTCATTACTTGATGACTTCACTAATAGATCCATTTTTGTTTGCCTTTAAGCCTGCACAACATTTTTAACAACAAACAGCAGCCACTGACATTTGTTTGACAGTTTGCTCTTACACAATATCCCAAGACCATTAACCGAAAGCAAGCCTTTTGTTATGCGATTGATGTGAAATGAAATGTTGGTTTGCTCAGACGAGATATAATTCAAAGAAAAAGAATGTAAAAAGGAAGAAAACGGTGAGACCCTAAACAACTGAGTTCTGTATCGTTTCGAATGGAAGGAACACATAAGGCCCCTTATTCACAAATATTATGAGAGCCTAATAACAGCGTAATAAAATAAAATTGCATATGAAATGCGCTCTATTACACTCTTATAAGGCTCTCATAATTTTTATGAATAAGAGGGCAATTCTTTATTCATGGAACTTGTCTACTTGACGTGCAAAATTATGCCGTCTAGTGCTTGCATTGCGGTAGCACCGGAGAACTCATCAACAGCCGTGTGAAGTGGCCGAGAGGTTCTTACATACACTCGTATATATAAAATACTTTAATGGACTTGTCAGATAGCAGTTCATATTTCGCCGTGTGTTTAAATTCCAATAAAATATCTTGCATAGGATGGGTCGATTTCATAACTGAAAATAAATTGTTATTGTGTAAGCACTGAGACCCAAGAGATCTTCTAAGTGGTCCAAATATTTACTCAAGGAGGTTCAGGTTGACAAGGAAACCAATAATGCTACACAGTGAGAGATTATATATTTCACCCTGAAGGAAAGGGTTAGGGTAAGAAGGAACTTTATTCTGTATTTAACTGCCGCCTGAAAGTCACAGCAGCTGTTCTTCAGCATCTCGCACTGGCTGTTTGTTAAACCCGTAGACTTTTCGATTTTTCCTAGCATGTTTGGAAATGCAACAAAATTAAAATGCCAAGATTAATCGTTACGTGAAAAATGCTAGAAAATATAACTCTAATCCGAAGAAGAATTGATGATGATTAAAGCCTTGACGGCGAGCAAAACTGACTGATCTTACAGTCTATTTCATAAGGGCGGCGAAAGCAAAGTCGTGGGCTGTATAAATAAATTAAAACGCTACGTTAACGATTGTTGTTTACACAATAACACAATATTTTGGTAAGAAGCAGTGTATTTTAAAATAAAGAAAAGCTAAATAATTCGAGCACTACCACTCGTAACTTATAAGCAGACAATTTTTTAACGCTCTTGCAATTGTCAACTTTGCGCACTAAAACAGACGCACTTTTCCTTCGAATTGGCGAGGAATCGTTTTGCGTAACAGTTTAACCTACAAAAAAAGTCACAGATACAGTCCAGTGAGAAGAGCATCCGAATGTTTTAATTTATTAAAATTTTTCTTTCATTTCAGTTGAAAGATTTCTTGAAGCGGGAGTTGCAGGAACATGGGCACTGGATTTGGAAAGAAATGCTGTTAAATCTGTACGATTGCTACTTTGCCTGCGTTAACGTTAGTTTATTCGATTAATCGCTTAAATATTTTCTTAGCAAACTGTTTAATGGATTGATTCTGCTCATTGAACATCTTAAAACTCTGTACCGATTTTCTATATGTTTTACTTTTAAATAAAATTACTTTTAATAAAATTAAAATTCTAAAGCTTTGCCAAATAGTTCACAATAGTCTTTATTATTGTCAAACAATTCACAATAGAATTTTACTTTCCTTTCAACATATTCACAATATCGATTTGCTGTCAAAAAACTTATTCCCATAACATTCGTTATAGAGGTGATTATTACAGCTGATTGTTATTTAGAAATTTGAGGTTTTAATAAAAAAAAATATTTAAAAATTTCTTACAGAGACCCTCGTACTTTTCTGCCGACAGCATTTTCGGAAGCCCTAACAGATGAAATTGGCTTTGCAAACAGACCGTATCACTTATGACACTTTTTTCACTCAGGATAGCACATAATAATATCTCATATCTCTATTAGTGCTGGGATACTATCGATAGCACTATCGATTACACTGCTCAGCAGCGAAATGCTCCTTTGAATAAAACTATGTGGACTATATGGATTTTGATGAGCTAAACTCGAATCCTTTTTCGGTTTTTTTTCATCAGGGAACGAGTCATCCCATTTTTTGTATCCGACTAAAATAAAAACAATTTTGTTACACATCTGCTGATGTTTTACTTCTTAAAATCGGATGACTCGTTCCCGAGTTAGGGTGAAATATGTCTACGTAACTGGCTAATTTAGGGGGGAAATATTGCCACGCCCATAAAAAATATCTGGACCTGATAGAAAAAAACCGAAAACGGATTCGAGTTTAGCGCATCAAAATCCATATAGTGCATATAGTTTTATTTAAAGGAGCAACAACAAGTTATTTTTTTGCAGAGCAGTGTTATTAGAGATAGTTTTAGAGTACTTAATATACCGATCTTGTTATATTTAAAAGACGGTTTTGAAATGGCTAAACAGCAGCTGCAACGAAATAAATCCGATCGATCAAAAATTTCCTTATATATTCTGTATGTTTTTTTTTCGGCCTTTATTTCTTTGGTTCATATTGATATTGAAATTAGTTTTAGTTGTTGAAAGGATCTGGCGCTTTAAAAACTAACAGTTTATATTTCAACTAACACAAGCTCAATTTCTAAAAAAAATTGTCATCCAAACTATCCTGCAAACGGTTCTCATTTGAAATATAATAAAGTGATAAAAAATTAACGAAATATTATGTAAAGCATAATTGCAAACATTCAGTCGATGGTCAAATCTGAGGCACGGATAGATATCATCGACAGTGGAAATATATCGATGGTATCCCATGCCATAGAGGCGAATAATCTTTCCTGTCATCAACAACTTAGAAATGGTGTAGGATTTTATATATTCAAGATTTTGTTAAATATTAAAAGTTAATGTATGCATGTACTCGTATATAAATATGTGTGTTGCAATGTTTGTTGGGCTTTTATTGTTTTCTTTGCATTATTGCAGCCGATAAAACACTGTGTGGTTGGTTGTGTTAACTTCACACTTGAAAGTTTTATGTCCAGCGATATGATGCAAATTTATGCTGTTGCAAAAATACAACTAAATTTGTAGAAACTTGTAAATAATCATATATCTTTTCTTTTATACCAGACATAAATCTTCCGCAAAGTGTCGATTACATCTTCATAGACGATGACATAATTTTATAATGTTTTGTTTTGGCCCTCTTAACTCATTAGCTGGAATAGATGTATTATGATACGAGTTTTGTCGTGAAAATTAGTTCAACAGAGAATTTGACCTCTTAATAAATATATAATTTCTATTTACTATGAAACTGTGTTGTGAATGAAATTTCTTTGAAAATCACGTATAAAATATTTATATTACGTAAACAAATGCTAGAGTAGGAAGTTAAATAAAAATAAGTTCTTCTTAATCTTGAAGCAAAAACAGTTAAAGAGAGTCAGTTGATTATAAGACTTTGGCAGTGATTCGAATTTCAATGGAAATAGATAAAAGTTAAGATGTGCAACTTCAGCTAAGCCATTTTAGCCAAATTGTTCACCTTGAAAAGTGGCTTAAAGTAAAAGTTGCCTGCCGTTTAATAGCCTTTAGCGAGGGGTAATTCTTTTCCAACAGTCGATAAACTTAAAGATCGTAAGATGCCCATCAACAGCTGATTTCTTTCGTTACTACCTCAACAATATCGATACTCAAAAATACCACGACTTCTCAAAAAGGAAGAAAATGTTAAAGCTTCGGCAGTTTAGGATGTTAATCTTTTAAAAAGTCTGTTTTTTTTATATTTAAAACAACAAATTGAAAGCAAAAATGTTGCAAAAATTAAAAGAACTTTTTAAGTATTTTCTTGGAAAATGGTGAATTTTCGCTCCTCCTTTTTGCCAGTAGTTTCCGAAATAAATAATTTTCAAAAACAGCGAAACTTATTTTTTATTTTATAAGAAAAAGTTAAAATTTCATAAGGAGTACCTCTTTGTTTAATAAATTGAATTTTTTTAAATGTTCTTAGAAATGGCAAATTTTTTTAGCACTCCCTTCTTGCCAGTATTTTCCGAAATAAATCATTTGCAAAAACAGAGAAATTAATACTTTATTTTACAAGGAAAAAATTTATATTAAAAATTTTCAAAAAATTTTATTTAAAAAATTTATTTTGGAAATGTCTAGATTTTTGTTAGCACCTTCTTTTTGCCAGTATTTTTCGTAATAAATCATTTTCAAAAACAGAGAAACTTATTCTTTATTTTATAAGAAAAAAAATTTAAGGTTAAACATTTTTTAAAAATTTAATTTTGAAAAATTTTCTTGTAAATAGCAAAAAATTTTTTAGCACACGCTTTTTACCAGTATTTTCCGAAATGAATCACTTTTAAAAATATATAAGCTTATTTTCGGTTTTATAATATAAAAGCTAAAATTGAAAATTTTAAAAAATTTTCTTGTAAATGGCAGAAAATTTTTACCAGTATTTTCCGAAATAAATTATTTTCAAAAACAGAGAAACTCATTATTTATTTTATAAGAAAAAAGTTAAAATTGAAAATTTTCAAAAATTTAATTTTTGAAAATTTTCTTGTAAATGGCAAACAATTTTTTAGCACCCGCTTTTTATCAGTATTTTTCGTAATAAAACATTTACAAAAACAGAGAATCTTATTCTTTATTTTATAACAAAAAAGTTAATATTAAAAGTTTTCAAAAACTTTCATTTAAAAAATTTTTTTTTGGAAATGGCAAAATTTTTGGTACCACTCTCTTTTTCCCAGTATTTTCCGAAATAAATCATTTTCAAAAACAGAGAAACTTATTCTTTATTTTATAAGAAAAAAGTTAATATTAAAAATTTAAAAAAAAAAAAATTGAATTTTTAAACATATTCTTGTAAATGTCAAACAATTTTTTTAGCATCCCCCTCTTTACCAGTATTTTCCGAAATGAATCATTTTTAAAAATATATAAGCTTAATTTTCATTTTATAAAATATAAGTTTAAATTGAAAATTGCAGAAGAAATTATTTGTTCAAAATATTGAATTTTTAAAAATTTTCTTAAAAATGGCTAAATTTTTGTTAGCACCCGCCTTTTTGCCGGTAGTTTCTGTTTCAACAGTAGAGAAGCTTATTTGTTATTTCATAAGAAACTAATAATATAAAAAAAGATTCTCTTGTAGGAACAACTTAACTGAGTCCATGGAATTTTTTGCTGGCCTTTAAATTTAAGAGAAAAAAATGTTTCCACAAAACCAGTAACAAACCAAACAAAGGAAACCCAATAACGAATAAATAATACTGCAAAAAAGAAGTCTGTAAGAAAACTTTAAATTTAAAAAAAAGAAAGAAAAAGAAGTGTAAACTGGTTGTATGCACTTCAAAAATAAATTTACGTGCATGTGTGTGTGTGTGTGCTGGCACTACACTTGAATTTTGAGATATTTAAAACTTTTTAGTACAGAGATCCAACATCACATGCGACTATTTCCACAAGTTGTGCGTGTGGTGGGGGGGTGTTACAGAAAAGTACATGTTGCCTTTAATTTACATCTATACACGCACATACACATACACATGCTGAGTGCATATAACAGCACATTGAATTTATTTAGCGGTAGTTTACAGTAATTTCAGAGTAGGTGTATGTGTGCGTATGGATAAGTGTTGTTGTAACTGCAACTTTTTCGCCCCTTAAAAGTTTATCCGTTCAATATTTTAGATTTATAATTGCTGGATTGATTGGAAATTCGTCCATTTAATGGCGTACATAATCGTCCTTCAGAGCTGCTAATTCGAAGAACAATAGATGGTTTTCGGACCACATGTACTGCTACTGATAATGTGCATCCCGTGAGACGCCGAACAGTGCGCACTGTTCGCTGTACAGGAAAGCATTGAAGATGATCCTAATCAATCGATTCGTCGCCGTTCTCAGCAACTGGGGTTGTGTCCTTCCGCTTTATGAAAGATTTTACGCAAAGATCTTGGCTTAAAAGCTTTCAAGATTCAACTTGTGCAGGAATTAAGGCCAAACGACCATAGTATGCGCCGCCAATTCGGCGAATGGGCTGAAGCACAAATTGATATTGATTTTGAATTTCCATTCAAAATTTCATTTTCCGATGAAGCCCATTTTTTGTTGAATGGGTACGTAAATAAACACCATCACATCCACAGAAAATTACTGTTTGGTGCGCTTTATTGGCTGGCGGAGTCATTGGCCCATATGTCTTCAAAACCGATGATGGCCAGAATGTTACTGTCAATGGTGAACGGTATGGGAACATGATTCGAAGCTTTTTCGTACCTCAATTAGCTGGCATTAATCTTGCTGATATGTGGTTCCAACAGGACGGAGCCAAATGCCAGACAGCGGGCGCTACAATTGATTTACTTAAGGAATTATTTGACGAAAAAATCATTTCACGAAATGGCCCAATTAATGGGCCGCCAAGATCGTGTAATTCAACCCCATGGGATTATTTTCTTTGGGCTTATGTAAAGTCACTTGTGTACGTCGATAAACCACAAACAATTGAACACCTGAAAATCAAAATTCGAAGAGTTATCGGCGAGATGCGGCCGCAAATGCTGCGAAAAGTTTGTGAAAATTGGTGTTCCAGATTGCGTCTTGTACGCGCCAGCCGTGGTGGGCACATGGCCGAAATCATATTTAAACATTAATGTCATGAAGTTTTCTATCCAATAAAGACCGTTTCATTGATATAAAAAATATATCACCATGTTTTATTATGATATAAACTTGTATCACTCTATAAAAAACACCCGGTACTGCACACATGCACGAATACTAACGACGCTCGCATATACACAAAACAACGAGGGCTGATTGTATACGAAAACTAGACATCCATAATGTACCCAAAGAATACTTGAGCAAATAACTGTCATCTTATAAAGGAATAAAAGGAGGGAACTCCCTTGAGGAAATAAATGGACTGGCAAATAATCTTACGAGTAAAGGTGATTAATTTTGCACCGCACTGTAGCTCTTTCATAACAATTTACCTCGAATATTTTATAATTATTTATATACAGTAGCTGATTCTGGTCTATCAGTCCAAGAGTCGAGGGAACGATTTTCTTCGGATATACTCCTTCAAATAGAGGTGTTTTCCGTAGATAAGCAAATTGCTGTGCGGGCTAAATTTCAATTTGATATTTTTATTTCTAATATTATGGAAACATTTTCACTTTTATTGAAACTTTTAAAATAATTTTAAACTGAATATATTTGTGGTGAATGTATTTGTAGAACACAAATTAAATTTATTGATAAAGAAATGCAAATTTTTCGTAGAAAAAAGTATCTCTTATATCGCTGAATATCCTTCGCTTATTATCCGGAAGGAAAATGTCCAACTTAACACCCTGGATTTTAGAGGGGTCATATGTAATCACAATATGACAATTTTGTTCCTTGCCATTTTCGTCTGTTAGTACTGCATCCATTTCGTGCACCCTTCTCACAGTATCTTTTTTAATCTCAACAAGTCTTAAGGAAGAGAACAGGAATATTTAATTATTACGTGTTTGTATATGAAATACGCTTTATAGTTACTTCCAGGATGAGACATTATCATATCTATTATTTTTCTTCACGGCCAATCCGATGAGTTCTTCAGCATCAGAAAAATCTGTAGTCTCGATTTTCTCGGTTGAGACCGCGACAAGTGCAGAGAAACCGATTATATACGCTATTATAATGAATTTCATTGCAGGTTTTGGAAAAATCAACTTCACTTATCTCAATGCGATATACGACTGATTGCAGCCGCTTTATATAACAGAGCGAAGAAGCTTGTATATTGAAATTGTTTACGCATGTTTAAATAAATTTATACCACCTTTTTAAAACTTAAGACGCGTAATTGTAGCAATGCGCGTGTTCTAAGCCAATAAAACGAAAAAAAGACTTTATTTGTTAAGATGTATGTAAATAAAACATGGTGCAATTATATATAAGGTGGCAATTGCTGTTATTTGCAAAACCCTGGTCCACATGAAAAACAAAAACATTAAAATGCTGAACACATGCACAATTGCAATGCGTCTGGTAGCAGATTTATATTTTCAAACTTGAATAAAAACGTAATAATTGAGAGCATTGAGCCATAGAATGGAATTGGGGATTTTATTTTATTTAAAATAGTATTTCACCCAGATGTCTTCCACTGCAGCAGTAAACTTGGTCCAATTCAGCTGATTTCTAACGAATATTTTCTTTTAAATCCACAAAAGATTGTAGATTGTCGCTATAAATCCTCTCTTTGAGGTAGCCTCATAAAAAAAATCCGTCGGAGTTACATCGAGCGATCTCGGTGGCCATGACATGTCCCCAAAGCGACTGAACAGTTTTTGGATGAAATTTTTCCGAAGTAAAGTCATCGAAGCTCTGGCTGTGTATGCAGTCGCCCCATCCTATTGAAACCACGTGTGAAGAGTGCAATGGATGAGCTCTCAGGTCAGGCAGTAAGAATGCCATGATCATGCGTCGATAACTTTAACCGTTGACATTCGTCTGCTGGCCTAGAGAATTTTCCAAAAAAAAATTGGTCTAATTATCTTATGCGTGGATAAGGTACAGCAAAAATCGAGAGTTGCGGGTTCATTCAGTTCTTGAACGATTTGAATTTTAAAGGGATGGAACTTTACATCCTTTTTCTTGAAGTTCCAGTGAGGCTGCTCTTTTCCATATTGAAAGTCGCGGATCTTCACGTAAACTCCTTTTAACCAGGCCAATGTTTTTAGGGGTCCTTGAAGATCGACTGGGTCCTTCAAAGCCGAAGCAGTTGCACGGAATCTGTGCACCCATGAGCAAATTAAATTTACACTCTGTCCATCACTTATTCGCCGAATACCGAAATATGAACAGAATCGTTCCTCTTAAAAAATGTCTCCATAGCGAACGCGCGTTGCTCACCCGATCACTGCGACATCGTGACGCACCGTTTATTACTTTTTCAAACAATCCTATTTAAAAATATAAATTTGCCACCCAGACACAAACACAACGAGGTCTTAAGCCCTCATCAATGTAGCAAAAAAGTGGTTCAGCAAAAAACCTCTTATAATGAATTTCACCATGACGTTGAATGAATAAAATTTTAATATTGTTTCAGCTGCTCCCCATGAAAATTTAGCTGTTGCTAATGCTAAAATTAGTGTTGTTTATATAGAATTCGGTGGATTTGTTATGACTTTAATCGTTCTTGACGTTTGGTGGCATCGCATTTGTGCTGTCATTTCAAAATTTACAATGTGTAAATTTACTTTTCGTAGGGTTGTATTTTGCCCATTAACATTTTTCCATACTGTCAAAAATTGTTTACATTTGACCTATTATCTTTCGATTTAACTTTTTAGTTTTTGTGATAAATTTTTTGTTTATCTTTAGCTAATTTTCTTCAATGTAGCATAAGAATTAGGAAACGGGCTTTTTTAGATGTAACGAATCTGAATATTTTATTTTATTGAACGAACTTATGTTTCCAATTTTATATTTTCGAAGGTTTCTGAGCTTTTTAAAACGATTTTAAGTGCCAATTTACCATTATTATTATTTTTTAATATTTAATTTTCCGTTTTAAGACCTTTTACTAAACATTTGTCGCATTTCTTCAAGTGTAAGATGACAACATTGCGCTCTAAGTCGAAAAAACACTGTGGCATTTCCTGCCATCTAATTTGAGTCGTCATTCACTGGAATTAATCCCAAAAACATACTGGCATCGCAAGCAAACACAATAGTGTGTACCAGTGCCAGTGTGTCTCATTTTCTTATGTCACTGTATGTTCTAAATGATAACATAAATGCGATGTCACAAAGTACACTGTGCTACCGGCTCGAGATTAATTATTTTATTTGATTGAACACCCTAGAAAGCATACGATCTAGGAGTATGTGATCAAAATGTTTGTGCCAAAAAAATTTTATAAACAGCTTTATTTGTTTGGCCTTATTATATTTGAAAGTTGTGTATACTATTAGTCAACTACAAATATCATATTTATTTTCCTAGTCAAAAGAAAGTAGAAATTTTGATCTACAAAAGGCAAATGTTAACAGAGAAATTAATTACATGTTAAAATTTGATGAAACCATAGAGAATGTTCTTAATTTGATAAATTTCAAGAGCAAGATACAGGATGTTTCCATGGGGATTTATAAAACAAAAAAAACATTAAGAGATACCAAATCTAAGAGTAGTATATAGTATTTTATATATCTTAGATATAGGGTGTTTTTATAGAGTGATACAACTTTGAGTGGGCATCACTGCTTTATTTGACCACCCATTTAACAGCTGATAGTTGCTTTTTGTTTAGATTGCTTTGACATTTCATTATGGATCGACTTACACCAGAGCAACTCGCGCAAATTGTGGAAATTTTTAATCAAAATAATGGTTCTGTTCGTCAAACTTGTCGTGCACTTCGTCCATTCAAAATTTAATTTTCCTATGAAGCCCATTTTTGGTTGAATGGGTACGTAAATAAACAGAATTGTCGCATTTGGACTGAGGAGAATCCACAAGATTTTGTCGAAACACCATCACATCCACAAAAAATTACTGTTTGGTGCGCTTTATGGGCTGGCGGAGTCATTGGCCCATATGTCCTCAAAAACGATGATGGTAAGAATGTTACTGTCAATGGTGAACCGTATGGGAACATGATTCGAAGCTTTTTCGTACCTCAATTAGCTGGCATTAATCTTGCTGATATGTGCTTCCAACAGGACGGAGCCAAATGCCAGACAGCGGGCGCTACAATTGATTTACTTAAGGAATTATTTGACGAAAAAATAATTTCACGAAATGGCCCAATTAATTGGCCGCCAAGATCGTGTAATTTAACCCCATTGGATTATTTTCTATGGGCTTATGTAAAGTCACTTGTGTACGTCGATAAACCACAAACAATTGAACAACTGGAAATCAAAATTCGAAGAGTTATCGGCGAGATGCGGCCGCAAATGCTGCGAAAAGTTTGTGAAAATTGGTGTTCCAGATTGCGTCTTGTACGCGCCAGCCGTGGCGGCCACATGGCCGAAATCATATTTACACATTAATGTCATAAAATGTTCTATCCAATAAAGACCGTTTCATTGATATCAAAAATATATTACTATGTTTTATTATGATTTAAACTTGTATCACTCAATAAAAAGCAACCTTTAGCTACAAGAAACTTTGAAATATAATACTGAATGGTTGCTTTCTTTTAAATATGCTTTTAAAATATTAATAAACGCTGAATCTTTTCAACATATAAAAACTTATTCAGATGTAATATTTAGTATTTTTTTTTATTTGGAAATCTGTATCAATTGTCGCCAGAAGCCTGCATTTTAGTTAAAGCTTCATTTAGTCGACTTGAGTAATAGGGGGGCCATATATTATTTCATAATATAGCAGGATGTTTTAAATTTTTTCATAAGTGCTTCTTTTTCCCACTTCTGAAACCTTAAATTTGTTTCATCTGAAAAACCAGCATCCTGGCAACACTTTACACAACCCAAGAAGAGAGTTGTATAAATGATATACAACAACAAAAACAACAGTAATAAAATAAGAAAGGTCATTGAAAATTGCATAATATTATTGTTATTATATTTACTGAAGTTTGTACATGTATGGGGGCATATGGTTGTATGGATTTATTTTGTTTTGTTTGATTGAGTGTGCATGTGTGTGAAACAATAACAACAACCATCCAGCAGACTCCAATAGTTTTAAATGGCACATCATTAAGTTTAGCCACGGTAAAAGATACAGAGATACAGTGGATCAGACCGGAGCTGTTTTCATTACATTTACTACATACAGAGCTCTTGTATATACAGAGCAACATAATTGATCTGTATTAATTATAAAAGAATTTTTCAACTTTTACGAATTTTATTGTATATAACGAATCATTTCTGAACAATGAATTATATAGAACGTTCTATCGTCTCATATAGATTCCATACACTTCTCTAAATCTTCGATTTTTTATCAATCAAATCCCAAAGCTATTGAGAAATCAACTTTACAAAGGCGCATTTGATTATGTGAGACTCCCAACGACATCGGCATCATCATTCAAATTCTGGTGAAGATAAAACCAAATCAATCGAATTAATTGAGTTCCTTCGTTTTATATACAAACTTTCAACATTTTAAAACGCAACTAAATTTACTAACCCGTTGTTTTTGAATTAGACGTTGAGTTTCAGTGACGTTGAACTACTGTACCAAATATTTCAGGGAGCTCACACTTACTACGTTCAGGCATACGTTCATCTGTAGAAGCGGATTTACCGTCAAGCTTGCAAACACAAGATACTATTTTCATTGAACGAGCGAGATTTGTAATCTGTTGAAAGTTTAAACGAGTGTGATGTTATGTCGTGTTAACTCTCGCAGCATTCAGTTTTTGTTTTGTTGTTGGTATTTCTTGGTTTTATAATTTTATTTCTTTTTTTTTGCTTTTACATCAATATTGCTGTTGTTGTTTCTTTTGAAACACATACACATGCATACATCTTTTGGTAAAATATTTTACATAATGTGTGCCAATTTGAAACCAAAATGGTATAGATAACACTATTAAGTTGAAAAAGAAAAAAATAAAAAAACAAATAAACCTGGTTTGCAATCCGACAAGTCATGCCCTCTATTATGATTTTTGAAGTTTTTTTTATTGCAACATTTTGAATATTTTTTTTATTATCTCACCAAAAAACTTTTATTTTAAATGTACATGTATGTATGCATGTATGTGTATTTCGTTACTATGATGTAAAAGTATGTATGTAAGTATGTTCGTTGATGTCTTACAGTTTCTCTTGATGTGGGAATGTTTGCTGCTGTTGGCGGCAGCATGCAAAATCGGCCGGAAGAGATTATGTACATAATTAATTATAGCTTTTTATATATATGTATATTATCAAATCTAGTGCAATAAATGGGTATTACATATTTAATATAATTAATTCATAAAAAATATATGAACATAAATGCTTCAATTGGTAACATTCAAGGTCGTTTCATAACCTCAATTAATAGCAATGATTCAGATACTGAAAGCTAAGTTTTTCGTTTAAATTATTTGGAAATAATAATGCATATGTATGTATGTATGTGTGAAAATTGTTACATATTTAAAGCGGGCATTTCAAACGGTTTTTAATGAAAACATTTCTTTTTCCATTTAAATCAGAGAAACTTTTGGTTATTTCAATTACTAGATATTTGAATTGTTCTCATTTCTTTTGCTAATAAATCCAGCTAATAAAACTAAACACTAAGAGATCGATAATTGATCGATTTATTGTCACTGTGAGTGTTTTACTAATAAATTTTGTTAATTATTTGACACTTGACGCTTGTCAAACGGCAACTAGTTTGCGGTTAAGAAATGATGTGTGATATCAGTCAGTTGTTCAATTGTCATCAACATTAAAGTAAAAAATAAATAATCTTTATGGAAATAATGTACATATTACTTACATATGTTTCTACATATTTAAGTGTGTACATGTGTGTGTTTATTTTTTCTTTGTGGCATAAAAGTTTCTATAAATGTCTAATTAATCCACATGGCTGCGTGTTATGTTATTTATGTCAATGCCGATAGTAACCGTTTAAAAGAAACATGCATTTTATTTTGTAAAAAATGTTTTTTTTTAATTTTTTTTATTTTTGTGTATGAAACTAAGTATGTGTGTGTGTGTGTAAGGGCTCGTATGTATAGGTAATATCTCCCATTTTGTATATACACTTCTGTTAACAGATATATCACTTAGGAAACATGCTGCAAAATGGGAACTTTTTACTGCTTTTAACGGGTGATTATTAAGAGCTTGTGGAATTAATTTAAAATCGCATGGTGTAGAGAAATATATGATAACTTGAATCGATAGAACGATCTAAATAATTTCATGTTAATGTTGAGCGCGTTTAGGCCTCAAATTGTTCATATGCTGAAGTACTCTCTTCAACATACCGGCCGTTATCTCACAAATAAATTCTTCAATATTAGCTTCCAATGGGTCAACCGTTGCGGCCTCGACCCTATAAACCTTGGACTTAACATAACCCCACAATATATAAAGAAAGGCACGAATTTGTAAGTCGATTCATGGTTAACAGAACACTGCGTTTAATAGTGTGAGATGCCTTTGAAACGACTGTATAATTGTCGAAAAAATCTATTTAAGAATTTAGGAAATATACCTCCCTCAATATGTAAATCGTCAAAAGGCACCTCAAAATTGTAGCTTAAATAACTTCGTCATATATAAAAGTGCCGAGGATCTGAAAATTGCGTTTGATAGTGTGAGGTGCCCTTAAAACGACTGTAAAGTTGTCCAGACGTATTGCTGAAACTAAAAGCCACTGATGTCAACGTATTAGCCAATTGTGGCCACAAAAAATCGCTTATCAAGGTTTGGTAGCGCAGAGAGTTAACGGTGACGACATTTTTCTGCTCATTTTCGGAAAACAAATGGGCGATGACGCCGCCACCTGACCGTGCGTGCACTTTCATTGGATGTAATGGTTTTTCGAGGACTGTTTGTGGATTTTGTGAGCCCCAATATGCCACACTTTTGTTAGTATAATTAAAAAAAATGGGCCGTTTCACTAAACATTTATTTTCAGAAAAATGCATTGTTTCCGATCGGTATTTCAAATAGTAAATTTTCAATATTGGAATTATTTATTATCCAACTTTTTACAAAATAAATGTCCAAGTATGACAACTCAATTCTTTACATTTCCAAATTTGACAGCCAATTTGCTTCCTAATCTTAAATTTACTTTTGTATTGAATAACTTTTCTGTTTTTTTAGTTTCTCTAAAAATATACATATATGTTGAGTATGGAAAGAAATATATATTTGGTAATAAGCACAGAGTGCATTAAGTTGCAACCGAATGTAACAATGAAAGCCGAGGAAAAATATTTACAAAAGAAATTACATTTTTCAACAAATACTTTTATTATATTTACTTCGTCACGCTAATGTAAGCGGACTTTTTTTTTCGAGAATTCCATTATGTATTACACGATTGCTTATTATGTACTCCGCTTGTTGTTGTTAGTTATAACATTACATGTACATATTTTTTTTTGTATGTGTATGTTTGCATGTAAAACGTTATGGGTATCGATTTAATTTATAAATAAATCACTGATGAATTCAGTTGAGAGTGGGTGAGAAATTGGAGGAAAAGTGGAGTATTTCGTTGACCAACATTTGCGTTGTTATCATCAACAGTTATTTTATTAAATTGCAAAATTTTGCTTAAGTAAGCACACATACATTTGCACTAGTGATGTGCGAATATTCGTATTCGAGTTGCCGCATATTCGGTTATTTCTTGATATTCGCATTCGTACTCGCCTATTGGGCTAATACAACTCGAATGTTTAACAAAGAAATAATAATGGTTTTACTACAATATATCACTATGTTCACAAATTTAATGTTTTTATCACTTAGATTTTCATTTACTATTAGAAACAGCTGATTAATTACAAAATATATGCTACAGAAAAGAACGACCAACGAACGGCAACGAAATGTAAAAACTAATAAAGCTTTTACGTACATATAAAAACGACATGGATGTTCAGAATAATTTTAAATTGCTTAACGTTTACCATTATCGGCGATATATATACACATATGATTTTAAATATATTTTCACCTAAATAAGCAATTGAAAGTGGTTCAAAAAGCAAAAGACTTAATCTTTCTATTTCAGTTTGTATTTGCAAACACACATGTAATTATTATTATTCGATTAAAACTTATAAGAATAAAAAAAATTATATTTTTTTAATTTCAGCAGAATATTTTCAAAATTAAATATTTTGTTATACCGTGTCAGTAAAATTTTATAAAATCTATTTGAAATGTCACGAAAAAGGGTAAAAGAATACACAAGTATTAAATAAAAGTAAATTTATCAACCATCAGTTCGCATAAACGACTTTTAAAAGAAAAACAAATTCTAAAATTTTCTTTTAAATTTTATATCTCAAAAAGATATTTCGGAACAGGCAGTAAATATTATATCCATTAAAAAATCCATGTACAAATGTTAGTATGTGTGTGCTAGTGATGTGCGAATATTTGTGTTCGAGTAATCGGCCATTTTCGGATATTTTTATTCATATTCCCCATTGGGGCGACTGTTTTTCGAATATTTTGCAATGAAAATTTTATAATAATAAATGCATAATGAAAAATAACGGCTGAAAGTAATTTTAAATAAGTGGCATGAAAAACTATTTCTTAAACTCATAATAAACCATAATTTTAACTCAAAGAGTAATTATATTCAATATAAACTTTTGCTACTACCGCGTGTAAAACGTTTCATGTCATAAATATCGTGTAATCACTTTATGAACCGCCAACTACAGTTGGGTCAAACTCCTATACTTTCGCGTTTTAGAGAAATATCTAATACCGAACCCATTTAAATAATATTCCATTTATTGTATGTTTTCGTGTGAAAGGAGCGAACGAATTAGCTCGACGCAATTCTGACTACACTTTGTCTCTAGACGGTTTGCAGTAATGCGACTTTAAGACAAAAAATTAAAATATGTAAATGTTTCATGAGACATTGGAATCTATTTGTTATAGTAATTTGTTTTTTTTTTTATCGTTGCATAATATTATTTAGCTTTGATGCCATCGAATATTCATACAGTGTTTTATATATAATATTTCAGATTTCAATAGAGAGAGACAGAGCCCCAGTTTTGCAAATAATATTCGTATTTGCAAAAATATGTGTGATCAGGAATATGTTTAAGCAGGCCGAGCTGTTTACTTTTATTTGCTGTTGATATCAGCGGTTGACATAACCTAACATACATATATTGAATCTTTACTTTTAGTCACTAAGTGTTGGCTTTTATTCTTGCACTTGCTATTTAGCTGTTCAATAGTCTAATGCTGGTACTTCAATGTTGATTCACGTATTTATATATGCATGTATGTTTTTATATTCGCGCGTACACGTTTACATTCATACACATGTTCCAGGCCTATGACTATCATCAGCCTTATGTTTGCATGCTTTTATTTACTTATGCAGTTGTAATATGTTTATGAGAATCAATATATATTAAAAAATAGGTACTTACATTTATTATTAATATTGTTTGCCAATTTTTTCCGTATTTCTTTCAACACTCACAAAATATTTCACTTGTAAACAACTCAGTTACAGCAATTTCTTCTTCTTCTCTAGAATAAATCACACCATTTGATAACAGTGCAACAATAATTTTCTTTTACTGTTTTTAGTTAATTATGGCAATACCGCAGGACGTAAACTATTAAGCAAACAAAACAAATTCAATTAGTGTCGGTTTATATTATTAATATTCGTATTAGCTAAGTAGAGAATGAAATTATGAAAATTAGAACATCGAACCCAAACGGTGGTTCTAAATATTTACTTAATTTAATTGCATATTTTAATACATAAATTTTCTTATAAATGTTTGCCAAGCAAATGCTTTAGTGCAGCCATTAGTGGTCCGTCGAGTAAAATGAAAAGAGACAGTGAACTCGCGTGAATGAGCAGTAAACAGCCAACGAAAACCGCCAACTGTATACGTAAAATAAGAAAAGTTGGTAAATTGAGAATTTATGTATATGATTTTGTACGCACTGTTTGTCCGGTTGACCAATATATGGGCACATCGGCTGTAAAAACTACCAAACGTATTATAATTGGTGTGATAAGTAAATTAATTGGTGTTAGCTTTTCAAAAGCATGAGCATATTTGAAGGTTAAAATCTTGTAAATTATATCTGCAAAAATATAAAATGTTTATGTAAAACGAAAAGTTTCTTTTGCACTGAATATAAAATATATTCGAAGTGTAGATGGAGGAATGTGGGATATGTTTTTTTTAGGACCGGCACACAGGGCATTATCTCTACTCAGGTAATATATCGGAACTATTTAACCAAAGGAAGGGATAGTGTTAAAAAGACCACTGGAGTAAGTTGAGAAGAAGAGTATTTAGTAGTCACCATTATCTATGTGGATTATCTATTGTATGTCACAATGAGATGATTCTGCGCTAATACCTAATAAAGACTTTTTGACTTTGAGAATAAACTTAATTAGTTAATCGGGGAATTAAATTAATCTAGTATGAAATGAATTCTATCTTTAATCTCAAAGTCAAATAATCGTCGTAAATACTTTTTTGTATAAATAAGTTATTAAATAGTTTTTGCTTACCACCATGATTCGATAAGGCCGATAAAACTGTCCAAAATAGAATACTGCACCAAATTAAATGAGTTGTAACAATAAGAAATGCTCTGGATAACTTATTAGCATGAAGGAAAATAGTGTTAAAGCCAAATATATAAAGCAAAATCAAGATAATGGAGAACAGCCAACCTAAGAATTAAAAAGCTTGTTTCATTAAAGGCCTCAGAGTTCTAGAATATATAAAATCAAATAAATTTTTTTCAACAGCCAAAAGTAATAATGGCTGTACTAATTTCATAACTCATTCTTCAGCTGTTGGTTAACAGCCTGTAACGCAATAGGAACCGTGTTTAAGACTTTCATGAAAGCGAAGGATTCGCAAATCAGATAGTCTTCTATACAATCGAGACTCACATGACCGATCTTTACACACGGTTTTCCAACACATTTTAGCAACAAAACAACTTTTAATTACAAATATTTTTTAAATAATCTCTGAATGAATGAAATGACTTACCTAAAATAGTAAAATATATGCTGATACTGAAATTGTGATTCATTTTGAAGATGATAAGACCCAAACATATCCCCAACAAATGGGGAATAACAAATAAGCATATATTATCCAAAATCAAATTGAAATTCACCAATTCATAGAGAAGAGTTGTTCTAAAATTGAAAAATCTTAAATTAACAGTAAATTTGTTTGACAAGCAAAATTTCGACTCACGTATAACCGTATTCGTGTATGGGTCCAAAAGCCCATAACGTAGCTGCCGCTATGGATATACAAAATATAGTTGTACCAATAATAATCGAATAACGCAATTGTATTTCTACTAGCAGCATTAGTAAACAGGATATGACATAAAATTGTATTTCCAAAGATATAAACCAAGTCCAAGGCATGCACTTAAAGAATATTAATTATATTATTATTTACATATTTTCTTTTTATTTTATCAGTAAATTTAGTCGTCAACTTACCCTCTCAGCTGTTGGTAAATAAGTGTCCATGTAGATAAGATTGCTGAACATATTTTGAGGACAGTTTTTATAATCCTTTGACGGTATTTCCAAAGCCAAGTTGTGATGGAAATATTTATCCAAGAGATGAGCGGCATACAACGCAAACGTATAGGAAGGAATCATACTAAAAACACACATTTTTTGTTTTTAACAGAAGAAGATCATTGAGAATAATTATTAACGAAATAATTGGTATCAGCATTTGCTAGATTTATGAACGAGATTTAATCAAGCTTTCTTGTATCGGAACAAAAAACTATAAAGCGTTTGCTAGATGACTGGTTAATTGAAAATTTTGGTTAAACTAAAGAAAATATCAACGCTAAGAAAAAGCAGAGTTTATATGTATATCAAACGATCTTAAATTTACCAAGAAATTTATAGCATAATTTACTGCTGACGTATGTAAACATTTCGCTACATGAGCTTGGAAACATACGAGTCCAGCAACATAAGCAATGTATACCAACATATAACACAACCGGCGTTGCCAATTGTGCAGTTCCAAGATTGACCAATTCAATTATGGTATAAATTTTTATATCATATTAATATATATCAAAAATAATTCTCTATATAAAAATATATTTACAAGAAAATAATTTACACTAGATGGAATTATTGTGAAACAAGTGTGGGGCTTCCCACGATTTTTTCACAATAATTCCAAAATAGGTTAAATAGTGATATCAACCAGTGCTGCAATCACACTATCACTCCAATACTAAGGCTCTAATTTTGCAAATCACTGCGTTAATTTTAAAGAAAAACAAAAACTAAAAATTTGTTTTTTTGTACACCAATGTTCCTTTGCCTATCAAAATTTTTAGCGCTTATAGGAAAAATAAAAAAATAAAAAATTCAGCAAAATGGAGAAAGAGCAGAGTACAAATATTTGAATTTTGTTTTGTGTTCATATAAATTTCCTAAACGCAAAATGATTTACACAATTACGGCCTTAATTTTTAATGTTTCTTTAGAATCTTGTATACGCGTACATTTTTGAAAAAAAAAATGATTTTTAACTTCTTTCTGTTTTTACATTCATTGAGAACTGGTAGTGGTTAAAATATCACATGGAAGATTCACGAGTTGAATAATTATTTCATGGGAACAAAAAGACCACTTGTCATTCACGATCGCAGTGATTATGAAACACATAATGAAAAAAATCTTACCCAAATAGTTTTTGTAGTATAAGTTTCGACACATGCTGCAATTGTTCGAAAACGTTAAATTTATCCTTTGGCAATGCTTTGAAGAAATCATAAGATAAATTGGCACCACTAAAAGAAACAAACAAATAATATATATTAAATATGTAATTAAATTTAAATGGAGTAGATAATCAGCATACTTAATTAGAAAATAGACATCCATAACATAGGCCGAACGCTTGAGAATGGCATCTCTTTGCTTCACTTTATTATTGGCCAAACCAAAGTCCAAGTTATTAGCCATAAAACTATATTCAGCCACCAAATGCAGCCATATGAAAGAGAAAGAATATACAAACATTATGCCGCACAAGGGAGTCGAAGAGGTCTGCAATAGACTATAAATCACATTCGGCAGGGAAACCGACTCTAACAGCTCTTCGAAGCAATGCGAACTCGGCCGGGATAGAATTTTTGGCAAAGTTTCTGGAAAATATAAATGAATAGGATAAGATTGTAATAGTTTTGCTATAAAATTTCTTAAATAGTGTCACCTTTTTCACTTGTCCGAAAACGTTTCATTGTGAATTGTTCCATATCAACATTTTCCAGAGTGCTTTTCCAATCAACGATATTTATCAACGTACTCGTATTGAGTTTCACTGAGTTGTCTTTATTCGATTCTTTTTCCGCCTCTTCTTTCACCAAAATGGTGCGATTTATTTCTGTTATATAATATTTTGTTATATAGACTGTCATATGTATCAACAGGGCTCCGCAAATAATTGTGCTGATATTTATCAAATAGGATTTAAAAATATATATTTAGATACTTTCATAATTGTTGTTGATTTGAGTATATAAAGAAGCAAATAATAATTGGTTTTTTTTTTTATTTTTGCCTGCATGAGAACTATCGACGTCAAGAACTATAGTTTTACAGCTGAAGATGCACGATTGCTGTTCAAGCGCTTAACATCACAATGATGCTTCCTAATTGTGAAAACATACTTAGCAATAATTATATCTATTGGCCAAGCAATTCATAAAGTTATTGATCGATTCTGCACTAATTTAACTCTTCTAGATGAAAAACTATAAATAAGTCAGAAACTAAAAATTTGCGTGTCAAAGATACATTTCTTTTGAAATGAACGGGCCATCGATCGAGCCGATCGATCTAACAAGACAATCGAATCATTCCTCAATCAACTTTGTGACGATTTTATTTCTAGTTATGGTCCTGCGCTCTAGACTCTTCTTTCACACGATTCGACGTCTTTGGACTACTTTTTATGGGGCCGTGCTAAGCCCTCAAGTCTGCAAATCTTAAAGCATTGAACGTCATTATTGACGCCATACAGTCAGATTTGCTGGAAAGAGTAGTAGTTGGACTGATCAAATGGAACATATAACTCGCAGCTAAGGCGGACATGTACCGGAAATAGTATTTAGCAGATATATAAATGCCATGAAATCGCCTACCAAAATATAATTTAAAAAAATCAATATTTCGTTCTTGGGTTTATGTTCTCATGCAGTCAAAACAAGAAAAAATCCGATATTTTCGAAACACTAAAATAATAAAATATTTTGCTTAAATTAAATAAATTTGTTTCTCAAATTTCATTACAAATAGAATTACCTGCTTTTTAATTTCTACTTACATTAAAATATAAAAATTAAAGTCCTCATAAATTTTATAATTATCAGTTACAATTCTGTGCCTCAAATATGTAACATTTCTTACGAATATTGTAGTTTGGAATAGATAAACCTCCAAAATAGTCTCCAAATCTGTATTGGTGCACGATTTCGGGAAACAAATCATCTGTTGAATTTTTTCAAACTAAAGAAATGAAAGAAAATCTTAATTGTAATTTATGTGAAATATCCACCCTCATCATAGATTAAAAAGTGTGATGAAAATTGCATATTTACTTACACGAAAATAGTTGTCATGCGCGATTTCCAAAAGAAAATGGGCCATTATTAATTGGACATCAAACGGTAACACATACAACAGTTTCTCTGAATGGAAACGATTTATTCTGTAGTTGTCATTAAATTGTTTTGAAAGGCCGCGACAAACATTTGGATTGTGCAGACGTACGGAAGTGCCTGAAAATGCTGCACCCGCATAATGACTTGTAGCATCATACACTTTACGAATGGGATACACAAAAACAAATATTTAGTACTTTTACTTTTCGAATTAAATTAAATAATTAACAAACACACATACACTTGACAGCCCAGTATTCGCCATTTCGTAAACCTCCCACATACACGTACATGTCACGGAAGCATTTTTCCGTTATATTCCATTCCTTGTCACTGAATTCGAAAAATCGTATCAAAGCATAGGGGCTAAAAGTTTCGAAGGCATAATTAACGCTGGTTATAATGCCAGCATTTCCATTGACAAAACAATTCTCGGTTGATAATAAAAATACGCTGGCGAATAGAAGACAACGTAAAAATTTGCATTTATTCATTATGAAAGTTAATGGCAGACTAAATTTAATAAATCACATTTTGAGAAAACATCGATCGCATTATTGTAAATGATACATTTTTGTTTTGAAAGTTTGTCTTGGAAAAACAGTAAAAAGGAAAAATAAATAAAAATATAAATGAATAAAATGAATAATTAAACTAGAAAATTATAATAAATGAAAAACTTATGCATACATACACACACACACACACACACACACACACACACACACACACACACACACAACATAAATGGCATGCAAATTATTAAGAGTGCTCACAGTTGGTAATAACAATCGTATCAGCAAACAAATTAAAAACGATAGTGGGAAACGAACTATGGCATTTTATGGCATCGCGTTAGTGATGTCATTTACAAACTCGCCGATTGGAAGACAATGACGCACAATGAAAAAACGTCTAGACTAATTATAAAGACGATTCAAAAGTGTTTCACTTCGATAATCCTAAAATATTTTAGTGCAACTGAGATGCCTTTCGTTTCCGATTCTAAAATACTGACTTTCTATTTATCTCTTCTATATCTTTTTTTCCTGCATACGAAAATACATAACAAGTTCTCTAAGCTCTCTCGCTGAATAAGTCAATTTTGAAACTACTTTGATCTTCCGAACATAAAATTTAATTTTACGAGTGACAAAAACGTTTAAAAATATTTGATTTGTAATTTTTCAAACTCATTTTTTATAAGTATAATTAAGTAATTCTTTGAACTACCTCAAGAAAATAATATATCAAGAATACTATATAAGATTCCGTGTAATCTCGTGTAACTTTAAAAGTTTACACAGAAAATAAAAGCTAAAGTTTAAACAAATCTATATACATTATCTATATATATACATAATGCGTCACTAATTTTGTGGTACCCTTTCAAGCGTTTTATCGTCTACATATATAAATTAAATATATATAATTTAAAAGGTATTTTCATGTAGATAAGTAAAAGAATTTTAAATTGGACAAAATTTTGTGTAATAAATAAAAGAATTTTCAATAACCGTGACTCTGCAGATGCCAAGTGATCGAATTTCGACTGCCGGCAAAATATAGAACAAAACATCAATTTGTCAAATAATTTTTGAATTATATTATCAAAAATTCAATAATTGATTTACTAAATAAAAAGTTCCAATGAGAACAAATTTCACGCAACGACCCAATTTATTGTTCACCAAGATCGTATGATTTAACTCCATTAATTATATTCTTTGGGATTACGTTAAGAACAAAATTGAACACGTGAAAATCAACAATGGAAGAGTTATCAGCGAAATGCAGCCGAAAAGTTCGCGAAAAATGGTGTTCCACTTTGTGCCTGCTATGCGCGAGTCGTGCCTGCCACAAGGCAGATATCATATTTAAACATTAATTTCATCAAATTTTCTTTCAAATAATGTCCGTTTCTTTGGTAATAAAAATATATTTCCTTGTTTTATTATGATTTAAAATTGTTACACTCTATAAAAAACACCCATTTGAATGCCTGTTAATATTAAGCAGAGTTTTAAAAATATGAACACAAATACACACACATATACATGCATACATATATATGACTGTGTATGTATGCATGCCATGTATCATTATGAACGCGTGAGGAAAGATAAAGTTTTTTTCATTACGGTTATAATTCTTTTTGACCACGTTTTTATTGTTCCTCATTTTATTGGAAACTTATTTTTTCATCTTTAATTTTTTTTCGCTGATTTAAACTTCATGCTTTGTCTATGACCTATTGAAAAGAAAAGTTGTGAAAAAGTGAATTTCTATCGATAGCAGTCTTAAATGTAAACACTCGTGGATGGATGCATCAGATACATACATTTGAATGTATGTTAGTTTGTGTGTACATTGTGGAATATATCGTGTCATATTTTTAATTATTTATATGCTGCGTTGGAATGAAGTGCAAATTTTGTACGAAAAGTACAAAAATCATTGGAATACTTTTTATATACAATTTTCTACTCATATCAATTGTTTGGGTTCCATAAACACCATCTTAATATTTCTAGGGCATAGCCCAAGCGTGCTTCTTAACAATGGAGAGTCGCGAGAGAGCTCACCATGAAAAATGCGTATTTGAAAAGTCAAAATTTGAAACTTGAATTAAAAGACATTTAATACAATAAATAAGAAATTATTTATTTAATTTTTATTTTAATAGTTTATTGGAAACAACAATATATATTCCAATACAACAATATATTAACATATTTCGATAAAACTTTCATTGAAGAACTTAAATGTTTCTAAAAAATGTCTTTAATATTTTTTATTTATTATTGATAACTATTCTACGAGTAAACAAGTGATTTGATATCACATATATCCCTAAATCACACCTTTTTTGGATTTGTCGGTGTGATTTTCAATTGCCGAAAACACAAGTGAAAAGTTGTTTTCTTTGATTTGCTTGTTGTGTCCTTAAAATTAATGGGGGACTTTTAAAGGACTTTCTCATGAACAAATTCTTTAACCCTGAATGGTTACTGTTACTCTTTATTATATAACTCTTTTATGTTTGCTCAAATTCGTATCTAATTTCATGAAAGAAAAACAGGTTTTGTATTATATTTTACTTCAGTAGAACTATTTTTTATTATTTTTAACTTGAAAAATTCTTCCGCTAGAATTATTCTTAAAAGTTGTTCGTCGATGCAACGAAGAGTACTCTTAATATACAAAACTGAAGAGCAAACGTCCGGGTTAATATTATAGCCTAAGGGCCTGCCAAATGACCGGCCTCATATATAAACAATAAACTTTAAGCGTTGTTCGTTTGTAAGTCGATTCATGGCTAAATTACAGATCAATCTGAACATGTTTAACAAAAAATTACATTTTATATTGTTAAAAAGAAAGACAAAATATGACATGTCTATTACAAAAAGGATGCTGGCATGTTCTAAAAATTTTAACATGGGACAGTGCTTTCTGGCAAACCGAGTTAACAGTTTCCATACGATCAGATGTTTTTGCATGTTGCATAATAGTGGGTTACCTGCAATGCCCTTTCGAAGCAACTTTTTTAAGTCGGTCAGATTTCTGCGATTGTGTAGGATAAACTTTAAGACTGGCTTGAATATTGTCAGGAAACAAGTTTGAATTCATATTATTAGTGACTAATGGCACAAATCAAATTTTATTATGAAAGTTTTAACTTGTCCAAGTTGATGTGTTTGGACTTGTATTTAATAAATAATTTAAAATTTGTTATACTCACCTTGAGGCAGAATTAGCGAAGCATTAACAAAACGTATCAGAGAATGTGCAGATTCATTTTATAGCGATTTTGCGTAGGTACACTTAACGATTATAGTACATAATTTCATTCATTTATGTAACTTTTTATATTTAAAACCCGACTGAACATATTAAAATTTAAACTTGAAGTTCGTATATTTAAATTTAAACCTTTCGTATATTAAAATTTAAACCTTTGCCAGCCGTATAATGAATTCATGGTAGTTCTTTGTGAAACTTTTATATCCGCTTAGTTTTCCATACGCGGTGATGCGGAACGTTGTATTGACTTTAAAGCTGTTGATCCGATTGCTCTTTTGCGGCATTTTTGTTGCAAGGCGTCGCCGATTTGAATAGATATAAAATAATCACCAAGTGCTGAATCCTGATTACAAAATTGTTTGCTCTTTCATCTCACCAGCAACGAATGAAGTAACGACTCTAGTTGATGTTCTACAAGATGAAGTTCTATATGTTGTTTTTATGTATTGTTTTTAAAATAAATATGATTTTAATAAATTTTCCGATTTTTATTTTATCACTGTTGTTCAGTTTGCAACTTATTTTCTTAGAGTGACACAGCTGTTTTCCTTCGCATGCAAGCAAACAAGTATTGCCAGACTTCAAATATATTCCTGTTACACAAAGCGGGCGGCATCTTCAGCTCTTGATATAACGACGTAATTCAAAAATGAATTTAAAGGTGACTTGCACTATATATACACACACACACATATATATATATATATATATATATATATATTGTTTCAATGTTAAAATGATAATTGTGGGGACATTATATGGTTTTATTAATATGTTATAAATATATTTACCAGTTTTCTGCAAGTGGATTATTTTTACAATCCAAATATTTTCAAATAAAAACTAAACTTAGATACTTATTTTTAACACTGAAATAGTTTTTATTAAATTAAATTTCATCTTCTGTTTCAATTAATTATTTCATGAGTACAATAATTTTTTTATTTTTGCAAATACACATTAAAGAAGAACGTTTTCAATATATATTTTTCTTTTTGGTTTTTTAATCTGTTTTCATGTTTTATATAATAATGCAAGTAATTTGTTTATGAATAATATTATAAATTAATTTATAAAAAACGAATAATATTTTCGTTATATTTTTAATAATTATTCGATTTTTTATGACATTTATATGTAAAAGCAGTAAAACATAACTAATAATTGTTAAAAAAATTAAACAACAAAATTTCAACAGTTATATTTATGTATGTATGCACAAGGGTAGTTATTAGATGGCATTACTACAGTAATGCCACCTTTTTATTTCATCATGACGACTATCATATCAAAAATACGGCATGTGCTGCAGACTTTTTTCGTTTGTCGCATTTCAAGTACAATCGGGATATAAAAAGGCAGACATTTTTCAATTCCTTCTCGGACCTGCTTGACGCTTTTACAATTGAGAAAATAAAAGACAGACAGACAGACGATTTGCGATTATATGGCAAGAAGTAGGATTGAGAAACGAATACACATATTTTCCGTACAATACTCTACATCTTCGCCCCACCAAGTTTCATCGGTCTGCCTTTCCATTTCGTAGTTTTGAAAAGGAAAATTCCAATATATTTTATTACGCAACGTTTAAAAAGTTTTGCTTATGTATATCTTTTAAAATTTTCTTTAAATGCTTTAAGAAGGGTGGTTGAGGGCACGGAAATAGTTTGCCCCTAATTAACCATTAAAATCGACTTGGATTCTATTTATTTTCTATATGGTTGTTAATAAATACACATATATATGATTTTGCTAAAAAAAAAAAATTTATTGATGATGATCATCATTTTGTGAAGAAATTTTTTTTAATGTTTTTATTAAGATTTTTGTCGAGTCTTATTTTTTTTATTTTCGGAATATCATCTTTTTTTTATTTTAACATTTTAATTATTATTGTCATTTAATTTAGTTAACATTATTAATAATAATCATTTATTTTCTCCAAAATTTTCATTCTTAAAAAGTTTCTAAATAATTATTATGGCCCACACCAACAAATTAACCCAGATGATTTGAATTCATTTATAGCTCGTTGAAGTACATACTTAATTTTATTATATCTAGCAAAATTCTAAACTAAATTACCTTCTGTTAGGATTGATTATTTCGAGGTTGATCGTTTCATTACTAACATCCAATCAGAAGGAAGTCCAATTCACACTATGCTTAAAATTCTCGTTATACTTCATAACAGAAACACTGCAGGCAACAAACACGGTTAACGGAGTTACATATAACCACTTGTTGGCAACCAATCTTAGTTATTCAAATTTGATAAGTCGTGGGAGTAGAAGGAGTTCATATTAATAAAAATATATGGAATATTCTTTAAGATGGCATATGCTGCTTAAAGAAGAGTTAATACGGTATTATATATATGATATTTTTACAAATTTATTATAATTTTTTTTTTTTCTAAAACATACATAAATTGTAAATATAGAAATTAAAGCATAATTAAAATTAAGATATATAAGCATAATTAAGTTTAATACTAAACAAAATAATTTAAATCAAACACACAAATTAAAATACACGAGTAGTTAAATAGAGAATAATAATACAACTGAAAATACGTAATTATGAATTATAGGATCAATAGATAATAAAATAAAACAGTAACAAATATTTGTTTGATAGAGGAAACTTAATTTGTATTTATAAAATTTTTTCTTCGTCTACATTTCAAACAAATATTTAGATATAATGAAGCTTAATTTATTTAAAAAAATATGTATTTTAAATAAACAAGATACTACAAGAGGAGAAAATAAATTACAAAAGAAAGCCAAAATAAACTGGAAAATAGTTTTACACGTTTAACAAAAATATAAGGGTATTGTAAAAATATAATCATAATTCATATGCGTTTAACTTGTGTATTAGGAAATCATTATATTTCTTTGTATACTCTACTCAAAAACGCATGCAATAAAATAATTAACACTAACTAAAATGTTTAAGAGAAATTTAAAATAAAAGGAATTTAAATAGATTTATTAAAAAGGGATTAGAAGGAGCCTTAAAAAATATACAGTTTATCTTGTATTTATCCACATAATATTGAAAATTTAAAATTCCTTACAATTTTATACATCCTTATACAGGCGGATGGTTGTGAACTTAATTAAAATAGGAAGGTAAATATATAAACATTTACAATACCTGACTCTGAACAAAACATGCGTATGTAAATTTAGTTTAAAGCAACTGAGTTTTTTTTTACAATTAAAATTAATTTTTAAATGATAAAACTGAGTTTCAATTTAATATAAACCTTTCGAGACACGTTATTACAGTCCGTTTTTTGTTTTTGTTTTGTTTTAACCTGACAAACAATTTTAATCTAAAGAGTAGTGAAAATGCTAGATTCTTTCATATTCGATTTTTGTTTCTTAAATATTCTGTACTTCCGAACTTATTCGCAATTCAAAACACATTTACAAGCAACTACATTCTATCGCCTTCAAACTGTTTTTTCCCTCAAAATTCAAAATTCCTACCCTTTTTTCGTTTAGATAGTAAATTTTTCTACTTTTGTATATAATTTGTAAAATACATTTTAAAATAATCAAAGGAACTATCGTTTGTAATAAAATTATTGTTCATATTCTTCATGACAAATATGACAAAGAAAATACCAGCAATAATTTTACAACAGTTTAGTGCATCCCTTTGAATTGCCTTGTTATTGTATAGTTAATACAGTTAGTGTTTGTTTAAAAATGTTTATGATTTTGCTTTTGTTAAGGTGTATATTTGAAAATGTAGCGCCTGCAAAATATTTATGTATATGTGTTTTGTAAATGAATTGTTATTTTCCTATTCATGAGTCTTTGTTATTATTTTTAATAATCCCCTTGATCGTGTTTGGTGTTCTTCGCCTCTAAATTCAACATATTGTAACAGATTCAAGAAAACTTTTACGTTTTGTCTTTAACGTATTACAAATTGGCGAATTTTGAAGGCGAATAGGCCAAACACCACAAGGGTGAATATCTATGTTGTGTGGGTGTGGGTGTGTATGACCATAGAAAAGGGAACAATTTATATGGGTACATAATTTCCCTTGGGTTTATAGAACAATTGGCCTCGCAATAGTCGTCGCCTTATTTCGGCTAATAAAAGACGTTTCTCTTTTTCTATTTTCTTAAGGACACCCTTGTTTTCTTGTGCTCTGCGTGAAAGATATGGCAGCACTTCCTGAACTGGACCATATGGTATGTACTTATAGGCCGAGTAGCCTGCTTGACCTGAAAAATTAGCAATTAAAGAAATTATATATTAATTTTTAATCCAGAGATTATATCCGCTGTTAACTATTCGTTTTCACAAACTAAATTCATGCAATACGCAAACAAATTTTAAATCCCAATAACATAATTAACCCACCTAGTGGGAAAGTAATATAATCACACATGCCCAACAGCTGACCGAAACAAATGACTTTGTCTTCCGGCGAAATACCGATTTCTTTCATCTTCTCAATAGCATAACGAACAGTGTCTTCATTATGGGATGCTACCATAATGCCAATCTTTTTGGCATCATCACCACTGTCTTTAATTATCTAAAATTGAACAAAAGGAAAATTAACTCATTTAAAATCAGCATTGAATAGTTAAAGCAACCCCACTAACCTTGATTCTTCTTAAACATTCTGTTAAAGTTTTGTGATACATTTCGGTAGTAGCCTCATATGTGGGATTTACAGGATCTGGATAGCCTAAAGCATCGGCTCTAGCACGTTCTTGTTCCATATAAGCGCCACGTACTAACTTAGCACCGAAATAGAAATTTTGACGTTTAGCTTGTTCCAAATCGGTGTTAACCTATTGATAGCATGCATAATTTTATTATTTATTTTCTAAATTATGAAGAGAACAAAAGACCAACCTCTCGATAGGCTTCGCGTAAATAACATTGATAAGTGTTAAATACAATAGCTTTCTCTTTGTTATATTTACGCATCATTTCGAGTGTAATACGTGAAATAGCAGGTTGGAAATAAGTCTGTTCAGCATCTATCATAATACGAACATCCAAATCTTCGGCAGTCTGCAATTTATATAAAGTTTTTAGTTGTTTTTATTATTACTATTATTACTATTACTATTATTATTATTATTATTATTATTATTATTATTATTATTATTATTATTATTATTATTATTATTACACAAATGAAAAGAGGTAACTTAAACAGGCTAATTGAAGAAACATATAGATATAATATGCCAAAGGGTTTCACCAATTAGCACCAGCATTACGATTCAGCAAGACCAAAATTGTTTCACACTTACAACTGCCGGCAGTAACGATTATGCACTAACTTCGCGTTGGTTACATCGTTACTGTTTGATGTCATGTGTCATCTTTGTGCATAAAAAGGAATAGCAAAAGTTTCACTGCATGGACGTGGTCTAAGACAACATATACAATGTTTTAACAAGCAAAGGAATGTTTACTTGGGTAAAGTCAAGTTCCATGTCAAAAATTATAGCAACAAAAAACTTGAAATTCTCCACTCATGCAAAATTACCAACAACTTCCGCGGACACAAAAACATGACGATCATGTACCCAAACAATGGTTAAGCAAAACGATATCATATGCCGCAGAGCTCCCACCTTATAATTATTCACCATGGAAGTAGCAACGAACAACAAGTGTTTTAATAATTTCCCAAGAGATAAAGCACTAGTCTCATTTCTTTTAAATTTCGTTACTGCTACGAGAGAAATCGTGTTACGAAAAAGAATTTCCACCAAATCGTTTATTTCATGTTGGCGAACACGGCGATATAACGATAATCGTTCAAATGTTATACAATAATAATAATTTATAGATTTTTGACATATTTCTTTTATCGATACGATTATCGTAATAAAAGTTACTGAATTATATTTCAAGTTGTAACAATCAGGACCAGCACGTTTAAAATGGTAAGAAATGGGTTTTGGTAGGGGGAAGACTTCTGAAGGTAGTTTGTTCCATATACAGACTTACCTTGACAATAGTATTTAAGCGACGTATCATATTTCTGAACATTTCTTCCTCTTTGGGCGGAATTTGTGAGATCAAACGACGCATTTGACCAGTTTTAGGATCGGGCACTCTAAAAGTATCGCTCAATTGTGAATCCTCATCGACAATACCGGACCAAGGGAACAAATGCAAAATACTAAATTCATATTCGAAAAATTTTAAATTAACATTTGATGTATTTATAAAAATTTTTTATTTAATTTTAAACTTACCCTTCCTTATCGGAGGTAACATTCTTTAGAAATTCTTGAACATTTTTATTGTCGGAGCCCAAACTAGCATAATATTTCTCCAAATCCTTAATAGTCTTGTGGTGAGTTAAAACGTTGCCTTGACCGCCAACCAAATCTTCCATGTATTTACGTGTGCGCATAATGACTTCAGACAGTTGTAGCTATTTAAATCGACATAAAAATAGAGAGATAATTAAATAAGTTTACACAATTGGAAATAAAATGTTTAAAAAAAAAAAACACAAAGAAAACAGACGGAGGTAGACTCAAAGTGTATACTCAAGTTAGCTGCGCCTGTAGTCTTGCCTGCGCCTATTGTAAATAATGTTTTTCTTATGAAAGTTATGTTCCCTAAGACAGGAATTAACCCGCCATTAGTTTGGTGGAAACCAGTCAAGCCGTTCCAAAGTTATAAGCACATACACACACATATATATGTACATATATAGACAGTGACGGGTTCTCAGAATTTGTAACGGAAGTTTCCAAGGACCTCAAAACGTCGAGATATGGTGAGAAAGTGATTTTTTTAAAACGGATTAAAACCAATAACTTCCCGATTTTTGAAAATTTTCATAGCGGGAAGTTAAAAGTGTTATATTTTCTAAATCCATACAAATATTCACCAACGTGGCCGTGGCTTATATTTTTGTATATCTACGACTAGTTGATGACATACCAAAAGTTGAGGACGTCCGAGGGCGGTTAATTTAATAGCTGTTATTCCTGTGCCAAAGGTTGCACCTAAAAATAGATGTAAAGCAATAATTTTTAATATACATACATATATATGGATTTAATTGAATTTTTATTTCTACAATATAAAATACGAGTACATATGGAAATATTACACTAGTCAAGCTAAATCTAATTTGCAAAAACGCATAAAATTGTTTTTCGTTTGCAAAAATATTAAAATACATTTATTATATTCATCGCTATTGTGAATGACAAGAAGAATTTTTGTTCCAAAGAAATTATTTTTCTCCTCGAAGGCAAAACTGCTATTGTGAACAATTTTTCACGCTATCAGTTTTCAGTGAATGTAGAAACAGAAAGAAGGTTACGGTAATTAAAAATCTGAGAAATCTCTGTTCAAAAATACAGGCGTATATTGGAAAGTAAAGGAATTTGATTTTATTGTAATATTCTTCACGGGCATTTTATGTACGACTGCAAGTTTAGCGAAAGGGGAAAGGTCCCCTTGGGGAAGTAAAATTCACGTGAAAAACCAAAAAAAAACATCTTATAAAATTTGGCGTTTTTACAAGTGTAGCGAAGGAGATAGAAATGTCTTAAAATTCTAATTTTTTATATAGAATTAACATAGAAAATAAACACAACTTTCAACGTTTTGTTTTGATTACATAAATTTTCGTGTTTTCGACGACGTGTTATCCAGAATAGCCATTATATGTGAGTAGACGCGAAAACGTAGTTCATTGTCCAATGGCAGACACAAGTGCCATTGACCACTTTTATGAAGAATTATTGTTGTTGTATTATTTAGATAATTTTTTTTGTTGTTATTTTTTATTTAATAACACAATGAACCACACATAATTTGCTTAAGAAAAATATTTAAAAATAAATAAAATGCGTAGAACATTTTTTATTCAACAAATTAAATATTTTACTTTGTTTTCTTTCATTAGCCCTTTTAATGATTCAGTGCATTGAAATAAACACATAAATTGTTGAAAAAAAATATATATATATAAAATTTTTAGTTGGCTACGGATACGAGACATAAATAAATCGCAATCGGCTTGTAAATTTCATATGTACTTCTTCGCTTGATAAATAGATTTTGAGCGTAGAACAGGGTGGCACAAAATTAATCATCGATTATTTTGATATTTCCGAACTAAATAAACATCTGCTGTACACATACAGAGAGAGGCAGTGGGTTTTTCCTTAAAAGTCAATAATTGGAATAATTGTGTCGATTTTTTTATACATTTTGAAAATGATTTCCTAATTTTTGGGAAAAATTCTGCGTCTTAAATAATTGATTCGAACCGTTTGGAACCACAATAGAAATTACAGGACGTCGCCGCCATCGGACTGATTGCTCTGACGAGAATATCAGCACTGTGACTGACGATGTCGCTGAGAACGAACATAAATAAACTAGAGGGCGTGCCACGATATTGGGTATCACCATATGGATCCTACAGCGAATTTCACGATCTACTGTAAACGGTAGGCCTATGGTACCAAGAGTTCATATATAATTAAAAAAAGGGAAATAAAATAGGCCGCACGCAAGAATTCAAATTCTTCTCTAAAAATTATTTGAAAAGTCTGATAAAAGAAAGTGGGCTGTGCAGGCGTTATGTCCGTATCATGTTCGAGTTAATGGCTCATGAAGGCGTGGGGTTGAAGAAATCAAGCGGAATATTATAATGGAAAATTTCGATCAGTCAAAATCATTTTTTAAATAAATTATTGCAATTCTCAAATATACAAATTTAAAAAAAAATTTGTATTTAGTAAAAATGTTACTTGAAATCTAAATGTTCTGATTAATGTTGCGCCACCCTGTTCCATCGTGTGTACCTCATATTTTTTGTTAAAATGCGTACTTTGAAATAATTTTTATTTTTTTAATATTTAAAGTTTCAGAACAGAATTTTCCATAGTCGGTAACGAGTTAACTGTTTCTTTCTTAACTTCCCGGTACGAAAATTGAAAATTTAAAGATATCGGGAAGTTATTAGTTTCACCCCAAACTAATGGCGTTCTGAGCTTAGATTTCCGATTCGGGCCGGTAAATTTCAAGAAATTTTAAGAAACTTAAAACAATTTTTTAAGTGCTTAAAAAAAAAAAAATAACTATTAAACGGCTTAAAAAAACCACACCGGCTACTGTAAATCGGTTCAAAATCGGTCAATCCGTTCGTGACGGATTTTTTTCGTAAACGAAAAAAATTAATTTTTTTTAAAAACTCCAAAATTATATCCAATCAGTTAGTGTTCTCGAACTTCTTATAGAACTTGAAAACTACATCAATCCAGACTAATCACTTGAAAATCGTTTTATTAATTCAGAAATTATAATATTTTGAAAATGAAATTTGTATTAAAAATTAAACAAAATCATAAATTCGATTCCAGGGTTGGACAATTGACATTTCTTTTTTTGCAAAAATATACGAAAAAAGTGTGATTTCTAAAAAGAAAATTCGAAATTATTTATCCAATCAGTTAGTGTTCCCGATCCTTTTATAGGACTTGAAAACTATATTCACGTGAAAATCGGTTGAATAATTCACAATTTATAGAAGTTTGAAAACTAATCAATTTATTAAACTCTCGTTAGACTTTTGAGCTCGAAGACCTCAAAATCGTAGAAGAGCACAACAGACCACATTTTGATAGTTTTGCGGATAAAATTAACGGGAAGTTGCAGGGCTGGCCTTAAGGGTCAACCGGTTCTATTTTCCGAAAATAGAGTTATTATAGCAATATAATGTTATCTGATAAAAAATATATTGTAGTTCATCAGTCAAGCTTTGAAAGACTTAAGTTTTAAGATACTGCCACGGCATGTCTGAATTTTTCAGTGGGATATTTGACAATTCATATATATATATATATATATATATATATATATAAACATGTGACTACTAGAACCACTTTAAAAGCGGTCAATTAAAAAGTTGTTTTGGTGCATTTTTCTACAGAAGCTCTACAAAATACAACAAACACTTTACATACATAAAAAAGCACTATTTTAAAAGAATTACTTCTAGAATACAACAGAATACCATTTTGCAAAGTTTCAAATAAAAGTTCCTTGGATATGCAAAACATTAATGAAACAATTGTTTGAAAGTACTGCAATTAAAATAAAAAAACCAAACAACTACAAAAATAAACGAGCATAAAACAACATTCAGTAACCACTAACAGATATTAAAATAGATCTAGATTATACTGTTAGTTAGTCTGTTTGTTAGCTTACCCACTGCAGTACGTCGAGGGACATATTTTGCATCATCGGCTTTTTGTTTGTAATACGAGTCAGTAGTCAATATCATACAATTTAGTGATTAAAGGTTGAAAAATTAAATTTATAAAGCAAATAAACGTAAAAGAAAGAGTTTCAATCCATTTCAGTGGCGTAATTTAATAATTAAACATTTCGATGACGTTGAGCAACAACGAGTATTAATTGCATTCATTTCAGTTGAATAGAATTCAATGTTTATTTAGGTGGCGCCCAGAGAAGGGCAGTCGATATATAATCAAGCATGGATGTGCACAGAGACACACACACACACACACACACACACGTACACACCAATAAGCCCCAGATCAAATGCATTAAATAGATTATATTGATTATGAATTGTTGGGATTGGGTTTTTTGTTACATTCAATTTCATTTTAGTTAGTACACATACGGCGGGTTAGATCAGGATGAGGAGATGAATTATTTGTGTGGTTAAGTTGATGACGGTGATTAATGGAGCCAATTGAATTTGTTCATTGTTAATATAGAAATATAAAAAATATGAAAATAATAACGAATTAAATTAGTGCAAAAGTAAAAATTATTTGGTTAATAAAAACGGGCCATTAGTGCCACATTATCGTAAGCGATTTTTGTTTAAGGCCGATTAAAAAAAAAATTTTTTTTGAAAATAACACGCCGACTGCAGTAACCCATGTTCTATAAATTGCGAACCATAAAAAAAACTTTGAGAAATTTATGAACTCTTTATTTTAGTCAATAGAACGATTTATCTATTGCAAGCCATAAAATAATAATGGGTGATTTTTCAAGGGTTTTCGGATTTGACCCAAAACAAACACATAAAATTTAGAGAAATTTATGAACTCTTTATTTGGGTCGATCTATAGACCGCAGTTACGCCTCAAATTCCGTATATAAAACTCTCTGTGAAACACTGAGCCCAAACTAAATGGCAGCCTTAGCAGAAAAAACTGGTTTTGCCATTCAGCACGGATTTTGATATTAAATAATCTGGCAGCGTTGTGTGTTTCTAAGGTTAAATATAGACCACACTGAACATATTACACGAAAACAGCCGAGTTGCCAAAAAAAAAGAACTTATTGAAAAATCACCCTTTATGTTAATTATTATATAAATTGGCCAAAAATATCATAGAATTAAAAAAATTTATTTACATCTATTCAGTGTTTCACAGGATGGCAAAGACCTTTTCTACAATAATAATGACGCATTTACTTTTCGCAAAATTCAAAATTAACTCCTCCTCGCTTACGATAATTTGGCGCTACAGCTTCGTTAGGATAAACTTAAAAATAAAATAAAAATATATATAAAAATATACAATTTTTTTTTTTTAACTTTAAGCCAGTGCATGCATGTGCGTTATGTGTGCATGTATTGGTAACATTTAAATTTAAAAAAATTTCTCGTTCGCATACACACTTATTGTGATTTTGAATTTTTAATATAATTTTTGGAAAAAAGAATCAGCACGAAAATGTAAATTAAAGAGTATTAAAACGAAAATTCCCAAAAACATATACTATTGTGATTTATGCTATAAACTTTTAGTACATGGTGGTGACATATTTTTAGGTTTGTGAATTTACACCCAAAAACTTTGCTGTGGAATATATATTCACAATAGCATACCAGAAACTTTAGGAATTTTGTTTTTAATTCACAATAGGAATGAATTAAATTCCATTTTCAATATAAACGTTTTTAAATGCATGTCTGCTATTCATTTAAGAGTTTATGTTGTGTCCTCATTTAAACAACCATCTACTGTTTGTGTTCAAATTTCTAATTGCTTGCTGTTCGTTTAAATTTAAATAATAATGAAGACCTACGAATTTTGTCAGCCGATATAAAAAATCGTGTGACAAAAAGCATCTGCTTAAGATTCTTTTAATTTCACTTTTAATCAATTTGTTTTTTATTATACAATTTATCTGTTTAATATAATATTATAAAAGTTTTGTAAGAACATTTTTGTTCAACAAAATTCCCCAATAGATGAATAATTTATTTTGTTTGAATTTGTTAAAAGAGATTTCGAGAAACAAACATACTCACATGCACCTATTTATGTATATGTATGTGTGCATATTTGAAATTTCATTCTGTTGGCAAATTTCCACTGGTTTTTATTTGTTTCATTTATTTTATTTCACATAATTATGAAAATAGCCTCTGTTTCACAGCCACCACCAGGTGGAGAGTTTGCCATTTCACTTGTAATTTCTTAGTGAAGGGTGTAGCATATTCGTTACTCACTTTTATTGGTTGCTTAATATATTTCGGCAATTTATTCGTCTGTTTGGTGTAATAAAGACCACGCACATATTAAGAACTTGTAAATACATCGAATTTAGTTTCATATATATTTGCATGACATTGAAAATGAGCAAAATGAAATATGACAGATTGTAGATAATTGAATTTGAAATGTTTTGTTTTGAAATTGTTTAAATTAAATGAAAAATTACATATTAAGAGATTTCAATTTTCACACACACCCAATTTAACAATCATAAAATAATAAATAAAAATATATTAAAAATATGTAAATTCAAGCAATTTTGATATTTTAGAACCCGATGTTTTTTCTTGTAAATGCGTCTTTAATTTATTCTGCGGTAAAAAAAAAAACTATAAAAAACTTGTTCTATTTTCAAATTTCTATTTAATGTGTCTAAGGCACAGGGCTGCCAGATTAAAAGTTTTAACACAATCACAAGAGAATATCAAAATTTTCACTTGGCTAAACAAAAATGCACATCATTTTGAATAAAAAAAAAACTTTATTTAACAATATTTATTAATTTGAGTAGAACAATGAAAAGTATCTGGCAGCACTGCTAAAGCTGCCAGACGCAGAATTAATTGCTTCATGCAAAAATTGTACGAAAAAAAGAAACGAAATGCATAATAAGAAGGCATTTTAAAATTGATATTGAAATAATTTCTGGACTGTCAAGTCTATCGGACATAAATTTGTTGCTGTGCGTTTTGTTGGAACTTAAAGCTGTTCAAATATTTGCAAAATTTTGTGCATAAAAACTCAGAATCAGTTTTTTTGCGACAAATAAAAAATTCGTGCTGCAAAATATGTGAAAAAAGTCATTGGAAAAAATCCAAGAGAGAAAATATACAAAATATAATAACGTGTTCTTTTCTACCACAGAAAATTGCCACCTGGTCAAAAGTTGTCTGCATAAAATAGTGAAAGAATACTGGAGATTTTCTATCCTTTTTCCCCTCTTTGTGTAACCCACTACAACAGCTGACGTTTTCTCTTTATTTTTTTTCATTAACCGAAGAATTTCATCGAATCGGTTATTTACTCAGATGAAATAAATTATTAGACTTGACATTTTGGGATTGGAATTACCAAATGGGGAATGCTTCTTCTTGCTCTTCAGAATTTCCTAATTTACATATTTATGGAAATAGGCAAAGCTCATAGTTTAGCTGCGCCAATGAACTGGCAAACAAATAATTTAATTACTAACCCAAACAATAAAAATGATCATAAAATCTTGTTCATAAATTATCTTGTCTTCGTTGTCCGTATTTTATTAAACGAAATAGACTTCAAAAACAAATTAACAGTTTGTAAAATGCATTATATTTTTGCAACAATAATATGAACAATAAGAATAACACATTAAGAGTTCACATGCATTTAAATATATAAAATGCTATTTAAAATAAAGAAAAGTCTAGTATTTCTCTATTATCCAACTAATAAAAAAAAATTTTATAAGAAAAATTATTACCTGAGACAGCTTCTAAACATTTAATAAACGTTTCCATATTGCGTTCGCATGTGGCTTCGTTTAAATAGAAATAAGTTCTGGCGCTGTTCACTTTATAGCGACGATCGGCAAACGATTTATCCACATGATATTGAGGCATAGCATCGTCCTCTTTAATATCACCAGCACTCGAAACAGAAGATCTGAAAGGAATTGAAAGAAAAGAATTGATTTTACTTTTTTATGCATTTACAATTTTATTAACTGAGAACCATTATTATAATTCCGTGTTAGTGAAACGTTGGATTTGTGCAATTCAAATTCTTCTTCAGGATCTTTAAATTTAGCGCTGTTGCTAAAAAGAAATCATTCAAAAAGCTGTACACTTGGTCTTTGTTTCATTCAATTTTCAAAATTTCAAAGCTTGGCACTTATTACATTTTTCCAAAAAATAAAAAGGTTTTTTTTTTATATTTTATAGCTCCAAATATTTCTTTAATTGATATAATAATTATTTTAGTGTTTAGGATGGTTTTTGAAACCACCGGAACTCAACAAATTTCGCAAATTCGGCGATATATTGAAATTTTTAATGATATAATTTTGGCAAAAAAAAAAACATTTTAATAGAAATAGAATAAATAGAAAGAAAGAGTGCCTCTAACCAAACTTCAACAAAATCGAAACGGATCGTATCGAGCTCTATGTAAATTTGGCATGGAGTTATCGATCCCTTGAAAAAAATCTGTTCACTCATAACTCCACTGTTTAAAGAAAATTTTTAATTTATATAACCGAACTAACAGGTCCATTTCTTTTCTCTGATATCAATACTTTTTAAAAATTAATTAATTTGCATTAATTTGTGTTGAACTTACTCGACTTCACGTTTCTCTGCTTCCTCCTGGGAAATATCCTCTTCAACGGAATAATCCAAAATTGGCTTTACACCGAACGAACGTAGTCTGTAAGAAGTTATATTGATATTATATTTTTTTTTATAAAATATTTAAAATATGTATGTTGCATAAATAAGTATATAATAATGCACTTGTTAATAAGTTATGTTGCATGCAAATAACCACATGAAAATAAAATTTAATGGCCTCAGCATTGCGTGGTATGACGGATTGATACACTCAAAAAATTTCTCTCTTATTTACACAAAAAAAAAAAAAAAAAAATAATAATAATAATACTGAAAGTCAAGTTTGCAAAATACTCGGCAGACGTCTATTTCCTAACTACATGTGATTACCTATTGTGAATGGTATACAAGCTTATTAACCCTGGATGGTTACTCTTCATTTTTGTACATTAATATTACTTTGCGTTAAATCGACAAACAATTTTAAACAATAATTCCAGCAGGAACAATTTTTAAAGTTAAAAATAAACAAAAATATTTTTAGTTAAGTATTTTATTATAAAAATACTAAAAAAAAAATATTATAGCATGAAAACTTTTTTGATAAAGAGTAAATGAACTTACACGATTCGACGTACCGTAACCATCCAGGGTTAAATAGCATTCAAGCATTGTTGCCCGCTATTATATGAAACATATATAGACCCTCTACCAAACCTAAACCGCAGTTGAGTTCCCGCTATTGTCAATCAGCTGCAAGAGTTTAGTTTCCTTATATTCAATAATAATAACATGTATCCGTGATACATGCAGACTTATTCAATTTAAACATAATTTTTTTGAGTGTATCATCGTGCATGCACGCGCAAATTAATAATTGAATAATTTGTTTATAAAAGTTAGTAAAATAGTTTAAATGTTTGTTTCATTCACGTTTATTAAATTTAATTGTGTTATTAAGTATTTCCACAAGCAGTGAGTACGTACGCGTAAATAAATATGGATGTACGGTTAAATGAAAGCATGTCAAACGATACGATGGGCTTTAGAATACAATCGAATGGTGGCAACAAGTTACATATTGAAGACATGTGCCATGAAAGTAATTTCGTTAGTGTTATAAATACAATTTATTTGTTATTCTGAACTTCACACAATCATAATGAAATTAATATAACATTTGGCGTCTTAGACAGATATAGTGTTCCATTTAGAAAGTGACAGTGAAGAGTGAAGAAAATTTTAATCAATTTAAATTTGCAGTTAGAAAAAAAAAACACTCTGATCAATTCATTTTACTTCAAATTGGTTACGTTTTTATTATCACAAAGACAAAGTTCGAATGGGATTTTTTTTTTTAATTCCAATTTAGGTGAATAGTGTCGCACATACTAGAAAGATTTTTTCTTGCAATCTGGCGCCGCCTAAGATAGATAGTAAGGAGAATTTATTATTTAACTTCCCCGTTGTAGCCTCCGGAAATCGATTTGCTTATTATAGACTAATAAAATATTTCCATATGACGGCGCAGACTGTATTTTTTTCTTTTCTTTCAAAGTAAATGCGACACTGTAATTTTAGAATTTCAATGGCTATTGACACAAAAATCTTGCCATACTACAGCTGATTGGGATGTAAAATTTTGTAAAACAGAATAGTAAATGTATGAGTTCATAGACGAGGAAATAAGATTATTTGGTTATATGAAAAAAAAAATCAACTGTTTTAATATAATAAGAAATAAATATCGTTGTTAAATAGAAAATAAAAAAAAGAAAACCTCTCCAGTTTTGGTACAATCGTATAGCGATTCTCGCCAGCAACAAAATGTCCATAAAAGGTTGACTTCATTAATATTTCAAAGAGTGTGCCACCCAAAACGGCTCGGGCGAATTTCATCAACTAAAAGAACGTTTCAATGCACGCCAAACGAAGTCATTTACAAAGCGAATATATTGCGATTTCAATCGGAAAAGAGAATCGCCAAAATCGTGGCAGGAGTGTTGCAAACGTGTGATTCATTTGAAGTTTTTTTTTTTTTATATACAATTTATAATAGGAAGTGTGTTTTAGCAGGAGACATTATAAATTATTTGATTTTAGCGCATTTAAATAGTTTGTTTATGTCAAATAATAAGCAGGTTGTTTTTTTATATATCCAAAAATAATCCAAAATTATATAATCCAAACGTATAGAAATTAAAAATATTTATATGTAAAAAAAGAAAAATAGAAAAAAAGCATTAGTTAGTTAAATAAATTTTATAAAATTACCTTTCGAGTGTTGGTATAATTTTTATTTGATCTTCACCAGCAACAAAATGTCCATAAAATGTTGCCTTCATAAGTACTGTAAACAATTTATCTCCCAGTAGAGTATTTGCCACTTTCATTAGCTAAAATGTTTTTTGTTTTTTTTCCAATTTGTTTGATCAATTAAAAAAAAAAACAAAACAAGGAATTTGGAAAAATTTCATATAATTAATTACGTTTTGTCAATTTTTTTTTTATATTTGTAGAATTGCAAATAATTCGAACTAAACGAAGCCATCGAAATTAAGAATTAGCCATTCACTTCATTGCATCTACTAAATGTTTTGCTTTATTTTGAATAATATATTGAAAATAAAACGGTTTATAACAAAACAACATAATATTTGAAAAAGCCTTAAAGATTTTATAAAAACATATTAATTATAAATTTTTTTGGAAAATATTATTTATCAATATTTTTCCTGACAACCAAGAACTTAAATTTGCCATGACACCGGCATTTGATTTAATACAAATTATCTGGACAAATTATTTGGGCAAAAAAAAAAGATACACAATATATATTTTTAGTTTCATTCAAACTTCCCTTCATTTTCATGTATTTTGCGTCTCCCCTTATAAAAGAATGTATATAAACGATATCAAAATCGACATCAAATTCGATATCGATCGAAATTTGTATTTGAATTGTTTTGAAATATCGATCGATATCGACTGCGGCAATTTGTGCCCAGTGTTTTCTATTTCTTTTTTCTTTTTTCAAAATCTGTGTTATTTATTTTTAAACAAAATGTGTGCTTTTACTTTTACACAAAATCTGTTCTGTTTTCCTTTTCACATCCATTTATAAAGCACTCACAGTTATAGCAGAAGATTTTACTCCCAAGCAATTCACAATAGGATTTTTATTCCCAAAATATTCACAATACCGATTTCATGGGAATGGGAATATACGTTTATTCCCAAAACTTTCATTCCCGGATAATATAAATAAAATACAACAGACAAATAAAACAACAAAAAACTTTACTCCCAAGCAATTCACAATAGGGCTTTTTTTATTCCCAAAATATTCACAATACCGATTTCTTGGGAATGGGCATATACGTTTATTCCCAAAACATTCATTCCCGGATAATATAAATAAAATACAACAGACAAATAAAACAACAAAAAAATGTACTCCCAAGCAATTCACAATAGGGCTTTTTTTATTCCCAAAATATTCACAATACCGATTTCATGGGAATGGGAATATACGTTTATTCCCACACAACTTATTTCATTTTTTTTTAACAACATCTTCGTGTTGGAAATAAAAACATGAATCATTTTAATGGGTGCCCGCATACATGTATAGATAAAGACTTTTACATTATTATCGATTTAATTTGCAGACATTTGGTCTACCACCCTACTTAATAGCCAAAACTTGTCAAACACACACACAAACACTCATATACATATAGAGAAATGCATACAATCACTGTTGCCACTGTCCTAAAGTTTTGAAAAGTGTTGGTTATAAAAAAATTAACTGTATGTCGTTCGCACCAAAAGGCTCTTGTTATGAGTTTCTTTTACTGCTGGCGTCGTTAAACAACTGCATTAAAATGGCACTTGAAATACACTTATTTAAAAGCTAAAACAATAAATAGCCTTTAATTAAGTAGAATAACACTTGACGCTGAAGAAAAATTCAAAGTAGGTTTCTCAAAGGGTCTTAAAAAATAAGCCCTCAAAAGGTTTTATATTTTTTCTTTTTGGTACGAAACAAAATACAAGCAAACAAAATTTGGATGCCAGTACATCACGGCTCTTCTTGCTATCGATGCTAATATTATATATATTATAAATAATATTTTAATATGCTATTGTGTACAGATTGTTTGCACTTGAGTTTGTGTACAAATACATACGTATACACGTATGTATGTAGATATATAGCGTTACCTAAAATCCAAAAGTCCGTAAGTGACTACACTACATTAAAAAAATTCTTTGCAATTGATTATCACGCCTTTGCTTAAAGTTTTATTCGCATCTGAAAACTATCAACATAAAAGAAAAAGAGCCAAAAAGGCAAAAGTATTGTATTATTTTTATTATTTTTTATTGCATCACATTTGATTTGGTTTTCCACAGTTGATTTTAATCTCTAATTACTAAGAAAAAATTGTTTTAAAGTAATAGAGTTTTGCACTTCGCCTGCAATAATTTTAAATGCAGTTACGGCCTTTTGGATTTCAGATGACCATACGTAAGCATGTATAAAAACAATGTACAAAATATACTTAAATTTTTAAGAAATTAAAATTATTGCTTCTTGCTTAGATCAGCAAAAAGAACAATCAATACAATTTTTTAATAGTTGAAGAGAATGCAGAAAAGTTGGCGTAGCCAAAATTTGATAGAACAAAAGCATCACTTGACGGCCAGTAATCAAGCAGTATTGCCATATTGTAAATAATTATATCTATCTTTTTTTAATTTGAGTGGTCGTTATACACGATTTCGAAGAGGATTTTTTAGTAAATAAAAATATATTATATCATGTATTTGTGTTTTCATTCGGTCATCGGTATTTTTAAATATATAGAAAACTATCTGGCAACACTGCATATTTTACACCCAAATATTAATAAATTATCCATGTTCATACGTAAGGATGTGTGTACAAATTTTATTTTCTTCAAGTATCCAACAATTTGAATGGCATTCATGAAAAGGCATAAGGTTACAGTTGCATACATTCATGCATGTACATGACCAGTACAGACTATTTGCATATGACTGCTTCCCATACACACAAACATACTTATGAGCTTTGGGCCAGTAGTTGGTTCATTTTGAGGGGCTTGTCTTTCTTTTCGTCTGAGTATTGGAGAATGGAAAAGAAAATAATGTTGCAAAAATAATTTTAGACAGCGTGACCATTGTGCAACGCGACTATATACGAGTATGTATAGCAACCCCTTTGGATCTGGAGTGTTTTTCATAATTTTTTTTTACCAGGAGCGGCAGTTAGCAGATGATACCCATTCATAGAATAGATTTTGCCGAAGCTAAATTATGGGAAGGGGGTAGTGTTGATTGTACACATGGCGAGAGAATATTTGTTGCCAATTTTCAAAAATCGGGAAGTTATTGGCACGTGCGATCTCAGCGTTTTAAAGTCCTATAGAAAACTTCTTTGACTAATTCTAAGAACCCGTCACCATGTTTTTATGGGTGAGTTGGTGTGTGTGTGTGTGTGTGTGTGTGTAAGTATGTGACCCGCTTATAACTTTGAAATGGCTTAAGCGAGTTCCACAAAACTGATGGCGTTCTCAAGGGTTCTACTGAACTTAGATTTCCTGTGAATTTGAACCGTTTCGATTAGAAGAAATTTAACGTAGAATTAAAACATTTATGAGAGTAGTTTTTTTAAAAGAACTTTTAAATTGCTTTCCCGATCGATTCCAGAAACTAATCGGGTTAATCCGTTCGATAGATATCGTGAATGAGAAAAATTCGAATAAAGTAATTTTTTTAAACTCCGAAGTTATATATGCAATCAGGACTCGAAGAACTACATTAAACCACACTATTCACTTGAAAATCGGTTTATTAATTAAAAAGTTATAATATTTTGAAAATGAAATTTGTATTAAAAATTAAACAAAATCATAAATTCGATTCCAGGGTTGGACAATTGACATTTTTTTGTTTGTAAAAATATACGAAAGAAGTGCGATTTCTAAAAAGAAAATTGGCAATTATTTATCCAACCAATTAGTTCCCGATCCTTTTATGGGACTTGAAAACTACATCCATCCACTCTATTCAAATGAAAATCGGTTGAATAACTCACAATTTATAGAAATTTGAAAACTAATCAATTTATTAAACTCTCATTAGACTTTTGCGCTCCAAGAGCCCAAAAGTGTAGAGCAGCACAACAAACTATGTTTTGATAGCTTTACGGATAAAATTAGCGGGAAGTGGCAGGTGTGGCCTTTAGGGTCAACCGTTTTCCATTTTTTTTTTGTTTTTTTTTGCAAATTCGTAATCCAGCATTCACAAAAATATTAGGGGACTACTTACACAACATAGAATTTGCTGAATACAATAATAGGTATTTGCTGAGACAAATGAATATTCACTCTATTTTTCGGTTTCAATCTAAGCCGAGCTTAGCCTGTTGGTGGATCAGTAAGAAAATGGATGGTAAAAGGCAGCTGTCATTAGAAATACAAATAGATGAATAGATGTATAGAATTTGACAATGACCGTTTAACCAACCCCAGCCACCTGCAAAATTAATCCGCTTTGGCATCCTGCTTAGAAAACAATTGATAAATTGACACACACACACACACACAATCATGCATATTTCTATATATATTCTTATATGGACTTAAATTCGTATGTTTTTAGAACAGACAATCTTTTGTTGCACGTGCACCTGTTGATCGTTGATCGATATTCGGAAATTCTTTTAATCCGATTCACCTCAAATACTTTAACTCATTGCTATTTATTTATGTAGACACGTACATATGTATATACATTAATATATATCTACTACATGCATAATCTTGCATGTATTTCAACTTTTAAAATGTTTTTTTTTTCTTCTCATGAATATTTCAAGTATTTCTACCTGCCGTTTAGACATATTGACGTACATAAGTAAATCTACTTATAGTGGCACATACGACTACATACAATGAGGGGTTTCTATAAATCATCACGTGAGACTGCATTTAATAGGGCATCCAGTCGAAGAATGTGTATTCGGATTGTATTCATATAATGTTGTTATCAAGCAGTGAATTCGACCCCCAGACTTTGGGAATTTATTGTGAATTTGGGAATACATTAATAGTTATTCACGATAGAGGGGATTATTGGTGATTTGGCTTTAAGGGAGATTTAATCGATTCAATTCAAATATTAAATCAACCCTTGACACCGGGATTTTGACGATCAAGCTGTGATATAATTTATGTAGATACAAACAATCTTTTGGTGTTCACACTAAAAAGCGAATATTAGCCGAATAAAATTTCACTCAATTGCTGGAATAATTTAAAAACTAAACGATTAATTGAAAAGTATTTTAACATGAGAGTACCCTTGTGATGTGATTAAAAAAAGCACATGCATGTTTAGATTCTACCGGTTTTGGTTTTTTTTTTTTGCTCCAACCCCGCCGCCAATCAGTCAGCCCGTCCTTCTATTGTATTCAATGACTAGTTGTTCCACTTTTTATGTACTATGTATATGCCTCACTTTATTTATTGGCCTGTTCCTCTTCTGAATTGATGTTTAATTTTTTCTTATTATACGCTTTAGTAATTTTCACTTGAATTGTGAGCTATTTTTGCTTTTTTTTTTTTTTTTTTGTTTGCTTTTTCGCTATTGTAGCCATACACTTTGGTTTCGCGATTATGTCGGTATGTTTATAAAACAAGTAAAGAGAAATGTGTATAACACGGGAACAAATGCCGGTAAACGTTTAGACGTGTGTGTGTGTGTGTGTGAATTTTGAATTCACAAACGAACATGTGTTGTATTACCATAATGATGTACAGTGATGGAGAATAATAGTGTGACATATTTGTTTGTTTAGCATCAATGGACAAGATGTTGGAATTTTGGGACTTCATTGTCCAACATCACTTTATGTTGTATTTTTTCAGATACCCTAAAGAAATTGTGCAATTTGTATTCGAGATCGTTGTGGAACCTTGGCGAGATCATATTGTTTATATTACCAACTTATGGAACCGAAGTAATGCTTGAGCATCTTTGCAATGTTTTCATTAGAATTCTGAGTAAAAGAACAGTCAGCATTTTAAATTTCTTTCATGTTAAGATGAAAATAATTACTTGTTTTTAGTAAATAATTAATCGTCACGGCCCCGAAATCAGTACTGGTCCATTTTGCTGGTGTTATAATCATGAAAAATGTCTAATTATTCTTAAAAATAGTAATATGTTTGAAGTCTCTTTAATTTTAGTTTCGTGCGGATTCTTTTTTTCCCCAAAATGTTATAAGAAAATTTTCAACATCAGTGAGTTCTGATTATGACTTTGATATTTGTTTAGACTTCTCATTTAGCAAAGTGGAAGTTTGATATATTTTTAGTTGTCTAAGTAATATTTGGTAAAGCTTTCTTGATGATCTGCTTTAACCCCAGTGAAATGCGAATAGGAACTATAGGAACTACCTAAAACCCCTCATTTGATCACTTAAAAATTTTTTAATAACGTTAAAGGGAAAAAGGATCAGCACGAAATTAAAATTAAAGCGTCTTAAAACGGCAAATCCCAAAAATGTACTCATTTGATAATAATAATTTTTCTTATATTCACATATTTCAACTTAAAGCTGTCTAATAGTTTTCAAATTAACAAAAATCTATGTTTTTCTTATCAGCTGAAAACTATAAGCTTGGGATGAGTTGAAGTTTTTCATAACCTCGGGGTGACCCCACCTCATATAAAATTAAAAGGTACACATTCCCGACTTCAAACTAAAACTTAGCAATAAATCTTTAAATTTCATTACAACCACAGCACCCGTTTAGAAAGTGCAGAATTATATCCATTTTACTTTATCTTTTTTCGAAAGTTACCACTGTGCAATCTTATTTTGTCGGGATGCGGCTGTATTTGTGTCATTTTCAGGCTACTTAAACAGATATTCCCATTCCCAACGAATCGGCGTCGTAAATATTTTAGGATTAAAAATTTCTATGGTGAATTAGTTAATATATAGGCATCGGACAAAAGTAGGAGAGCTATTAGGCGTATTTTTTTTTTTTATCACGAATGTTATGGATATGAAGCAAACTGATATTCCCATTCCCAAAAAATTGGTGCCGTGAATATTTTGGGAATAAGAGTTTCTATTGTGAATTAGTTAATATAGGCATCATAGCTCCTCCTCGTACTTAAATAGAAGAGGTGTCAGACGTATTATTCTCATCCGTGCTTAGCACCTAAAAAGGCAGACACTAACATTCACTCCTATCGGGAATGTTATGGATTTGAGTTGTTTTGAAGCAAACTGATATTCCCATTCCCGACAAATTGCTATCGTGAATAATGTGCGATTAAAAGCTTCTATTGTGAATTGTTGGCATAAAATAGTTTATTTTGCGAATTAAATGTTAGTGCTTTATAAATAAATTATATTAAAGGAAAATATACAGATTTTGAAGAAATAAACAGAGTTTGTTGAAGTTTCACGCTGCTGGAAGAGAAAAAACCATGGAGACTGCAGCAAAATATAAAAGCGATAAATCGCATACAATATCGCCCACATTCTTTTAATATTCCCCCCCGATTCTTACTACACAACTTAAAAAGATTTTTGATGGGAAATATGTATATTAACGATTATTTTATGTTTTTTTTAATTGAATAAAAAATGTGCACACCAGCTGACTTTTAACAGGGGAGAAATAAGTCGCTAAAGCAATTTCATTTAATGCAATTTTTGACACTCACTGTATCAGGAGGCTACTCGTATTTTGCAAGGTTTTACTACAATTGTATTTAATTACTGTTTCTATTTTTTAAGCTCTCATCGTTCGTTAGTAACTGTCATTAAAACTGAGTATTCAGTGGAATATTTGTCTATTAGTCGTGCCATTAAGATCAGCGGTTGTCTACATACAGACAAATAAAAAATTTTAAACAATACAGGGTATTGAGACGAATAAACTTCTGAGTGATAAAAATTTAGCTGGCTACTTATTAAAATTAAACGAAATATTTAATCGACTACTCTAAATGTTATTCGGCCAGAATATAGAAATTGTTTGCTTTTAAAAAAATTTTTTTTCACCCTTTTTATCTGCCATGTCACAGTACAAAGTGCGATCAAATGTGGTTACAATGCCCAGGTTCGATTCTTTACAAATCGGACTATTTCACTTGTATTATTTAAAATCTTAGTTGTAGAATATCTTTAAGGACTCAAAATATGTTAAACAAATAAAATCTTTGAAGGCTTTTCAAAATTGTATGAGTTTGAACTAAATACGTACAAACGAAAGCGGCAAACAAATATATAGTAAGAAGTTTTCAAATTAATACAATCGTTAAGTAAAATAGTAAGTAAAAATTATACCATACAAATATATAAATTATAAATACACATACATACATATATTATGTATGTATGTATGCGTGTGTATATACAAACATTAACAAAATCCACAGCCTCACATTGTCGATTTGTTTCCTTTAGGGAAAGATCGTTAAATGATACATTTATTTTGTTATTCTTTATTTTATATAACAGCTTAAGCTTCCTACACTTTATGCCATTATGTGACATCGTTGAGTATCGAATCAGAATATAACATTAACGGGCAACTTTTCAACAGTCCAAGTGTGACCATTTTATACTTATATAAAAGAAGTTGGTGCTATTGGCTGAATTAGTAAGACACATGACTACTACGCCTCAGATCCCGAGTTCGACTCATCACTCAGTCACGAAAATGGCGTCGAAGACATGTCCAACTTCAAAAGAAAACTTCCAAGAGCCTAAAGCACTGTTAACACTAAAATTATATAGAAAATGTGAAATTTTAGGTAGAAAGAAGTGGACAAGGGACAAATTCCAAAAGTCCAACGAAATTATAACGTCAATTACAGCCGGGTTCACAATGTCGTACCACTGCATTTAAAACAAAAAGAATTTATAAAATTTTGTTTTTGTTTCAAATATAATTATGCACGTCAGGTCATTGCTTTCGCACACCGAAATACTTCTTCGATGGTGTTCATTGATGTTTCAGAACTTTCTATTTATGTAGGAGTCCCCGTTGTATCCGTCCAAGGATAATTTAGTTCAAACAGCAGAAAAGTGGTAGATTTAATTTCCCCTGTATGTGCCACGTCTTGCACAGATCTCCTACCTTTTTGAGGATCAAAACGATAATGCTCCGGCTTATGCCAACATTTTCCTAAAGTAATGGTAACACTGGCCACCACATCTTATTGAAGATTTCGCTCATGTCAACTATGTTGTGTTCTTTTCTAAAGTAAAATGCAACATTTCTCACACTTTTGTTTACAGGGAAATGTCAATGTTATTTCACTTGAAAATAAAGAATTTATTATAAATTAATCCAATATTCTTTGTGAAAATTATTTATGCTTTAAAACTGCGCCAAACTTCCGCTTTTTAGAAAAGAAGTAAAAAAATGTTACATGTTTTTCAGAAAAGAAAACGCCACTAGTCTTCTTGGAAATTGTTAGACTTTATCTCATCTAAAACTGTATTGGACAATTATTTGATCAGTGCAAAGGTAATGGGAGGGGCTTCGAGGTTTCTGTTGTTAAAAAAATAATTATCACATATTTTGATGAAGTCTCCTTCATATGGCCAAGTTTTGGCATTTCATTGGCATCGAGGATAGTTTGATTAAGACAGGATGGATAGAGGAAGAGAGAGAGAGAGAGGGAGAGACATCTCACTGGTACCTTTCCAAATTATAAGTTATAGGAAACTCCACAGCAAGAAGTTTATTCTACAATAGAACTGTTTGGCAAAAGAACAATTTCTGTCTATAATAAAACGCGAGAGGAAAAAGAACGTGGCATAGTTCACATCACATGACTGGTTCTACTAGGACTAACAACCGGGTAGAGTTCCAAAATTTATCTTAGAGCTACAGGCAAATTTTACATGATGTCCTCATTGGAGGGGGTTAATTGACATAATTAAGAAACTCGGTGCCAAGTTCTAGACCTAAAATCTACGTACTTGTCCATTCGCGCTTATAGTTTCACAAAAAGAAAGACTAGAGAAAAAGATCTCACCCAAAGACCGCCATTGCGGACCCAAATATATCTTTTCTGCCATAGATCACTAACCACACAAAATATTGCATAACGGCCCTGATAACTGTCAGCCCCTTTCGACTCCATCAATCAGAAAAACAGAAAAAAAAGTCGGTACTACATATTTCCGAATATGGCACACGTGTTTTTGTGTTACACTTTTAGGCATTTTATCGTCTGCTAATATTTGAGAAACATTTACTATTCAAAAGGTATTCTTGTGTAGATACGCACAATATAAAAAATTCTTTTAAGTTCGTAGCAAAAAAGGGTGCAAAAAGTAGAGTTCCAATGTGCTTGAAAACCAACAACAATATCTATTTGTATCGCTTTTGTTTTATAAAACGTACACACATACCTGCTGATAGCCTCCGACTGTTAAAAGCAGTCAACTGAGCTACTTTTGTTATTGCCTTGAAATGACGTGAATAGTTACAGAATAGAGCAGATTGAGACTTATTTTAAATGCTGGATGTGACCACTTTTAGGCACAAAATACATAACCGAAAGTGAAGTAACTGTAAGTCCCGATTTACGCACTTCTACTTTTGCTGCCCAAGTACATGCAACTGCGTACCGGCGTACCAGAATGTGTGTCGAAATCACGGTTGCCACTCTAAATTTTTCTTCGGGACCAAAATCCATAAAAAAAAGAACCAAAATAAGAAAAGAGAACCAATTTTTTCAATTTTATTTGCAAACCAGCATAATACAATACTTTTTACACTGAAGCACTTTTTACTGACTTGTAAACAAAAGTAGCAATCGATCAGTGTTGCCAATATAGCTGTTTGATTTACTACTGTGGGTAGGTAATAATCGATTACTATCAAGTGTTGTAAACGAATCAAATCTTTTACTTTATGTGAAGAGTAAAAATTTTCGTAAATAATAGAAAAAAATGAAAACCAAATGAAAACGTAAAAAAACAACCATTTTTGGTTCAATTGTACCACAGTGGCAACTGTGGCCGAAATCATATAAATATATCCCTTCTGAAGGACAAAAAAAAATAGGCAGCAAAGATAAAGTGTGTGAACCGGATCCCTGACGGCTGTGAATTTTAGTTAATGTTTTTTAACAAATATAATTAATAAATACGACAAGAGAATATTTTAAAACTCACCTTCATGTTGTGCTCGACAAGCTTCTCACTGGAACATATAACGTAGACCAAATAAGCGCGCATCAGCTCCCATGTTGTTTTGCTCTTGAATGCCGCAACAGGATCATTGAAACCAACATCCAACGGATCACGTTGGGGATTTTCAGGAATATTTGGTGTTTGGGTCGGCTTGCGATGCACTTTTTTCGTAACAGCTGTTGAAACTTTCTCATCATCGGCAATGCGATGGGCAGTTACAGTTTGCGAATTGCTCGCATTTGTATGGAGCCGTTGGTATTGTACATTGAATTGGCGACCATGGGCTAATAATAGTTTTTGACGGTGCTGCTGCTGCTGTTGTTGTTGTTGCTTTAGTTGTTGAGTGGAACAAACACGAGGAGATGAATAATGTTTAGAATTCAATTCATTGTCATTCGAATTCGAATCATGACATAATTGAAAAACACTTCTCGACCAAATTCCTGGTGCTTTCGAACTAGCCAAATATTGGAGTTTACGAACAGCTCCAAAACAGCTACAATTAATACTGCCGCTACAGCTATAAACTATATTTGTACGTTGAGCACAGATGGAACGCAAAAACGCCATTACACACGCGCACTTACTCTTTTATATAACCGATTGAGTTTTAGGGATGCGTTTGTTGCTCTCGTTTTTCGATTGATTTTCGCCTTTGTTTTGTATTTTTTAATTTTTTTTTTAATTTTTATTTAACCTGTTTGCAAGCTAAAAATCAACAAGATAAATTTTATTTTGCACGCTTCTGCGGTGTCTTTTTGAATTTTAAATCCCACTTAAGGCTGGAATTAAAAAAACCAAAATTCTTTATAGATTTTAAACTCACATACACACACCAGCAGCCCTACATATTAACTTATATAAGCATTCGAAAGAAATAATCTGTTGTACATTAGCACGTATGCACACACACACGCACAAACCCATACTAACCCCTAAACAGCGATAACGTAGAGAAGAAAAAAACCCTGCGTATGAAAAGGACTTGGTATTGCGGCGAATTCAACTTGAATCGTTTAACTTTTCAAACGCTGCACAGAAACTTCTTTCCATAGATTTTTATTTACCACAAAATTTATTTCCTCAATGAATTGTGTAACAAAGTGATTTATTTATGCTCGATGTGGATTTTTTAATTAGAAGATTTTCCTTTTTTTTCTACAAAACTGTCAAACAAATGAAATGACACAAAATTAATATTTTAAGCTTGACAGCAAAATCAATTTTAGTACAAAAAAAAAAAAAATAATATTAAGAAAAAACTTTAGTGCAACAAGAACATAAAGAGCATTTAAGAAATTAACACACTGGGTTCGAAAGTCTCAATAGCGAAATAAGTTTAAATAAAATATTTCTAATTTCAGCTCATGGCGGCAAAAATGTGCTAATGAAGCAGCCAACAATCAATCGACTGCATAATTCATTAGGATCATAAATATAATATATGATTTTCCAGACATATGAAATTTACATTTCAAACTTAATTTATTAATAAAATTAGCAAATACCCAGTAAATAAAAATTTTATAACAAATAAAGCACATTTGATTTTTTGTTTTCGAACGCTCATGTTTGAGGTTCTAATTAAGCAGAGCGCTTTTTCATATTTCTGGTTGTTGTTGTTGTTTCTTTTTTTTTTCATTTTCAAGGATTGCGGCCGTCTTAAGGGCACGATGTGTTTGTGCCAACAATTTCAAAGTAAAAATGTTTCATGTCTTGAAGAATATATTATACAACACCGGGCAACACCGGTTTCAAAACGCAGTATTTATTAGCTATATATATATATATATATATATATATATATATATATATTTTATTCCATATTGAATATTTTGCTTATTGTATATTTTATTTCGCTATTATTCAAAATACAGTCTAAATAATATATTAATAAGAAATATTTCTGTATTTTGTTTAGAAATCTGTTTTATAAATCGTTTATAAATCATAAATGATTTTCATGAATTAGACTATTACATAACATATAATAAGAGTTTGATATGTTGTGTATGTTATAATAATAATTGGAAATAATATTTTTTTGTTATTCTGAGAAATCGTGGGTAAAAAGGTTTCCTGATGACCTGCATTAGCACTAGTAAAATGCTCAGAGGAACTACCAAAAATCCCTCAATGATAATTTTGATTTTTTTTTTAATTTCGAAAAAGAGAATTAGCACGATTAAAATTATATTGAACGTTTAATAATAATAATAATAATTTTTAATTTAGTAGATAAATACGTTTTACTGGAATATTAACTATTTAATTATTATTATTAATTTTAATATTTAATTAATTATGATTTAATTACATATTATATTATATGATATTATAAAATTATATTGAACGTTTAATAATCATAATTTTTAATTTAGTAAATAAATATTTTTGATTGGAATATTAATTATTTAATTATTGTTATTTATTTTAATTTGTATTATAATTTTTATTGAAATTTTTTTGTTAAAAAAAGCTTTTTTCGACCACAATTCGTACACACAAAATTTTTGGGATGAGTATTCATATTAATATAAATGATATTATATTCATATCAATTATATAAGAAATTGTTTCTAACATTATTCGAATGCAACTTATACGAATCATATTATTGAACTTAAAATTATTCGCATCGTAGTAATTTAAGTAAAAACTATTCGCATTATATAACTTTGAAAAGTCATGGAATTTAGTCTATTGGAATGATATCAGACATCTCTCGAGATATATATTTCAAAGTAATGCGAATATGTACATATTTTTTGTTTGTTTTAAGAAAACTCTTTTGATTAAAATTAAAATATATTAAAATATAATAAATATAATAAAATAGGTTTTTAGCCCGCAAACAATTTTTGCCTCCTAATATTATCTTACGAAGTAATTTGTTTGAATGAAAAATGCACATGCAAATAATATTAATTGATTAAATATTAGTCGATTAAAAATTAATCGATTATAGTTTACAAATAACTAAATCCCAATATCATTTTGAGAAGAAATTTATTTGAGTAAAATATTCACAAGCAAATTATATTAATTAATTAAATATTATTCGATTAAAAGTCATTCGACTATATTTTAATCGAATAAAAAACATTCGAAGAAACTAAATAATAGTACAAAATGCAAAAAAATCCAATAATTTTTGTTTCGTATCAAATTATTTGTTGCTTTTTTTTAGGAAAAAATTTATGGAATAACTCTAATAAAAAAAATTATTAAAAGAATACTATGCGAATCAGCCTATTTTTGTAAAAAAAAAATAGAACTCTTCGTTTAGGTTTTTATAGTGAAAACACACCAATTTTAAGTTTTTTATTGCTGGTGCAATAAAAAACTCAATTTTATTTTATTAAAATATAAAAACAAACACTCATTAAAAGTGCACAAAATTGCTTCTGCCACATGTTCTACTCTTATGTTGTTACATAACAGGGAAAAATAATGTTTATTCGTTTATATAACAAAACGAAAATTATGTAAGGAAATTCAAAGAAATATTATTGACATTTTCCATTGGTTTTTGGTAAATTTTTATTAATAAAAATATATACAAATAACCAGGGATAAAATTTTAGAAAAATATCGGCAAGAATCCTGTATTTCAAACTCAAAATTTATATATTAAAAAAATCCAATTTCTATTCTGCAGCCAACTTCAAGTATAAAATGTTTCATAGATTTGACAATACGGCCTTTCCACTCTTTCAAAAACTCTCTTCTCACCACTCTCTCAAAAACTCAAGTCTTGACGAATCAAAAACGCTGCCGAATTGCTGCGTTCGATATCGATCGAAATTTCAGTATGAAACGCTAATGATTTCTTTAGTTTTTTTTTTTTTTGTACTAGAATTATTATGCATTTTGGAATGACTGAATATATAAGAGACCCTAAACTGGCAAAGCTTTAGCGAGTTATTTAATATTCGATAAAACCCAACATAAAAACAGAGTTTTATTTTATTAAATATTGACTCATGCATTTTGGCATCGAGTGACCGGGAAAATTATTTGTGAAAAATTTACTATAATTTTGCCAACCGAGTTTCCGTATTATAGAAATTCTTCCGATTTATCTCGATATGTGAATTTCATTTAAACTTAATTACTTTTAGTGCATGAAATTCTTAAACATGTTTGTTTATCCGAACTGGCGTGTAAAAAAAAAATCAGTGCTGCTGCCCCGTGTTATACAATCGAATTAGGCGATTATTAATGACACGAGTTCAGTTCAATCAATTAATTATATAAAAATATATTAAATAAACTGAAATCTATCATGGATATTGTTAAACAATTCAAGCCGAACAGATAAGAGTAAATGCGAAAACACCCTGTATCTGCTCCACCAAACATTGTATGCGGTACATTTGTGTGTACGTGTGTACAGGCATGCACATGAACACACACACTCATACACAAGTATCCACTAAGTACAACAAATATTTGAGCTGCATGAGTGTGTGTTTGTGGGTATGCATGCAAAATAACTGTTTCAATGGATTTTATGCCGGATTTTTGTATTTTTTTTTTTAAATTTCTTTTTTGTTCTTTTTTTTTTGCTGGATTTGAATTTTTTTATTGGAAATTTGATTCAATAACTTCTGTCGGCGTTGTCACGCTTCTGCAGCTCTCTCAATATCCATATATGTAGATATATTTTTCTTTTTAATATTATATAATATTTTTTGAGGTTTCGTTTCTATCTTTTTTCAAACGTGTCCTTTTGCATACTTTTTGAAACTGCAACACTTCATTTATTGTGAATTAATTTGATAGAAATTTTATTGATTTTTTTATTGCACTTATGTATGTGATTTTATTAATTGTATGGAAGAATACATACATAAGAATATGTATGTAATTTGCAAGTACATACACACACATACATATTTTTAGAAAGTTTTCTCTTCAAACATTTAGCCAATGTTTGTTGGCATGTGTTCGCTTTTGGCAGACATAAAATTGATTTTCATTCACACAATTCACAACTTAAATCTTTTTTTTTTTTTTACCAAATCCACACTAACGCCTTCAAATTGCAGAACTTTTTTTCTTCTAAATCTATTTTAAAGCAAATAAAATGTGTGTGCAAAACTTTTTAATTTATCTTTTAACAAACCCACACTTTTTATTATAAAACCAAATTCACTTTTAATTATATGCCAATTTGAGTTTGTTACTTTTATTTAAATTTATTTTAATTTTTGGCTTGTTTTAATAATTTTTTTTTTATATAAGACTATTAATTGAATTGCTATTTTAATACGTATGAAAAAGGCACATGTATACACACATAAAATTGGATGTGTATATACACACGCATGGATAAATGGATACAAGAAAAAGTAATAAATCTTAGAAAAATAGGTATACCTTAAACAATTTTTTTTCTCGTTTATTTTTAAAACAATTTTTAGTTTTATTAAAAATATATTATAAAACTTTTTCACACCGTATAAGAGTTTATTACACACGCACGCACACTATGAGAAAAGGAAGAATGAATTGTAATCACACGTCGCCCGTTCAGCGCTGAACGACAACTGACAACTAGAACGTTACTAAACTGACTAAGGAACCAAAATTGCCACATTTACCTTCTAGCTAACAAAATAGCATATACAAAAACAACAGCAACAACAACAACAACATTGAAAATAAGCAACGAAAATCCCCACACGAAAGATTTATATTGATGATGATGATGATGAACAAGAAGAAGAGGAATATTGTCTCTTTGAGCACTTATCCATGGCTCTTTTGCAACGTAGCGAAGGTAAATTGTCGCTCGTGAACAACATTTCAGCAACAACAACAACAACAAAAATACTGTTTTAGCCGAAAAAAAACAAGTCATGTGTTGTTAGAATAGGAACAACAAACAATCATTAAGAAAAAAAAAATCATAAGAAACACACAAAACAACAGGGTAAAAGGGGCTCGTTCGTTTCAGTTTCTCTCGTGACTGTGTAAATTCTATAGATGGGGTTGTTTGTTGTTGGCAGTCAATACAAGATGATGATTATGTTTTATTGTTGTAAAGAGTAATTTTATTCATGCAAAAAAAAATTGTTCTGCAGTGTAGCCACATCCCGAAAAAATCTCTATGAATCTCCCCAAAATACTACACATACTTTGAGAAACACTTATTGTATCCATGGAACTTCCATTTTTACCTGCCACATTTTTGTTTTTTTATTCTTTGATATTTCTTTTCCACTAAAAATGCTGTCATTTAGGCAATTGTCATTCCTCCCCCTCCTTTTATGCAAAACTTTAAGCATATTTTCCAAATAAGCGCATATATTTTGGGAAATTCAAACGATTTTAGGTTTCTATAACGAAAATAGCTAAAGATAATTAAATAACTCTTGGAGATATTATTTTTTTATGTATTAGAATACTTCGCCAACTTCATTGGGCTCTATTGGCGAAACAATATATAAAATTATTTATTACACTTACAAGCTCATTTTTAATTCTAGGATATCCAACTTCGATGTATTATGATCGCTCACACAATTCTAGAACAATATCTCTCAATCTAAATCTAAAACTAATCAGTGTCCTAGTGTTGTGAATTCGATGTCCATCTAAGATTATGTCCTTTTCATCACAACGAATAATTTTATTTTTCTGTTGGTCTAGAAAAGCCGTGTGATTATTGTGTTTTTCCATTACTGGCCACTGCAGAGTTCTCTAAAATTATGGAAAATTATATGCATTCAACAAGATTCCTTAATAATTGAAGATATTCTAATAATAATACATCATGAACTATAGGGTCTTACAACAAAAAGTTCCGAACTTTGATAGTTGATAAGTCCCATCTCTGTCAAATTAGATGTCATTTATTCATTCTCTTTTGCCAAAACACCGTGGAATTGTTTTAGAGAAAATCCATCTTCATCGGTTTCTGGATGAATACGTGGGACGATGCCAATCAACATGAGATCCAAGAGCGCCCAATGCATCCCAAAAACAGGCACTTTTTGGTGTGGATTTTGGGCTGGGAGAAACGACTTTGGTCAGGCCGTGATGAATACCAACTTCTCTTGTACAAAATTGGATGACCTGGACGCCAACGCCATGTAGCTTCGGCAATGCAATGCTACGTACCGCACAGCCTATTCCAAATATTATACACGAGTGATTTCCAATTATTCTCATCCCAGTAAAATTTTGAAGTTAGAAAGTTTTTTGTTTCCTTATGTCGCACGCATCTGTGAATAAGATACAAATTACAGCAGTACTCAAAGCTGACATAAGCCATGTATGCCATTAGTAAAATTCAGACTTATTTAAGCGGCCGAGCCATGGAAAATCAAACACTTCGGACGTTCCGCCCGGAGAAGCCGTGACAGACAGGCCTTTCAATCCAAAATAAAGAGATTCGACATGTCAAACACACTGATTTATTGATTTCTTTTGTTAAAAAACACAACCCGCGAGGCGGGGGAGTCGACCCACTTTTTTTTTTTATAGACAATTGAGTTGTACATGCAGCCATTAAGTCGCCTAAAAGGAAAATTTTTGGCGAAAGCACATGCGCAAACAATGCATGTGTTAAACCATTTTTTTTCTTTATAATTCTTTCTATCAGTTGAAAATTTCAATTATTTATATTTCCAGAAATATTTCCAAATACACACTGACATGAAAAAAGCCCCCATGTTGAACACGAATCGTCTTATCTGGCCACAATCGTTTAACGTGCCACTGCTATTCAGAAGTTGTTGTGAATCAAGTACATACAATTTATATACGTATGTCGTACATACATACATGCTTACATTTAAATGTACATACAGCTATCCAAATATATTAAAACGTGCGCATTTCTCCAAATATTACAGCGAATTATGTGGTGGAACAAGTTTTTTTTTTTTAACTGCCATTAGATTTGTGTATTAAGAGACCACAAGAGGAATATGAAAATAAATCAATTATTGTTCTTTTGCTTTATTACTTTTTATGAAATAATTGTGCCCATAATTATGAAAGTGGTCTAAGTCAAAATTTAAAAAAATTAGTTTATCATTTATTTCATACCACATAATTTTAAACTAAATTTATTCAACGTAATTTTTACGAAATTGTCAAAAATGAACCATTAGATAGTGGTTGTAATTTGAGCATTATATGGAACTCATTTAGTGTTAATTATGAAAGTGGTCTAAGTCAAAAATGTAAAGAAATTATATAAACAACTTGAAAATTACGCACAAAATATTAGAAAAATTAAGAGAAATAATGGCGAAGAATACACGACAAGGATATCAAAAATTGTGAAATCTAAAATTTTTGAAAATAAGGATTGCTTTTGCTCAAAAAAATTAATATAATAAAAGAAAATTTATTTTTGATACTTTCTCTTCACCAACAATTAATAAAACAAAGTCGGCCAAGAACGTTGGAAAGCCCTATGAGAAAATGCAGCTACAAGTATTTTTTGTCAAAAAATAACAAGTCAGACGTGTCGGTTTGCACGAACTTATTTTTAGACACCTATAAAATTTCTGTAGGACTCTGAATGCTGAAACATCTAAAAGAGGAAAACCAAAAATATACGGACATATTAAATTACTTCCATTATACACGGCCATTAGACCAGTATCGGAAGAAAAACATAAAAATATTATGAGTTTACTACCGTACATCCCTCCAGTTTTTCAGGAAAATTTTAAGAATCGTAAATACTCGAAATAATAATAAAAATGGATGACGGTTAAAAAAAAAAATTCGTAAATGTTCACGAATTATTTCAATCCAATTATTGTTTCAAATAAAACTCAAAGTTCTTTATTGCTTTAAGTCATTTATAAAACATTCAGTTAATTTTGAAAATGGTCTAAGTCATTTCAAACATTAAAAACAATATTATCCTATGAAATTTACACAAAATTTCATATACATAATAAATTGTAAATTCAAATGTCGCATAATGTAAATATATTTTTTAATTTATTCAAATGCAATTCATTAAATATCTCGAAACAAGAAATATATGACTTAGACCACTTTTATAATTATGGGCACAATTGGCAATTTACCCACTTCGATACAAATTTATGTAACCATCGAATATTTAAGAGAATATCGGAAAAGGTGCTTTATTTGTCAAAATTGTTCAAGTTTGTCTTATATTTTTTTCATAAGACTGGCAATTGTGGAATTTTTTGTACCTGAACTATAGAAAAAGTGTGGATAGTGCTAGAAGGTTGAGAAGAAAGGTTGAGGACGTGGCCCTTAATCAAAGCCTTTTCGATTTTTTTTTTAATTTCTTTCACTCTGATATAAGAAATTATACGGAAGGGCGCTTAGACTCGTTCAAAAATACTTAAGATTAAAAGTCAATAGTAATTTCAAAACAAATATTGGTTTTACTTGCGCGGGCCGAACTCCTGATGCCACTAGGTCCGGTATGTCCCACAGATTAAGTGTTCCAGGAGGGTTAAACGATGGTGTTCACCAATTACCAGTTTCCGCAGGTCTGCTAGTACGTCGTGGCAAGTCGCGTTGCTTCCTCAATGAGTTTTGCATGAAATTGTGGCCCCTTCGGGAGTCCACGTGGTGGATGTTGTTAATATATAAAACATTTACATAATATTTTAGTAATAATTTATTTATTTTACGTTTTGGTTTGTTTTACACTTTAAACTAAAAGTAACACTATAATTTATTTAATGCTTAAACACGTTTAAATATTTTATCGTATTTAAGTAGGTGCATTAATATTTTTATTGTATTTCTCTTGCTTAAAAAAGCATGCATAGGCATGTCTCTTTTTGCTATAAATATGTGAGTTTTATTTAACGCAAAGACTTTTTAAATTTGCTCCTACATGTAACTTGGTTTTAATCTATTCGTTGAACACCTGTGAATAACGAAGTACGAGTTGTTTGATAACTCTTTGACATGTCTTTTATTTAAAAGCAGAGTTTAAGGACGATTAAGGATCTCTAATCTCAATCCCAAGAACTTTCTTTTACAGAGTACAGACTTTGCTGTACTCGTAAACAAATTCAAGTTATTTGTAGTTGTTTCAATATAAACAGGCGAATACATAAAACTAAATCACATAGAAACGACAGCAGATATACATAATTTATATAATTTCATATAAATGAAATGGAGCGATAGATTACGAGAAGTTTATAAGAAACATCTGCTCAGAAAGTTCGTAAATTGTACCAAATCAGCAATTGTACTTTTGACACCCTGAAATGGTACCAAAAAAAGTACAATTGTATCAAATTTGCCACACTCCCTAGTGTTCGACACAAGTGTACCCATATAAAATTAAAATTAAGGAACGCTAATAGAATGTAAGTAGTCCGCGATATTTGAAAATTCATTTTATTTTTTGAGCCGGCCCTAAAGACATTTTTTTTGTTTTTGTAATTAATTTTTTTTTTTCTTAAAACTCAGGCCACTACGTCTCCGGTTAGACTTAAAATTTTTGTTGCAGAAATTCTTAATTGTATAATAAAAAGAGCGAAAGAGTATTAGAAAAGTTATAATTTATTCGCACACATGGAGCTCCTATCGCTGGATAGGAGTTATGGGAAACTCAATTCGCCTCGCTAGCATTCTCTCAAATTAGGTATTGCGTGCACAGTCGCATATTCTTATAAAAAAATTATACATATGAACTATTTTATAAGGAACTTGATAAAATGCTAACATACAAGGCGAAGCAACTGAAGTTAATTGAATTAGTCTTATATTAAATACATCTATTCTAAGAATATTTAATTTAATTTATATATTTATTAGTAGGTATTATGTATAAATATTTTATTCATAGTTTTAGAGAAAATAGATCAACATGGAAAATATAACAAGATTTAACAAAATATTTTGATTTACTTTTTTAAATTTCTTAACGTTACAAAAGTTAACAAAGTCCAACTACGGCAGCACAGGGGAAATGTGTTGACCGTTTTCAATAATAATTTAGGAAATGTATAATGTAGCAACTTAAGTTAAATAAATGGTCTTAGGTAATATTTGTTTTTGAGTGGCAAAGGTCTGGGGTCACGGTAACTGTCAACTGTTAATGGAATTTACTATTTTGTATTGTATGCCTCATCGCTACACTACGACAGCGTCTTCCTTCTTTCATTTCATCCTTAAGATCCAGTTTACAATATGGGTAAAGTTTACAATATTCTCTAATACGATGCGAATTCTGTAAAGCCCGTGATATTCACGTTCGTTGATGAAGAGATTTAAGGAAAATTACGGCGTTGTTAAATAAACGATAAAAAATCTTCTACAGGATTTACTTATTTACCTCTATCGTGAATGTTTTTGGGATTGAGCAGTTTGAATGCAAACCCATATTCCAATTCCCAAGATCTCGGTATCGTTAATGTTTTGGGTATAAAAATGTTTCTGTTATGGATTGTTTGGGAGTAGGAGTGAACTATTTGCCAGTGCTTTATAAATAATTTGTGTGATAGTAAAATATACAGATTTTAAAGAAATCAAAAGCGTTTCCGTATCGTTAACGGAGAACAATTAAAAAAATAATACATATTTAAGTGATTAATTAACAAATGTTTGTTCAGAGATTGCAGAAAAAGGTTCTATATATATGAAAAAATAAATTAAATCAACCTCAGCAATATATGACTTAAAAGTTGTGTGATATAAGAACTTATTGTAAGATTTGTTCAATACTTTTGTATAAAGAACTTCTAAATAACGCACTATTTGTAAATAAGAGTATTGACCTGCCAACTTTCATAATTAACAAAATATAATAAATAGATAAGATATATTAATAAATAGTTATATATTCAGTGATTTAGTAAGTTACAATAAAAGAGTATTTGACAGCCTATTACCTTCTTATTTACAAATAAGCGCTGTGTACAATTCTTTGCGATTTACAACAATGAAAATCTCACGAATTTCAGAATACCAAGAAATTAACTCCGTGGTTTTAAAACCGTTGGTAATTTAAAATCACTATAGTTTTAGAATATGCCAGACCAAATATCGGCAAAGTTGTTAAATCGTTACTGTACACGACTTATGCTATCGCATAAGAAGTAGAAACTTAGTTCACTACGGGAAATTCCTCAGGAGAACCGTAATCGTATACAGTTGTAGATATTAACTAGTGCGAGTGAGACGCAAAAGCTCTCGAAAGAGAGAGTCAGTGGTCTAAAGGCACTTAAAAAGTAATTGCCAACGAGGCTTGATATTGACTAACTCAGAGCTGCTTTGCGACTATTAACATCTGAGTGCCGCTTCATATAAACATATTTTTTCAAAGAGATATCACAAGATAGGCGAAAATATATCGTGTACATGTACACATATTTTGCAAACTGCACCGTTGAAGTTGTTCTTTTGTTATATTTAATTATTTATCTTTCTTTTTTATCTGTCACAACTGTCATGCATAAACTGTAAAGGAAAGTTATCGTTAGATTTTAATCCAGGAAGGTTTTTGTCCAGTAGTTTGATTTAATTTCCATAAATTTACATACGTATGCCCGTAATTTTAATAAATAGATATATATCAGCCCCATTATGGTTGTCGTAGTCATGAAAAAATCGATAAAATAAGGCAACTATTGTCGTATGTGCAACATTCAAGTTGACTAATTTCTACTGCGCCTACGACATTCGTAATAAGGCCAATTACATAATGTTAACTAATAGATAACTATTATAGGCTGACGTTAATTTATCGCCTAAGCTACGATATCTAAAGCGTAATTTACGCACATTCTTAATATTTATTCTAATACATGTATGTATAGGTGTTAGTAAAAAAAAAATAATAAAATAAAAATTTAAAAATAACTAGATGCATAATTTACTTAAGATTAATTTAATTCAATTTTGATGCGCGATCAATTTGCTATAAAATAATTTAAAATATTTGCACATAAACGTTGTACCAAAGGCCAAATATATTGTAAAACATATCGAAAAACTGGACGCAAAGAAGGAAACAGCAAACATATTTGCTGCTGTACTGACTCAAGCAGTACTAAAAGCAAATGTCAGTTATTTGATTCATAATTAAGTTGTATGTAATAATTTTCTATTTGCTGTCTTAAACTGTTACCGATATCCTCATCTTCACAGCTATCGGAATCACTATTGCTACAGTTGTTATGTTTCCCTTCATTATCTCCATTACCATGGCCGCCATCATCATCGTCATATGACCACTGCATCTCTTCACCGAATTTATGTAAATGTGCCAAATTTTTATAGACATGTATTTTACGATTATCAATATAGGATTCACAGGGATAACACCATACCGATAAGTCTGTAAAGCTTAATGCTAATGGATGGGCAGTTTCCAGATTATGATACAACATGTGCTCCATAACATAACGACCGCATAAAACTCGATGACAACTAAGACACATCCAGTTTTCAGCCGTCGAAGAACATTCATGGCAAGGTAATGATGTATTTATTGCTAATGATTTACAAAAATAGTAAAACGTATAGAAACCATATTTAAAGTTATTGCAATATTAATTAAAAAGCACAACAAACAGAAATTATTATATTACAAAGCACATTTTACAGAGCACTAAATAATAATAAAATATATAAATTAAAAGCACAAACAAAAAAAAGAACAAATAAACTTAATAAAAATCGTACAATAATTTGAAACTGTTTGTTACAAGTTATAATTGAATGTGGCAAATGTGATTAAATGTGTTATTAAAACCTTGTAATTATATAATTTCTTAGAGTAATTTCGTCTTCTGAATTCATAGGAGAATTTCTTCGGTTTTGTTAGATTCAAAAGCCAATAAATGAAAAACTTTAAGTTATAGTTGTTGTCCACTTTCAATTAACTGAACGCCGGATGTACAGAGATATAATTATTGCTGGTACATTTTATATTTGCGTCAGTAATAAACCATTACGAAGCCCGTATAAAGAGTACATCCTTTGCAACGGGTCCTATCAAATCGAGGAAATTATTTTTGATATTTCTCTTTTTAACTTTTTGTGTTTTGTCGTGTTGAAAAATTTTGTAATCGAAACTAACAATTTTGCGAAGTTTTTTAACCGTGGCCAGGACTCCTTTCAGAGGTTTTTTTTAATAACACGAAGTATATTATTTATTATTGCAACTATTTTTTTATATTAACTTTTTTGAGTTCCTTTTTTATTTTGGTACTTTTCATCAAAAATACTTTTCAGGAGGTGGTTTTTTTACGTATTTACTTTTTGACAAGATATTTTTGAAGAGGTTGTTTTTATTTTGATACTTTTTATGAAACTTTCACAGGAACAACACTAGCTTTCTGCTGACAGCCTCTGAGTATTTTCCAAGTCCTAGAATTTTGTAACATCCTATTAATATAACCGAAAGAAAAGATGTGTCCTTTTTTTGATAATGTTTTGACATGTTTGTTGTGCCTTAGAAAATTAGTTTTCCCTTTTGGAATATATCGCAGGCGACATCAGAGATTGTTTGAATACATATAATCGATTTTCAACTTTTCTGATATTTCGAAATTGCGTAAACCACATCAAGCATAATCCAAGAATAAAAAAAAACCGAGAACCACTACGGAATGTTTATATTAAAAATCTATACCATTTTGCCACCTTCCTCCTCCGCCTCAGAGGGCTGACTTTATTGCTAAAACCATATAATGTGATGAGTCTAATTGCTTAATTGGAAGAACCTACTAGTAACGCCTCGACAAAAAGAAATTTATAAAAGTCTTAAGCTTTCAAGAGTTAAAAATCACACTAAACATATGCATCGTGTATGTCTGTCCTGCTTTGGAAAATCATCGCTCTTTTGATACGGAAGTTCCGTGATTTCTGATATGAATGTAAGAAACTTGACTTCAATGAAGTTCCTTATATACATTTTATTTAATTATTTGTATACGATTAAAGTTAATTTGTTAGAATTATTGTTGTTATACTTCAAAAGAAATAATATATCTTTGATTTTTTCCGAATATATTGTAATTCTTCGAATGGGACATACACATTGGCGATATTATGGCAAAATACGAAATATTGCACAACTATATATATTTGCAACTACAAATTTTCTTTCTTTTCACATTCACTAAGCACTGATATCACTAACGCAATAGAACAAACCGTTCAGATAAATTTCGCGATACAAATTTTCTTATTAAAAGGAATAAGAATTAGTTGAAAAATTTCACTTCTTATTCACAATATTTTATTAAAAGTAAATTTACAAAATAACACCCCTAATTGTTTTCGGATTAAATCTTTTGACTGGCAACACAATTTGAGTGTCATCAGCCAGTTTTCGGGAAATTGTGCTGAGAATACCAAAAATCTATCCAAAATTGCACCATGTCCATCTACAATTACTGAGTTGATCTAATGAAATGGATGGTAAATGATGTGTATGAAAGTGAGTATAGCTTTAGAGCTATTTAGGAGGTATTTTAAATGCAGAGTTTAGAAATATCTCAGCAAATTAAAGCGGACAAAAAAAACAAGCAAAATAATCAATAATAAACATCCAAAAACAACCAACAAATAACAAAAAGACTAGACAAATTAGTTTGCTTACATTTTGGTGCATCCCCTGGACGCAACTGTGACAAATGAGGACAATTTTTTAATGGTACAACTGCAAACATGTCATTATTTTCAAAAGCCTTTCATATCAATTTTTTGTGTGTGAAGGAATCAATTAATTGTTATTAATAATTCATTAGTTGTTAATCAAGGTACGTGGAACAGGTGTAATAGTAGATCAAGCATGAAAATATTTATATAGAATAATTAATATCATTATAATTCCCAGGTAGTTGATAGATAAATTTGTATTAAGAAAGAGATATTTCATGAACAGCTAGTAATTACCTGTAAGTGCTCTGTGAGAAATTCTGTTAAGGTTTTTACTTTTACCTTCGGTTTACTGCCACTTGGCTCTAGTGATACATTGGTGCTTGAGACCAGAGAACCACCAGCGGCGCCTTGGACATCATCCCTTGTAATATCTAAATTTTGTAAAGTAGCAGAAAGAAAATCCTCATTGTTGTTTTCACCCGAAGTCTGCGGCAAGCGCTTTCCAAAAGTTAAACTTTTCCAATACTGTTGTTGTACTCCTATACAATTCTGTAAAGTATCCATACAGCTTAAATAAGCTACCGTAGGTGGCCGCGTTACGCTACCATTTAGATTTATTGCTGGTATAGGATCTCCCAATAGGGATTTCGTGCACATGGTCATGGCATAAGAAATGGAATTGACGTTGTAACCGCCTTCTAGACAAACAATAATGCGACCATTAGCCAAAGCCGATAGCCAATGTGTGAAGAGGCCATATGCTTCAGGTGTTACCTTACAGCCACCAAGAGGATCTCCTATGGCAGCATCAAAACCCGCTGAAACTAATACTAATTCCGGATCAAATTCATATGCTATTGGCATTATTATATGTTGGAAAGCCATAACATATTCCAAATCGCCCATGCCTTTCTATATGCAGTCAATGAAAACAGAAAATCCATTAACATAACACAACAAAGCATTTCGATTAATCAAACTACTAACTTTATTCCAGGGAATGTTAACATTAAATCCTACCCCGGAGCCCTTTCCTACGGCATCGTAATCGCCATCTTTACTTTTTGGAAAGAATGTGCCATTATCATAGCGATGAATACTGATGTATAAGACTTGGGGATTCGATTCGAATATGTGTTGAGTGCCATTGCCATGATGTACATCCCAATCCACAATAAGCACCCGTTTCAGACCATGATCTCTGATTGCATACTGAGCTGCGATTGCCACATTGTTGAATATACAAAAACCATGAGGAACATCGGATTCAGCATGATGTCCTGGCGGCCGTACAATACAAACCCCACTGCGGGCATCCCCCTTAACCACTTTATCAACTACCTGTAACACAGAACCAGCCGCCAGTGTCGCACAATCAAATGTTGTGGGATGAAAATAGACAGAGTTATATTTAGCACCCATATTCTGTAGTTCATCCTTCTCGCTAATGCGACGTATCGCATTAACATGAGCTCTTGTATGAGCCAGACAAATTTCATCAGTTGTTGCCATACGTGATTGCACATGTTGCATGCGATTTAATAATTTGTACTCTTGATGCATTTCAAAAATTTTTCTAATACGTTCGGGCTGTTCGGGATGTCCTTCTTCATATGTATTTGAATGTTTCAGCATAAATTCATCATAAACGTAGCAGACGCGTATTTTTGGTGAAAATAGTTTGGTTTCTACAATAATTATTGAAATTAAGTAACATATTTTCTATATTTATCAACTATCGTACGCAAGAAAAACAACAAAAGTTTTAGTTACTGTTAATTAAAATCCTTTTTTTTGTCTAGAATATAATTTGTAATGTTTTCAATCTTTTTACACACGTTTTGAAACGCCATAACACTCCAATAAAACCCCCTCTGAGTTGCGCTTTTTTAAAACCCGAACTTTTCTTTTTCAATACTGATTTTAACGAAATCTACAGTTTCATAGTCCTGCAGTACGAAACATTTGCAATAACGCCAAACAATATTATAAACGTCAGAAATAGCACACAAGGCACCGGTTTCAAACTTTTTAGTAAGACTATATATGCCTGCGATTTAAATACTTATTCGTTTTCGAACTTAACTTAAAACCAAGTTTTTTTTTACATACGACTTGAAATTGTTCAATATGTTTACTTACCTTCCTTAAGTCTTTTAAGGCGTTGTAAATTTTGCTCTACCACATCTAAAGGTAGTTTGGGCGCAGTATCTCGTGTGGGAAAACGTCCGGGTAACGGTGGACCACCGACAAATAATCGACTAACTTTATGAAGGCTTTGTTGGGGATTAACATTGTTTAGATCTTCCATTGTATAAGTATTTTGAACCTGCAAACATTTCCAAAACGAACGATGAGAATAAATGCAATTTAGTATAGACTCCTGTATGGAGGAACATGGAGGTTGCAGTTTTTCGACCAGCAAAGGACAAGGTTCACCCAACAGAGCACGTAAGGTTAAAGCAGCTCCCTCTGCCAAAGATTCCAGACAATAGCCACCCTCCAAGACTACAGCCAAACGTGAATTGGCCAGCTTAATTAGAGGATTAATAAGATGCGGGTAAAATGCAGGTGTAACTTCCATTTCACCCTCCGGGCAGCCAAGAGCAGCATCATAGCCAGCCGAAATAATTATCAACTCCGGTTGGAATTCGACAGCCACCGGTATCAGTATTTGTTGGAATATAGCCAAATAATCACCATTACCCATACCGGTTTTATTAAGTGGCAAATTAAAATTATAACCCAAACCGGGTCCATGGCCAATAGCATCGAAATCAGATTCTTGTAAATTCGGCCAAAAAGTGCCATGTTCGAAACGATGTATCGAAAAATATAGAACCCTGAAAGAAGTGATTGTAAAATTTAGCTAAACAATTTTAATATTTAACATCATCTCAGCTTACCTGGGATCATTATAAAAAAATCTCTGTGTGCCTTGTCCATGATGAACATCCCAATCGATTATCATAATCTTTTGCAATTTTATTATGTCTAAAGCGTATTGTGCTGCTATTGCCACATTATTAAAGAAACAGTAGCTAAAAGTGCAAAATATATTATTTTTTTTCCTTCAATATAAAAATTAAACCTGTATTTGATAACAATATGCAACAATAAAAATAACAAAGATTAATGCCATAGAACAATTATGTTGTGGTCATCCAACGCAAACAATCGATTCGATGCAAAACTATATTGTATACAGACATACGAACACATGCGCATGCGTGTATTTGTATAAAGGTTTGGATTTGATTTTATCATAACTAAAGAAAAACTTGTTATATTTAGATTAAAATATATTTAAAACTGTTGACCCTAAATGCCATCCCTGCAACTTCTTGCTATTTTAATCGAAAAATTATCTTAACAAGGATATTGCCCTGTTCTATGCGGTTCACATATTTACACACAACACAAGCATAAATACAGGCACAGTGGCACCATTTCAGGAGTAGTCCAAGCAAAACTTGAACTACATCAAAAATATATTACGTTCATTGGAAGCTTTTATTGACTATTGTTTTATTTCACCTCAAAACTATGTTAAAAGCATCTTTCTATTTTCTTTAAAAATATTGCGAGGCTGTTACCAGTAATCAATTCTTGTCTACAACGAGTACATACAATTACAGGGGATTATAATAACTTGAATTTTATTAAATTTCAAAGTACTCGGTGTATTTTACAATCAAAAGCCATTTCCTAACTATGACAAAGAACCCCGTTTACTACATGAGGAACACAACAATTACTGAAAAGCATTAATTTTTTCTATCAGTTGGCTATAGAAAAACCAATTAATATTGTTGCATAATGCATAACAAGGCGTAGGCAATTTAAAATACCCATTAAATTCAGCTTTCATGGCATGATGTCCTGGCGGACGTATAATAGCCATACCATTTTGTACACTACCGTTAACAACAGCTTCAACTAAATCTATTGTGGAGCCAGTTGCCAATAATGACAAATCAAATGTGGTCTTTTAATTAAAATAACATCGATATTAGAAATTTATTTAATATTATAAAAAATTCCTTACCGGATGTATATAGATCGCATCAAATCGGGAACTTAGTTCCTCCATTTTTTTCTCATCATTAATACTTGACGTTTGCTCCAATAACTGATAGTGTTCCTCGCTATGAAGCAGCATTATTTCATCTTTAGTGGCTCGTCTTGACGGTAACATCTGGCACCGTTCAACTAAATTCAATTCACGACAGCTGCAAAATGAGTTTAATAAAAAATAAATATATAATTAATTCAGAGATCATATTAATTGAAAATTTTTCATAACTTGGGCCATTCTGTAGTCAAACTTTGACCACCTGACATTAAATAATATAACATAAAATAAAAATTAATATTATGATCAACAGAGTTTCTGTTATGTTTTTATCTTTTCTGAAAGGGTCTTCTACTTGAGAACAACGATATGTATATATGTATATTTATGCAAATCTATTAAAATAATTGCCCTGAATAACATGCTGGGAATTTTTGTTCCCATGAATCTTTTATTCGCCTGGAAGGGAAATATGCTATCGCGAATCTCCCATGAACAATTGTTCCCTCTATCAGTTCTTAGTATATGTAAAGACAGATAGAAGGTTAAAAAATTATAATTCAAAGATTTTTGTTTAAAAATATACACGCATAATGTATTTTAAAGAAAATTTCTGTGTATATTTTTAGTATTGGAGTGATAGTTAACTACAACGCTAGTTTATTTATTACAATATTTAAATTTTATGTAGTAAAATAGTTGGTTTTTTTTAATCCAACAAAACAAAAGAATTACAGCACATTATATAGTATACAAAATATATAACAGTTTATACCACATTGACGATCAATAATCTCGTGGGCAACAAAATCATTAATGATCTAGGGAATTTTACTTCTGCATCAAATTATTCGAGGGGAATATATTCACTATTGCAAATTTAAGGATATCGGAAAATTTTCAATGACAAGTTTTTTTATAGGTTCATTTTAAGTTCTCCTGTAGCTAAAAGAAATACCTGATTAATAAATCAAGTCTAACGATCCATTAACAACAAAAAGCAAGATGGAAATATTTTTCATACTGTTACGAAAAACTGTGATTTAAAGTAATATAAACTTTTAAAATAACACGTGTGGTGCTCCGTAAATCACACCCGCTTTTTTATTATTATTTTTTTTTCATTTAATTTTTCAATCTGAAATCTAACAGAAATTGTAAGAGCTTTCTTAACTTTGAATATAATTAATTTTTAATTAATATACTAAGATTCTCAGAACATGTTTAATCAGCATAAATATCTTTAATTTGAGAAAAATTTCTTCTTATTTCTGTTTTTAAATTTACAGAGAACTGATGGCTGGAAACATTGTTCACGCGAGACTCACAATAGTATCCCTTCTAGGGAAAATAATTTAGTTTGTTGGTGAGACGTGTTTAGAAGCTAAACGATATAAAATAAGTTAAAGAAAATTGTACAGGATTTAAAAGAAAATTATGAAAATAAGGCATGGTGTGAAATGACAGATTTAGATCTCAAGACTTTGTAAACAATTACATTTTGGGCAAGTCTTACTTATGCTTTAATTCTAAAATATAATTCTTCCTGCACTTCCATATTTGCCACCATATCGTTTAAATCTATATTAACATTAAATAATTCTCTTTTTTAAAAGGAAAACAAAAAAAAAGCCTTCCGAAAGTCTTCACAAAAAAAAAAAGAAACATTAACACAAATTGTAAAAACGTACAAGGAGAAAGTTAAGTATTCAGCAATTATTACGCACGTACCGATCTAAGACCCTAATAAATCGTTCTGGACATTCCTGATGCGTACTATCCCATAGACAACGATGCTGAGACATGGATTCATCATAAACAAGACCAGTTGGACGTTGGGTCATGTGCTTTGCATTTACAGCCTGCAATATTAAATAAACACGATCTTTATATCAATAACAAGCATTTATGTTATAAAATCGAATGCACGGCCTTACGTTTTGAAATATATCCTTAACTGCATTTTCTTGCTGGTTTTGTGGTTGCATTTTCAATAATTTTGCTTTACGTTTTGCTTCCATAAGTGCTGCACTCGGTTTCCGATTCTCTACTGAATTAACTGCGCCTGTTGTCACTGTTGATTTAACCATTGCGCGTGTCTGTATTTTAGCTTTTTGTGCTCCTCTTCGTGTAACAATTGGCGAACTCTATTGAAATATATAAAACAAAATAAAACAATAAGTTTAAATGTAACAGATACTACTTGCACTAAAATAACATTCTTATCACAACTTAAACTCAACTTCAGAGGAAGTCGCAAGAAATATTTATGTAAATGCTTAAAAATTAAACTACGAATTTGTTTTATAATAAGTGATATAATTCAGATTGTTCTATAAATAATTCTTTTGAAAACTGATATGTACTTGTGTTGTAGATCGTAGGTTATTTTTGGTCAGTTGATTATGAAACCTATAACAGGCAGTTTTTATTTTTAACTTAAAGATCACCCCCTCAATATATAAAGTCGCCAGAATGCATCTAAATAATGTAGCAGACTTATTAACTACACTTTCTTTAAGTTAACTTTATTTTTATAAGTAACATTCGTACGTTTAAATTGCAATATTCCGCTAAATCAATACAATTTTTAAATGCTTTAAAAGCCAAACAAATACTAATTCATAGTGTTTCTTCTTTTATTCAACAAAGCCCCTTCAATCAGTATGACGCCATTGTTTGCAAGTTAGCAGACAACTTACATTTTCACTCACTCCGCCAACTAACCTGACAAGATCACGTTTAGGCGTTGAATTTTGTAGACGGAACTGTGTAAATATTGTGCGAGAATAAAAACTAACAAGTGGGAGTTTTTATCATGTTTTTGATCTGCATTAAATTTGACGTCAAAATAAGTTTATTTTGAATAAACTGTTCACATAAATAGACAACTGAATAATAAAAACTTGATATATATTTATATGATTTAGAAAATATGTTGTATTCTTTGTGAAATATAATTTTTAAAATTTCATTAATTAAGAGTACTGATATTTTAAGTTGTTAAAAAAAATTCTTCTATTATATGGAAATAGGGGATCTTCCAACAGGGGCTTCCGAACAACAAAGTAATTCCTGCTACATGGACTACCTTTAGATGGATTCATTTGTATTTCTTTCAGTTTATGGAGAAACTCAACTTTACAATTTATTTTCTAAGTTTTATTTGTTCCTCAGAATACAAGAGTTATTTCTACATTTTCATTTACTTTACAGAATATAAGATTTATTTCTGGACTTTTATAAAATATAAAAGTTATTTTCTCAGTTTTATTTATTTCTTAAGAAATAAGTTATTTTCTATTTTTGCATCTGAAATTAAGTTATTTCTTGAGTTCTTATTTAGCTATAATTAAAACCGTCAGATGTAAAATCTAATTTATTGACGTATTCCGTGCAAAAGTGCTTTTTTGACATATGTATTAAATAAATTTTTTTGTACATTTTTCATTTTAAAATGATGAAAATCAAGAAACAACTATGCGAGAAATAAATAGAAATCAAGAAATAACATTTATTATAGAAAAATAAAAATCAGAAAATAACTTTTACTTTCTGAAAACTAAATAAAAAATTAAAGCAAAAAATAAGTGGTTTTCTCTGCTTTGAAAAAAAAAATGACCTCGGACAAATACCACACCCTTCAACAGAACTGTTAGCATGCTGTTATCATCTCTATTACAATATTAAAAATATTCCCGGTATTTTTGTGCGACCAAAAACGATTGTATGACTTTTGCAAGCCTAGACGCAAACCATCGAATGTTAAATAGTTGTTTGATTTCTATCACTGCCGTCTCTGTTAAAAATTTAGTATGGCTACACTACAAATGCCACTGACTGCAATTGCTGCCATTTGGCCAGTTTCATAATTATTTTGAAAGACTTATAGAAAACCTTGTTTTGCTGGTATTACTTTAAATATTTTGCTTTTTTTTTTTTCTTGGAGCAAGCTAAGTTTCCGAGTAACTATCGAAATAAAGAGGTTCTATGAAGCTTGAAACAAACTTAAAAATTTATATTGTCGATTGAGCTACATGTTCTATAAGAGACAATAAGCTATCATAATATGCGAGAGTATGATAAAAATGGAAGAGAGAGCAGAACGATCCCGCCCGCTAACTCAAATACAGGCGATTCTGATTTTGTTATCAGAATTCTTCTTATAATTATTCTTCAGGCTCTAGGTCTAAGACTTGAAAATAAAACTCCTGTTATGTTTTATCCCGTTATATTTGTAAATATTTTATTATTTCGATATTTCGAACACCTTCGGTGTTCTTCTTCAGGAAAAATATTGAGTAAAGTCGTCTAGTTTTGAAAAGGGTTATATGTTTACACCGAAGGTGTTCGAAATAATAAAATATTTACAAATATAACGAGATAAAACATAACAAGAGTTTTATTTTCGAGTCTTAGACCTAGAGTCTGAAGAATAATTATAAGAAGAATTTAAGTAAAAAACAAGGTCGAATAAAATACAAAAAATAATTGTTATCAGAATTTAAACTCTTTTCAAAGCGAAAACTTTGAACATGATCGGGGCGGTGCACATATATGTACGCTACTAGCCAAAGGCCATGTAAATAACTTTATCAAGATTATACAAACAAGGTCACATATTTTAGGCTACGAAACTCATATAAAACCAAAGAAATAAATAATATTTTTGAAAATCATTTTCATTTGTGAAATGGTTTTTAAAAGCCTTTATATAAGATAAGAGGTCTGAAACTCTTTAGAACTGTGGTTGAAGTCCACTAACGATTTGGTAAAGCACCAATGAAATGCATATAGATAGACATTGCTTAACCATCCAGCAAATAAACTTCATTTTGTAAAAAAATTAATTTTTGTGGATATTTTTGTGCGATTTCGTTTTGATTCTTTGACTAAACTTGAATTAATGCGATTTTTCAGAATTTTGGAGCGAATCATTCGTTTTTATATGAAGCTAGAGTATCGTTTTATGCGAATTTGATTTATGCGATTTTTATTGCAACGCATAAAACGAGACCTGAGTGTAATACATCTTTTGTACCTGCAACATACTTCTCAATTGATTTAAAGATAACATTATTAGGTCTCGGGATGCCCTGAATTTAGAAATATTTATAAAAATAGTTACAGACAGTGTCATGTTAAATCGGTTCCTTTACGTCTAGTGCTGTATATTATAATATTTATCTACCAGAAAACATAACAATTTAAATAGTGGGGATGTTTACTATATTTCTATAGAGTATATGAAGGTCGTACATAACCTAAGTATGGCTTTTCCTCCGCACATATATATGATGTATATATGTATTGGCAAACATTTATCTATACATCCATATTTATAAAAAATTCGACTTACGACATTGGAAATTAAATAAAACAACACAAAGAAAGTATGTGAATAGAAGTTTTGCAATACTATTTCTTTTCTATCGTCACACAAAGAAATCATTGACTGTCGCAATGAATTTTTTTTCTTTCCATACATAATAAATATGTAGGCACTCCAATAACAAACTTACCATTATTATTTTGGATGCGTAAATATCACAGAGGCTGGTGTGTTTTGGATTGTTGCAGGTGGTTTTCCAATCAAAATATGTATAGACTTCTATTATTTTCTTTTCTTTTATATCGCTCTTTTCTGCTCACTCACTTTTCTTTAGTTATGAAGAAAAATGTAAAAAAAAGCTGAGACAAGTCGCAGACTTCTTTTGCTGGTAGTAGAAATTCACTTAATGCGCGTCAATTTTTTTCACTACAAATTTTTTAGCAATATGTAAATTATTTAGTAATATTATTATTAAAGATGATATAAATTTTGGTAATGATTTGTATTGAATTATACTTCTTAAATTAAATTAAACCCTGACGTACAGAAATTACACTTTATATCATGTTATATGCTCACAAATTTTCCTCACATTTAGAGATTTGTTTTTCACGGAAATTTTTCAGACTTTCATATTAAATTTTCATTTTTCACTTTATAAATCATTTAATATTTCCATGCAATACCAGATATTAGAAACGTGTTAATATTATTATTTTTTCCACTATTGGTTTTGATATATTATTTAAGCTAATTTTTAGCTTACACTCGCGGAAAATTCTTGTACGCTCGCGACGAAGCCGAAAACAAAGTGGAAAAGAAATTGTTGAAACGATGTCCAACAAAATGAAAAATACCAAAGCATTCCTAGAGTTGCCAGTTCTTTGCAATCTTCTAAATTGAATTGGATTATGGATTTAAGCATACAATAAGAATTGTCAATTCTATCAAAGCTGTCATATTGAAACGAAATTATATATTAAATCATTGTTTTAATAAGAAACATACTTTATATATCTGCAATTACTATCGTGTACCATCTTTTCGAGGCAAACATAGAGATGCATACATTCCCATTCACAATAACATGCCATTGCTTGAAGTAATGCCGGGGAGCACAGAAATAGCGTGCTTATTTCACGGATATTTAAAATGGCGTTTTGCAGGCATATACTTACGTGGCTTAGATTGCCTTGAATATAACAATGACATATATGTTTTGGTGTATTCATAATGGTCATCATAGCTCAAAACTGACCCTTATTGCACACATAACCTTTGTGAGATTATTTTATTAGTTAATACAGAGCAAGCTTACTCTTAAGGCGATACATACTTCCGATTTATGCCTAAAATTTGTTATTGGGGTATATATTGGCACAGTACAAGTGGTGCGCACACAGAAACCCCAACAACACCATGGACATCAGCTGACACGAAGCTATAATCTTTCATATACACCCTTTTATTTTTGGATTAATTGTTTTGACATCATGTCAACTGCTTGCAACAAAAAAAAAATTTGTTTGTACTTATTCAAACAAATTTGGGCTAGTATTAAGAAATCTTATGTGTTTAGCAATAATTTGGTTCAAAATAACTTGAACTTTAAAGCATGTACTCTAGTGTTAAGCGAGAAATACCCGAATTTATTGAGGATTATTTAGTTTATTGCGATTGTTTCATTGATATCCATAAACAGAGAACGTGCTGGGTGCTGACGCGAAATTTAAAATTCTTTGAATTTTGGCAAAAACAACTTGTTGCAACTATAGATCTCCGTACAACATGTTTAAGCAAACTTAAAACCAAATTAGAAAACTACGAAGGTCCAAAAGGGAAATGGTATGAGACTTCGAAACTTTCACCAACGCAAGAAGTTAAGTTTGGTAAATATGCTTTCCATGCACTGAATGTGTACAAGGTTTACGTGATTATTCAATGTTGGAATAAATGTGTCGTTTTGAAAAGGTTGCCCGATTTTAAAGGCTTTGAAATTAAAGCGGAATATGAAGACCTATTGAGTTACAAAATAGTACACGGAACAATCAAGTATTGCCCTGTTCTAGAATTTAAATTTGAAAACGATTACATTTTGAAAACAGATTTTGAAGATAAAGTGGAAAATAGTAGCGAAGAGGATTTACTTGTTAAAAATGCTGAAATGCGCCAATTGTTGGAACGGATAAGAAACGCAAAAACAGAACTACAACTTCATAAATCAATTACAGCTCAATCGTTTTACACTATACAAAATAATCTAACGTTTGGCAAACCGCTTCTTCGTTCCTTGAGATTAGAGCAGAAACAACTGTTAGGCCGATGTGGTGATATTTGGAAGCGGTTTACAGCCCATGATGATTTGGTTATAGGAGTACCATTAGTAAATCAAAGTGCTCCTCCTAATTTAAGTATTATACGCAATCTAACGCCCGTTTTGCTATCAAACCCGTCCACGGATAACTCTATCCAACTATACTATCGTTTATATCAACTGAAGGTTAAGTTTGATCAGTTAGATGATTTGGAAGTATATCTTGAAAGTGAAGATGAACAACTACAAGAAAAAACATGGTGTGCTGATGGAAACTTGCAAATACTACCAGAATCGTTTGTGGTTTTATTAATAAAACTGAAAATATCACAAATAATTTCCCTGAAAGAAAGTCCTCTTATTTTAACGTATGAAGTAACGAGGCATTTGCATGTTACATCGGATGCCATTACAGATTCTGAAATTAATGTGCCGTTACAACTATTCTTGCAAAATCTGGATTTTCCTAAAATTCTATTTGAAGAACGTTCAAAATATGAGCTTAAATTTTTGCCTTGTGTACTGCAGCAAGATCTTTTAACAGTTGCTATGACATCTACACAAATAAATTTAAATATTATATTTAAAACTTGCAAAGATGTGGACGTTTTTGAAAATTTAATACAGAAAAGCCTTGATTTTATAAAACCAACAATTACGGATTATCCTAAAGCAGGCTTTGATAATTATAAACCGGCTTTTTATAATAGTAAACCTTCTTCATTGTGGTTTGGCAGTTTAATTTTACGTACGAAAAAACTTGAAGATCAAAATTATGAATGTCTGACGACATGGAAAATTTATTGCCAAAATTTTAATAAAGTCTTGCTTTTAATAAAGACTTTTCTTAACGAGCACCTTACACTGCAATGTAATATTATAAGTATTTCAAACTCTGATAATGAAAATACTTCTGAACACAATATTGCTAAATTCGAAAATTCTCTACGACAGGAAGTGCTGCAGCTTCAGAAGGTCGTGCATGGTGTTAACAAAAATTCTCAAGAGCACTTGCGAAATCTGGAAAAGCTTTGTCAGCTGCAAATGAATACGGATATTATATCGATTGAAATAAATTAGCTTTCATCTTTAAGAAAAGATATCGTTGCTTATATTCTAGCTTAAGTCAATAAACACATGTGTATTCATATAAAAACTAAAAAAAGTCTATATATAGGTCTCAAGTAGAAGTTCCCAAGCACACAACAATTTTGAGTACGGGAACAGTTTTGGGTACGGGCATCCTATGTAGAGTACGGGCACACACCTATTATGTACTAAAAAAGGTACATATTTTAAATCAAGAGTTGGCAACCATGATTTACATTGTTATTGTGAATCATAGTTTTTGGTCATATTCAACAACAGCTGTCGAATACAATTTGTTATTGGTGTATATTGAATGTCTATCCGATTGAGGTCTATTTAGTTGTTATAATAAAGATATTTACTATGGACAAAACCGAAACGGTTCAACCCACCGGAAATGCACGACGAAAAATCTTAAGCGTTGCGGTTTCTCAAATTCTCATGGAAAATGGATTTGATAGTGTCGATAGAGAATGCCTAGAGACACTAACTGAAATGTTACAAAGCTGTAAGTTGAAAAGAAATATATGCATATATGCAACCTTCTAAAATAAACATCTAAAAATTATACTTAGTACTAGTGGAAGTTGGAGAGTCAGCAAGGAGTTTTTGCGAACTATCTGGACGAACAATTCCTGTTATAGGCGACGTGGTTGTTTCTTTAGTGAATATGGGAATTTCACTGCAAGGTATTGAAGCCTTTGCGAAAAGGGAGACGAGACAACTAATAACCATGCCGGCACAACAACAACAGCAAAAACAATTAAATTTGTTACAGGCTGGAACAAAATCACAACATCCTGCTCACATTTTACCCTATTTGCCTCTTTTTCCTGATCCACATGCATATGTTCGCACACCGGTAAAACATACCCAACTGATGATTTTAATACAAATCATAAGTAAGCATTTTTTCAGACTCACAAACAACCGGTAACAGAATATGAAGCCATACGTGAAAAAGCTGCCACTCAGAAAAGAGATATAGAGAAAGCATTGACAAAATTTTTAGCGAAAACTTCCGAAACTCACAGCCTTTTCGATACGGAAGATAATATGTTTCCATGTCAGTAAACTAAATTAAAAACTATCTGCTATCATCAAATTAACCTATTTTTCTATTGTAGTAATAGCCTGTAAACCTTCATTTCCTCCATATTTAGCAGCTTTAAATCCTACTGATCAAGTATTCGATTTTGAAGAATTGGAGTATCATTATTTAGTAGCTAACCGCACTGAAGATTGTAAAGGTAGGTATTCCAAAAATACACTATGTTAATCTATTGTATATATTATAAAAATATCTTAGATGATGAGGAAAATGAAAGTGGTAATGATGAAGAAGGGGCTGGTATTGAAGGGGGTGGCAATAACGGTAATGGCGGATTAAGTGCCGAAGAATCTGAGAAAAAAGCGGAGAAAGATTCAAAGCCGGAAAATGATATTAAGCCGAACTCAAGTACTAATAAAGCAATTCTAGAAAATCCAAATATTGATAATCCGTACTTGCGAGCTGCTACATTACCTAAACGTACTAAACTAGACCCAGTTTTATTAGTAGCCGCTGCCACAGCTTCAAATAATATTTCTAATATCGGTTAGACGCATCAGGTTTTAATTACATGTTTATACATACTACAGTGCTTAAGTCTTTTGAAAACTTACAATAAGAAATAAAAATTAAATTTATAATGAAAAAGGTTCTTATAGAATAAGTCCTAACCACAAAATGAAACTAAATATGTTACTCGCATCGTGTTTAAAGATCATTATGGCAGAAAACTCTGTGAAAAAGGAAAACAACTACTACAGAAGTCAAACTCTTGGTTTGACCATGCAATCAAAAGGTTTTGGGCTAAATTTGTTATCGAAACTCAAAATTTCCAACCTTTGAACTATCTCTTTGATCTTCCTGATTTTCAAAAATAACTTTTTTTAATATATAAAATATTCTTGACTATCAGAAAAATATTAGTTTAATATTAAGGCGTATGATCAGATATACTTACATATCGACAGATTCCTTAGTACCGTCTCAAACAAAGAACTAAACGAATGTTAAAGCATTGGCTTTATTGTGGCCTATGCACAACACATCCTTATTGAAAATTCTTTACTCTTCTTTAAATTAGCATTCCCATTTTTGTATCCAAAGTTTTCTTAGATATGACATTTTTGATATTTGCTTTCAACAAAACAATATCTGCGTTAAAAAAATGTTGTGTTCTTAATGTATATCCGACCGGCATCATATTCCATTTCTTGTTTCCTTATTTCTACTTTACGTTGGTTTTATAAAATTGAATTTGGTAAAAAAAGCTTACTGTATTATTTTTCGATAAAACGCAACATTCCAGTAAATCAGAGGATATTCTAAACGTGTTCATCTAGAAAAATATACTTTATTGAAAAAATATTAAGAATAATAAGAAATGGAAGGCAAAACCAGTTGCATTCTTTGTTGGAGTTAACTTATAGCTATTGTACATTAATATATATTAGCGACGGTCAGGCTCAGCAAGTCTAAAATAATAATAATTTGTTTTTATCATTAAAAATATAATAACATATCTGTTGTTTCATCTAACTTACCTGTGTATTTTTATAAAATCTTCTGGTGCAATTGTCATATCCTGCGGTGTTAGAAATGAATATTGTCGAAGAGCACGTTTGCGACCTTCATCGATAAGTAATCGTGTCATATATTCACGATTGACTTCATCCTTGAGATACATTAATCAAAAACTATAGTTCGCAAGTAGTATTACAAATTAAAAGCAAACACTTACTGTAAAAACATCATATTCATCGAGGAAATAAAATGGATGATCTACGCAGGACCATAACGATATTAAAAATGCTACAGTGCTGTATGAACGCTCGCCACCCGAAAGAGCTTTGGTACTGGATACAGCATTTTTATTGTGGTCCCTGGGCACAACCGATATTTTTAATTTCTTTTCTTGATGATCGATATCAATAGTACCCTCAAAGTTTCGTAATTTTAAGATCATCTAAAATGTATATACATATATTAGTAAAATATAATTATATACACAAGTTAACTGAAGGCCCATGTTGCTATTACTGTTATTATTTTTGCAAGATTTTGAATTAGACAATTGTTTAATATTTAAAAATCATACTTACACTGAAAGACAATTGTAATATTACAGCCATGTGTTCCTTAAGCTTTTTCAAGAAGTCAAAACGAAATTTTAAAGATTTGCGCAACTAGAAAGTTTCAGAAATAAAATACATTGATATAGATTAAAGTATGTAACATCTGTAATATATGTATTATTTTTATTTGCTGTACCTACCATTAGTATTGAGATTTTTATATTTTCAAATGTTCCTTCGTTCGCTTCCAAAGATTCTTTTTTGGTGGAAATTAGTTCTCGTAACTCTTGCGCATCCAAATTGATTGGCATGCCATGTTTCAGTTGTGCTTTTATTTTAGCTATTCTATCTCGTACCTCTTCTACGTCTTCCTCGCTTTCAACACGTTCGCCCTTTTCGGAGGCTGCATCTGATAGTTTTTTCAAAGTTTTCGATAGTTCTTGTCTTTCGGTTTGATATTTCTCTAATTTGTTTTTTAGTTCCATCAATTTTTCACGATTTGTCGACTCGTTATTATTAATACTGCGTAGTTTTAGTTGTAATTGGAGACATGTAGACTAAAAATGTAATTTGTTTTTGAGTTATAAAAAAGAAATCTTGTTAAGAGGGTCAAATATACAATGTATTTTAAAATTAACTAGATTCACCCAAGTCAATATTTCCCTTCCAGCTTAGTAACTACATAAAATCACCATTGAATTGAATTATATATATCGTTCTATCGACTCAAACGAAGATTTCATTTATTTTTCCAAATTTTATGTGTTTTTAATAGACCCCGTAAGCTCCCAATATATGAAAGGGCTTTTGTGTCCACTGTGCATGGGACCAAGCGCTAAACCCATTTGCATTAAATATGGCCGTGTGTTTGTGTTTACACGATGTGATAATTAATTTAGAACCTTGAACTTACCTTATAGGATTCAATTTCATTTTGTATATCTTCTAAAGTCTTATTTTGTTCTATAAGCGTACGTTCATAGGTCTCCTTTTCTCTCAACAGGTCGAATTCGTTTTTACGATATTTATTGAGATGAGACTCGACTTCTTCAAGTCTTACTTTAGTTTCTTCCATTTCTTTTTTCTGAAAGGAATAGATTTTTTTTAAATAAAATATGTTCTAAAAGTTGTTAAATAATCTCTAATCAAATTGCTACTTGAAATATTTTCATAATATTGTTATATTATTTTATGTATTAATTTTATGGTAATATGCATTTCATTGGTTTACCAAATCATTGGTGGACTTCAAGCACAGTTTTCAAAAGTTTCAAACCACTTCTCTAATGACAGACTTTCAAAAACCATTTGAGAATTTTAAAATGATTTTCAAAAATCGCATTACAACAAGTATGTTAGGCTATGAAACTTATACAAACTAAGCTCAACAAATAATTTTTATTCGATATGAACCTTTTCTACACTAATGAAACGCATATCGTCTTATCATTCTTAGTAAAATGGAATTTGTTTTGTATTACGAACAAAGTTAATATATAAACTTTTTTATCGTATTATACAATCAACTTACCAAATATTCGATTTCGTTGTTGTAGTCGGCATACTCGACATTTTGCAGTTCCCTAATTTTTTCTTGCAACTCTGCAAGTTTGTTTTCGTGTTGATGCAACTTATCACGTTTTTCTTGTATGTTCTTATTATCTTGTGGGATCTCTTGTCGCGTACGATTTAAATCTGTTTCAAGAACTTTATACTTTTTTTCTAAAACTGATTTTTCATTAACCAAATGCCTATAATAAATAAATAGTTTTAATATTTATTGATTTTATTGATTGATATGTAGAAAGTTATTAATGCTTTATGGGGTATTTAGACATACACTTGTGTTATTGATGTAAATTTTCCATATAATATTTTAATTAATTTTTGTTTAATATATTTGAAATTGTTTTAATATTGAGTGAAATTACAAATGCATCACTGTGTTTTGGGAGCAGGACTCAACTCACGGAACAAAGGTAGCAATTTTAAATGAAAAATTAAGCTTAATATTGCTATTTATACCGATGAGCTCAGCCAAGACATATGTATGTTTAAACATAATTATTAGAAAAGGTGCATAATTTATTATATGCTTATTTGACAAATTAATTACCTTATGCGTTCATTAATGTTGACTTGTATGAAATTTGCTTGTCGTATATCTACAGTGTACATGCGATAATTTGGCATAGGGAAATATTCGAAAATACGATCCGCAGCATTTAACACGATCACCTTATATAAATTTCTAGGCACTTGGTTGAGATTAGATGTTATACTTTCAGCCACTTCTTTACTGGGCGTAAGAAGAATTGTCTCAATTCTTTTACGATCTATCAGGCAATTCATAACAACTGGATCGCTACACTTTATTTCATTCATCACTAAAATTGTATTTTGTGGAGGATGTACACATCCTGAGCTAACATTGTGTACTTGATTCCGAAAAGCTGTTGTTATAATTTGTGGACGTTTTGTTGTGTATTTATCTAGAATCGCTCCTAATATTTCACCATCTCTTCTATTGTTAACAATAAAAGAGGTAAGCAGCGCAAATCCCAAAATATTTTCAATAACATCACGATATTGACGTTTGGGCACCTCAACATAATTACCAATTGGACCTCGTGGCTGTTGAGAGAATTTTCCCTGACTACAAGCCTTATTTATTTCATTGATTATAGTAGGCATATGTTCACCATAAATGGAAAGCTTATTTCCTTCACTTGCTTTGACATTTTGTATTTGCACGCCTCTGGCGCCTGGAATTATTACAATAAAATTAATTTTTCTCAAATTCTACTATTTATGTATAGCAAAATAGCATTCACTTACGTATTTCGTTCATGCAATCACTTTGCTGACGCTTGATTTCATCAATTATTTGCTCCTTTTGCGATTTGTTGTCGCTGAGTAGTTTCAAGTCGCGTTTTAAATTATCAAGCATGGGCTTCAAGTGCGTTTCGCATTGTTTACTATATTCTTCAATATTTCGTAAGTTTTCGGCTCTTAAGGCATCAACATCCTCCTGATTCCTAAAATGTTAATCAAATTAAGCAGAAAATTATAAATTTATAAGTACATACACAAGCATGAGTGTACATTCGCGCTTAATATTTACCCTCTGTAACGTTCTTCAATATTTTGGTTTATTTCTTCAATTTGTTTTTCGAAACGAGACTTTTTCTTCTTTAATGAGTCAATTGCTTCTTTCAAATTTGATAACGCTTGCGTTTGCATCGCAATTTTATCTTTTGTTTTTCGACATTTTTCATTTTCACGTGAATATTCAACACTTTTTGATGTAACTATGTCATCGTTTTTCCTTAAAAAAAAAATTATATATATTTAGTTTAATCGTTGACGGCTATAGGTCAGGTTGTAAAAATCAGTAACCACTAAATATTTTTTGATTATTTAATCTTTATTTATTGTTATTTTTCCCAATATTCATCTTCAGGGGAACAATGTAAATTAAAAATTAAATAAAAATAAAAATTGATTGAATTAACATATTTTCAATATGTCGATCGTCTGTAATCCTTAGTTTTTGCAATTAAGCTAAATTCTGTTTTTCAAGTGGAGGAAAACTAAAAGGATATCAAAGAATGACTTGCTAAGGTCAATCATTGGTTTAAAAAATAAATTATTAAATTAAGTGATTTTTATGATATAAAGAATGTCTTAAAATATCTTAACCGCGAAAAACATGAATTGTCTTAAGGGAAATTTATTAATGTTACATATGAATATCCTCTATGTTCCTATCTATCCAACATTAAGGCTCTAATTCGAGTTAAACTAAACATAGTAAACAAATATTTCTCCTGTAAAATTAACTTTCTGTTGTTTAAGGTTTTTTTACACTATAAATGGATATTTAACAAATTATTATTAATAAATTCATCTTAACCATCAGATTTTAATTTTTCACTGTTTTCAATATTTTATGATTACTGGTAGTTTGTTATTTTAACTTACTTGATTTCTTGATTTATTACTAAATTAACTTCGTCTTTATTTTGTATTGTCTGTAGAATTTCTCTTTCTTTACTTTGGTATTTTTCAATTTTTTCATCAATTTCTTTTATAGAAATTTCTTTTTGTTTAACTTGCAACCAGGCATGAATTATTTCTGTGTCCAATAGTTCATCCTACGATATAAGTAGTAAGTTTTAAAAATCAAACCAAAATCAAATTATAGTACAAATAGTACCTTGAGTTTTTCAAAGCATAAAATCTGTTGTAATTTCTCTTGATGCTCAACTATATCGTGACGTTGTTTTTCTAATTTCTAAAGCAATAAAATATTGGATATTAATATTTATATTACTGTGTAACTAATAAGTTTCCTTACAGTTTTATAAATCTCCAATTCATGAGTATGTGATCTATGCAAATGTAAACATTCATTGAGTTTTTCCATTACCACATCAACTTGTGTTGCCTTTAGAAAAAGGCTATAATTTTTTGAAGGTTCAAGTCTAGAAAAGAAAACAGTTCTTGTGAACATTTTACAAGCTCTAAATATTTTTTGTACTTACTCTTTAAGAAATTCACGAGCACTATCCTGATTTAACACAAAAACAGGATTGTCCACTTGCACGTTGTGATACATAAGAATACGATGTAAGTCATCTATCTTTTTCGTTATAATCGAATTATTGGCCGATTTGATTACATAGGATCCTGAAGTAGCTGATATTGTACGAACGATTGTAATTTTATCGCCATAAGTATGAGGCTCATATGGCTGCGGACCGTCATTAGCTATTTCAATTTCAATTTTAGCCGTTGTTTCTCCGTTTTTTATGAAACCTTACATAAAAATTTCAAAAGACAAGCACAAGAAATCACATAAAATATATATGAAATTCTACGAGAAAATCCAGTAATATGTTTGTAATAATTCATTTTTCAATTCGCTGACGACTTCATCTCGGAGAACTTTGTAAATTTAGTGATGTATTATTTTACTTTAAAAATATTGTCCCCCATATTCATAAAAATTTAATAAAATGTTTTTGAAATATATTTTAAAAATAATTTGCATGAAAATTTTTTATGAAATTTGTATAGAATTTTATTTGATAAAATAAATCATTGAGAGCAATGTGAAAATATTAGTCTGTTGAATAATATGGATAAAAAAGAGACAAACTGGCTTAACGAGTATAAACCCTTGACCCTTTTACCATCTAGATATTAAGCCGACATTTTTACAATTCGCTGTTGCCTGAAGCTTTTTAGAATTGATATATTAAGTCTCAGTTCGAACACTTCAATTTGTTCGTAGAGAGCGGGCAAGAAGAGTTGTAATTGCGAACGTAGTTGGTTGTCATAAAAATGTTTCGCAAAATATGTTTTTTAGGTACACGTTATGTGATGAAAAACGATATCTTTTTAATTTACTAATTTTCAAAAGTCTTGAACAATAATACCTTTTACACTACTCGATCGGTTTGTATCTTTTGCTCTTCCTCCTAATCCCAAAACCAATGCCGCCAACACAGCACTCTTGCCGCTTCCATTACTTCCAACTAAGAAATTTACACGTGAATGGAAATCTATAACCAAATTTGAATGGCACATGAAATTAGTCAAACGCATGTGCAGAATTTTACCGCAACGTCGATGGTCTTCTTTTAAACGCTGACTTTGTGACTAAAGGAAATAAAAGAAAAATATTGGTTACATACGTTATCTGTGGGTAATACGAGAGATAATTTTCACAATATAAATGGATGTTTAACAAAATAATATTTAAAAAATCAAAAAAATTTTAGAATTATACACACTCCCCAACCATCAGATGTCAATTTTTCACTGTTTTAAATATTATGTCCGGTATTGATTTATTATATCCATATGATGTAAAATACATCAATAGTGCCGGCATTTCTGCTTACAGAACAGTCGTGATTGCTTCTTTTTATTAATTTTACCATGTAATCACATTCAATGCATTGTTTTTTACATCTTATTTATAACAAGTTTATATATAAAAATTTCTTGTTTACCTTTTATTTTGGTGTATTTATATCAAGTCTTACTATAAAAATTTCTTACATGAGTACTAGAGAAAATTAACAAGCCTTATCTAAAAATATGTTGAAACATGTTTATACCGTTCTTTAATATAACTGTTTACCTTTTATTTTGGTGTCTTGAGACTTCAGTATTATTGGTGGTTTTAGTATTCAATGAAAGTATGCATATACATATAAAGTGGACGATTTGGTTTTGGTATACTAATTTTAAAATCATTTATTTATCATTCTTTCAGTCATATGCTCTAGAGGGTATTTTACTATCTCAAGTGACAGGATGCAATGAAAGCATTACTATGCTTGAAAAGTGAAACAAATCAATAAAGTTCTTTGATCTTTTTGCCATTTTCCACTTTTAATTAAGTTTTCGCGAGGAAGTTTTCCCGCCCAATTATATTTGTTTCCTGACTGTTTTTTTCTGTTTTGACACTTTATGGTATGTATTTCAATTACTAAAGATTTCCGACATCTTTCGAACGGACTGGTGCGTAGTTTTACTCTTGATTGCATGGTTTACCCATAATTATCAATACTTTAATATAAAAGTATTATATATAGTACACCGAAAATTCCATATACTTATGAATGTACAAAGCATTGTAAATAAATGCAAATAGAAAATACATTACCATTGAAATATTTTGCGTCAAATTTTCTTTGGAACAATTGCGACGTTTAACATCACCTTCTTGTTGTCCTTCTGCTGCTGCAGAAGTGCGATTTCGTTTTCTTGATAAACTTAAACTCATTTTAGATCAATTCATCAAACAATTTCTTGGATATAAATAATAAAACCATAAATAAAATTATTCAGGAAAAGCAGATATTTTTGGCGGTGAAAGAAATTATTTCATTTTACAGTGCTGCCACCGTTTAATCTGCTCTGAAATCGTAATAGTTTTTGATTTAGCGGTGGTTGGCTGCCATATATATATATATATATATATATATATATATATATATATATATATATATAATTAATATGTTACTGATGACCAGAGTCCAAGCAATGAATAATTAATATGCTGGCTTTGGATCAAAATAATTGATGCATAATTATGATCATCGTTTTGCGGTTATGAGCATCAGCCAAAATCGTTTTGCGGTTATGAGGATCAGCTGGTGACATTACCAAGACTCGTTGCTGCTTATTGCAAACGTATCTTTAGATATGGCCAGTAGAATATCTACAGCAAACAAATATATCTTGTTATATTATATAAAAAAAGTTATATATATATATATATATATATATATATATATATAATGATATATATATATATATATATAATGATATATATATATATATATATATATATATATATATATATATATCATTAACATGTCTAACGATTTGGCTCAAGCCCTGAGTTATTTGCCGATATGTCGTAAGTACATTTTTAAAATTCATCTGTCATCTCTCTTTGCTATTGTGAATGTCAGTGGCAGCAACGTTGCGTATGCAAAAAAAATTTCAAATTGCTCCTTTGACATTTACTTATAACGAAAACACAAGCCGCAAAATTTTTCATTTTGAATTGAAAATGATTATTTCTTAAAATAATATTGTGTCACTAAAAACCTTCTCTACATACGTTTTTGTTTTTTAATTTGAAAAACGTGAATAATATATATAAAATTTAGGCTGTAAGTCTCGAAATGGCAACAAGTGGTCTTCGATATACCTGTAATGGAGGCAACGAGAAAAACTACGAGTTTCCTAAACTTAACTCAATAATAACGCAATTGCAGCATGAATTCGAACAATATAAGTATACTGTGTATCGATGTGCAGCTAAGTTTGTCTCACTACAAAAAAAGTTCTTCAGTAAGTAGAACTATATAAAATTGTTGTAGGATATGAAAAACATTTATTTACAAACAGCTAGTAAAATACCATACAAACTGGTGTTGGCTGTAATGGAACGCCACGGCATAAATGATGGCGATGATAATTTAATGGTACCACCCTTCCAATTAACTTCTCTGATACATGATATGTTTTATGCCTGTGAAAAGTTGGGCCATTTCACAAATTTGCCATCATACACTCTCGAATCTGCTACAGCAATTCTTTCCAATTTCTTTTGGAATATCTTTGATCCGTAAGTATATATCTGTTTTGTTAAATGTATTTTGATTGAATAATGTGGATAATTACAGGCATCGACGTCATTCCATATCACTGTTGGAAATTAAAATTACTTTTATGCTACTTTGCAAATTATATGCTTCCGATCAAATTATTGTCGAATTTTGCAACATATTGCACAATACAAAAACAAAGTCTGTGTCTAAATTGAATTTTGAGTATTTTCTAAATATTCTTGCAAAAATATTTTCATACATTGGTGAGGGAACTGCATATGGAGCGCAAAATATACCATTAGTAATTGATCAATGCTATGCAAGGGTAAGTTTGCGCTACAGGAAGTAGTTCTGATATGTTAAATTTTAAAAACCTAGACATTTATATATAATATAAATGAATTAATTCCTGAATTAAATAAGAACTTATAGTACCTATTATTGGATTAATCCTTTAAATTAATATATTAAATGTATTAAAAAAATTACAATAAGCTTAAAAACACATAGCTACAATATAATTAAAATACTACAATATTTTTTAATTATCAATTTTGCAAATCTGCTCTAGTGTCACAATTTATCTGGTCTTACCGATTACCAATTCCATTGCCTTTGGACAACCACACAAACTCGTTTTCTTATCTATGCTAATTTAATAGCGCTAATAAAACGAATTGAAGACACTGAAAAACTAATTCACCTAAACGCTTGTGCATCTTGTCGCATTGATAAAATAACTGGTATAAGATTTAAATGTCAGTCCTGCAAAGATGTGTCTTTATGTATGAAGTGTTTTGCCTGCGGCTATAGTAACAATAAACATGTTAGTAGCCATAAAATATATGAGGTTTTTACTGAGGTAAATTAAATTTATATTGTTTACCTTTTATTATGAATTGATGCATATTTATATATTACAGGACTTGCCGACGAAAAAGTTTTCACATTATTTTGCAAAGTTGTGTGCATTATTTGTTTGCCATTCCGAAAAATTGAATGAAGAGGAATCGAAAGGTTTCTGTAATGTCAATGATACCATAATTAATAATGACACCGAGTTAATTTCCATAGACACTAACCGAAATTCAAATGCTTCCACGGTTAGTGTGAATGAAACAGATCATACTGATGTAGGGCATCCGAAACACTTGCTTTTCTCGACTGAAAAAGTAGAAAGCCCGAATTTGGAAAAAGTTGATTGTAAGTTTATCGATTTGGTGAAAGTAATCGTTCATTAACAAATACTTTATTTTAGCTTCTTTGTCTTACCTTGCTACAACTGCTACAAATGCCTTAAATGTGTCAGGAAAATTGCAAATAATTATAGACAAACTTTTGCATCAAAATGAGTATGAGAAATTTAATTTTTTAATATTGTTATTGAATAATAGTATATTTTTTTTAGAAAACTGGAACTACAATTGAAATTTGTACGGACCTCAACTCCGGATGAACTTTCGAACTTTTTAAATGATCATCAACAATTTTTAATGGATATTATAAATGAAATGCGCAACTTTTCGGTAACTTAATGCTAAATAAACTACTTACATAATAAATTTCAAAATAATAAATGAAATATTATTTCAATAGCAAACTTCTTCAGTAGCGACTTCATATCCAACATCTAGTACTCCAAATCGGTCTAATTATTCGAAAACCTCAACAGGTTTATACAACTTTAGTGCTGTTCTTAATCCTCAACCAAAAGTTAATGTAAATCAACCTAAAGACAATTTAACACATTCAAGTAAGTAAATAATTATGAAGTATAATTCGATAATGATAATGAACTGCTTTGAATGGTTTAGTAAATGGTGCCGATATAAATCGAAGTTATTTGGATGCTAATAAATCAGATTACTCTATAAATGATTTAAGTTTATGGTTTAATCAAAAGCGTTTACATTCATCCATGCCACCAACGACAGCTTTACTCTCCCAACCATTAAGTGTGCTTACTGAAGTTCCATCTCAAGATGAACTAACCTATAACGAAAATGACGCTTATACTACTTTAGCCATGCATTCCCGTGAAACTGATATAGCAAATTTTAAACTTCTGTTGAATAAGGTAAAGGAAATTGTTGAAGATTCTTATAGCGACAACACAGAATTATCTGAAGCTACACAAAATTTGGAAAACGTCTTAGACTCCATTATTAAAACGGAAGAAGGTAGAAGAAAAAGTCTTAATTAATTATTTGAATTTTTCTAATTCCATTTGCAATTTATGAGCGTCCATGTACGTATTAATCAAGCCTTAAATAGTTTTTATAGAAAAAAGTATTATTCTCAGCATGTTTCTTATTTAACTGATATACAAAAATATTTTATACAAATAAAATAATTTTTATTTTACATAAATGATAAAAAGATTAAAACGATAAATGCGTTTTACGAATGAATTATGCATAAAAGCATATGATCGTTGTTAGTGACACTCACATTCCGTCCCTGTATCGTAAAGCAGGATTAAACTATCTAAATAATGAAGAAAGACTTTTATGAAGTGGTGGACAAATGCAACTACAATATCAGCCAGTTTAGTGTGCTTACAACATTTTCACTCATTTCTATGAGACCCACTCCACAACAATCGCAAATAGCTCTCAACAATCACGTGACTGTATTATTAATAGAAACATTTGTTTAGAAATATATTTTTGTGCAAATTACCAGCAAGATTTATGCATGATAAAAGAGCAACAAAATGTGAATTGAACAATAATATCGTCTTTTCCATGACCAACTAACTCTCCAATATGCAAAATGTGTTTTTTGCATATTGCAAATTGTGTATTACCAAGCTCGGATACAGGGGAAGGGAAAAAGGTATAGCCGCAAAACTCTAACAAAGTTGTTTTAATAAGTGTAATTTGCAAAACCTAAACTTTACATTTTTAATTAAAATTTTATTTTTTAAATCTTTTATGATTCTTAGAAAAAAAAACTTCGTAATAGTACCACAAATAGAATTTGTATTCTAAGAGCTCGAAGAAATATTTTTGTATTGCTGTCATTTTATTAAAGTACTTTGTATCTTCCCTTATTGAAGACATGATGAGCTGAACTGAGTTTTAGTAATTCTTCCTTGATAAGCCGTGTAATTTCGCGTTTAGCTTTTTGAACAGCTAATTCACTGCAGCTCTCAATGGCCAAGTATAGCTTTCGTTCACCGTCAGGCGGATTTTTACCAGTTGGTACATAAGTGCCGCGTACAGTAAGACCAGCTTCTGAATATTCTGATATTTGAGCCAACGCTTCTTTTGAAGTTACCTTCCAACGGGCTTGTTGAGGGAAATCGTTTATTTCCAATTCTTCTTCATATTTTGTAAACGAATTGGTTGGATTTGGTAGTAGTCCCGATATTTCAGCACTTTCTTCTTCGTCTTTGGGTTGATAGTTCAACTTATTGTTTAATTTTGCTGCCAACTGTTCGACAACAGAACGGGCAGTAATCATTGGCTGTCCACTTGTGGCACCTTTGAGTATTGCATTGGCAGTCTCTATTGTACTAATCTTACCATCCATACCCAAATTTTTATTAGTGCTAATCTTAGAGGCCAGACGTTTAGCCAATTCAAGCTTGTCTGAGCCGATAACACCAACAGGGACTGTAGCAGCGACAGTAGCTGATGGCGCGTTTCCAGCTGCAATGATTGTACTACCCGCTGTTGCAGAAACAGCTGCGGTGACTGATGTTGCTGGTATAGAAGTATCCTTAACTGTACGTTTTGCTGCAAACAATTGTTCAATTTGTTGATCAATATCTTGTTCAATGTCTTCTTCATCATCGGAATCAGCCAGCCCAAGAGCAGCTTTCTGTAATTTTTTGCTTTCCTTTGCAGCATTAGCTTCCTGTTCATCAAATTTAAATCCTTTTCCGCTAAAACCGCCGCCCGTATGAACTTTCTTTCCTTCTGCTTCTTGAGTGTTTTTATAATCAGTCCATAACTTTTGTAACTCCTCGGGCACTGGAGACTCTGCAAGTTCTAAGGCTCTAATAATATCACCAGCGTAACGGCCTTGATCAGGTGTAATAAAAGTCCAAGCACTGCCCTTTTTCCCAGCACGTCCAGTTCGGCCACATCTAAAGAAATATATTTATTGTTATTTACAGCGATCATTTTCAGTAGTTAATTCTAACTGTATCCGACTAAACGTACCTATGAACGTAATCTTCATAATGATTGGGAACATCATAATTAACAACTAATATTAAATCCTTCACGTCTAAACCACGAGCAGCTACAGATGTAGCAATTAATAAACGCACCTTACCAGATTTAAAGTCCAATATTGTTGAATCTCTATCGAATTGATCAATGCCACCATGAAGACTCATGCAGGGGTAAGAGGCTTTCATTAGATCGCGTAAAACAATGTCGGCATTTTCCTGTTTATCCACAAAAACAATAATACTTCCCTTTTCTTGATATACACCTAACAATTCTAAAAGTTTGAAGAATTTAGCATCGTCTTCCATTATGGCAACATGTTGTTCCACATCTTTGCACACTACTGACCGGCCACCTACGATTACTTCTATTGGTTTTTTGAGTATACGACGTGCTAAAGCTTCCATTTGTCGAGGAAAAGTAGCACTAAACATGACTGTTTGACGATCTGGACGAACATTATCTATGATGCGCATTACTTGCGGTTCAAATCCCATATCAAACATGCGATCCGCCTCGTCCAAAACTATATATGTAACACGTCTTAAATTAGTTACACGCCCAGAATTTGCGGCCAACATGTCTATCATACGCCCTGGCGTGCATACTATCATCTCAGCACCTCGTTTAAGTTCTGCTATTTGCTCCGATATGCCAGTTCCTCCATAGACGCACACAGCTCGAAGGTTCAAACTTTTTGCAAACTTTTTTATATCCTTACCGATTTGCATGCATAATTCACGTGTTGGGGCCATAATAACTGAAATGGGACCGTCGCCGTCTTCTAATGGAGATTGGTCCAAAATATGCCTAAACATTGGTAAAATAAATGCTAGCGTTTTGCCACTGCCTGTTTTAGCAATACCTATTAGATCACGTCCAGACATAATGGCCGGAATCGCCTGACATTGTATGGGAGTAGGTTTCTCAAAACCCAACTTACGCAGTATATCCATTTCCTTCTTGCTTACACCACACTGTGCCCACGTCTAAAAAGTCAAACAATTATTTAAAGTTTCGGACTATTTCTAAATCATATACATAAATGTTTTTAATGGAATTTCAAAATGCCTCATGTTTATTTATACAAAAACTATACCTTAATGGGTTTAGGACAACCTTTTCCCTTTACTTGTATACCCTCCAATTCCGCACGATATTTTTCAACATCTTGCTGCGACATGCGAGCAAGTTCTGGCACTTCCACGTAGAAATTTTTACGAAATGATGCATAATCAACTCCGGAATGATCAATTTTCGCCAATTCCTTACGATGTTTATTAGCTAAACTTGCTGCTGTATCCTTTATGTCTTCTAATTCCTCTTCACTAGAATATTCTAGACTATCCATGTTTTGTTCAATAAGTTCTCCTTTGTCTTTATCTTTCTTAGTCTTCTTCGCTACACCGGTCAGTATTACTACACCTTGTTGATTTTGTTTAGGTTGAGAAACAATATGATTAACATTGCGCACCTCTTTGTCAACTTCTTGCATATAAGCATCTAATGGATCAATTTCATCCTCGTCAACCGTTTCACTTTTACCAACATTGTTTTCGGTATTTGGCTGTTCATCTTCACGGTCTTGTTCTATCTTCTGTAACTTTTTTTGTTCTAATTCTTGTTGTTGTTTGACTTTTTGTTGTTGTAACTGTATTTGCAATTTATGTTTTTCTTCTTTAGCTTCTTCCTCCTCTCGTAGGGCTTCAATTTTCGCCTTTGCTGCTATAACAATATTTTTTGATTTTAATCTGTAAACCTTTTCTTCATCCTCATCATCTTTAGGTTTTTTGATCCGATGGAATTTCGAAGGCGGTGAGTCGGGTTCCTTCTTGATGTCTGGAATAAAACTATTATCCTCCTCTTCTGATTCGTCTTCAAGACTCCATTTTTTAGCCGAAGGTGTAGTTGACGAAGGAGGTAACATTGACTTAAATTCTTTTTTATTCGCTTCAATTTCTTTTAACTTGCGCTCTGCTCGCCACCTTTCAATACGTTCACGTCGTTTCGTCATTTCAAGTTCTAAGCGTCGTTGTTCTTCCTCCTTATCAAGTTCCTCTTCAGATGAGGAACTACTTGAATCTGCTTTTATTATTATTGGAGGTGTAGAAATTGCTTTTCGAGAATGTTCCAATTCTCGTTCGCGATGTCGTTCTCTTTCCCTGTCACGCTCTCGTTCACGGTCCCTTTCTCGTTCCTTTTCACGTTCACGCTCCCGTTCCCGATCAACCTGCCGACTAATATGTTTTGAAATTTATTAGCCCATCGGCAAGAATTTATCAATTTGACTTACAATTTCTCACGTTCATAATCTTTTGATTTAATTGGTGATTGTCTTCTACGTTTTTCATCACGTCTGTAACGTTCCAGATCTCTGGAATCACGTTCATTGCGTTCACGTTTTCTTTCATCCCTCATTCGATTGCTGCCATTACCATTACGTGGGAGCCTGCTATCCTTAGGAGAACGGGACCTACTTCTTGAGTACCGCCGTTTTCTTTCCCTCTCCCGATGACTTTCACGTTCTCTTTCATATTCTCGGTCTCTATCACGCTCCCTTTCGCGATCACGATCTCTTCTGTGAATTAGAATATATGTTATTCCTCTTTGGCAAGATCTCATGCAATGATTATAATCTCACCCTGAACTATTCTTTGACATCTCCGAGGTTTACGATGATTTTTCGATTCCGGAACTATTTCTGATTTTTCGATTTGTTCCAAAGGACAATACACCTATATATATAACTTTTCTTGAGAAAAATGCCGCACATAAAACAGCAAAACAAACGTTTACTTTTGACGTTTCCATTAAACACTATTTGACAGCAGACGTCAATTTAAATGCAGGTGCGGATAATGTTACCTATTGTGATATTATTGCGATACCATACATATTGGTACTGTAGTGTTTTCTTAATATGATAACAATATTTTTTAATACACAAACTGAGATGGGAGGATATGTCAAATAACACTTGCAAATTTGCCACCACAAAACAAGTGTTCACAAGCTGTGTGAACCAGGGCTTATATTCTAAGACCGGCATTCAAACGAAGATGCCAATAGTTAACTCATAGTTCCGCAAGCGAAAGTAAGAGAATTAATATCTGAGATATATATATATATATATATATATATATATATATATATTTATATATGTATATATGTATGTATATATATATATATATATATATATATATATATAATCCTAACTATTTTTCATACTGTTTTTAAAATCGCTGCAAAGAGTCTAAAAAACGTGTAATGACAACACTATATAAGGACATTTAATTACATGAAGAAGCAGAGCCATTTTGTTATTGCACTTTGTATAGTTGTTCTTTTGTTTTCTGTAAAACTTTTTTTCATATTTGCAAATTTAATAACATTTTCACAAAGCGTAGCATTTTTCTGCTTGTAATAGTCAAACTAACGATTACAAGTATATAAAAAAAGCAAGGAAATAAAAACTTGATAGATAACGATATTAATTTATATATATTACTTGTTTTTAAAACGGCTTCAAAATTGGCAAAATAAGGAAAAATAGAAAAATGAGTTATAACGACAAGAACGATGGGATTTCGAAAGAAGAGTGGATATTGCGACTTGAACAATTTCCATTCAAACAAGCTGATATGAATCGTTTAATAATGAATTACTTAGTAACAGGTATGAAAATTTAGAATAAAGTATTCATGTGTATGTGTGTATATACGCGCGCAATCGACAATTTTATTTTTTTAGAAGGATTTAAGGAGGCAGCTGAAAAGTTCCAAATTGAAGCTGGCTTGGAACCAAGCATTGAACTGAATTCGCTGGATGAACGCATTCTTATACGTGAAGCAGTTCAGAACGGTCGCATACAGGAGGCGACACAGTTAGTAAATCAGCTACACCCTGAACTATTGGGCAATGATCGTTATTTGTTTTTCCACTTACAACAACTGCAACTCATTGAGCTCATAAGGTAAATATATAACTGTATGAAATCTATTGAGTGGAATTGTGTATGAGATATTGCATCATGAAAATAAAAGCCCTCAGCATTAATGAGAACCTAGCCTACCTAGACTGCGCTTGATTGGACCAAGGAAATTCATTGTAAAATTTATATATTACAGAGTTGGCAAAATAGAAGAAGCTTTAACATTTGCTCAAAACAAACTATCAGAAGCTGGTGAGGATATTCCGGAGGTTTTAAGTGAACTGGAAAGAACACTAGCACTTCTAGCCTTTGAAAAACCTCAGGATAGTCCATTTTCATATCTCCTGGAGCAATCTCACAGGCAAAAGGTATCAGTAAACTTAAGAATTGATTTATATCAGTATATAGCATAATTTGTTGCATATTATTTATTCCTACAGATTGCAAGTGAATTGAATGCTGCAATCCTTAAATGTGAACATAGTGCCGACTCCACACCGAAAATTATGTATTTGCTAAAACTTATTATGTGGGCTCAATCGAAATTAGATGCGAGTGAAGTTAATTATCCAAAAATGAAAGATTTAGAAACTGCCCTTATTGAAAACAAATAAAAAGTGATATAGTTATCATCATCACTTCATTTAATTAATCCTCAAGTGAATATTTTAGAAGTCGTACCTTAATTCTACTTTAATTTATGTCATTCATTTGTAACTAGATGTTTAAAATAATATAAATACTAAATAATATATTATCAATTTATTAAATATCACTAAAGTTTGTAGTTATATAAGCTCATTCGCTAATACGGCGTCATACTCCATGCATGATATGAGACCCTCAACGACAAAGTATTAAATAATTACTTGTACAAATCATTACAAAGACAAAATACACATTGTACGTAAATGTTAGTTATGGCGATACTTACTTGCAACTGACCAAATATTTAATAAAACAAATTTTTTTAAATTTCATATGTATAGAATTAACTAAATTTGAAAAAGTAACTTGTATTTTTTTATATCAAATCTTGAAAAACCAACTTCTTAAAGTTTATAAGGACATACATACATCACCAACCGAAAAATAGGTCCAACGCCTTGTTCATAATACCTGAACTCTTTTGAGCTGCATTTACACCTGGAACCACAGAAGTTTCGCTTTGAACACTTTTGTAAGTTGTCTGAGCTAGTGGGCGGACTCTAGGAGTAACCATACTGTTGCAAAATAATACTGGTTATGGTAAATACTTCATTTTTTGTTTAAAATATAACTTACTTTGCGTTATTTTCACATAAATTCTCTTTATCAACTATAGTTTTATCTTTACATTGAGTGACGCCAATCATTACGTTATTGGCTAATATCTTTTCATTATAATTAAGAGCCTTGTCACATTCCAGTCTCGAAGAGTATTTAATATGCACCCAGTTACCATTTTGAGAGGGAAATACTTTATCAACAATTGTACCGCACTGTGCAAAGTGTTGTAATACTGTTGAAGTTGCACTAGAAGGAAATCCAAAAACAGTTACCCAAAATTCTGTGTAACGCGGCTGACTAGGACACTGCAACATTAGAGAGGCATTAAATCCACCTGTATTGTTAGCGTTAGGTGTTCCAGATACCACAGGAGACATAACACCCATTCTTGAGATATTATTACTTAAATATGATTCATTGAACTGTCCATTTGGCGTATTGGGTAATTGTTGCTGCTGATTTATTCCAAATGCTGAACTGATGCTGCTGTTGTGTTGGCTAAGAACTGGCGTGCCAAACTGTGTTTGTGGCTGCAGGGTACGTGTTGGTGTTTGAACCTGATTACGTTCATTACGCAAAGAATCGAACAGGCCCTGTGTTGGTGGACCCGACATACTAGCGTTATGAGTTTGAATTGGTGTTCCTGTGTAGTTTGTAATATTTTGAACTGTTGGCGGTGTCTGTTGATGTCCACCAAAAAGCGTTTTTTGTCCCAATACAGAGCGATTATACTCCTGGGGAGAATTTGCATTTAATCCATTGGGTGATGTTGCAAATCCGAATGATACATTTCTTCCTCCCGCCTTGTTTGGCGATAAAGTATTATTTCTGGTAGATGTAGGTGTTTGTTGTTCTCCCAATAGAAATGAAGGTAAGTATTGGTTTGTGGCAGGGCTACCACTTGGACTTCCTAGTGCCATAGGTTCCATGTTTTCTACAATAACCTGTATAAAATTTAATAATTTCAGGCAAAACTGCTTTAGAGAAAATTCCTGTGGCTGTTGACAACAGATGTATTTGAATATAAAGTCAATAGAGTGGTATTTCACTATTGTGAATAGATTTAAGCACGATAAGTTTCAGTACCAGGTGCATATATCATAAACACCTACTACATATGTTTATTTCTGTGTATGTGCAATATATATATATATATATATATATATATATATTCAATCATAAATTACATATATAATTTAAAAAATAAATTAATAATAAAACTAAGAGGATGTTACTTGTGATATATGATATAGAATATATATGCTGATATATGTGACATGCTTGCCCAGCGACTTTTGTTGACGTAAGTTAGCAGCTCTGGTGTTGACGTGTTATTGAATGAGAAATTACGGCGCCGAGCGAAGGGGAAATCTTTAACAAAACAATTTCTGTTTTTTTAATTAAGTGAAATAAAATTCCAATTTATATATTGCGAATGCAAAATGGAGAGTGAATATTAAATATTAAATAATACAGTGAATCTAAAAGTTTCAGATGGCAACTTGATATTAGTAGCATTTAAGAATATAAAGTTTCGTGAAATTGAGGCATAAGTAGGAAAAAATATGAATACAGGAAGTGGCAAACGGACGGGTTCAAGGCATGTTTTGATAGTTCTAACATTATGTATTCTTTGGTATATTGTGTCATCAAGCAACAATGTTATTGGTAAAATGGTTCTTAACGAATTTCCATACCCTCTGACGGTTACAATGGTCCAACTATGCAGCATAACTTTGTACAGTGGACCGTTTTTTAACCTATGGCGGATACGCAAGTACCAGGATATACCAAAAGGTTATTATATTCGCCTTATAATACCGTTGGCTCTTGGAAAATTCTTTGCATCTGTTACATCACATATATCTCTGTGGAAGGTTCCGGTATCTTATGCTCATACAGGTAGGTAAATTTAAATGATTGCAAAAAGAAAAAGATACAGCGACCGACGTACCTACTACATGCAAATATGTACATATGCATATTATTTTTATAGTCAAAGCCACCATGCCTTTATTTACGGTAATATTGACACGTTTAATATTTGGAGAGAAGCAGCCAACACTGGTCTATTTGAGTTTAATACCTATTATAACAGGCGTTGGAATAGCAACTGTGACTGAAATTTCTTTTAATATGATGGGATTAATATCAGCTTTAATATCCACAATGGGCTTTTCTTTGCAAAACATATTTTCAAAAAAGGTAAGTTGCATATTTTAAATATCTAGTTAAATAAAAAAAGGCATATGGACGTTAAGGGATTTTTTAGTTTATATAAGATTTTCTGTAATAACAGCTTTATAAAAATTATGTGTTTATTTGAGCTATTCTCCCAATTTATTTATAACCTTGTCGAATTTAAGTTCATTGCGGAATTTTTTTAAAGCTTTTTTTGGCATGTGTGTTTATTTTTGAGATTTGTATATACACATATTGAAAGGTTGCGATATAATGATGATTTGGCATAAGCTCCACCGACATCCAGGCTTGTGGAGACAGGCTTAATAGATATCAAGTAACAATTAATATTATATATTATCGAAAATAACAATGTACCTACTACTACTACTGCAGTTAAAAAATTTAAAACACGCTTTTAAAACAAATCGAATTAAAAAGGGAATAATAATTGTCAATATAGACACCTTTTTCAGTTTTTGAAAAGCAGTTCACATTATTTTACAAGAAAATATTTTCAAGTTATTATTTTAAGAACTATTTTTCAAAATATAGTTTGTTTTGCTATAAAAGTATGTTAAATAAAGTGTTTTTATGCGATGAATTTCAATATCTGCATAAATCCGTTTACCAAAAAGCGAATAAGTGTACTAAAAATTTTTAACAAACTTTCTGTGAAATTTATTAATAAATATAAACTAGATTTTGAGCTTAACCCAATAAAATATAGGGAATGAAACATCCTGGCAATATATATTTTGCTGTGCATACACCAGAACCAGAAAAATTAGTTAAAATTGTAACGAATCATGGTTCAATTGAATTTTATACAATTTGCAAACAACAGAAATATGGAAGCATGAAGCTAGTTAATATCGAAAACCAAATATAAATATGGTTATTCAATAAAAATCAAGAAGCCAATCTCGGTAATTGATTAAACAATGGTTATGAGAAAAAAATTCATATGTATCCAGGTTTTTTTCCAAACTTTGTGGAGTAAAATCGATTTATTCTGAAACTTCAGATATATTGGAATAATTTAAAATCGGTACTAATCTGCCTTTTGCAAGAATTATCGAATTTTTCGCAGTTTCTGTTTAAAAATAAAATTAATTTTTAGTTTTTCATGATAAAAAATCAAAAAGGATTTTTATAATATGCAAAAATACAAAAATTTGATTGATTAAAGAAAAATCTACTGTTCTTACATAAAATTACAATCATGTGTGTCAAACAAAAAAGAGTGGCCTTTATGTTTATAAAATGTTGCACCTCCGCTAATGATTTTTTAAATAGTTATTATTAGCTTCACCTGTATGTCCGTTGATACTTCTTTAGATTAAATTTAGGCACACTGAACAGATATACTTTAAACTTTGTACAGTTTGATTACACCTACAAGTTTGATCAACGTTGCCGCTGTGGATTTTTAATAAGAAGAATGTTGTCCTTATTTTTTTCGGTAATTGCGGGTGCTTCATATATCAGTTTCAGAAAACGCCCAGACTTCGTTTAATAACTATAATTTTACTTTTGAAATCAAAATTGACTTAAGAAAAAAAAAAATTATAAAAAAGTTCACTGTTATATTCCAAGCAAAAAATTTAAATTCAAAAAAGAAACTTCTTATAAACTTATACCGTTAAGCTCTCTGGTATTATTATCAAATAATTTTTACTATATTATTAATATATATTATTAATTCTTATCTTAAGAATTACTGATGAGGAATATTGAACTTGCAACTTAAATATAAGCTTTATATAAAAAAAATTCGAAATTATTCATAAAAAGTTTTCTTAAAATATTTGCTTAAGTAGTAATAATAATAATAACTTAAAAAACGTATGCATATTGACATAAAACATATATGTATTATGCACTATAAAGTATGTCTGGCAAAACAGTTCTAAGAAAAAATTTAAATAAAATATAGGATATCACCGACTGCTGCAGCCAAATGTTTATGTAGAATAAATTAAATAGCATCTATGACATTATTTAAAAAAAGGCAATTTTAAATTATTAAAATTGCTGAAACAGCTTCAGATGGTTTTAAATTTGAAAGCCAGCTTTTTACAAATAAAGTATACCTTCAATTCTTCATAGTACATCGAAAGCATACTTTCATCATCTAGAACGCAATTCAGCAACACAATTAATAGACTTTAAATTTTATTCAATTAAAATAACTTCTTAGTTTTTCCTTTACATCAGCTTTAATTGGTATTATATCTCAAATATATTTCATTAATATTGTTACATGTGCTTTTAATTTCCCTTTTGACATCATTTTCAATATACTTTCGTTTCATAACTCTATTCATTAATATTGTGATAAATATATCATTTACTCCTGCTGTTTGGTTAACAAAATCACTTGCAATATTTTGTAATTATTATTTGCTTAATATGCTGTATTATGCGCTTTTGTTCCTATGCTGATCTTCTTTAATAAATATTTAGTTTCTTATATAAATTTATTTGTGATACGCTGGGCTCTGTTACACATGACCCAGAATAAAGAAATAAATAACTTGATAGAGCTTTGTTGTTTGTTTCATTCTATTATTTTGCAAGGTGCTAAAAGATACCAGCATCCATCATCTGCGCTTATTGCATTTACTGGGTAAATTAGCTTTATTCATGTTTCTGCCAATTTGGATTTATATTGACAGTTTCAAAGTTATACAGCATCCGGCAATTGTAAGTAAATTTTAATTATAAAACAAACAAAAACTTACTATTTTACTACTATACATACGCAAAAATCGACTATATATTAGACGAATTTAGATTATCGCGTTATAGCGCTACTATTTGCCGATGGTGTTCTAAATTGGCTGCAGAATATAATTGCCTTTTCGGTGTTATCCCTTGTTACACCGCTAACATATGCTGTGGCAAGTGCATCAAAACGTATTTTTGTTATAGCCGTGTCTCTACTGATTTTGGGAAATCCGGTTACATGGGTTAATTGCCTCGGTATGACTTTGGCAATATTAGGTGTTTTGAGCTATAATAGGGTAAGTTTTCCATTCATACTTACTGACTAATTTGTATTTATAAATATATTTTTTTTCTTCGTTCCTTTTCTTTTAGGCCAAACATATAAGTAAAGATAAAGCTATTTTACCAACAGCAATACAAAGTAATACAAAATACAGGCCATTGCAAAATAATGTTGATCCCTATTATCGTGGCTCAATAACAACGAATCACAAAATTTCGAATGGCTATAGTTCGGAAAAAGTCACGAACAGCCTCTTGTCGAATGGAAATACAGTGTCTAACAGTAGTACAACTAGACTTTTATTTGTTTAGTTCAATTTTACCATCTTTTTAAAAGTAAAAAAAAACGATTTAAAGAACTTAAAATTTCTGCAAAAGTTTCAATTTAAGATAAGGACAATTATTTTTACATGTTTGTATATTTGTGTATATTACAAATCAGGCTACAAAATCTAAAACTCAAGATGGCTTTAATTATCATATTTTAACTCGAGTTTATAAAAGCGGAGCTTGGCATTTTATAATGATTATATTGCCGAAAAATATCTGCAGACCAATCACCAACTATTTCGAAATTCAATATTTTCATGTCTTGAAGATTTATTAGGAAAATTTAACAAATGGCGAGTTGACTCAGTGATTTCTGTAAGTGAAGTTAGAAACTGCATCCAATGCAATGGCCCATAATTATACGGAACTGTTCTGTAAACCAAATTCAAATCCTGTTTTCCAAAAATCAGTAATGGCTTTCATTGATGTATTTTATATGAAATATATAATATATTGATATCAGATATGATATTTTAAGTTGTAAAAAGTTAGAAAACTACTGGTGTTGCTATTATTGATATTAGTTTTTCTAAATCATTTCACCTTAGCCTTTCCACAGTAATATATTATTAAAACCATCCTTTCGATGTACTCTATGCTGTTAAATGCTGTTTTAATTTCAATTTTCATCGTGAGATGAAATAGGATCATAATTGTCTAATAAACATTTGGCCTTAATCTTTGATTAGAACCCCTACATATGCAGTGCACTACTGTTCCGGATCTAGAAAAATTATTCACGATCAGGTGAATTTCATTTTAGAATAAAATTATTTAAGGGGAATTTAGAAAAAATTGAAAATTTAGAGAAAGCAGAAACATTTGATATAGTGAATATCTGCAAGCAGAGATATAAAATCAATTTTCTTAATATATATGAAATTTTAAATTCGACTTTTATTAATGTAATAAAGTTTTCTTAGTTCCAATTAAAATCAATAATGAATGGAATGAAAAAAACATTGGTGATAATTTCTATTAGTCAGTTATAAAGTAAAAATTTTTGAAATGTTAAAATTTGACTTTGAATCAACTTTAAATTCACATGTTTGACGAGATTTAAGTGCAATTCGAAGCTGGGCCGAAAATTAATATCTTTTTTAAATACAATTCATGGCTTTAATTATTTATTTTTAACAATGCTGAGCTCCGCTTATGTGATTTCATTTCATGTTTCAGTATTCTCATTGCATGTTTACTATGCGCGAGTATTTTAATTTATAAATATGAAAAAAACGTCTCTTTATTTTACTATAGTCTCGTTCATGTTCCTTCAACTTCAAAACCTGTAAATATGTGCATCCTTAACTAAAAACGGAATTAGCTATTACCGATTATTGTAAATGTTTAAAGTTTACAAAGATGTTCAATAAACAAATATAAATTACTAATGTTTTTGCAAAATATCGTAGAAAGCAAAGAACATGTAATTATTAACCATGGATGGTTACTTACCATTTTTGTACATTAAAGTTACTCTTCGTTGAATAGACGAACAATTCTTAAAAATAATTCCAGCAGAACAATTTTTATGGTTAAAACGAAACAAAAATATTTTTTTAGTTAAATATTTTATTAGAAACAAATAAATTAAAAACATATAAAATAAAAACGTTTTTCTCTTAAAATTCGATACGAATTTGAGCAAACATAAAAGAGATAAATGAGCTTCGTCCATTCGACGAACAGTAACCATCTAGGGCTAAAGAGAAAACAAATAAAACGAAACAATAGGTGAGTACACAACAAATCGGTTAGTTGTTAAATTCTGTAGTGCTTCGTCGTGAACGTGTATTTGCTAGTTGGACTCAAAATTTGAATGTCATCCATTAGACTAAATGATATTCCCAGGGGACATTGTTTATTGATTTCCCCTTTCCCCTAATACTCAATCATGATGAAAATCCCCCTTGTATAATTTCATGGCTAAAATAAAATTCTCCTGATTGTGAATAATTTAGCCCCCGCTTGTTTTTTTTTTAACTTTTCCTCTTTAAATTATTCATATTGTTTTTGCTGCGAAACTGATCATGTGAGTAGTTCTTGTAATTCGAATATTAATTTTTATTTTAAATCCGCTAAACTGATACACATTTATTTGAATGGGTTTTAAAAAAATAGTAGGGTGTCCTATACTTGTGATTTTGTGATTTTATTTTTATTGAACATTTTTGTTTTGCTATATTAATATTTATATAGGCTAAATTGTTCTAACTTAGTTAAAATCTCAGAAAGACATGATGATAAATATTCCTAGGCACAAAGGAAGTCAACATCAGTTTTATTCAACTTACACAGCAGAGCAGAACAGCTGTTTTCGAAAGTCGCTACACTTTCATCTTCAGTGCTCATGTGTATATTGTGTTTATCACCACTGTTTAGGTGGCTTAGTTGAATGTGATAACAGTTTTCTATTTACACAAATTTTATTGTGAAAAACAATCCGAGAACTGTATCAACCTGATGTTAACACTTGTGTGTTATGATACCTGTGTTACCATTTGATTATTTTCTTAATGTCCTATTTTTCTGAATTTTTTTGTCCCATTATACATTAAGTCAAACTTTGACTTCCTTCCTTTGACTTGACTTCCTTTGTGCCTAGGAATATTTATCATCATGTCTTTCTGAGATTTTAACTAAGTTAGAACAATTTAGCCTATATAAATATTAATATAGCAAAAGTTTCTTTGATTTTTTAACCTTCTTCCGGTTTTTACATTCACTAAGACTGACTGAGAGAAAATTGTTCGAGAGGAGTAAAAACTTTGAGAACCAAAATTCCATTTATTGTTCACCCTGGAGGTGAACCCCTCATTTGATAGTAATAAAAATAGCATCGTTTGATAGGTTTGTTCGTTGTAAATATTGTTAAACATCAAAAAAAAAAAAATTATATTCTAATTTGTTTTAAATCTATTTGCCATCACTCCTGGTGGTCTGTAAATTTGGGTACCTTTTATTTGCTGCATTTCTAGACATTTTTGACCAGTTGAATCCATTCATATATGACGATCCGTTCATAGCCAATCTTTTGCAGCAACGATTCAGATTTTACATTTCCGACAACAACAAAAGCCGACGAACGAATATGAGACGTCTGTGCTATTATTTTGCTCATTTTAATAGCCAAATATTGACCCAAACCCTTACCTTGAGCGGATGGCAAGACTTGAAGTATCCTAAAAAGTAGTATAAAAAGTCGTAAAGCATGTTAACTCTTACGGCGTTAAATGAAAAAGAATATAAACACTCTCTACTTACGCCAAACCCGAAAATTCATTTTGAAAAATCCATCCAACTACACTGTTTGTTGAGTCTTCCATAATACCGAGACATCTCTGTAACTTGATGAATCCTTTGATATAATCCAATGAAGCCTCCTTTTTATTTGCCCACAGCGAATAAATCATATCGGCATCTTGTTCCTGCAGCATAGTTTCCTTATAGCCTGTGGGAAGGCTTTTATAATAGAAGAGTGTTATTCAATGTGTTTTAGCTTTCAAACTTTCAGCCCCCCTTAAGGCATGGCTAACTGGTTCAGAAAATTTGGCATTAATTTAATTTTACATTAAATACGGCTTGAAATGAAATGGAAATACTATTATTTTGAAATAAGGCATTTTTGTTGCTGTTAACAAATATTTTCAACTTTTCGCTACGAAAATTCGATTTTTGAAAAAATCGAGCTTTAATCAGATCTCGAGGTTTTGAGATCCTCGGAAGCTTCCCTGGCTAACTCTGAAAAGCCGTCGCTTGCCTGTATGTGTGTGCGAATATGTGTGTATATATGGAAAGATGTGATCAATTTATACCAAACTGATGGCGTTCTAAAGGATTCTACTGAACTTAGATATCCTGTGATTCGAAATGGTATATTTTAAAAAATTTGAAAAAAAGACATGGAGATAACATTTTTTTTTAATTACATTTAAATCAGCTCGTCGGCTACTGCAAATCGGGAAAAAACCGGTCAATCCTTTCGTAAGATATCGTGAACGAAAAAATTCAAAAAAATGATTTTGTTTTTGAAAAATTCCGAAATTATATATCTGCTCAGATTCATTTTTGATTTGAAAATTAAAATAATAGCGTTTTAGCTTTAAGAGCTCAAAAGCATAGAATAGCATAAACATCAGGCGACGATAGCTTTGCGGTTAAAATTAGCGGAAAGTTACAGGAATGGCCTGTAAGGTCAACCGTTTTCCATATTTTTTTTTTTCAAGGGTAGACTTTCTATATTCATAAAAAAATAAAACATATTAAAAAACTGTTTAAGAATGCAAAATATTGAAAAACTTGGAAAAATATTTAATAAAATTCATCTCAAAATTATTTTTTATTTTATGAATACGATTGTTAAAACAAGTTTTGTTTATGACTGTGAGCATGTTACGGTTGGTTTCCGGCCAAAACCGGTTTATGTATAAACATGACATTTTATTCGGTCTTATTATAAATCGAGAGTATGTGCGCGATTAAAGAAACATTAGGTGTGATCCCGTACTTTTTGGGTGAAGTTCGGTAAAGTGAGAGTAAGCAAAAAATTCTCTCACATATTGTTAAAAATGCACAAAAGTACGGGAACAGAAAGAACCAAATTTCTTTACCAAAAGAAAACATCCAAGTGTTTTGAATTTGAATACATGGTATATGGTGTCTGCAAGCAAGTTAAACTCAAGCTGTATTTAGTTTATTCGCCGTTTACTCTTATTTTATTACAATCTTTATTTAAAATCTTTTAATAACAGCTTTTTGCTGTTTTTTTGCAGTCTTTAATTGTTTATGTTTTTAAAACAGCTGATCGTTTGTCTGTTTTCCCAATCTGCCCCAAAAAAATTTTTCGGGCTGTTTCGGGCAAGAAGAAGAAGAATTTTGTTCTCTCACAATCTCTCTCACTTGCCCAAACTTTGAGTACGGGAAGAGTTTTGGGTAAGTTTGGGCATCCGCGGGCACCCAAAGTAGAGTACGGGATCACACCTATTGTGTGCTTTTTTACTGCCTGTTCGCCGATGTCGAAAGCTATCGTTCGTTCGAATAAATAACATTCAAAACAAAAACAAGTTTTGAAAATTGTTTTTGTTTTAAATGCTATTTATTCGAACGAACGATAGCTTTCGACATCGGCGAACAGGCAGTTAATGTATTACAGTTCGTATCAATTCGTTGCGAAAACGTTGATGAGGATCAATTAATTATTAATTATTTTTAAGTATTTTACACTTACCCGGGTACTTCGAGATCCAACGCTTTGCTTATATTTAGAACGAAACCTTGACATTGTCTCGGTATTATGTGGACTCCCTTTGATAAAATGAATTTCTTTATAACTTCGCTGTAGTCATCAGCAACACTGATAAGAAGAGGTCCTTTTTCCCAACTTATTAAACTAGTTTTGCTTAAACAATCTAACAATTCATTGCAATTCGGTTCCCAAGTATGAAAAGCCACGCTTTGAAGCTGTCATCAATGGAACAAATAAATAAATAAAATTAAATCTGATTTCAATTAAAAAAAAAAAAAAAAAAATAAAATGTGGTTGCAGAGCTGGGAAACTTAAACAACTTATATTTGGTATTAAAAAGATGATTTACTTTTTTCAAAATTTGCTTGCCGTTTTTAACAATCATATTTATGGCTAATTTTATTCACATATAAATTTAATTTATTTTTTTAACGATGTTTTTACAAAAATAAAGTATATTTTAAATTCACCGTCGTGTTATTGTTGCGTTTTCTTGAACAAAAGAATTTTAAGTCCGAAACATATTTTCTCTGGGCAAATTACAGAACATTTATTTTCCCGATTATATGGTGGCATTTATCAATAACTTTCAAAAGTAAAAAAATATTTTTTTAATTCCATTACCGATCACTGTATTTCAGAAAAATACCATCAAAGCGAGTGTGTAAATACGACGCTCTCTTAGGAACGACTGTATTTTAGTAACGAGCACAAATAAATTTTAAACAATTGTTTCCTAATAAAATACTTGTATTTTTTATAATACATGTTTATAAAAAAAAAAAAAAATAAAATAAAATGTACTTGAAAACTATTTGAAAAAAATGTTCACGACAAATTTGAAATGGAATGAATTTCATTTGTTAATTTTATGATTAGGGAGGGGAGTAAACTTTTTTCCCACACATTCAATTTGTAAATTTAATTGACTCCAATCTCTGCACTTACCAAATCATGATGTATGCAAACATACGTTCCGAATTTACGAAAATCTCTATTACGGTGAGTGTAAAATGTTTTTCGAAACGATATCCATTCATGATTTGCTTCATCCACATTCAGCTCTCTCAATTGTCTGTTCCATTGATTTTGTGTGTACAGAAGTAAGAATTGAAAGACGTTTGTTTCACACTTTTTTTCATATAATATCAACAATTCCGAAAATTCTTCATCATTTAGTGGCCGTAATATATCAACCACTCCACTTCCGCTGTTATTGTTTTCCATTTGAAGGTTGCTGGTCATATGAAATTGAATTTCTTCCGATAACAGCGTACTGATATCACGCAATTTGTAAATGTTACTACAACTTGTTCAAAAACAAATAAACAATTGCATCAATTACAAGCAATAAATTGATTTTGAGGCTGCCACATTAAAAGCTCAAACTGCTTAACCGTGTTTTTTCCGCCAAACTTTAGGGTCCATATTATTATAAATATTTCTTCGCTGAGTTAAATATTTTTATAGCCTTCACCAAAAATAGGTTTGTCATTCCACGTGTTATTCTCACAATATTAATATGCGACCACATAAAGCGTACATGTTCTGGATCTTTATGAATAGGGTAGTCGACTAAGCGATGGCCGCCTGTCTGTAGTTGGAATAGGTTTTCCGAAACCCTCAACTACATATATCGGTGCTGGATTCATATATTGGAAATAGTCCTGAATAGATTGCCAATGAAAATAAGCAAAATCCCAAATACGGTTGCAGAGCTGGAAAACTTGAACTTATATATTTGGTATATAAAAGTAAGTAGCAACAAAATTGTTTTTGTTTTATTTTTTGTTAATTAAAAGTTTTTATAGCATAAAAAAATTTAAAAAAGGGTAAAATATAAAAGGCAATTGCAGTGCTGGACAACTGAAACTTGTAAGAGAAGAACGTCGGGGAAGGATATGGACACTTTAATTTTAACAATTCCTGAATAAATTGCCAACCAAAATCCAAAATACGGCTCCAGAGCTGGAAAACTTAAACTTATATTTGGTATATAAAAGTAAGTAGCAAAGAATGGTTTTTGTTTTTTTGTTAATTAAAAGTATTTTCAAAAAAACCTAAATGATGATTCCAGCGTTGGATAACTGAAACTTGTACACAAAAGTAACAGAAGAACGTCGGGGAAGCATGTGTCACTTTAACTTGTTTGTATTAAAACTGATTGTATTTGCATTGAATTTTGTAATTTATTTTAAATTTGTTTGCCGTTTTTTACTAAAATATTTCTGACTAATTTCATTTATATTCAATATTTCACAAAGATTTTGTTAACATCATTAAAAACAATTTGTTGTTATTTTTATTTTTGAAAATATGTGTATGAGGGCTTAAATAAAACACCCTACATTTGAAATTATTTTGAATAGAAATAAAATTTGAATTTTTGTAACCATAGAAACATCAATAAACAATTTATTTTGTTTTTAAAATATTTATAAAGAAATAATTTGCGAATATTAAACCATAAAGAATGCAAAATGGTTTTCAGTAAGAAAAATGCTCAAGTTTCCAAATAACTACAACTTTTTAAAATTGTAAATATTATCTTTCTTCTAGTAACTGAAGAACTGGTGCGCAAGAAATCGGAACACAACGAATTGCTTATAAGTACGCTGGAGGAGCTTTCACTGCATCAGGAGGATATTGAACGTATCGAACATGTGCAGAATTGGTGTAGAGAACTAAAAATTTTATTATTGCAATCAAATTTAATTGGAAAAATTGAAAATTTGCATAAACTTAAACGTTTGGAATATTTGAATTTGGCCATAAACAATATTGAACGTGTGGAGAACTTGGAAAAGTTGGAATCACTGAACAAGTTGGATCTAACATTAAACTTCATAGGAGAATTGACCTCGATAGAAAGTCTTAAGGATAATTATAATTTAAGATCGCTGATATTAACGGGCAATCCATGCTGCGACTATCCAAATTATAGGCAGTATGTGATTGCAACTCTGCCTCAGTTGGAGAGTTTAGATTGTCAGGAGATAACATTGACACATAAACTGCAAGCAAAGCCATTGCTAAAGTCTCATCGGGCAGTTATTATACAAAAACAGGCCTACTACGCCATGCAAAGGGATGAACAAAAAATACGGTTTCTACAGCAAAGGGAAGAATTGGAGGCGAAAATGGTGCAAATCGAAGATGAGGATGAGCGCTTGAAAACCTTTTGGGATGCCAAAAGTGAAAATTGTCCAGAAATACGAGAAGAAATTGCCAAATATCATCGCAAAGGACGTGACAAAAATAGAGGTGGCTCAGAGAAGAAGAAGCCACGCAAAGAGCCTCAACTATTTGCTCCTTGTGGTCGTCCTTATAACATAAACAAGCCTGGATTACAATTTTCTCTAAACGATGAAGACGATTCATATATTCTGAAATTGGAAATTTACAGGCAAGTTAAATTTTCATTTTATTGAAACGTCCAAATCTTTAAATATGAGAGTTTTTTTTTGTAATATTGAAAGATTATAGTTTCTCAATTGATAATTATTTACTTATATTTCCAGATTCCTGGACACCGCACACATTAAAGTGGACATCGAAGTTAATTACATCAGAGTAACTGTCAAGGGCAAAATATTTCAAATAGTTTTAAATGATGAAGTAAAAACATCAGATGCTGTAGTCCAACGTTCTCAAATAACTGGTCAATTAGTCATAAAAGTTGTTAAGTTGCATGGAAATGAAGTGTTGAAATCAAATACAAACGGTATGTTGATTTTGGATTATAATTTTGTTGCAATCAAAATCCACTTGACACTTCTTTTAAAGTAACTTTTTCCTTAGCTACACCTGAATGTTTTTAACCGACTCCTTTAGACTCGATTTGCACACATTTCGAATGGACAGATTTAGTTTCAATTTTGTATACATAAAAAACCCGCTTTTATAACAAATCAAACTCAAAACTGAAAAATAATTATACACTCAGAAAAATTTTTTATTATTTTGAAAAAAAAAATCATGGGGAGCTGCATATAACAGTGCAATGAGAATTGTTATGCATTATAACAGCGTGTTCTCTTTCAAAGTGAATTTATTTTATTATGACCATCACATCACATCACATATTTTCTGTTATTCACTTAAAATTTTTTGTTTAACTTTTAGATAAACCAATTGAACCTTTCAACAGAAGTTTTGATAAGCGGTAAGTGTTTTTAGTAAAATTTACAATCATCACGAAAATATTACCTCTTATTCTGTAACTATTTGTCGACGTCAAAGTGAAAACATCATAAAAAATAGAACATTTATTTACTCATTTTATATCCTTCACCAAAAATGCAAAAGTTGTATATGGACTTGTCATTCCCTTAAAGTATATATATTCTGTCCGTCCGTCTGTATGTGAAATCGATTTTCCGTAACCACCAGAAAAGCTTTAGATTTTGGTTTTGCATTGATCTATTGGAAATAGTTCTACCAAAATAGGTCCAGAGCTGGAAATTTTAAACTTATATTTGGTATATAGTAGTAATTTAAAAAATAGTTTTTATTATTATTATTATTATTATTATTATTATTATTATTATTATTATTATTATTTTATTATTATTATTATTATTATTATTATTATTATTATTTTATGTTATTATTATTTTTTTTGTTTGTTAATTAAACATATTTTATACATTAGGCAAAACTAAATTGTTATTAAAAACCAAACAAAACCAAAAGGACAATTCCACTGTTGGACAATAGAAAAATATTTTGGTCCATGATACTAACGGAAAAGTAAAACTAAATGAAGAGTATATAAGATTCGGCTTAACCGAATCCATATTGCAAAGTTTTTTTTTTTTTTTGTCTTAGACAAGCATTCAACATGTCAAAAATTTTTGATTTTCCTACAAACATTTGCACAAACGAGCAAACACACCCATTAACAAGTCCTAAAATTCTCCATGTACAAACGCAAAATTCTCTCTTGTTTTTCAAACCGCTTGTGTAGTTTAGTTGCCGCTTTAGTTAAAAGTGAAATTTAAAAAGAGGCCTTATTATATTTGGCACACATGATATGCAGCACCAATTGCTATCTTTCTAAATAATTAATACAACATAATTATTTTGTTGTTTAGGTTCGCAGAACTGCAAGGAACTGTCAAGCTTAGCAACATCTGTAACAATAGTGACGGTCAAATTCCCGATTTGATTTGAATCGTGCTGTCATTAAAAAACAAATACAACATGATCATGATCTGTTTAATTAAAAATCTTGTATTTCTTATTTTTACTTTATTATTTCTTATGTACGAGTAATTTTATGTAAACTTTACATAATCTATATAGTTAAATTTCTTTCAAATATTTTAATCATCAGTATGTTGTGGTGTTCATCAATTAAAAAAACTTCTTTTTTTGTTTGTTTGGGTTGTTTGGTATGTAAATGTTAGAATAAGTTGGAATATTCGTGCAATTTCAATTCACAAAATCATAAAAAAAAAATTAATATGAATTTTCAGACATACAGTTGATACATATTTAAGTAATTAGAAAGCTCTTATTCTAGGCAAGATCAATATGACTAAAGCGATAGGTCTGCGCCAGGTGCATGACAAAATAGTCCCAACTTCGCACAACTTTGTCTCAAAACCGTTGGACATAATAATATTTTGCGCAAAGTTTTGCTAACTTGTTTCTTTGGAAAGTATTAAGTTATCAGCTGTTTTTTTTTTCAAAATTATTAATCTGAAATTTAATTTAAAAATTAAGCAGTACACATTTAAAAACGTTGTATTTTTCTAATATTCGGAATTTTCAGTATCTGCATTAAATGTCCTTCTTTCAGTTTGAAGAATTTTGAAAGAAGTTCAAAAACTATTTCGAAATTAGCAACATACAAGGTTTTGAATGTCGTTACATTTCCATAGTTTTGCAATTGATTTTGCATTGCCAATTTTAAAAATTTTACGTGGAATTTTGAAACGATTTTCCCTTTTTTAACATGTTTAAGAAAAATTCAAATATTTGAGAATTTTCCTAGCTTTTGCGATTCGAATAAAAATTTGTTGGCACAAAGTAAGAAAATAAATTAAGAAAAAATTAAAAAACTTAAAAGTAGACAGCCAAAACGCTGTCACCATCTGTAAGCAATAAAATCAGGGGCAAAATGAGAGCAATAAAATTGTACTTTTTCCAGTCGTACCAATAAAAAATTGATGGAATTTTTCCTCTTCTTTGCTTACTTGAAACGAAATACAAAATTTTTTTAATTAAGTTAATTTTAAAGTCATAACACTAACAGTGCCAGCTTATAAGATTATTGAAACACAAACAGAAGTTGGTTGTAGTTGTTTGAAAATAATATTGAATAATAAAAATTAAATGGAACTCTTTGGCATAGACAAATTTTACAGCTCAATTTTCTTTAAAACTTTTATTTCACATTTCCACATACACGAAGTTTAGTTCGACAAAGTCTTTGCACGTTTCAGTCAAGAATTGTACCAAAGAGTGTACCAAAATTTTTAAAGCCTGGTACTCATGTATTTTTGTTTATCACCAAAATTATTAGGTGGCTGAGTTGAATGTGATAACTGTTGCTTTTTCTTTTACTTTCACTTTTTATTATAAAAAGGGATACGAGAATTGTATGTTAGCACGCTTTAAATTCCTGTGATGCCATTTGATTATTATTAAATTAGTCTAAAATATTGTGAAAATATACCGAATATAAAGTCGAAAATTAGTTATTTTTTTCTAATTGGTTAAATATGACTGTATTTATTGTGTAATAAAAATAACTTAACTTATGCATATAATTAAAGGATGTGTGTGAAATTATTGAGGAATAAATGCCAGTGAGTGCACTGTTTATTGTTTAGGGGGGGTTAGAGGCGAATTTGTTGTTGGCTTGTTTTTTTTTTTTTTTGGGGGGGGAATTTGTTTAATTATTTTATTTCTGTTGTGTTGTCTGCTAAATTTTGTGTTCACAATCTTATTTTCTCTCTCACAGGATAGAATTGTTCTTCTTGTTGTTGCTGTATTTACTGATTTAGATAGATATCCTTATTATTAAAATTATTCTCTTTTTTATATTGTTTTCTTTACATGTGTGTGTCTATATATTTTTGTTATACATAGTTATATTGTTGTTGTTGTTGTTGTTGTGGGTTGTCTTAATCTTAAGTTTAAATTGTAGTGACAATTAATGATGAGTTTTGGGTGCCTTTATGTTTTCTTGTTTTGTTTTTCTTCTTACTTTAGTTTGTATTTAATTATTTAATTATTTTTACCTTTAAGATGTATCAGTTCTATTGATTTTATATTTACTTGTTTGTTTTTTTGTTCGTTTAATATTCTTGTATATCATAATAATGAAATTAATGATCATGATGATAATGATAATGAGGATGAGATTAATGTTACAAATCTATTATTCAAATTGTTTATAAGTACTTATTTATAGAAATATAAGTACGTCGGAATAAACGTTTTCAAGAAAATATGATCAATTGATAATAAGTTGAAGGTAATGATGATGATGACGATGATGAAGAGTTTAGCTTTAAATGTGAAAAAGAATTTAAAACTACACCTATTCCATTGTTTGTATAGATTTTGTTCGCTTTATCGTACATAAGTAAACTTTAATTGTAATAAAATATATTTAATAAAAAATATACAGCATATCTTGTAGGTTTTCATTGTGTGTGTGTGTGTGTATGTTTGTTTTTTTATCGTTTTTAATTAAAGAGCATTCTCCATACCCACTTAACAGTTATTTTCCTGTTGTTTGTTTTTCTTGTTGTAATTTATTGTTTGTTTTTGCAAAATATACATACATATACATGTTTTATTTATATTATTGATAGAAATCATAAAAAAGCTGCATAATTTTTTTTGTTCCTGTCTCTTTTTAAGTCGTCATATTAGTACACTGTTTCCAGCGACAAGATTTCGATATCCTTACGTATTTTAAATAAGTACAAAATAAATTTAACAGCATGTTCAGTCATGCACCCTAATTGCGCTATTACGAAATTCACCATAAGGTAAATCAGTTAATAAATTGAGCAATTACTACTTAATATATATATATATATATATATATATATATATATATATATATATATGCCTTGCGATTCCTGTACGACAACAAAATTAAATTTCATGAAAATCAATAGCAAAAAAAATTTAATTCACGTTCATTCTTTAAAATGGAAAAGGATATAGAGGAATGGCGACAGTGGAATAGTACATGTTTTTACACACAAAACAAATTGTAATAGAGCCAGCCAAATTGAATGCCCAGTACTGGTTTTTAAAACCAGTATTTTCATTCAAAATACCAGCTTCAAATTGTTAAGATATACTTTGTTTTGACTATGTGGAGCATAGCCGAATAGGTCTGTGCTTACCAAAAACGATTACTCCAATTATAATTTAATAGCTTCAATTAAGTTGCATATATGAACAGGCATTATGTCTGTCCTCTTAAACTTGGAAAATTAATTCTTTTACGTTTCTAAAGTAATAAATTTAAAAATAGTTGCAATTTAAGCAACACATTTGAATAAATGCCAAAACCAATTGACATACATAGGATTGAATTACGGAAGACTTTGACATATTTTCCACTGTTTTTTTGAAATTGTTTTGAAGTTTTCATCGATATCGAATGTGGTCATTCGGCCCTGACCATTTTTGCTCAGTGATGTAGAATTTTACGATTAAATGTCCTGCACTTTAATTTGTTTTATATTTTCAATTAATTCGTAAAATTACCGCTATTGGCCCCAGTGTGCTGCGCTATCGGTTGTTTACATAGAATGGTGTTTTTTTATTGACATTTCAGGGATGTGTCTGCTCATATAAAAAAGCATATATATTTTCCCAAAGCCTTCATATCAAAAAAAATGTGTAGATATATGAATATATAGATTCTCAGGTGTTTCTCATAGCTGAATTTTTAATGATTACAAAAAAACTATATTTTGCCTGGTTTATGAACTACAGTCTTTTAAGGGGGAATAGTTACTACACCACTGTGCATTTCGTTACCTTAAATGCAAAACCGTGTAACTGACAAAAACTTAAAATCGATGGTTTTGTTTATTTATTACTGTGTTATATATAAACATTTATTGTTTTTAGAAAATTTTTAAATTCTATCTCAAAAAGAGAAATACAGAATTAAATATTGTGTTTTGGGGCTTTTCATTCAATCCTGAACTTTGAATAACTCAGCTTTAAATAGTTATATAACTTAGGAAACAGTGCATATCTTCTTTTATATTTGTTTGCATTTTCTCAACAAAATTATAAATAGTGTCCATCCATATTTTCTTTTGCTTTCGCTGGAATATGTCATTATTTTGTTTATTTTCGTAAATAAGGCTAAATTTCAATTCTTTTCTCGAGTTTTTGTTATATTTTTTTCTTTTTTACTTAATTTAAAAATTTTGTAATATAATTTTTTTCTTTTTCAAATCATCCTTAATGGAAAACGAGGTAGGATTTTTGTTGTTGTTGTATAAAAAATTGTTTGGTTATTATTTTTTTAATTTTATTTCAGAGTATTTTTTTTTTATTCTGGCAATCTGTTGTTGATGTCGTTAAGTAAATGTTTCAAATGCAATTTTCATAAAACTTATATTTATAAGAAAGTAAAAAGCAAAATGAAATATTAAATTAATACCAGCAAAAAAGGACATGCATAATTTGTAATTTTGGTAACATTAAAGCTGTTGATTTTTAGTAATTAATCTAGATATAACTTGTGGAGATACATACACATATATATACATATACTTATGATCCACAAGAAAGTATTAAGTCGAAAATGTAAAATTTTCAAAACTGTCCCTACATTTTATCTCTTCTTGTTTTTAAACTTTTGCAGTTATTGCAAACAAATGCGTTTCATAAAATGATTTTAAAAATTGGTTTATAACAAGACCATGTAATAAAAGTTTTGAGTTTTTCAAATTAAAATCAAGGCATATCAACACTGGGAGAGAATTCGCATTGAATAATTTATATTGTGGATGCCAAAGTTTGAAAATATAAATTATTGCAAATAACAAAAGTAGTGAAATTACCGCTACGCAATGTAATATAAAATTAGTTTATTTCTTCAGGGCTACATTAACAGTATTTCAAGAAACTTCAGCTTTCCAAAAAATTTCTTAAATTTTTTTTTACAAATATTACATATATGTTGCATGTTTGACAGAACAAATATAAAGCGAATTCTAGTTAACCGATCTCTCGAGGTCAGCTGTTATATGTATATTCGCCTTGATTAAAATTATAAAACAAAACAAATTTTATGAACACAGCATCAATAAAATATGCAAAAAGAATTTAAGAAAAGTTTATTTAATTTTTACTTTACAAAGTATGTACTTTTTTGAGATTTTGGGGATGATATTCACTAAATTGGGTGAAATTTTTATGGTTTTTTTTTTTGTAAGTGAACTTTTTAAAATTTTAAGTCCATACCTCTTGTTAATTAAGTGCCGTTAATGTTGGATTCGATTATAATAGATTTTGTAGGTGTTAGTGACACTAAAAGGTCATTAAAGAAAATATTACGTATTCAAATTATCCTATTTGCAAAAATCACAATATTTCAGGAGAGGAAATAATGTTTAATTCTCATGAAATTTACGGCCAACCCTCGTCTTTACTTTTATTTTTTATTATTTTAAATTGATTGTAGTATAAATTACAATAAACTAAAGAGAAAGAGCACACGCAGCTACAGGCTATCGCCTTATTTAATTAGCTATTTTAAAAATAAAATTTAAAACAGCGTATTTGAATTCGGTACTTTTGAATTGTAACTAAAATCTTAAGCTCTGCTGTGATCAACAAGAAATGACAACATTGTTTTCGTAATGTTATCAAATAAGTTGAATTTTTCACAAGAAGAAGAAGAATAAATTGTGTTGGTCGAATATTTTAATTTACTAAAGCAAATCTTGCGAGTGGTAATTATTTTTTAGTGCGTGTGTGTTATTTCTCTCAACTAATTCCCCTCTTGTATGAGCATTTTCGGTTAATAAGATTTAAATAGCAGCGATACTAATAAAGAACATAAACAATTCTGGGATGCATGTCGGAAATTCCAAAATTCTACACGAAGGTGTGGGTGGGTTGCTTCAAAGTTTCCAAAAGTGAAATAAATCTTGTTACTTTGTTGCCGCAATAGAGTGTAGACTTTAAAATATTGTCCGCGTCTCGTTAATAAACCGTAAATCAAATTATTTTTGCTTGCGACACTACAATAGTGAATGAAAATTTTATACGCCGGAGGTTTGTCTTTTAGGAAGCGACTTGACGATATTATTAATAATGCTCATACCTTCAAAAGGGAAGAACAATAAATGGTGAGTACCCATTATTTTGTGTTTTCAACGAATTCACAATCGCATTTGCCAAGGAAAATGTTACGTTTCCATGCTGTCACACACTACAAAAGATCATGTTGCACAATGTGTCATTTTTCGCTTATATTTTTTTAAATTTTAAGAAGGTGGCGACGAAATGGGAAACTGTCTTTTTTATTGTCAACGATACTCTGGAGGAGACTGTTGCGTTTTTCACTTGTGTAGTCTTACACGCTTTTTTATGGTACCCATTTTTTTTTTTAATATTAGTTGAACGTGGAAAGTTTAATTTTTACAAATCTAATTTGAAAATGTTTATACAAACTGATATTGACAAAGCATGTTTCAGAAACACGGTGATTTTAAATTGCAAGTGATTCAGAAATCAGGATGTGTGTGATTTTCTGATGTTGTTTTTAGACTTGACTTTATTTTCCAAATCACTTGCAACATATTTTCTGTGCATTTCCGTACAGTTACTAATGCAATTTTGTTCAAAGCAATTGTATTTTTGTTATAAGTAAAAAGGAAATCTTGATAATTCCGAATCTTTCATTCCGCGTGAATTATAGAAATGTCTAATAAATTTTGATATTTTCGATTCTTCGAATAAGCAAGCACATTTGTAGCAAATGTAATAAAAATAACAAGATCCCATCTATAATTAACGAGATGTTAGAGTGAATTTCTATATGGTAAAGACTAGACATCTCTTACTCTCCAACAACTTTGTAGTGTTTTTGTAGGCAGTATAATTTGAATGCAATTCATAAAAATTTTAAATATAATTTCTAGAACAAATTAGAACAAGTAGTTGAAAAAAATAAAACATATTTATGGACTTTTGTGAGTGTTTCGGTTTCTTTTTGTGTGATATTTTATATGTAACATAATCCTTCATTGTCAATTATTACATCTAGTATTTTTGTATTTTGTTTTTGTACACTTAAAAATATAAATAATTTATTTCAAAACTATAACTAATAACTTACAAATAAAAAAATCTAATTGTCTACAAAGCAATTATGTTTAAACATGAAACTTTTATACAGAATCGCTACATGTTTGTTTTAGTAATTTTTTTCTTGGTTGACGAAAAATTAAAAAAAAAAATTTTAAGAAATTATTTAATGAACTTTATCTAGATGCTGTTGTTGTTAACATGGTTTGCAAAAAAGAAAATACAATGAGAAAACATTTTCAAATATATTAGTATGCAAAATTGTATAACAAAATCACACACACTATAAAATTGTTTTTGATGACGATTATTTACATTTGATTATCTTCTTAAATAGTTCTATCATCAAAGATTTAATTGTTACTTCTACTGTTACTGAAGTAATTCCTGTTTTTTTTTTGTTTTTTTGTTAAAAAAAAAATCAATACATAAGAAATATAAAAATATGGATGCTACTCAAATAAATAATAATTAATTTTAGTATGCGTTTTTTGTTTCATAATAATAATTATTATTAAATTTTGTTGTGGCTGTGGTTGTGGCTGTTGTTGTAGTGCATATATGAGAATTTGTCTTATACACGTCGTCCTTTGAGCATTGTTGATATGATGCTGCTTCTAGACACGCAAAATCTCACAAGCTTTGTTATAGCAAATTGCTATCCAGTCGGGTTGTGTGGCACCCCATTGAATTTGATTAACTTCACCTTCGGCGGCTGTATATGCTAAAATCGGATCCTCGATTGCACGTGGCATTTGCTGTATATCCCAGATCAGTGCTTGGTGATCATCACCGGCAGTGCATATATGACAGGAACTAAAAAATTAAAAAGTGAAAACAATACTTAACTTAGAACTGTATGCCTAAACAACTTTCTTATACTGAAAAAAGTAGTTCCGATAAATGATGTTTAATTTTTTTCTGTAAATTTGCTATAATTTTAATCTCGAAACGATCTAAAGCTATCTATACTAATTTCAAATGTAGTCCAGACTAATATTTGGGGTATACTGATAGGGTTTTAGTTCTTTGTGTCCATGCAATTGAATTTTTATTTCAGTCCCGGTTCACACTCGTTAATTTTTGCTATTTAAATTGTTGTGTAGATTATGAGGGAAAAGAGATATTCGCCCATATTCTATTTGGCAGTGTCAATGCAACACAATACTGTTTTTAGTCTTTGATGCAAATCGACATTCCCAATTTCAATATTGAAAGCTATCGATTACTGTCAACATGTTTTTTATATTCTCAATGAAAATGTGACGGCTATGCTGTTCAATATTGACTCTAATTTTGTTGTCAATGTTTTTGGTGTTGTGTTGTGTTGACAAAATTTTTTTGCGTTATTTTGAAAAGAAAAAAAATGGATAAAGATACAATTAAAACTACAAATCCCAAACAATTTGAAAAATTGCTGGAGGAGATGAAACAAAATCCTAAACTAGCAAGGGGATTTCTCAGAGGCACTGTACCCAATAATTTTAAGGAAATGTGGGAGAATATTTCCACAATTTCCCTTGGACCACCGCAAAGATATGTCGGTGGATGGCAAAAGGTACAGCAAACAGTTTTTAAGCAAAAAATGCTCTGTAACAAAACGTGAAAACTCTCAAAAGAGAATAAACAATCAGTGGTCTGGTTGCACTTTATATTTTATACCAAATTTTCCATAAAAATTGTAAACAAAACAAACCAGCAGTTCCATGAAATGGATATGTGTATCTAAATTATCGATAAACAGGCAGCGTCACATTTCAACACTTATAAAATACCAAATTAGTGTTGACGCGGTGTTTATGTTGAGTAAAAGTGATGTTGATATAATATTGACGACGATGTTGACGCTCCCAAATAGAATATGGGCGATTAATATATTTCTATTTCATTCCGACCACTTACGGTACGGAGCTGCTTATACTTCTGCACCAAAGACGACTGGCAATTTAAGTTAACAGAACGTAAAAATTGTTTTTCAGTAGATTATAATAGATATGGGGTTTCCTGCAGAACTTAAATTTTTTTTTCTACATTAAATAACAACTTACCTATGCGGCGCCCACGCAATACCGTTAACGCACGCTCTATGATTGCTCAGTCTTGCAACAGGTGTACAAGGAACACGAACATCTAATATAATTACTTCACACGAGTCCATAGCAACGGTGGCTAAATAATTCGGATCTTGTTTGTTCCAAGCTAAACGTAATAAAGCTGTATGTGTGGGATCCTAAAACAATGGCGATGAAAAAGAAAAACAATCATGAATTTATTAACACATTTCTTTCGTTTCATTACTCACCTCATATATAATTGTTGAATGTTCCAAATGTCTTAAATCGAACATCCGAACAGAACCATCTGCACCGACGGAAGCAAACATATCGCGTCCTCCTCCAGCCCTTGAAAAGGCAATATCATATACTTCCTTATCGTGTGCAATTAATTGTGTTTTTACATGACCCGAAACGAAAACTCGACCATGAGGTTGACCCGTTTCCAATCCCCATATGGTGCAAGTTGTATCGATAGACGAGGTCCCCACCAAATTGGGATCCACTTCGTTCCAATCAAATGATGTTAGGGGAGCACAAAAGTCACTGTTTTTATTATTATTTAGTACACACTCTAAGCGCGTGTCGGGTTCTCCAGCACGCCAAACGCGTAGGTAATCACCACTTGTGGCCAGTAAATCAGGATAAATACCTTTTGAGTCGGGTATCCACATAATTTTTGTTGTTGGATATGGATGATCGAATGTGCTACGAAAAGGTTATTGTAAAAACACTCTCATCTTCCAAAGATAGTCGTACTTACCTTTTTGCACTGAATTCACTAGTGTCCTCATCCAGACTAATAATTTGAACCTTATTATTGTATTCTTCAATAAAGCTCCCAAGAGCTAAACGAAAACGTTTATCTGGACGTACGCTCCAATTCATGGAGTACAGTGGCCATGGCGCCAAGTATTTATATATTTCTTTTCGTTTTCCGGCGGTAGCTGACATAACTGAAAGATAAAGTATAATAAAATAAACAAATAAGAACAAAAAGCTGGTCACCGAAAGAAGAACTTTTCACTAAATTAAATTTATATAATTATTTATTTTAAAAATATGTGTAGGAAAGTATTTATCACTGTTGTGTACTTAACGTCAGCTAAAATCCAAAAGGGCACAAATGTCGAAAAATTCAAAGCAGAGATTGGTTGATTTTGATTTTTTAAATTATATGATAATGATGCAAAAGTAGTATTTTTAATTTTTTTGTCAGTTATTGTGCTTTAGAATTTAAATGGCGACATATCTACATAACCGATATATTTCGTCGATGCACTTCTAAAAAAAACATTTTTAGAAGTGCATAAATACTTATGCAATTTAGTTTTTAAATGAGTTGTGTCTCATCAAACAATCATTGTACAATGCTGGAGCCCATTTCTCTAAACTACAAATTACAAATACGGGTTCACACCATCTGGATTAATAAGAAGCAAACTTTAGAAACAAATGCGTCCTTTTAAACGACATTCATGTACAATTTACGTTTAAACTTTTTATTGCTAATACTTTTTGCGAAAACCGCAAAACTAGTCTAAAACTGATTCCATTTAAAATAAATTATGGCAAATATTATATATACAGACTGATCCGCTTTTCTATTCTTCTCTAGATAACTACATTTTGGTAATGTTACTTTCCACCAAATAAGGTCATGAATCTCAATAATACTATAGTTTTAATAATTATTAGAACCACTTTTTCTTTGAACATAAAAAATCTTACATACATGCAAATCAAGGTGTATTGACAGCTAAGAGAAAAAAATCAACGGTCAATGGCACTACTAGACAGATATGTATACATATTCGCACATACAAACATATACAACATATGCAAACACATATGTATGCACGTTTGGTGGCACTTAAGGTTGCTTGCAACAATAACTACAAGAAAAACAAATGTTTATATTCCTACATATAATAGATTGCATTACTTATGAAAAAGCAACAATAAAATAAACACAAACACTGCGCAATAGTCTCCCCCTTCCCCGGCATAGAATATAACTGAAAGTCATTTACTTGCTACCTATAAGAATTTTAGCAGACAACCCAAGTTTCCTCTTCCTTGTTTTTATTGAAGGACAGACGTAAAATATGTTTATTCTATTTAAAACTTACCTTAAAATATAGTGATGCAAGTTCTACTTCTAAAGATGAATGTAATTGATGACAACGTTGATGTGCACTAGGTGTCGGTGAGTGGAGGATATATATGTATATATGCTATGCTTACTCCAAATTTAATTTATACGTAGAGTGCGTTTTGTAAAAGCACCAACATACATATACGATATCTTTAATATCATAAGTAAAGGAAGGAAAAACTTAAAAATAATGGGTTTCCCAATGGCTATTAAATGATTCAAAATTAAATGAAATTTTGTAGTCTATCGACTATGGGGTTGGAAAAATTATTTTGTGTGATGAAAAAAAATTCCTTTTGTTGCAAAAGTGAAAATTGTCTCAAATCATTTTCGCCGCTAGTCTGTTGTATTTGGTCTTGTCGGTGGACACAGTAGTAGAGCAGGGGTTGCTGAATGCCGAACTCAAGAATTTTCACATGAATTTATGACATAAATAATCGTAGTTTTTCCAAAGAACTACTTTCACATCACAATACTATTGGGTTTTCCAACACTTTAGTCTTAATTTAATAATTTTCTGCATTAACTTTGCTATTAAAATATATATTTTTCTAATCCAGACAATGCAAGGCGAAAATGTATATAACAACGCGAATTTTTTTTCTAATAAATGAGCACAGTTGTATAATATTGCACTAAAAATGACAATAGAGTTTCTTATGTTGGCAACATATTTCAGCATATGATGGGCGTGTTTTCATTACAAGCGTTTGTACATTATGTAAGCACGTTAACAAACGTTGTTTAAAAATAGTACTAAATTATAACTAATATATAAAAAGTAGACATATATAATGTCTTGCTTAAATAATTGATATTTTCGATATATCTAAAACATACCACCTCCCTTATGGTGTTGCAAACGTTGACTTAAATATGTACACATTTTTCTAACATATACCGATTAACGGACAGTTTTTTGCAGCAAGTGTTGTTAAGTACTATTTGTTAAGTTACAATTTAGAATAGTACAAAAATATCTTTTTAGGTGGTTCAATGAGGGACATTAAAGTACAAACAGCGAAAACTATAGCCCGTCCCGTTGAGGCCAACTGTTATTAGTTCCGAGTTAGTTGTTATCCATACATAAATTAAAATCACAGAATAGTTTATGAACAGGAAAATTAAAGTGCACAGAATTTTTCATAACAAGCAACAAATATATATTTCATTAAATAAACAAGAAACAATTATAACAAAAAAATTGTGGCTCTAATAATAAACAGTGCAAAGACAAATAAAAATTATTTTAACTTTAAGTAAAATAATTTAATTTGAGAAAATTTTCGAGGGTAGCTGGCGTCCGGAATGGCCATTTTTAGTGTTTCCAAATATGCTGGATGGCAATGGGCGGCTGAAAATGTTCGATTGTTGTTGCTGCGGAACACGTCGTGGACGGAATTCTATGAAACGTTCTACATAGGGAAGTGTCAGGTACGTTTTAGGATATAGTTTTTGTGACAAAACTTGAGGACGTCTAGGGCGAAAAGCGACAGCGCTTTGTGGTCTAGGAACAGTCAGATGGCTTACCGGCTTAACAACGGTGCCAGATTGTGGGCGTAATGGACGAAAACTCACTCCTTTGTTGGGACGGGGTGATGTAAACTGTGTTGCAACCGTTAAAGGAGCATTAACAATGGTGGCTGACTGAAAGTCATTGCTTTCTGGAGCCTCATATGTGCTATCAGGTGGTGTATATGTATCAAATGGAGGGCCATAAGTCTGATCAGGCTCAGTTGTAGGAACATATGCCTCCTCAGGCGGTCCATAAGTAAGCTCGGGCTCGGCTGGCGGTAAGTACGAATATGTTGCTTGTGGTAATTCAAACACTGGTTCCGGTCGAAAGCCAGCAGCAGGATACGGCGCGCTTTCTTGCTTCGCTGGCTTAGGAAGAACAACTTTATCACTGCTGGGTCCTGGAAAACGTATACGAATTGTGTGTACGCCAGGCTCTGCCAAAGTAACTGTGCAAATAACACTAAAAACTAAAATAAGTGAAAGATATTTAGGCATTTTCTTGCTGTTCTTATTTGATAATTAGTTTCTATTTGAATTGATTTTTAAAACACCAATTAAATGCAAGAAAGTTTTATTCCTTCTAGACTGTTGAAACTGTTAAAGCAAACTGTTACTTGGGGTTTATTGAAATTCGATTAAATACAAAAGTTTTAATTAAATATTCATAGCTTTTTATTCGACAATGACTATCTAACCTTCATTGTTCGTCAAGTAAGTCATATAATTTTGGTCACTTTACCTTTAACATGTGCTTGTATTTTAACTTAACATAATTTTTAGTTTTTAAGAATTTCCAATGAGTGTATGTGTCTTGTGCGTAACAACAAAAAACCCAATTTGTAATAGGCTTGACTGCAAACTACACTTCTAATGCAGCACGTTTTATTGGCTGAAATTTGCCACTCAATAATTTAAAAAATTGTTTTTTTTGTGAAATTATTCTTTGGAAATCTCAAATCGCTTAGTATTGAAAACTGAATTCCTCGGAGGGATATTGCAGGCATAAGATGATAAATTATAAAAATAAAAATTCAATAAATGAATACAAATTTGTAAAAGTTGTGTCACACACTTGCAAAGCTTGATGCTGAGGTTTGTCTAATATCATCGGAAGTATCAAGTTATTGAACCGGTAATGAACCAGTTTCGTAGATTTTGGATTATTTTCTTTTTTGATAGGCTAATTGTTCCAAAAATGTTTTTGACTCAGAAAAACATTATAAATATTCTAAGGCACAAGGAACAAAGAATTCACAAAAATAAGACATAAAGAAAATAATAAAAAGGCAATACAGGAACTTAAAAGAAGTGTGTTACCATCGGCTTGATAAAGTTCTCGTATCCTTTTTCATAATAAAATTGGAACAAATACCTTTTTGAGTTACATTTCATAATTGAATTTGATACAGCGATAAATATCGTGTATCTTCTGCGAAATTTTTTCCCGCTCTCAGATTTCAGTGAATGCAAAAAAAAAATATTAAAAAATGTTTCCCTATAATGAATAATATTTCTTCAGAATATTTTTAATCCACCATTCCTTTGTTGACTTGTTTTTGCTTACTTGGAGCAGCAGAGAATTTGTTTGGTAAATTTCCCTGGCCGAACTATTTAGTGCATGATTGATTCATTATTGCCTAGCCCAAACCACTGAAGGTATAAACTTTAAATTTTGTGTGGACTCATCACCCCGTTGTATAAAGTCAATAAGGTTTTTTGCTGAGGGGTTAAAAACGGGTAAATTTGGTATTTTTTTGTAGGGTAAAATTAAATTTAGTACTTTTTTGCTCTCCATACATTTTCTAAACTATAGTTTATTGTTTTAGGTACTTTGTTTTTCAATTTGCAGTTATAAGGGCTGAAATCGTAATTTTCTGCGAAATTTTGTTGTTAAGTTATGTTTAGCTAAGGGAAAAAGGTAATTACTTTATATGTGCTTCTTCAAATATATACTTTTAAAGAAATATACTTACATATTTCAAAAAAGTTCTTTAGCCGAATGTACTTTTTTGAACAAGTACGTGATAATTTAAAATTAAACACCAAAGTTCCTATACTTTGCAATGGGTTAGGTTTTCTTAGTAGCGTACTTTAAAAGAAATCGGAATTAAGTCATATAAGATTAAGTAACAAATTGGGGCCACAGTAGCTGCAACAGTCTGGGACTGCCCGGAGACCAGACTCAGACATCTAGGCTCCTGCGGTATCTTAACTGACTCAGAAATGTAACATGATGCCGTAGTGGGCTTTGTGAAAATGTTTAGGTAGTTCTCAGGAAGGAGTACCAGTTCTTTATAGGATTGTTGTCCTCTGGGCATCATAATGCACTTTAGGGCGCGCGAATTTCTTCTAGCTGGTTCGCCTATCCTAAGAAAAAAAAGTGCCTTCACTTGAACATACTTTTGAGGTAAACTATTCACGACAGTGATGTGCTAAATTTTTTAAGTATAAACTTTATTTGAACTTTAAAATAACTAAAAAGAAACAATTTGATATAAAAAAATTAAGATATTTGCGCTCTAGAGATGTTGGAATCTGGCGGTATAATAGAAGTTTGTAGGCTTAACAATTTTAGCGTTAGTCAAGCGTGCTGGTACGGCCTTTGGAGCTTGACGGCTTTGAGGAAAACGCTGGTAGACCAAACGAGCTGGGCGTTCAAATGTTGAAGAGACTGAAATCACCGCATCGTCGCCATCGATTACTTCGTCATCAAGATCATCGAATTCCTCAACCACATTGTGTATATCCTCATCAATATCTTCAGCTATTTCTCTAATTATTTCAGGGTTATTTTCAATTTCTGGAGGACCATAAACTTCATCGGGTTCTCCTTGGGCTGGACCATATACTTCCTCAGGCTGTAAGGCTGCAACACGGGGATCAACCGGTTGTTGTGGTCCATTAAGTTCGGGTGGACCATAGACCTCATCGGGCTGAGGAGTTCCAGCAGCAAAGGGTTTCTCAGTTTTGTTGGGCAATTCGAATGGTATATCCGGTGTAACTCCAGCTGCTGGATATCCAGTTGGTGCTGGTGCAGGCAGCAGTTGCTGCCGTGCTGCCAAACGTATTCCAACGGGTTTCTGGCGTATTGGCTCAGCTGATATACAACTGGCTAAAGCCAAAACAACAATTGCGACGTTAAATGCAAACATTTTCAAATTATTTAAATCTTTAGACAAATAAGTTGAAGAGCTACTCTTGAAATGTTGTTCGTTGATGGAGGTTTTGAATGCTTATGCTGAAGATCGATATCGAATTCTATTCTTATATACAAAAAATAGGAAGTTTTGCTCAACAACATGACGCTGACACTGACAATGACACTGAAAGTGTTTTTTGTGTACGAGTACGAGAGTATTTTAAACGAATTTCAATTTATGACATTAAGAAGCGTTTAAAATTATTTTACATTATTTATGAACAGAAACCTTAATGGGGGTGATCAGTTCTTGAAACAGCAAAACAAATTGACCGATTATTGATTTGGGCCTCTTTTTGTTTGCTACTGATTTCTTGGTTTACTTAAAATCATATATTTTCTATTCACCTTTGCACGTGACCGTTTTCCTAATTGATCGCTGTCAATATGTTTGTAAATCCAATACAAAAATTAATATTCCAAAAGCATAAACGAGTTAAAAAGTGTAATATTATTATTATTATAATTTTTTTTTTTATAAATCTAAGTATTTTTTATTTTCAGTTTCTTTATAATTGTTTAATTAATTTAACTGAAGACAGCCTTGCTAGAATATGGTTTATGGCAGTAAGTTCATTAAAACTCTTTATTATTGTTAGGGAATTTAGTATTTTTTTCAATAAACACGAGCGTTTCCAAATCGTGTATAATATTTCTTGAGCGATTTTAATATTTACGCATAGTTATTGTTTGCATAAAATTTAGTTGCCATTTAACTGTCATTGATTATGTTTTTATTTTAAAAACAAAAAAAAAAAGTTAATTAAAAAAATGGCAAATTTTTTCACATACAAAACTTTGCAAAACTTAGTGTGTATGTTCAGACAAGATTTGCATTATTAAATCTGGGAACTTTAACCAGGCAGGGTCAAAAACTTGGCCACATTTTAAAGAATATGAGTTTTAGTAACGAAATTTGACTATGCAGGAAGCAATTGATTTAATTATATAACTGAATTCCATTGATTTAAGTCCCAATGGATTCTTTGAATTGGAAGATACATTTAAGCAGGAAGGGCAGGACTGCCAGACATTTTTCATTGTTCAACCCATATTAGAAAAAAAAATATTTCCTCTAAAACCCCCTGTTATAAAATTAAATTCCTGTTGGTATATATCAACAGTTCTTATAATTTCAACCAATGGATTTTTTCATTGTTATTACCAGACTTCTCCTGACAAAGTTCAACAGTGAATATTCCAAAAAAAATTAAATTAAATTAAAAAAAAAAAAAATACTTCGAAACTTCTCAGCTGCTGTTCTTGTGTAGTATTTAAGAACTGTTACCTAAAGCAAATATACCCGAGCTTAGACATAAAACTCATGTATTCAAAACTTTTATTCATTTGGCATTTAGGACCACTATTACAACTTCATGTTAGTTAAAAGTAGAATTTTGTCGGACGTATTAAAAGTTTTCCTTTATCACAATTTTACTTAAAACGATAAGTTCAATACAGGTTCATCCTGATATGTTAAGGAAGAAACTTTGGAATAAAAACAAATCTTTCTTTTTACTAACGGAAGGTGTAGTAATATCCATTCTACACGTTCAACCTTTTTAAGTTTTGTAGAACACACAACTGTTGTATATGAGAAGAAACAAATGAAAAATTTTATGAAATCGGTTAGTCGTTTAATCGACCGAAATTAACAGCTTTAACCGTTGAACAAAAATAACCAATTTTGAATTAATCAAACAATTAATCGAGTAGTAAGTCATCGATTAGCAGATTACTGGCCCACGGATTGTCTTAATATTTAAAAAAATTTTATATATTTATTATTTGTTGTTATTTACTACAATGAAACATTTTTATTGAGAAACTCTCGTTTTCTTTTATGTGCTAATTCATGTTAAGAGCATGAGTAATTTTTTTATTTAAAATAAAAATTAAAATGCGCAGACGAAAACATTTTTCATTATTTTATACAACTTATAATTTAATATCTTATTAACAATTTGCGGACTGAGAATACTAGTATTCGAATCAACGAATGGTTCTTCCTCATAACTCCAGTTTTCTAAAATTCAACGACAATTACTTGTCACATAAGACATTTTTGCAAAACTAAAATAACTTTTTAATAATAATATGAAATTTATTTGTATAAGCTTCATAGCCTACTACACTTATTATAATGTGATTTTTTTGAAATCATTTGTGAATTTTTATAGTTAATTTATTAACATAATTCTCAGATGGTTTATAAAAGTCTTTTAATAAGTTGAGAAGTTTGAAACTTTTAAAAGCTGTGGTTGAAGTCTACTGACGATTTGGTAAAAAGCGCCAATGAAATGCATATAGACATTGAAATTATTTTTCTCGAAAACTGCATATATATAAAAAAGGTTTTAATTAAAGGTTTATTTATAGTTTGAGGTTACGCCTGATAATTTTTTTTCTCTGACTCACATTTAATTTCTATTTATTTTTAATGAATATTTCCGTTTTTTAATACTTTTAATTACCTTAAAAAAGTCTCAAATTATAAATCGTTTACATCCAGGCCCAGTTTTTAACTTCACACTTTATATCCATTCGTAATCCCCGTATTGTGCAACTATTTACCAAAGTCAACATTAAGACAATATCAAAACTAGGCCACTTATGCACTATTTGAATGCCTTTGCTTGAGCAATAGAATCTTAATATGCTGTGTAAGTTGAATATATAAAACTGATAATGACTTTCCCTTGTGCTTTGAATTGTATATCATGTCTTTCTGAATTAAAAACACACTTTTCGCACAATTAATATTAAATATAAGTTCGATACAAATTATTTATAGTTAAAAAATAGTATTTCAATGAAAAAGGCATGGGGTGATGCATATGTACGTATATCAGTTCTTGGTAAGCGCCCCATACTTTTTTCAAAATAATATTAAATATTTTCTGCTTGAGAATGTTTTTCCCTTTTTATTTTATTTAATATAAAAGTTTTACTGAGATATTTGAAAGTGTATTTGTTTTTACTTAAATTTTTATTTTTCAAATATATAATTTTGCTATTTTGATATTCATCGTATATGTATTTTAACAAATTATTTATAAAGCAGTGATAGCAACTATTATTCACAAACAATTCACAATAAAAACTTTTACTCCCAAAATATTAACTCAAAATAATACCTAAACGTTGGGAATAAGAATACAGGCTTATTTCCAAACAACTTATTTCCATAAAATTCACGAAATTTTTAATGGCAATTTCGTACTCAAATAGAACGTAAATATAAGCGGGATTTAAAAATGAAAAAGGGGCCGTAAATGTGTATTTACCGCCTCTACAAGGATGTCGCAAATTATCATTCGGTAACTCAAATAGCATTTAAATTTAAAACAATTCGTAAAAATTTTTGTGTTAAATATTATTTATGCAATCGAACGATAGTTTCCAATTAATTTGAATTACTTTTCAACTCCATTTATTTTTCTATACACGCGCATAATTAAAACAAACTTGCAAAATCAGACATTCGCCAAATTTGCAATAATTGTTTTATAAATTTCAATGCCACGCAAATATGTTTCGACGGATATGAATTCATCGTGATCGTGCAATAATACGGGCGTATTATTCATGGGTGAGAACCCCAAAGCTGGTATACCAACTTGACGTATATAACGGCTGTCAGTGCCGCCAGTAAAGACTTGAGGGTCAACTTTCAAGCCCCTGAAATGAGATATTGAATTAAGTTTTATAGAATTTCTTAAAAAATTTAATGAATTAATTATTGGCTCACAATTCATCGGTGGACTTTTTAAAAGCCATCCAATATGGATTAGTTTCATTGAGGGCGGTAGGTTTGACTCGTGGACGTTTTTGGTCATAAGTTATTTTTATATCTCCACCAGCCTCTGCGCACCATCGATGAAGCTGGAAGAAAGTAAGAAATATCTATAATCTGCCATATAGTCTCCCATAGATTTTAATATTCAGCAAGAAAACTTGTCTAATTATTAATAATTCCAATTTAATTTAATTAAATAAATAACTTTATTGCCACTTACCAACGCTTCAAACTCCCTATGATTGACATTCAAATCTAGGCGCACGTCAAAGCCCAAAATCATTTTAGGCGGTATCACGTTACTTTGCACACCTCCAGAAATGCTCGTTAGATTAATCGATGTCACATTGCCAATTGTCAATTGTGGATTGTTTTCCAATCGACGAACTTGCTCTTCTCGTATGGCCATCATTTTATGCAGAATATAATGAAGCTTTTCGCCCGCCGTATTCTTTAGCAACAATGAACCGTGACCCGCGCTACCACTGATGTGAAAATAAAAGCCTGTTTTAAAATGATAAAAAAAAGTTTAGAACTTGTAAAATTATTTAAATAAAATATTTATTTTATTACAACTTACGCCACACGCTACGTTCGGCATAAAAGACTGGATAAACATCGGTTGGTGAGGCAATGCCTTCGTCCAGCGAAAAGCCAATATTCAATGACTTGAAATCATAAGTTTCAACAAATGACATCATGCCCATGCCACCGCCCATTTCCTCATCTAAATAAATTTAATCATTGGAATGTCACCTCTATATCTCATATTTTACCTGGCACAAAGGAAACGTATATGTTTCGCTTGAAACGCATACCGCTGCGTTTAAGGGCCCGTATTGCCCCTAAATATTGCATGCCCACACATTTCATGTCTTGTGCACCACGTCCATAAATACGCCCTGCTTCATCAATATCAGCTCCAAATGGTGCATGTGTCCAGTTGTCTTCAAACACCGGCACCACATCCATATGGGAGTTGAGCAATATTCCGGGCAAATTTTCATCTAAGCCCGGCCATGTTAATATAACAACTGGATTGTCTTCCGCCATTGGATAATAGATGCGCATGGGCATATCCAATAATTCGGATTGTTTGTATAAAAAATCCACGCAGGGCTCTGAAAATGGGCAAAGCGTGTGGATTTCTTTAGTTTGATTTTGATCACTAAATTTTATTTCTCCGTTTAAGTTCTTTGTGTCCCATGCAAATTTAAACTCTAATTGATCAGAGATGAATAACAAGTGAAATTTTTGTTCCCATTAAATTTTATTCCCATCGAAGGGAAACATGCCATCTTGAATTTTGCTTGAACAATTTTATCCAGCATAACTTCTCACTGAATGTAAAGTCATAAAAAGGCCAAGCGAATTAAAAATCAAATACTTTTTTATTAAAAAATAGCTTGTTTATAATATTAAAAAAATTTTCAGTTATAAATATTTAGTATTGGACTGATAGTTTAATTGCAACTAGAAATTGTTCCAGTACTTAAGTTTTATGTGGTCAAATAATTCCAAAATTCCTTTTCTTTTTTTATACCCAACAAAACAACACAATATCAATAAATTAAACTGAGTTTGTGCCTTATTAAAGGATCTAATCCTCGAAAGGGAAAAATTTTTAAAAATCATGGCAAAAATATTGGCGATTAAGGGAACTTTATTTTGACATGAAATTATTTACAGGGATTTTTTTCCCCGTTTCCAAAAGGGGGAAAATTATTCATAATAGGGGTGAATATCATTTGAAGACCTGCATAATAAGAATTTTCTTACAAGCAGATCCAGTAATAGTAAAGGGTGTATTTAAATTGTGTGTAATTTCCACAATATTAATATCCAAATCCATTAATGCCCAATAAGTGATGTCCGTCTGTCTGTAAGTAAAAACGGTTTTCCGAAGCCCCCAGATAATCTAGAATCTTCGGTCTTCGGTTGATGTATGGGAGAAAGTCCTAAAACATGCTACTATTGGAAATTAGAAAGTCTATTGGGTTTTTTAGATCTCAATTAAACTGGGTTGAGTTAATCTGAAAACAATTTCATACCGTCATCATCAAGGTTTTGTACAACGGACCCGCTTGGTGCAGATTAATATGTTGGCCTTTAATGAAATAATAAAGATAAATTCATAGTTCGATGGAAAAATCATCGTTAAACTTAATCCACATCTCAAAAGCGCAGCTTAAAATTATCTATTAATTGAAAATTTAAAAATTATCTATGAATAATTGAACCTTTTTTATAGTTCAGAAACAAAAGTTGAGTTGGTATTGAAACAAAATGAAGAAGACGTTTCCAGGCTTCGGCAGTTGACAATGTTTTTGGTACATAAAAATAATAGCGAAGGACATAAAAGATTAGGAGGCACATCCGATTACAGGACTTTCAGTTGTTTTTAACTACTCGCTACGAAAATTTAAACTTTTTAAAATCGGGAAATTATTGGTTTTACCCCGTTTTGAAAAAATCGAGTTGTCATCGGATCTCGAAGTTTTGAGGTCTTTGGAAGCTTGTCTGACTAATACTGATAACCCGTTACTATGTCTGTATGTATGTGTGTGTGGGTGTGTGGGTGTGTGTGTGTGGCCCGCTTATAATTTTGGAAGACTTGACCGAACTTAGAAATGAATGTGAATTCTAACCGAGAGATTTCAAGAAATTTGAAAAAAAAATTTGGGATTCTTAAAAATAATTTTTTAAAGGGCTTTACCGACCGATTCCAGAAACTAATCAGCTCTCAAGGTTAAAAAACCACATTAAATCGGTTGGAAATCAGTTATCCGCTCGTGAGATATCGTGAACAAAAAAAGTGATTTTTTTAACTCCGAATTTATATATCCAATCAGTTAGTGCTCTCGATCCTTTTATAGGACTCGTAAAACTACATCCATCATCCGCTATTCACGTAGGAATCAGCTGATTTGAAAATTTAAATACTGGAGCTGTAACTCGAAGAGCTCAAAAGCATAGAATAGCACAAAAACCAGGCCACGATAGATTATAGGCTAAAATTAGCGGGAAGTGACAAGGATGGCCCTTAGGGTCAACCGTTTTCCATATTTTTTGCATTACAAAGTTCTGTAGCTATAAAAGAAGTGGATAGTGTTGACAGGACAGACGAACAAAAATGAGAAAACAGCCATCTATTCTTTACTTTGCCTTCTTTGAAGAGGGAACATTTTTTAAATAATTAAATACAATTTTGAAAAAAAAAAATCTTGGCTATCACAAGAGGAATAGAATTTAATTTTTTGTGGGAAGGAGTAGAGAAAATGATAACTTATTTTTAAAGTGGATGGCCATGATAATTAAGTGAGTTGACTTGACTCTCTTTAAAGGAAATAAAATTCGATATGTTGGGCTGTAAAAACAGAAGCGTCTAACCCAACCAGTCTGTAGAATTTGGTCTTTGAAGTTAATTTATTATTTTGTTAATTATTGAAACTACTTTCTTATTGAATTCATTTAAAATTTCTTTTGGGCCTTATGGACTCGATTGATTTTGTTTAATACCGGAAAAATATTCGCCTAAATGTCGAATACGAATATCCGAAAATGGCAAAATCGAGTACTAAAATATGTGTACGTCTGCATATATAAATGAGTACATATACGGTCGCAATATTTTTTTTATATATAAAATTTTAAATGAGCACTAAGAAAACAACTTTAAAATGAACGTGAGAAAAACTGAGTAGCAGCTAGAATCAGATGATACTTTTATGGGGGCCATCCTTCACAGTAGAGTCGTAAATTAACGGGGATTACATTCCATTTGATAAATACAATTTTATATGAAAAATGTGACAGTGATGAGTCGCAAATTTTCCACTTACTGTAATCGGGTCTTGGATGTACGCTGGGTATTCGCAAATATTCACGAAAATATTGAATTTCTTCATTGTACCTCCAATCCTCGGCCATGTTTTTATTTCTTAAATTTTTTTAATATTTAAAAAATTATTTTTTTGTAAGCAAATAAACTCTACTTGTTAAATGCAGTAATTTGAAACTTGTTTATTGAGTTGATTATGAAATAATGTTTTTTGCATTAAATAGTTCTCATTGAATATTTATGTATGCGTGTGTGTGTGTGTGTGTGTGTGCAAATAAATGCGTATGAATATGTGTCTGAATTATTATCTGTTTTATTTTTTATTATTAACTTCTGTTTTAAAACTAAAACTTTTCAGTACGTCCGACCGATTTGATAATTTCAGTTGAACTAATGATCTACAGTTGGTGCGCTCGCTGGCAAAGTCTGAGAGAAGTACGCCTTTTTTCCGCTAGTGCGATTGATTGCACGCAAACTTTTTCAAAACTGAATAGATATTTTGCTGTAGCAAATAAAAAATCCAGTCTTTAAATAATTTTCATTTCACAGTTATTTGTACGGCTCTTGATTGTTTTAATAAAATGTAATTGTTTTAAGGTGACTTGTGATGAGGGTATTAATACGTACATATTGTACGAGGGCATAGTCAAAAGTCTTTTGAAAATTAGCCAAATTATTTTATCGGCTGGCGTTACACAAACAGCTGATGTACATATTTCTGTTCATATCAATAACCGAAAATGGCACTATTTTAGTCTGGTTTTTAATTTTCTGGGTTTTAATTTTCAAGTTAATAATTATCTGCTTTAATTCTAGAGCTTGTGCGGCCAATTTAACGAAAAATGCTAACACTGGCGCTTGCAGGAGTGGAACAAAACAGCTGGCAAAATATGAGCAAATATATCTCTAAACCGATCATGACTTTTAAGTCATTTTAATGGGAATACTTGAAGCTACAAAAGTTTATTTTTGCAGAAAAGTATACTTTTTTGTCTGATTTTTATTTAATGATAGTCCTGAAATTTCGAAAGACGTGTTTACTATATAGTTTAGAAGTAATTTTTTAAATTATAGCTACGAAAATTGAAAATATAAAAAATTGGGAAGCTACCGGCTTTATCTTGTTTAAAAAAACGAGTTCTCATCAGATCTCGAAGTTTTGAAGTACTAGAAAGCTTCCCTGATATTCTGAGAACCCGTCCCTACGTCTGTGTATATGTGTGTGTGTGTGTATGTGAACTTCTTATAATTTTGAAACGTCTTGATCGATTTCAATGAAACTGATGGCATTCTAAAGGGTTCTATTGAACTTACATTTCATGTGAATTCGAACCGGTAGATTTTAGGAAATTTGAAAAAACTTAGAAAAAAATAAAATTTTAAAAGTGTTTATTTTTTTAATAACGTTTGAACGTCTTTACCGATCTGTTCAAGAAACTAATCAGCTCTCAATATTAAAAAACCATGTTGGCCACGGTAAATCGGATCAAAATGGGTTAATCCGATCGTGAGATAACGTGAACGAAAAAAAAAATTTTTAAAGTGATTTTAAAAAAACTTCGAAGTTATATATCCAATCAGTTACTGTTTTTGAACCTTTTAAGGGACTCGAAAAACTACATTAATCCACACTAATCACGTGAAAATTTGAAAACCGCTTAATTTTTATTAAACTCTCATTAGGCGTTTGAGATCGAGGACCACGTTTTGATAGCTTTACGTATATAATTAGCGGGAAGTTGCAGGGCTAGCCTTTTGGATCAACCGTTTTCATATCTTTTTGCTTTCAAAATGATTAATAAAATAATTTACTGATTATTTTATAAAGGGTTCCTAAGAAAAAAAGATTTAAAAGGGGAAAAAACACATCCTTCAAAATAAATGGTGTGGCCAAAAGAGTAAAGGTTGTTTGATTAAATCCCTTTATAAGATTTAAAAACTTTGGAGATACCGTGCTTTTGAAACTCTTATAAAATTATAGTGCTGATGGCTCTTTTTGCATTTCAGGTGACCATATGTATGTGTTTACTTAAGACAAAACAAAAGCTTTGCAAAATGCTAGTTTTTGTTAAATATCGGATTATTGCAAGAATATTGTTTTTACCTCATATTTTATTGTTAATTCACATTTTATTGGCAAGTTTTTTAGAATTGGAATCATTTTTTTTTTTTCAAATATCGTTTGTTCGTCTAATGTTGCTGTTAACTTTGTTGTTATTATTTTTGGAAGTTGTTAGATAAGCCGCTTGCGGTCAGCGCTTATCAACAATTTTAAATGTTTTCTTTCGTTTCGATATGAAAATGCAAAAGCTCTTTTGTTCTCTCACCTATTCCCGCTCACTTGGAAATTGTGTGCTAGAAAAATGTAAAACTGCAAGAGTTTTTTTCTTATATTTTTTTTTTTATTAAATAAACAAACAAACACTTGCAGGTTTACACGTTACGAAACTTTATTTGATGAACAACATATTATAAAGCGTTGAGACTCTGTTTTCTCTTAAAAGTTCTGTTAATGGCTGCAGTTGCTTTAAGTAGTTAACGCCTTGGCGGTGAAGCCCAAGGTCGTGAGTGCAATCTTGCTCTCTGTGATTAATATGGGGTCGAATTTTACAGATCTGCGGATTACATTTTCCTGTAAACGTATCGTCTAAAGGGACTTTCATCAAGCGCTTTCTATCCTTGAAATTGATTAGAAAAAAGTATGTGAAATACCGAAATTTTTTATTCGTTTGAAAGATCTAGTGATGCCATTATATGTGGAATGTAACATCGCTGAAATTGTTGACACAACTTGCCTGGATAGAGTGCATTCGGAATACTTAATTTTCCTTGACTCTGTCACAGGAATTAGGCTGAATTTGACTGATAACATGGGTTACGATGGCTTTGAGGACCGCTGTGGTCTACCGAGGTCGATTCGCACAATTTCGGTGGCCAGTTCACGTTGCCTTCAAATTAAATGAACATGCCCTCAAATCGCTCGTGTAGAATATTCAATGTGCGCATGAGCTGTGTGTCGCCACGTAGTGCAGTCCTGTTGAACCACATCGCTGAAGCCGATTTTCGATAAAAATTAGGATCAGTGGTTTGCTATTCAATTCAGCGAACACATGTCGTTATATCTGTTCATTTATCTTCAGTTTCTGCGTGAGCTGAATTTTATACAGGTGGAGGCCCAAGTTGCGATACAAAATTCGCCAAGTTGTGCTCTGAACATTCTTGTGGTGATGTTTTCGCGTTTGGTCGATGAATGAATGTGACAACAATTCTTAATTGTACAGATTTTATTATGAAATAGAATTCGAGAGTTGTATCGAATCGTTGGTAACACACTTTATGCCCTAATTTATGGAATTTTCGTTCCATTTTTAGTTGTTTGGTTTGAATTTTTTCTAATACTTCAGTATAGGGTGTTTTCCATAGAGTTATACAATTTTGAAATGGAATTAAAGCAAATATGAATTTCTTAAATTGACATGAAATATATTTTATTCGAAAGATAATCGAGAAACTTTTCAGAAAACCCTCTTTAAAAAAAATTACTGCATACAAATTTTACATGCAACGTCCAAGATTACGTGTGACATTGTGTGAATTATTTTGTTCGTGTAGTTGTCATGTGGGTCGGTAATAACAAGATAAAAATATTATAAAAGAAATTTTTTTTTTTTTTCAATTCAACTGTGATAAACTAATAAAACGACGAGCAAAACTGGCATTTAGATTTTGCTTGGCGGCTCTCATTGTAAATTAAAAAGCCATCAAAACAAATTTAAAATAAAATGTGCGATTGGAGCGTTAGATATAGTGGCGTGAAATACAACAAATAAAAGTAAAAATTAGATCGTTTTAGAATTGAATATACTAGTAGAAAAAATACACCCCTGTTACTTAAAAATCGGCTGAAAATGTAAGAACTATTTTTCATGCTTCAATCTACAATTTTAATAATAAATCTCTTTTTATTTATTTAAAATATGAATTGTGTTTACAAAAACTTAAAATAAATCAGTCGTAAAGCAATTATATATTTTAGAGCAGCCAGACCACGGATTTCTTACTCTATTTTGAGAGTTTTGCGCGTCACTCGCACTAGTTTAATTTTTACACCTCAGAAAACTGGATTAGGGTCCTTGTAGGGAACTTTCCGTGGTTAACTGCGTTACCTTTTCTTATGTGAAGACCATAAGTCGTGTACAGTCAGTAACAGAAATACGGGTTAACAAAATCCCCGACATATGACCTAAATCACCCATCTGCCGCCGTGCACCCACACGTTGTTAATATATTCCCAAAGTATTTTAAATACAAATAAATTAATAATATTATAATATAATATTCCCTTAAAAAAAACCCGGAAAAATTTTGATTGGCTATTGTGAATATTCCCACTGTACATAAATCAACAAATATGGCATCGCTAATTTTAAATTAAATTATAATTAATGGGATACAGTTCGTAAGACATGGGGAATATTCCAAGGAATCAACATAAATTTTAATTTGAAGTATTAAATTTATTTCTTTTACTTTCGATTCTTTATTTATGGTTTTTGTTTTGGTTTCTCCAGAATTGCCACATTTAATTGGCAATTGACAAAATCAAATAAATTGAAATTAAGAAAATCGATCGGCGGCCAATTGAGCGGTCCCAAACGTGAAATAAACTGTTCACCAAACCCGTCTCTTAATTAGGCAATTGTTTCGGGTGCTTTGTGGCATGTGGCACCGTCTTGCTTAAACTACATTTGGCAGCCATATTGGGCGAAAAAATTTGCAACGATCGTGCCTTCGTCGTCTTTGAAAAAGTACGGATTAAGGATTCCACCAGCCCTCATTAAAATAATGTATTTCCCGGGCGCATTAGCAGTACTTGTAATGCTTCAAGTAAACAAAATCCGTCTGTCATTTATTAATTTCAGACTTTACAAAAAATGTCTAAAATGTAAAAGGGGACTAACTGATTATAAATTTTGGTAATAAAATTGAATAGTTGTCAAGTCTTGCTCGTTTGTAAGTCGATTCATGGTGAAAGTATGAACACGTTTAAATGCGAGATACCTGACACGAAAGCAGCTACCAAAAACAGTGTTGCCAAAGAGAAAGTTGTTAAAAATTTACTCTTTACCTCACAGCAGTTACAACCTGATGCTTTTATATGTACATCCGCGAGTGTCTTTGGAATTTTTAAATGTTTGCTTGACTTCTTTTTATTCAATTATTGAGATAACAAGCAGCATATGAAGGAAATTTTCATGTACCGCTTGTGTGACACTATTGTTGCTCTTAATATGAAAAAAAAAATTATATACACAAATTTTTCCATAAACATGTTTATTTAGTATAAACAACAGTTGAGAATTATCTTTGTGATAAATTACTGGCAAACAGAAAAGCAGATTTCAGTACGTTAAGACTTTAAATGAAGACTTTTAGATTAATTGTCTCCGCATAATAAATTGTAAACAATCCGCTGTCATTTTATTACAAGTGAATATTATTTCTGTAATGAATCAATGAGAGTTGAGTGCAGCGATGATAGTGTTTGCTCAGTTTTATATTAAACTGGATGTACTTACAGCTTAACACGCTCCAGATTCAGTTTACTACCCAGCAGATTTAAAAAAATTAAATGAGCATGACCAACTTATTCTGGTAAAGCAGGCAAAATATAAATGGTGGTCCGACCATCCGCGTTTATATCTGCGATTAATACTGAGGAAAGTCAAAGATGGTTGTTTAGCACATTCATTATCTTATTTTATATATAAACACGCCACACACTCCAAATAATTTTTTTCTATTTAGTAAATGAAAAATATTCGTTTCGTAATGCTAATGAAACACTGTTATCGACCAGCCTTTCACATTGGGAAAGCATTTCCAGAATTGAAAACATTTTCAATAGAAATTTCATTTTGTGGTCTCACTACACAAATTAATTTTCTTATCTTTTGGTGGCCAAACAGTCATAATAACAAAAGAATCAGACATGAATAAATATTTTCATAAAAAAATATTTGATAACATTTTCGTCCAAATTAAAAATTTGTCTGATATGAATTTGTAATTCATAGTCTAAAGTCCTGTTTTATTCATACTCAAAATAAAACAGTTACGATGTAAAACATAAGGCATGTATTGTAGATTTCGTCACGACTACGCCAACTAAAATGAGACACATATGAGAAGAAGCAGTTTTTTTTTTATAAAGGCTCTTCCAAACTTTGACATCTTGTTGACGGTCACTGTAGTTGTGAAATAAACATGGACGAATAAAGAACTCAACAGCACTAGCAAATAATAATAATGATTTGGCGTCATTACTTGGGACCGCAACAAAATTTAGCCATAGATAACGACGTGTTATCACTGAATAGGCTTGGGAATATGTGGTAACTGACCCCAACTTTTGTTTAAAAATCATGTTCAACGATGAGGCTCATTTCACGATAAGTGGGTACGTAAAGAAATAAAATTGTCTAATTCGGGACGATGCCAATGCACAGGCGATGTAAGAGAGTTCAGTGCATTCCGGTTTTTAACTGGCGATTTGATCGATACATTTTTCACTGCCAACGCGTAAACGAGCGATTGTGTCGCTCGCATACTTCGCTGTCGCTTTGTTCTATTGGAACCATGTTTACGAATGGTCTTCTAAGGTTGACCATTGCTGTCCGATATTTAGCACGTGCTAGAGACGGTCACAGCGAGTTGGCTAAAAAACAAACCAAATTCGCTTTCCATGAAACAGAAATTGTTCGCTGTTGAAATATTCTTAGATTTCCCGTAGCCCATTTCTATTTATTGAGCGATCCATTTAATTGGAAATGGACTTCGTAGCTCTTTTTCTTGTGAAGTTCTGCTTAAGAAGTGCAACGATTTGGGCACGTTGTTCAATTCTGCACTATTCCATGTTAGACTTCGGCAAGTATGTTTTATAAAATATTGGAAATAAAAATAATAAAGCTTAAAGGAATTCAAACCTCTTTTATTTGCTTTCGCCCACCCTGACTTTTAATTTTTTCTGGTATTCATTAATATTATCTGAGAATGGGGATTTTCGATAAAATTAAAGTTTCACTTTAAAAATTAACAAATAAATTAATATATTCGTTACGTTATTCTCATTCTGTTGCATGCCCATATAAATAATATATATAGTAACAAACACTTTTTGACCGCGGCAACACTGATTGCATTTTCTATAACCCACAGAGAGGCAAAAGAACAAAAAAAAAACAGAAATAAACGTAAACAAACACACACTCTTAATAATGAGTTCAAAAAGCTCACAACAAAGAGTAAATTGTTTTAGTGTGTTTCAAGAAGCCGATCCAGTAAGTTATAGAAAAAAACACCGCCTAGTCAGTTACTTTAAGAAAAACATTTTTTATATAACATAAACAGCTGATTTCCTACAAAAACAAAATATTGTATATTTAGTATAAAATTTAATGAAATAACAATATGTATGAGTAAATAAATACATCTGAATGTGTGCATTAACAATATATTTAGAGCAAATGTACTTAATTTTAAATAAATTATGTGAATAAAATCCGAATTTTAACAATTGCAGAAAACAAAATGACTGCTTGGGAAAATAATGAGGAAATCAAAATATTTCGAGAATATTTGCGCATTCCTAGTGTTCATCCAGATATTGATTACGGTGAGTTAATTGATAAATTTATTTAAATATATGATATATGGATATGTGTGTATGTATATGTATGCATGTGCGTGGGCGTGTGTGTGATGTGTGCGAGACCGGCTTTTTGATAATCAATGAAATCTTTGGCTATTTTTGTGTGCCATTAATTTTTTAAATTTTGAAATCGTTGTTGCAATATTCAGTTATAAATTGTTTGAAAAATTTAGCTGTTTTGCTAATCAGTTTGTGATTTGTTATTAAAATATGGACCGTTTTGAACCAACAAAAATCAATTGTTTTTTATTTATTTCTTAATTCTTTGGACCATCGACCGGTTGAACTTTGAGCCACGGGTTATTTTGAATCTGACAGTCTTACGTCATTTTATTCTGTCACAAAATTCAGTCTATTATCTCCGTTGAACGAAATAAATTGATTTACGCTTGAGCAATATTGGCATTTATTAAAAAATTATATCCAAAACAATTTCTCGGAAATTGCAAAACGTCGTACAAAATTTGGCCGCAGTAAAGGACTAGCAGTGCCCGGTATACGCAAGCTCATTACTGGAGCCATTGTAGATGCGCCAAGACGTGTGCGTTCTTCTACAGTGCGAATATGAATTAAATAATATTCCATGGGCGCAAATTAAACTGACGATGATATGACAGCTGGCATATTATTTTGGAAAATAATATGCATCTGTTTTTCTAAGTTGTCCAATTATGTGGTTATTCAATTTAATTTCCAAGGTCCTCTTCGTGAAATGTTAATGAATATAACAACTAAAAAGTGGATAAAAACACCCTGTACTTTGTTTAGCATAAATTTTTCTTTATTATAAAAATTTTATCTCGTAAATTTTAGGAAAATAGCAACAACACCAAAAACTAGTTCGTTACACAATACGGTAAAATGCAATAATAAGCTGCGTTCGAAAACCTACAATTTTTTATTATTTCTTTACGTTTTTTACTAAAATGTTCATGGCAGTTCATGGACTAAGTAAAAGTGAATTCTACGTATCTAGTGAAAACGCAATAATAAATTTTAAACATTTTGTTTGCAGAAAAAAAAAACTTTAAGGTTTTAAATTTAAAAAAAGTAATTAAAATATTATTATAAACTTGAAAATAAACTTTTTAAAGTCTTATAACAGAAATTAACAGAATATTACAGGACAGTTTTACATTTGAAATAATTATTACAAATAAAGTTGCCATCTTCAATCTTCCGAAATGTTCCAGGTATTACGTTACGTCTAATTTGATTTTATTTTGCGGTTCCATTGCACTAAACTTTGTATTTTTTTTATTTATTTTATTTGTATTTATTATTTCTTCAATTTAAACATGAATGCGCATATTATTATGCCAACTTAGACAAATAATTATTAAGATAAAAATTATTATTCGGACTCAAGTTCAAACCCGCGAATTCCCAAATAATTTTTAATTTGTATTTAATTAAAATTTTTTATTAACATTTTAACGTTCGCATACTTTTCTATGGAAAACTTTTTAGTGAGAGTAATTTTTGTTACTGCAAAAGTATACGAACGAAGCTATTATTTGCTCGAATTGTTAAAACAAATTACCAACTACTTAAACACCATGGCTGCTGGTATTGTGCTACTTTATATATATATATATATATATATATATATATATATATGTATATATATATATATATATATATATATATATATATATATATATGTATATACAGTGGGGAGCAGAGGTGAGTACATGTTTGTATTTCCTTTATTTGCAGGCGTATAAAAATACTAATAATGAAGCGATTTAATTCTTAATTTTTTTATTTTATTTATTATTTAGTTGCTAACAAAAGTGTTTTTAAAACAAAACAAAAAACTGCATATTCGAAGAAAAAACAAAATAAAATAAAAATAACTCTTATGTACTCAATTTTGCACTTTCAGGCAACATTTAAAATATGATGTATTTTAGTACTTGGTCCATAGCCCTTTATTTTGTAAAACACTATTTATGCGTTTCGGCATACTTTCAACCAAATTTTGGATAATTTCATCTGGAATTTTTTGCCACTCCAGCTGCACACGTTGCCACAACTCCATTAAGATAGATGGAGCTGTTCGATATTGTCCCAACCGTCTTTTCACAATTGACCACAAATTCTCAATTGGATTGAGGTCGGGACTTTGCGCGGGCCACTGCATCAATTGAAATGTTTCCCCAGTCAGCCATTCTTTAACGATTTTTGAAGTGTGTTTCGGGTCTCCATCCTGTTGAAACACAACTTCTCCCTCAGGATATGCGTTCAGGTCAACAAAATCGGGAAGGTGGGTCTGCAATATGCTCAAATAGTCTTCCTTCCTCATGATGCCATCGATTTTTTGCAATGGACCAACATGCCACCATGTAAAACAACCCCACACCATGATGCTGCCTCCGCCGTGCTTGACCGTTTGTTTAACATGGTGTCGTTGAATGGTCTCCTGCTGTCTGTGCCAGTAATATTGTTTGCCATCAGACTGATATCGGTTGAATTTAGACTCATCTGACCATATTACACGCTTCCAGTCATCAACAGTCCAATATTTGTGTTGCCTGGCGAATTTAAGCCGTGCTGAAACATTTTTATGTGACAATGCAGGCTTAGGTTTCTTCACAGCTGCGTGGTATCCAATGTTGTGTAGCGCTCTTCTTGCTGTCCATCGGCTAACATTTTTATTTATTGCTAGGGAAGCTTCCTTTGGGGTTAAAGACGCGTCCGCTCTCATCTTCCTCATCATAAGGCGTGCGTCCCCATCACTTAATAGTTTTCGGCGACCTCTAGCCTGCCCTTGTGGAGCTACATTTCGCCGTTTTAGCACTCTAATAACCACTGATTGGCTTAAATTAAGTTCTTTGGCTATCATACGTGATGAAGAGCCACCTATTGTCATAGCTACAACCGAATTTTCCACGGCACTCGATAGTTTCTTCATTGTTTTAAAAAAATATTTGCTTTTTCTCTTTAATAAAAAAACGGCATACGAAATTCTTCAATTACAATTTAAAACTAAAATGTATATTAAGAAAACTCAAGATTACAGCCATCAAATCGAAAACTGAATTTAAAATAACTGTATATTTGAGGTTTTTTTTTACTAATTTTGTTGAGAACAAGTATGAGCAAAATTGAGTACATATTAGTTATTTTGTTGTTATTGAATTTTCTCTCATTGCTTATTGTTTTTTAATATGTTTTAAAAGCACTTTTGTTAAGAATTAAATAAGAAAGAATACAAAAAAAGAAATTTGAAAATCGCTTCATTATTACTATTTTTATGCACCTAGGAATAGAAGAAATACAAACATGTACTCACCTCTGCTCCCCACTGTATATTGTTCGTATATAATTTGAGCCCTCTCATACCAAGCAAATTTAAAAAAAAAATTTTATAAATAAGTATCGCTGGAAATTCAATATATTTTTACTATAAAAAAAGTAGAAGAGAAAGACGCCGCCTTTCGACAAGGATAATGTGCATTTAAATGTTGGCCACATGTTCTGTATGTGGGCTTGTTTGTAAACTATACATTTCGCCTTGTAACCAGAGACGTACACGTGGCTTGTGTTGACACCACGACTTCACACACTATAGTTTGGCTTATTTCTATTCGCTAACAATATAATTTGATTCCCTCACCTTCAGACAAAATAAACAAAAGCTTTTGTAAGCGCTCACGTTTAATAAAATATCAATATATTTTTTTTTAATATCTGCATTGAAAACTTTACATTTTTATAATGCAAAAGCTAACAAAGTTTAAATACTAACTTTTTTTATCACTTCTTCAATAAATGAACTCATTATTAAAATATTTTCGCTCACGCACGAAGTTGTAAAAACGTGTGACACGTGATAATTAATGACACTTGCACAGCTTTAGTAGTTCGTATTACGAAGAAAGTTAAAAATAAAATTCTTAAACTGATGATATTCTTGCATGACACGAAATTATTTTTAAGCTAAAACTTGCAAGGGTCATTTAAAAATTGTTTTGAAAAAATAAGCTGTTGTATAGTTTGACATTGGCTGTCTTTAAATTAGTTACTCGTATAATACAACTTGTATACAAAATCTTAAATTTATAATTAATGTAATAAGTTTGGCAATCAAATAAATTTTATACGGGTTAAAAAATGCAAATAATAAATAATATCAATTTCAAATGATGATGATACTTTATTTTCCAAATTCCTTAAAAATTCAAAGTGGCCAATTGAAAGGTATTAACGAGTTTGTATGTGCGTTTCACTGGGGCTTGTAGAAAATCTGGCAACGTTTAGCCAAAAATTTTAGATCTTCACACGGTGTATTATTTAGCGACAACTTTGTAATATTTTAAAAGAATTTAATTAATTCTCTTATATAACAATAGGACAATAGCACACTGTGTGATTTCCCCAATTGTTTTGTCATCAAATAGCGATAGATACGTGAGTCGAACGCCTAAAACTGTTTAGCCGGGATGGCGATAGCATTTATATGTTAACTGCTGTTATTAATATAACTGGCAGCCACTGAACGATTTTCCATTGGGCGCCGCCAAAAAATTTGTATTTGTAGTGAAAATACTTTGTACACGACCTATGCCTTCACATAAGAAGTGGCAACGTAGTTAACTACGAAAAATGCCTCAAAAGAACTACACCATCTTATACAGTTATCTGAGTTGTTGAAGTTAACTGGTGAGAGTGAAACGCAAAACTCTCGAAACAGGGTGAACGATCAGTGGTTCGGTTGCACTTAAAATATAAATGCCAACGAGACTTAATGTGACTGACTCAGAGCTGCTTTGCGACTGGCCAACAAATTTTTCAACTCAGGTCACCGCCAGCTTATAACTTTATGACAACAGCTTGAATCCCACAATTGTTTTATTTTTAACTTTTATATTTTACCACTGAAATGCGAATATGTGGCGCATTTCTTTACACAAGAATTTTCTTACCTCAATGAAACCGAAATCAACGATGACTACAATCCATGGCTTTAAGAACTTCCTTGACCTTTGCTGGCATGCAGTGAAAGAATTGTTTCATGCCATAGTGTGTGTGTGTGTGTAAGGATGTGGCTGCACTAACCCTTCGTCTCTCTGCATATGATAAATGCATGTGTGTGTGGGTAAATCTAATACACACGTTTGTTTACATGTCGTTTAAAACTAAAATCCTTAACATGGCAAAATCAATGTAACCGCCATCGTCGTGCAAAGCCAGAAAACAAATTTGCACATTTGGCGCTTACAAAGACGGTTGCATTGCCAGTGAAATTTATTGTGTTGAATGTGTGAACAGCTGCATTTTAATTGGGAAGTAGATTAATGCTATAAAATAGGGTGGCGCAAAATGAATTATCTGTTTAGAAGATGTTATTATCTTTGCAACTGGCGTTGAACGTCAAAGAGATACGAAACTGAGCGTCGCTATACTAGAAATCCGCACTGTTCGACTCGAACAGTGGCTGCCGATGACGCTGAGAATAAAAAACATACAACAAATGATGGGCCACACAACGGGCGTTACCAGCCGCATTCTACGGCGAATTTTAGGGATCGATTCAACCGTACAAACTGCAAACGGTGACCTGCTGCTAACCATGACACACGTGTAAATTATTATAGACTCATCCGAAATGCCTATAACGAAGGGGACGGTTTCGAGCCGAAAATCGTCACAAGCAATGAGGCATATTAATTTTTTAAAGCCCTTTTTAAACTGCATCAAAAACATCAAAGCTTACTGACAAAAAGAAAATTCTTAAACTGCAGTGGATGAATTAAAAATTTCAACAATTTTAATCATAGAAATTAAAAAAAAAAATAATAATAATAATTGGCACAGAACATACATTCTTCTACTACTGCTTGTGTACAGAAAATCTTAATATTTGGGGTATGTGCTACGCGAAGAACCGCCTAAATCATTATATAAAAAGCATTTACCCGAAAGGAATGGTTTTGCCGTATTTTTTTGTAGACACCATCGGCAATGCAGTTCCTGTTACTGTTGAGCGCTACGGAGTCATGCAAGACGATTTCTTACTGAAAAAGTAGCAACGCTTTAACAAAAAGTACTTCATGTAATGAAATAGAGAAAAGGTTTTTAAATAAAAACAAGAGCATTAAAGTTTCTAATCTTCTGAAATAATCTTGTAAAAATAGTTGAAATGCTTCTGCTTCAAACAACTTCTTTTTGTTTTTGGTTTGATTAAACTCGATTTAGGAAAAATTCTTTAATTAATTTTTCAAAGCAAACCATATCCAATTTCTCTGTATCTTCTAAAAATTTGTAGTCTTCCATTATACCACTTGTTTCCTTAATTAAAACAACAAAAAAAAAGATAAATAAAATAATAAATACATTGAAAAAAATGGAAAAAGAAATTCACCAATTAACCGACTTATTGTTTTTGTAAAATTGGTTAAATAATTTTGTGGCATCCCATATGTGTTGCCAACAGATTTAAAAGAAGGGGAAAAGTAATAAAATTTTATTTAAAAAAAAAAAAAATAAGCAGTTTTTTAATAATAAAATTTTCCTTTTGTTCGTTTCAGAGCCCTGCGTGAAATTCTTACAAAAACAAGCATCTGATCTTGGACTTCCATTGACGGTATATTATCCAGCCAAAAAGACTTTGCCCGTTGTCGTTATAACATGGCAAGGCAGCCAACCCGAATTGCCATCAGTGATATTGAATTCGCACATGGATGTAGTGCCGGTATTTGCTGACAAATGGAAACATGATCCATTCGGTGCTGAGATGGATGAGGAAGGACGTATATTTGCCCGTGGCTCTCAAGATATGAAATGTGTGGGAATGCAATATTTAGCCGCTATAAGAGCATTAAAAAAGAGCGGTGTAACCTTAAAGAGAACAGTACATGCAACGTTTGTGCCAGGTAAGTCTGGACTCCATTAAAAGTTTAGCTATTAAAATGTAAGAGAAACTACTGAATTTCGATTATTTTCATTTACCGAATAAGTTACAAATATGTTCTTGTATTAATTCAGCTTTAATAATCTCAGACTGTCGACTGTTAACAATCGTCAATTATAAATGAGGGTGCTGTTGGCTGGGTTAGTAAGACACAAGACTACGATGTCTTAGGTCCCGAGTTCGACTCCGCACTCAGTCATGAATATCTGAATATTTTCTGATCTGTTTTAAAGCAGGATTGTGTTAATTGTTGTCGGCTTTAACGCCGTCATATATTTAAGAGCAGCATACGGCATCCTCCTTCTTCATCTGTCCTCTTAGGGATCGTCCCCTGAGGGGATGATTTTTTATTTATGTTCTCCACAAAACTAAAGTAATTTTGTAAATCACTTTGTGCTACTACGTTTCCAGCTGATGGCTATGAAACTGAAACTCATGATAATTAAATACGAATATAAACACGAATATAAGCACAAAGCCGCCATTAGTTAAAAACTCTTGAAATTTTATTTGTTACGAAATATAAAAGCAACTTTCCATTATACAAAAGAGAAAATTATAAGAATTAATTATATCGTACGTGATGTGCTGTAAAAAATATTTAAAATATCAACGTTCTGTTTTTGCGTTTCATATTATTCTTAATTACCTTAACTTGTGATAAGATCAGTTTTATAGCCAATTTAATCGGGTATGCTAAAGTTTGAGATTATTCGTTTAAACTTTCTTTATCTGAATGATATTTTTAAATTTATATAAATTTTATTCTGACATTATTTCAAGTAGAGATTTTAACAAACTTTTCTTTATCTAAATGCTATTTTTGTTTGAATAATAATTTTTATCATGGTTGTTGTTGGTATAAATATTTGTTAAACTTTAAGTTGAAATACTTCTAGTGAAAATGTATTTTGCAATGCTTCTTCTATGTTTGAAAACGATGTCACGTTACAAAAACTATAATCGTGTTTGCAAATACGTCTACAAGTTTAACAATTGCGTTGCAATAACCACAATATAACAAGATTTCTATATACACAAATCGAGTGGAGAATTGCAACATTTCAATATGTACATATCGCAGGCTAAATCACAAAGAGTCACAACTCAAAATTTAAAAAGTTGTGGAAATATAATTTCTTATCTCCATACAAGTTTCATTTGACTTAAAAAACTTAATATACACTTTTTATTTATTTGAAGCAGTTATATTTAAGATATTTAATATATTTCTTTCATATTTTTGTTTTATAGATCCAAAATTTATTTTATATATTGAAACCTTTTTGTCTGCATTAACTAAAAATTTAGCGTAATAAATTATTGTTATGAGCCCAAGCAACAATCAATTTCCAAAAACCCTTTTCTGTGTTGCGACTCTTTATGCGTGCAATACGAGTACGCCATATATAACCCAAGGCTATAAGCAGACTTTGCTGTCCTGATGCCCTTTTAAATATTTCCAAAAAATAATTACCTGCGGCTGACGCAAAATATAGCAGAAATGTTGTAATTTCAGTAAAAGAATTCTAAAGGGTTCTACTGAACTTAGCTTTCCTGGGAATTTGAACCGTTTCGTACCGGACTTAAAAAAAAACTTTAAACTTTTGCAAAGTGGTTTTTTTAAATATGTTTCAAACGGCTTTACAGATCGATTCCAGAAACTAATCAGTTCTTTAGATTAAAAAGCAATCGGTTAATCCGTTCATGCGATATCGTGAACGAAAAAAAAAAATTGTAATAAAAGTGATTTTATTTTTCAAACTCCGAAACTATATACCCAATCAATTAGTGTTCTCGAAAAAAATTAGTACATCAATCCACTCTAAAAGTTATAACATTTTGAAAATTTAAATAATATCAAAAATTATAACAGTTAATAAACTTATTATGTGACAGAATATCAAATTTTTTGACAGATTGTTAAGGTTCTGGCTTCGAAATGAGATGAGATTGCTTCATATTAATTCGCCTTAATTTTATATAGATAAACAAAGAGTTACACTGTTTTTATTTATCAAAATATATACTTAATGTTTAGACGAGGTCATTATGAATGAATAAAAAAAAAATACATATAAGAATATACGCATACATACACATTTTTATTCAACAGAGGAGGAAATCGGTGGACACCTGGGAATGGAAGCTTTCGTTCGGACTGATGAGTTCAAAAAGCTTAACGTTGGCTTTTCTCTGGATGAGGGCTATGCTTCAGTGGATGAAACTTTCAAAATTAGTTATGCCGAAAGATCCATATGGCGTAAAATGAAAAATGAAAAATTTTATAATCACTTAAATCAATTAAATATGTTTCCTTTCTCTGTTAGAAATACACTTCAAAATTACTGGCCAAGCTGGTCATGGTTCTCTGTTGCTAAAGAATACGGCTGGTGAGAAGTTACATTATATTTTAAATAAAATGATGACATTCAGAGAACAAGAATCGAAACGCTTGGAAAGCGATTCTAGTTTAACGATTGGCGATGTAACAACCGTTAATTTAACCACTTTAAGTGGTGGCGTACAAAGCAACGTTATTCCACCGTTTATGCAAATTGGTTTCGATATACGACTTGCCATTACCGTGGATCATGTTGAATTTGAGAAAATGGTTAGACACGGAACAAATAATTTTATTAAAAATTATTAATTGTTTATTTCAATTATAGATTCGTCAATGGTGCATCGATGCTGGCGGTGATATCGAATTGGAATTTGAACAGAAAGAACCAAAAGTTCAGCCCACTAAAATAGATGACACAAATCCATTTTGGATGGCATTTGAAAACTGCCTTGTTAATGAATTGTAAGCTTTCCATTTTAATTTTCTCTTCTTGATATTTTGACATGCTTGAGTTTATTTTCAAATATACATTTTTATCAGTTTATATTCTCAATATGTCGTTAATGATCTGGTAATTCCTATAGGAAAATATAAAATTTTGTGAAGAAGAATACAAACTCATCAAAATTTATATTTACAAATTAAAAGACCTAAGCGTTGTGAATAATATTTTCAAGTCATCAAATCTATATTGAATATAATTTAAATTCTAAAATCAATTTTTTTTCACAGAGACTTAAAACTTCAGAAGTTGGTCTTCCCTGGTGGCACTGACAGCCGTCATATACGCCACATTGGCATTCCAGCTATTGGCTTCTCTCCTATGAACTACACGCCGGTGTTGCTGCACGACCACGATGAATTTCTTAAGGCTGAAACATATTTGAAGGGCATTGAAATCTATAAGAAACTCATACCTGCCGTCTCAAATGTCTAAATAATGCCGTTATCAAATCTTTGCCGTTAAATGTCTTGAACTTGAAATAAATTACTGGTGATATGTTTTTTAAATTAAAAATTGCTATTCTACAATTGAAATCCTCGTCATAGTTATATATCAAAATTTTATAAAAGGTTAATAAAGGAAGTTTCTATAGAAAATCAGTTGCACAAACATATAAATAGTTTAAATTAATCTAAACATAAAATTAACTCTTAGTTTAGCACAATAGTTATAAAAAATTATAGTGATAAAATATTCCAATACTCCTTAGAATTCTATTTCGATTTTCATACGAATCATAAATGGTAAGTATTTGAAGTCATTCATATTTGTATGTTTACGTATAGCAAGAACAATTACACCATCATTGATTAAATCCTATTATATACAAATACTCACAGCAACACTCTTAATGGTGAGTGCATTAACTAAACAAAATAAAAATCACCACAAATACTTTTGTTAGCAATGCACAAGAGCAACAAAATCAATATAATATCATTAAACATCACAAGTCTCTGTGGCGTAGCTGTAGTGTGTCTGGCTAGCAATCGGGAGATGCGTGTTCAATACCACGCCAGAGCAAATGTGTGTGAATAATTATAATAAAATGAAACCACAACAAAAGTAGTTGAGTGCAGTTGCTTGCAATAGTTCAATAAAACTCCCCCACAAGTGCATAATAACAAGCAATGTTGATGGCACAGTAGCAAGAGCATCAGATTTGCAATCAGAAGAACGAGAGTTCGAATCCCCACATGAAATAGGCGAGAATAATAAAATAAATAAAATGCAATATTAGAATATAATATGGCGTGCAGATGGGAAAACCAAACCGAGTGACCCAGAAGGACAGACGAAAAAAAGTGACAAAACGACAGACCGAAAAAAAGACAAAGTGACAGAAAGACAGACGAAAAAAAAACGAGACCGAAAAAAAGACAAAACGACAGACCGAAAAAATAACGAAACGACAGACCGGAAAAAAGACAAAGTTGACAGAAAGACAGACGAAAAAAAACGACTGACCGAAAAAAAGGCAAAAACGACAGACCGAAAAAATGACGAAACGACAGACCGGAAAAAATTACAAAACGACAGACGGACGGACAGCACAAAAATAAAAAAGCCGACGGCAAAAAAAAATCGATTTTTTACTGTGCATCTGGCAGCAGGTGGAGGAATTTTTTTTTAATATGGCTATAACTCGGAAAGTACTGGTCCGATTGGCCTGAAATTTGTGTTGAATGAAAGAGGATGGGTAGGGCTTCCGATCAATGCATTATGAATCCAATAGCAACAGTAATAGGCACTGTTTTTCCAAATTTCCCAGTGTAAAAGTAGGGCAGTGATATTTTATAGGCATACTTACTGCAAATTTATTGTAGATTGCTATATACATATATATATACATATATATATATATATATATATATATATATATATATATATGCGCCGTCACCTACAGCACCTGGGTGGTGGAAGGAGGATGAGCAGATCTATCGATCCAAATCTATATATGCATATATAGCAGTCTACAACAAATTTGGAGTAGGTATGCCTATAAAATATCACTGCCCCACTTTTACACTGGGAAATTTGGAAAAACAGTGCTTGTTACTGATGCTATTGGATTCATAATGCATTGATCGAAAGCCCTACCCATCCTCTTTCATTCAACACAAATTTCAGGCCAATCGGACCAGTACTTTCCGAGTTATAGCCATATTTAAAAAAAATTCTTCCACCTGCTGCCAGATGCACAGTAAAAAATCGATTTTTTTTTTGCCGTCGGCTTTTTTATTTTTGTGCTGTCCGTCCGTCTGTCGTTTTGTAATTTTTTCCGGTCTGTCGTTTCGTCATTTTTTCGGTCTGTCGTTTTTTTTCGTCTGTCTTTCTGTCACTTTGTCTTTTTTTCGGTCTGTCGTTTCGTCATTTTTTCGGTCTGTCGTTTTTGTCTTTTTTTCGGTCTGTCGTTTTTTTTCGTCTGTCTTTCTGTCACTTTGCCTTTTTTTCGGTCTGTCGTTTTGTCACTTTTTTTCGTCTGTCCTTCTGGGTCACTCGGTTTGGTTTTCCATGTGCACGTCACCATATTTATATTCAATATTGCATTTTATTTATTTTATTATTCTCGACTATTTCATGTGGGGATTCGAACTCTCGTGCTTCTGATTGCAAATCTGATGCTCTTGCTACTGTGCCATCAACATTGCTTGTTATATGCACTTGTGGGGGAGTTTTATTGAACTATTGCAAGCAACTGCACTCAACTACTTTTGTTGTGGTTTCATTTTATTATAATTATTCACACACATTTGCTCTGGCGTGGTATTGAACACGCATCTCCCGACTGCTAGCCAGACACACTACAGCTACGCCACAGAGACTTGTGATGTTTAATGATATTATATTGATTTTGTTGCTCTTGTGCATTGCTAACAGAAGTATTTGTGGTGATTTTTATTTTGTTTAGTTAATGCACTCACCACTAAGAGTGTTTTGCTGTGAGTATTTGTATATAATAGGATTTAATCAATGATGGTGTAATTGTTCTTGCTATACGTAAACATACAAATATGAATGACTTCAAATACTTACCATTTATGATTCGTATGAAAATCGAAATAGAATTTTAAGGAGTATTGGATTATTTTATTACTATAATTTTTTATAACTATTGTGCTAAACTAAGAGATAATTTTTTTTCTGTGCGATAGTTGTAAATTTTTGCTCTATTTAATTCGCATTAGTAAAGTTATATTTTTTATGAATTTGTTCAAATAAAAACAAGCAAAATGAAATTCGCATAATACAAATAAACTATTTCCGTTACTTTTTACGATCAAATAATATTTTTTTTAATAAAGTAATAAACATATTATACAAAATAATAAACGTCTAGTTCACCACGTAGAAAAATATCCTTCCAATGCACAGTAACATTGAATATATATTAAAAATTCTAAGATTTAAAAATTTTTGCAATTCATAATATATATATATATATATATATATATATATATAAAGTATTCTATCAGACTATTTTATATATACATATAAAAAGTATTTTAATTTTCTGTAAATAATACGTCATGAATAATCCAGCATTTAAGCGCTGAAAGAAACACTCTCAAGTTCTTTTTTATTTTTTGGTTTAAATCATCCTTCAAACCATTCTTACTTCGCACTGAAATCTGTAAAAAGAATATAGAAATTTGTTATTAATAATAAGAATTGTTTATAGTTTTTACTTACGACTTTTCAATGATGGCAATGGCAATTCGGTTTACATAGGTTGGCAATCTTTCATTCTGATCCCATCTTAGACCACGAAAAGACAATAATATAAAAGATCCACTTTCCAGCATAGGCCGAATATCGATTATTTCACCGTTCATACCATAACCATCGAGCAATAACGCTTGACGAGACCTAAAAAAATTATCGAAAATATAAGATTCTATACTTTTAAAAATTATTTATTTTGTAAAATACTGGCAGAAAGGAGGATGCTAACAAAAATCTAGAATATTCTGCTTTTCGTCTCATAAAATAAAATGCTTTATTTTAAAAAAGCTTATTTTTTACTTTATGAGAGGAAAAGCTAAAATTTAAATTTGGTAAGTAGACACAGAATGTATTTTTTTTAAATGTTCTCAGAAAAGTCTACATTTCTGCTAGTACTCCCTCTTGGCCAGCAGTTTCCAAAATAAAACCTTTTCAAAGGGACAGTTTATTTTTCAATTTATAAAACATAATTTAAAATTTGCTGAAGGTTCGCTTTTTAAAAATTTGCATGCAAAAGGCTGAATTTGTTAGAACCATCACTTTTCATTTATAAAAATAATAAAAATAAAAATTAGGGAATCTATTCCTTAAAATTTTTTTTAACAAACTTAATTTTTTTGTAAGTACTTTCAAAAATAAATTTCAGTGGTGTTAGTAATTTTTAAGATATGTCATGCCATATGTTTTAAAAACATGTATTCTTATCCCCTTGCAAAGGTAAATTTATTTATTCAAGCTTTTCCTGTAATTTGTTGTTTACGTTAAAAAAAATTGCAGCAGGAGAATGGCGCAGCCGGTAACTCTGCCTCCAGGTGATTATTATATTTATAATATGTATGGAAAATTATTCCTTTTAACACTTTAAACATTCAATTTCAATTAGGTGGAACGACTTTTAGTTTGACTGAATATATTTTGATACTCCTATCGTATTTAATTTTTATTGCAACATTTCCGGTGGCCATACTTTTTTGTCTTAGAACTGCAACAGTTTTCGAACGCATTATTATTTTTCGTTTAGGTAAAATAAGGTAAGCATGCATATGCATGCAAATGAATAGCATATACAAAATTATATGAATTTCTTAAACATTTTTAAATATACTTTAGACCAGGTGGTGTTATGGGCCCGGGTCTAGTATTTATGCTGCCTTGCATTGATGAATATGTTAGAGTAGACTTGCGTACCCGTTCGTTTGATGTAAATCCTCAAGAAATTATTACAAAAGATTCTGTATCGATAAGAGTAGATGCTGTAGTCTACTACAGCATAAGAAATCCTTTGGATTGTGTCATACAAATATCGAATGTTCGATATGCTACGAAGTTATTGGCACAAGCCATACTTCGTACTGTCGTGGGTACAACAGACATGATGGAGCTGCTGACAGCCAAAGAACGCCTATCGCAAACTGTTGAAAATATATTAGACGAAGGAACACAACAATGGGGTGTTAAAGTAGAACGTGTCGAGGTGTAAGTTATATTCTTTTAATACTTTAAGGCTTAAATTGTTTTTTTACTTGGAGCAGAAAACAAATACATTTACCTTTAAATATGCAGCGAGCCATGGCTGCCGAACAAGAAGCTCACCGTACAGCTCAAGCCAAAATAGCTGCTGCTCAAGGAGAACTTGCCGCCTCCAGCAATCTTAAGGCAGCTTCAGATGTGATGAAATCCAATCCAGTTGCTCTTCAGGTAAATTTACTGAACTTTCAAATAAAATATTCATAAAATATTGTCCTACTTTTTGCTCTTCCTTCTCAGTTACGTTATTTGCAGACATTAAATACAATATCGACAGAAAACAATCATACTGTTGTATTTCCATTCCCCTTGCAAATAATGAAAAAGATTTTGGTATATTTAAAGACTCCAGCTCATGCAGGTGTCGGGACTACTGGTAAGTGTTACGTAAATTTTGTTAAATTCTTTAAAAAACGCTTGAGCTTTTTTTGTCAAAATTCATGCTCAGCTAAGATATTGCATCGTGCTGTTTTTCCATGTTATGGTCGGTTTGAAAGACCTGCGATGGAATCTTGTCACCAAATTTACATTATTCGGTATTAAACGAGCAACACGCAATTTGCGTGGGGAGCATGTAAGAGTGTGGGCGACCACTCACCCAGCATCAACATAATCCCGCGACAACTCTTATTATTTTCTTATTTCTACATCATTTATGTAAATAAAATGTTACTTTATATATTTCGTACCTGGTAAACAGATAAGCTTCTCCTCCCCACTGACAATTGTTGTGAACTCACTTTGTAAAATAGTTCGCGAAAGTAAACATTGGCGATGCCATATTTGCTAAATTTGTCGATTTACTCCCAAAGACATTCACAATACTATACCAGAAACTGGGAATTTTTTCATGGGAATAACTATTCGACAGAGGTGTGAATGTATCTGCCCATTTCTGTAGCAGATAATGTCTGAATTAACTTTAAAGTTATAAAGTATATGAAATAAATATTTGGAACTTTGGTGGGGTTTGAAATAAAATAGCCAAAACAAGACGGAATAAATTGGCATATTATGAAATGGAATTATGTATGAATAATCTTTTGTTCCAAAAGGGGAAAAACTGACAAATTATATTTAATTAATCACTATAAATCGATCCCAATTATTACACTTATTTCAAACCAGCTGTTTCGAGAAGACACAGTACCATCCAGAAATATACGCACACGTACATTAATACATGTATATATATATATATATATATATATATATATATATATATATATATGTATATATATATATAATAATGTATGTGGCTACATGAATATTCTAAATTTATTGAATGGAATATTGTAGATCGATGTAAATATTTTTTATTAAACTTCCAGGCAACGAACAAAATTCGGAAAACTTGGCCCAGATTGATGTCGAAGCAGTTTAATAACAGCAGTTTTTTTGACAACTTTGTACTAAATTTACTGGGTAAGTATTTTTAACGTTTAAAGATTTAAAAGTTCTTTGAAAATTTCTACATAAATTTCTATGCCACGCAAGTAAACATCCGCATTTAGATATTCATCGTGGCCGTGCATCAACGTTGGCGTATTATTCATAGGAGAGAAGCCGATGCAGGGTATGCCAATGTCACGTAAAAATTGGGCATCGGTACCACCCACAAATACTTGAGCTTCTAAAATCAGATTCCTGGAATCAAATACAATTTAAATAATTAAATAAATATGTAAATCCAATATATCGAATGATGTTGTCTATTCTCCATACATTTTCTTAAAAGCGTTTTGAAAAGCACACCAATACGAATTCGTTTGATCGATTTTTGTAGTCTGTAATGTATCATATCTAAAAATCCATTCCCATTCGATATTGCCCCCAGCTTCCAAGCACCACTTCTTTAAAAGCTCTTCGAATTCCTTAAGATCTACATCGATTGCGATTCGCATATCGAAACATGCTTCCAGCACTGGAGGTATAACATTTGATTGCACGCCGCCTTTAATTATGGTCAGATTAATGCTCGTTACATCAGCCATTTTCATGGTGGAATGGTGTTCTAAATGTTTCAGCTGGTCATCGCGAAAAGCAGAAATTTTATGCAAAAAGTATGCAAATTTTTCACCAGCAGTATTTTGTAATAACAACGATCCGTGACCAGCAGAACCATTGAATTTGAATTTAATCTCTGTAAATAATTTTAGCTTTCTAATAAACATATTTTTCGTAGCTATTTATTCAAAATATTCCTCTTCCAGAGAAATGTAAAATAGTGAAAACTTTTTTGGGTACAAAATTCCAGACTTGAAAAGTACAACGGGACGGTACTCATTAGGCACAATTTACGAACTTTCTCAACTGATGGTTTTTTATAGAAATTATTTACTGTTACAATTCATATTTACTATCATTTATCTTTGACTAACTCTTTATTTCACGATGTCGAGGGAATTCTTTCTTTTATATAATTACATTTGAAACAAAAACAATTTCTAAAACTTTCTTTTCCTCGAACATTTGAAAGAAATTCTCTTGTTGATAAAAATATAATGTAAAATTCTTCCAAATACAAAAACAATTTAAATATTACTTACGCCAAATACTCCTTTCCGCATAATGTGCAACAAATTTAACATCATCTGTAGCTGAGCCTTCATCCAAAACAAATCCCACATTTAACCGTTGAAAGTCTTTGGACAAACTAAATGTTTGCATACCGAATTCCCCGCCTATTTCTTCGTCTGGGACAAACATAATATGAAGAGTGCGTTTGAATTGTACATTCGTTTGCTTTAATGAACGTACAGCGGCGAAATATTGCATGCCAATACATTTACAATCCTGAGCACCGCGTGCAAATATTCTACCCTCAGCATCGATGTCGGCGGCGAAAGGTGGATGTGTCCATTTCTCTTCGAAAACTGGCACTACATCCATATGAGAATTGACGAGAATCGATGGTAGTTCTGGATTTGTGCCGATCCAAGAGGCAATGAATAGAGGCCTCTTCAAATTATCAGCAACATAATGGACGGCATATGGCAACTTCAAACAGGTTGCTTGCTCGATCAGGAACTTGATACAGGGCTCTGTAAAAGATTCAACTATGAGAAATACCAGCAAGTTTGTTTTTTAATTCATATTGTAACACAAATACGAATATTAATATAAAACTTCCCGTATACATAAAAAATAAAATATATTTGAAAAATATTTGTATAGAAAAATTCGCATAAAATTTTGTAAACTTTATCAATATTCAAGATTCCCTCTATCTTTTGGTGCAACTAATATTTTTTGTAAAATCGAATCAGATGTACAACTCCGTAGGTGACCAAACTAATTCAACTCATTAACATAACATGGCGGTGTCAGTCGCTGTCGGTAATGTTCAGCGATCAGTGCTATGCCTTCGTCATTAAGATCAGCCGACAACAATTAACATAATCCTGCAGCAAGCCAAATCAGAAAAATGCGAGTCGAACTGGAGACTTGATCCATCGTAGTCTTGTGTCTCACCACTTCAGCCAACAGCACTTTTAAACATTTTCAGAGAAATTTAACATTATCGAAGCTAAAATTGAAAATTGCTTTGCAAAAATATATCTACTTTTCAAAAAATTTTCTAGAAATGGCTGAATTTTTGTTGGCACCCTTCTTTTTGTTTCCAAAATAAATAGTTTTTAAAAGTAAAGTGTATATATTTTTTTTATAAAATGTTCATTAAATTTTCCAAATCGCAGGACTCGCCAAAAAATAAATCTGTCACAAAGTTACAGACATGATGAGTTTTGATAGTGCCTGCAGGCATATTTAATAAACTAACGCAGAGCTGTCGCGTCGTTAAGCACGACTTTGAATAAATAAATAAATCACTTTTGATTTTCAATAACATCTAGTTAACCAATAGTTTCCATGCGTACCGTAATCAACGTTTGGATGCACACTGGGAATTTTTAAATATTCCTGAAACAGTTTGATATCCTCATTATCTTTCCACTTATTCATGTTAACGAAAATAAAGAAACTAAACAAACTTCTAACCGGACTAATTATACGAAACTGTAAATATTTTTATTGTTATTTTCTTCGTTGTTTTAAAATCGACTTTCGAAAAAGAACTAGATTATTTAGCGTGCTATCTTGTGCTATTTAAGCAGTTCGCTGCAGACAAACGTCGACTAAGAGTCGTTTATTTACATAAGAAATTTTGATAAAGTTTAGAATTCTATCACAAAACTAACACGATAATTGCATATACAGTGAACAAAATTTATATAAACGCAGTATATTTTTTACTGTCATTTAAATGTTTAGAAGCCCAATTCATAAAAAATTAAGTGAACTTGAAGAATAGTTTCAAATAATTGTTGCATGAAATTTTAATTTGAAGCACACCTGGTACAGTAGGGCAGCATATACACGGCTCGTTTTTTAAACTGCCTGTTCGGCAATCGATATTTTTATGATTAAATTTAAATTATTATAAATATTTTGTTATTAAATTTTATTATTGTTATGCCAACTCGTCGCCTCTATGGCACAAAGGCCGCACTATAAAGAATTTATAAATGAAAATAGCAGCTTTCAAGTAAAAAATAGCAACAATTGACACAAATCACACTGACTGAGTGCGGAGTCGAACTAGGGACCTAAGGCATAGCAGTCTTATTTCTTACTATCTCAGCCAACAACAGCAGCTTTGTCAACTCGAATTAAGATTTTCAAAATTGAAAAAAGCTTTGGTTTTTTTTTCATTTACAACCTGAAAATCAATTTTGTGTACATTTTCTTTTTAACAAATGATAGGATTGGGTAAACAGCTACGACGTAAAGGTATGGTTTACTTGTTTGCGTCGAATACATGTGAATAAAATTTAAGTGATAATACCGTTATCTTCCAGAGTAATGTAAGGCCAGATTAGGAAAACATGTCCACATTTGACAGTTCTTTCCATAGAAAATTTATTTTGTGGTCTCTCTACGCAGATTATTTATCTTATCTTTAATTCTCCAAACAATCAGAAATAGTATGAGAATACAAATATTTTTCTTGCGGCCAGATATGAAAAAAATTTCTATTAATACAATATTTGATAAAATTTTTGAAGTTCAGAATTTTTCATGCGATTCCCAATTCGATGAGGGATATTTACGGAAGTGATATTTATCGTCAATATAACACGATCCCAATGAAAAACACATAGGAAGTGATGCCACATGCCGTGAATTTCATCGCGACTACGACAACCATATTTTCCTTATTTCAAATATGTGGAGAAACTTAGTTTTAAAAAGCAAATAAAGCTCAATAAGTTTCTAAAATTATTGCCTTTATATTAGTATACGTATGCATGTAGTAGTGAGGCGCTCCATTATCGATTTCTGATATTCGCGAATATCATGTCTGAAAATATATTCACGAATACAAAAACGAACAGTAGAGAGCTTTTCATTAAACGCTTCATATTTTTAAGTTTAAATAAAACAAAGTATGATTGGGATGTCATCGAAATAATTTATTCGCTTGAAAGCCCTATTGATCCCATTATGTGGGGAATGTAACACCACATAAAATAAGTTTTGCTGCTTTTTATTTAATATACAACATATTTTGTATTAACAACCGAATTATTTCTGAGACGCATCAGGCGATGACGTTCCTATCGACATCAGCTCTATGGGAAATGGAAAAATGATTGTAGAATTTTTTTCACTTGAAATTGAGGCCAACGTTTGTAAATAGCGTAGCTGAAACGAATTATTAGAAATCGCCAAAGGAGTTGATTAAATGAACATTTACAGCAGGTTACCTGTAAAGTTATGGGATTTTTGGACATTATATCGGAGGCCTCTCTCAAAGCTCTGGATGCATTTAATTCTCCTTCAGCGGCTACAATTTTTGCTTTAGCTTCGCGTATAGCCTCCGCTTCGGCAGCCATTGCTCTTTGCATAGAAACAGGCAGACGTACATCCTTTCTAAAAATAGACGTTTATCTACATTTAAATACATGAGCGAACGTGTCGCATTACAACTATCGCTGCAGCCACGGAAGACAAAGAAATGGCATTTATTATGGTTGCCGCACAGCTAGTAAAAAGTTTAACAAATGGCAAGTTTGCCATTAAATAAGGGATTTACTACATACACAGGAATGTTGAAAGTCGCCTTTCTTTTGTCATGGCTTATCGTCAGCGATATATGTACGTTGCGTCGCTGTAATTAAGCTATATATCATCAAATAAACTCCAAAAGAGTGAACCAACAAATATGTTATTTTAGTTTTCCCCATCATTCTATAACTATTAGTCGACTTCAACGTCAAAACAATATCTGAAGCCTTGAATCCAGCAAGAGTCTGTTGAAAATGTTCTATTTTCAGTATTATAAATAAAATGTTGTTGGGCACTTTTTGGATATTATATGACGACGATATACAGATTTGATTATGTGTTACATTTCAACGCGTTCTACTTTCACACCCCATGGATCTGTGGCTTCATCTAAGATACTTTCAATTTTTTTCGACAATGTCCCCTTTGCAGTCAACAATTCCATTAAATTAGTTGTACCAATAACATTGCGTAAAGTCGTTTGGGCTAAAAGTTTAGTAGATTCCCGAAGATTCGATATTTGTATAACCGAATCAAGTGGATTACGTATGCTATAGTAGACTACGGCATCCACTTGTATGGTCACCGAGTCTCTGGTTAAAATCTCTTGAGGATGTACATCAAACGATTGAGTGCGTAAATCAACCTTCACATATTCATCAACACAAGGCAAAATAAAAACTAGCCCCGGACCTCTGACGCCACCTTTTCTGAAATAAAATTATTATTGCTTGTTATGAAAACGAATTGTTCCAAAACACTAACCTTAAGCGTCCCAACCGGAATATTACAACACGTTGGAAAACCGTTGCCGTTTTTAGGCAATAAAATATTGACAATGGAAATGTCACGATTAATAGAAAATAAGACAGGAATACCAAGATTTTTTCCGAAAAACCAAAAGTTGTATCCGCTTAAAATCCGTAATAAACAGTTTCTTTTTCAATAGCTAATGAACAGAATTGTAAACTTACTTGAGCGCACCACTCTCGCACTGTATCTCGCCATATTGGGCAAGATTTCACGTTGCATTCTTTGTTAGGAAATATAATTGAAATAATAATTTAAAACTTTGGCGAAATGTAAAAATCACACACAAAAGATATCCGATATATGTATGTATGTACTTATGAAAGTATATGTACATAAATACGTTTTATGCTCGAAAATTATTTAACACCAATCGCACATACATATGTATTTAAAAAATTTTTTTGTCATGAAATTCAGAAATATTAGGACACATTCATTTCATTAATTGCTGCCAGTTACAGGCTGCGGAAAGAATTCATTATTTCATGCAATTACTTTTAAAAGGTTCTTCATCAAATCATCTAGAGACTCCATCCTAATTTCTATATAGGAAAACCTCTTAGAAAAAAATTTCGAAATTAAAAATTTTTATTGCTTTTTAATTTTCAAATGTACACAATGGAAAATTCAATTCTAGTCCTAACCTAACTACAGGCCGTTAAAGCCTGAAATCACCGTAAAGAAGCAGAATATGAATTTCATATTAAATAGTGACCTCATAAAATTATCTGAATGAAGTCAAGCGAACAGGGTCGAATACAAAGAGCTTAAGACCCAGTGCTGTATGTTTACGCAAAAACAAACATACATTCAAGCAAACTGCTTCAAACTTGCTATGGGCATGTAATACCAGAGTGATGTCAGATGGACGGATTACATCTTTCAAGTTGCAAAAGAAGCATTCAAGTGCCTTGGCTTCTCAAGATGATGTTAGAGACACTTCACCTAATCTGATCTTCTCTCCGACGATATATGAAATACAACTCTCATGTATGGGCCGGTGCTTCAAAGCCTATTTTAAAGTTATTCGACCGTGTACAAGAGAGGACAGAGAAGCTCATCGGAGACAGTAGGGCAACCTTGAACATCGTCGCAATGTGGACTGCGTTTCGTTGTTTTATCGCCAGTATAATTGAATAAGATCTAAAGAAATCAGGGATCTTGTTTCCTTTGTACGTCCAACGCGTGTTTCAGCAAGAGCGTATGCATTTGTGGTCGATATTCCAACGAACCGCACTACGCATTACAAAGAGAATTCGTTTTTTAGATGAACACTCCGTATGTGGAATACTCTACCTAGGGAGGTCTTCCCCGTCACTTTCGATTTCGGAAGGTTTAAATCAAATGTCGACAGGTACTACTCGCTTCCCACCTACCCCTACAAAAACATATTCTAACGGTTGCAAAAATAAGGATCATCCCCTGAGTTTTGGTCCTACTCATATAAATAAATAAAATTGTTTTATTGAGATATTGTCTCAACTCTTGTTATATATGAAGTGGAATAACCTACCTAGGGAGGTCTTCCCCGTCACTTTCGATTTCGGAAGGTTTAAATCAAATGTCGACAGGTACTACTCGTTTCCTACCCACCCCTACAAAAACATATTTTCCCGGTTACATATATAGGGATCATCCCCTGAGTTTTAGTCCTATTCATATAAATAAAAACTTTTTTTATTGAGATATCAATAGTTGGTAATAAACTCTTGTTATATATGAAGTTATCAAACTAGGAATACAACTTTAACTACCTATCCCACGATGTAACTCAATATCGTTCTGTCGAACAAACTACCTTTTAAACAAAAACAAAGTGTTGGAATTTATTATTGACAGAACGCTATCTAAAGAGATGGTGAGGCAGGCCGTTTGTTTAAAGATTATTATATTCTAATTTAAAATGTGCTATAGCTGAAAAAAAATCTCATAATTAATAATATATCATTAAAATACAAATTATTTTCCCGACCTCTGCTATATTTTGATGATTTTTTGCTCAAAATTTGCTGAATTTACTCCCATTTAATCTGGCAACTACGCAACGTTCAAATAGGAATGAAAAATTTAATAGTTTGTAGAGGCATTCATATCAGCTTAGAGTTAGTTACAAGGGCAAATTTATTACAATAAAAGAATATTATAATAAATTTGTGCACTATTTGCTTAAAAATAATCTAGTAAATTACCTAAAAAATGTATTGTTTATGTGCTCACCAATTCTTATATAAACGTTTAGGGTATTATTTAGTAATTTCAAAGAACAATTTCGTCACCAACAAACTTCCACTTCTATACTATATATATATTGGCACATGTTATTTATTCGTTGCATTTTTACTTTTCAATCTTCACACAGCTAACAAACATTGATTTTAATATGTAATATTTACTTCAATCACCAGCCTTTGATTTAATTAGTATTTTTACTCCTAACGTTAAACCACCGACTTGCCTAAGATTTTTGCGCGAATTAATGAAACCAACACAAAGTTGCTAAAAACAGTAGGGCAAAACAGTTGCTACAAAAAGTTCTCACAACTTCCAAATACTAAACTCACTTTCAGATATTTATATGTGCAAGGGTTGTACAAAAATACTTTACAGGTAGATGTAACCATAAAAAACGTTAAATAATTATTAAATCATATGTAGCAAGTACGTTAACAATTATTAATCTACCACTAACATCAATAGTTGGTAATAAACTCGTGAACAACACTGAATAGCCTAATAAATGCGTTTCCGTTTTACAACACTATTCCACATGGTACTCGGAATGTGTGCATGTGTATGTATGTATATACGAGTGACTGGTACATATTTCTTCTGCAATTAAAGTGAAAGATATATAAATTAAGAAAAAAAAACTGGAAGTACATAATCACTTCATAGATATAAAATTAGATTAAAAACTAGAGCTGCAGCACAATTACGTACTTCGTTAGATATGTCGTACGGAGGTCAATCTAATGTCCCATGGCAGCGTAATGTGATGCAAGGTCATCCGCAGGGTGGTTATAACCAAGGCTCACAAATGTATATGCAAAATGCTCAGCAAAATAACATTGCGGCATTCGGCCATGGTAGTGGAAGCGGTGCAGGTATGTTTCCAGGTGGAGGAGGAAATTCAGTTTCATATCCTCAATCTAGAAGTGGCTTGAATCCGGTTGCTTTTCAACAAGGTGGAAGTAACCCCACTCATTACAATTCCATTGGGACTGTAACCAAAATGAGTAATGATTGTGGTCTTGTAAACAATGAAGTATTTTTTTATCGCAATGTTTGCAAGGGTAAAGAACCTGAACTTGGAGATCGTGTTATGTTTGAAGCCAGCTTTTCGAATAGTGGACAGTTTAAATGGAATGCAACTCGTGTGCAGCTAATGCAACAGCAGCAACCACTAATGACTTCGAATAAGAATAGTTATGCTTCCGTGGCACCACCAAATGAATATCAACGGACTCAAGTTCGTCGACATTCACCTAAACGTTCGCCAGCACGAGGAAAACCAGATCGTGATAATCGCAATAGAGAACGCTTGTATCGCTCCAGAGATAGAGATGAGGTTCGTAAAAATTTAGCATGTAAACTTATTGCCAGCGTATCGAAAGTAAATGCAAAGCAATAGTTTGAGCATGTGCATGCTTTACATTACAAAGCAACAATAATTTCTGTCGGTCGTATTCGAGAATAACCTGCCAGATCATAGATGAAAAGCTATCCAAAAGTAATAACATAGTACAATTACAAAGTACAAAATGTACACATATGTATGTAATCAATGTAAATAATTTTTAAAAAATTGTCTGTTATATTTAATAATGGAACTTCTAGACTGGCGGCTTCTAATATCAACAAATTCATAGTAAGACTAAATATTTTAGGTTATGTCAAAGGGTTGAAGAGGAAGAAAAGATGCACATCATAATCTAACAATGCTGTGGGATTCGAAATTTAAAGACACTTTTTCGATAAAAATTAGTATTTTAAAGACAATTCGAGCCTTATTTAAGAATTTTCAATAGAAACTCGTGCATCTGCATGTAAAAGGAATTCATAACATATCGCGGAGTTATCAAACATCTCATTCCTTTTTAGACCTTAGACATTTTCTTTAGTAGTCCCGCCGTCCGAGAAATCTAGGCCCAAAACTTAAAATTTAGAATAAAAATGGGTCTACTTGAAACGATATACAATTTGAAAAGAGAGATCAATAAATTTTTAAATAGAACTTTCGCAAATCTTATTTTAATGGAATGCAGCAGCGCAGTACTATATTTTTTAAAAACTCTTGAAGAGAAAATGGGAACTACGCAAATATAAACACTCCACACCTAACAAAATATTTTAACAATAGCCCCACCACTTCATTAATGATTTGCTTAACGAATTCATGTAAAACTTAAAATATCGTAGGGTAATCGTATACGAAGGGCTTTGAATGCTGTGTAATACCATACATGTAGTTCTACTCGCCTTTTTTGTGTAAGTCGTCTCACTATAGAAATTATATAAACTTTACTTTTTGCTGCAGGAGGAGCACGAACGTAAAAGAAGACGTGAAGATCGCAGTCGTGACCAAGGGGCTGCAGCTATAGCTAGCAACCGAGCTAGTGTTGGCGTTAATGAAGGACGTACTGGTAATGCTCGCATTGAGAAGGAACGACCCCGTGCAGAGTCTAGAAAGAAGGATCGCGAGATAGCAGTTCGCGAACGTGAGGATCGTGTACGTGAAAAACAGAGAGAGCGCACTCGAGAGTTGGAAGTTAATCGTGCTGCTCCAATTGTTCGACGTGGACGCGCTACTAAACACTATATGGTTAAAATGCCAAAAACATTATTAGCTATGTAAGTAGGCCGAATTGATGTGTATTTTATTAAATTTTCTTAAACGTCATTGTAAGAAAGAAAATTTACATAAATCGTAAACAAAGTCTTGAAAGTCCTTAGACTTCTAACGATAACAGTTATGAAATTTTCCGTTCGATAATCAAACTGGCCAATGTATTCAAGACATCTTGCATGACGGATACAAGACAATATAAGTGACCAAAAAATTGTACAAGACTACGATAGCGACCATATCTTGCACTGTATCGTGGAAGACGACTACACAATCTACAATTTCTCCGAATATATCCTCGATTTCTCCGAGTATATCCTCGATTGTACACACGACTTTTTCGTTTCTTAAATGAACATGAAAGTACGCGAACAGGAATATTGTTAAATCCAATAAAATCTGTGCAACGGCTAATTGCAAGTAATTGTAGTACAACAAAATTATATATATACAAGTCTACAAAACAGGAGAAAACATATAAATAAATAAAGTAGATGAACTGTGATTTTGCACCCTCCAATTACTAGATTATATATGTATACGCGAACAAATTGGTAAAAACTTGTGTTCTCAAACGCAACTATCGTTATCGAAAGTTTTCATGCATCTAAACAAGCATCTGATAAAAGCAATATAACATGAAAATATATTTTGTTTAATTAATTACAGTAAAACAGCAGATGTCCAAGAATTGCGTCAACGTTACAACTCGCTCTACATTCCTTCCGACTTTTTCCATGCAAATATCAAGTGGTCAGATACATTTACTCCAGACAATCCATTGTCATTGAGACGGCCATGTCAGTTTCATATAATGCATGAAATTGTTGAGTGTCCAATTGAGCAAAACAAAGATTTATTAGAACCTCCCGATGCCAATTATTTATATTCGGCTAAAGTAATGCTCATGTCATTACCACCTATTGCTGAAATGTACAAAAAGTGCTTTGAGAATGCTAACGATGATGATGATCATCATGCACTCCATCCAACGCGATTAATAAACTTTTTGGTGGGTGTTAAGGGACGTGTTGGATCAATGGCCATTGGTGGTCCATGGTCGCCTTCCCTAGATGGTGAAAATCCTGATAAAGATCCTTCTGTATTAATACGTACAGCAATACGTACGTGTAAAGCCCTTATTGGTGTTGATTTGTCCAATTGTACGCAATGGTATGTATGAATACTTGTATAAATTTAATTAAACTGTAATTTAAAAATATTGCTCATTTCGCTAAGAGCTCTTCTTTAAACGCAAAGAATAGTTCCGTATGAAATGTATCGGAAACATCTAGAGTTAAAAATCTTGAGATGTTAGTGTTTTTTTCTTCTTCTTTACATTTACCCTAACGTTTAATACCAAACAATTATATTTTTCCAGTGAAATTATACTAAAAGCAGTTTAATAAAATAAAAAATAAAAAAATTATTAAACATGCACAAAAGAGTCTATATATGTTTATACTACTATATGTATGTATGTACATGCATATGTAGAGCAAAATATTGAAAGCAACTGATTTGATCTCCTAATTATAAATTTAGATGTAAAATATCTACACAACTCGAAAAATTTGTGTATATGTAATTGCAAAGTTGTTTTTAATTTTTTATAATCCGCACTATGCATAGCTTTATGCCACATTCCTTATGATTTTTTTCTTTCTTTTCCATGTTTATTTACGCGAAATAATTAATAATAAATATTAAAAACTATTCAATCGAATGCAAAACTCATCACCATTTCATAACCGTTGCTCGTGGTTTGGTGGGTGCTCCCGGCTGACTTGGACTAACGGATCGATTGATTGGCGGACTTATATGCTACAATACCCAAATCAAACCAACGGATTACGTCTGCGTAAAAATCTTTTCAAATTTAATCTTGCTAAATAATGCTTCGTTTCACAAAATTCATTTATTGACACAACTGGAATGCGATTTGGAAACAAACAAAAAAAAAACTTCGGCTGATGTCTGTCAACGTTGTTTTCTTCCATCTGCAAAATTCTGCTCCGACTTGATTAGGTATCGTTTTGTGGAACTTTACTATCATCGTACCGAGTACAAAAACATGGAAAAGGATGGACCTCCACGCGTCGAAACTGTTGTTATTTATTTGCCGGATGTGCATTCGTGCATGCCCAGCATGGATGAATGGCAAACGTTGACCCAAGCTTATAAAAATGCCGTCGATAATATTATTGCTCGCAGGGAGGCATTAGTCGCTGCCGCTGCAGCAAATTCCAATGATGTAGATAAGGACAAAACTCAAGATGTTGAAATGGCAGACAACTCAACAACATTGACCGATGACCATGCCGATGTAGAAAAATTAGCTGACAACGACGAAATTGGTTCAGAAAATAATGACGAAGATGCAGTTGATTTACAGGAGGAAGAAGAGCAAGAGGAAACCATGGACGTCTCAACAGCTTCTGTTGATTTAACTGAAGCTGATGTTGTTGGTGGGAAAGGCGATGGCGCGGACGACAACGGCGGCGCTGAAGACGTGGAACTAGCTGAGAATACAACAGCTGCTGTTGATGAAAATGTAACTGGCCATATTGGTGATGATATTGTTTACGAACAAGCACAAAAAATTAAACCAAAATAGCTTAAGTTTCTGTTACCTTTTAATTTTCTAGACCTGAAGAGTTTAACTGGTCAGCCCCCGAAACAAAAAAGGAATAAGTTTTATTTTTTACAGTCCTCAAGTCAGACTGTGTGGACTTATGGACTTAAAAATTGTTATGAAGTCTTTATTTCCTCATCGTCTCTAGTTTTAACAAACAAGATTATAACTTGATTTTGTACTTACATTTAAAAAATTATTCTCCAATACCGTCAAAACAAAAATTTTTTTGTTAAAATTTCCGCGCACATCAATTAAATATAATATTGCTATGCGTATACCTTCTTTGCTCTTTAAAGCAAAAACTTTCTAAGATATGATTTAGTTTTACTATTCCGTTTTTACCCAGAAAGGTAGAATTTTGTATGCATACATAAGGACAAACTTATATATGTATAACATTCAATTACTATGCACTATGTAGATTGAAATACATAGATCATGTTTTGTTAATTTTAAATGTACATTATGTTTATACTGGGATATTGTGTCTATGAAAAATGTTTTTTAATACATTTATCATGTTCGTTTTACAGGATGAATCCATCCCAGAGCCTACTCATTACTCCTTATTGGATTTGAAAGTCATGAAACTGCAGGAAATTCGCGATGAACTTTTGGCTCGAAATCTACCCGATACAGGTGGGCGAGATCTACAAAATATTGTTGCTTTACTATATGTTATTAATATATTGATTATTATTTTTCACAAGGTGTGCGCAATGTCGTTATGGCACGCTTAGCTAAGGCTTTGAATAATGAAAAGTCTGTGGAATCTAAAAATAAAAACAAGACACAAAAACCAGATGCTGCAAAAAAATCAAATGAAGAAATTTTTAAAGTCGATTCCAAAGTAGCACCAGAAAAAAGCTCAGATATTGAAAGTGCAATCAAAAACGAAAAAAGATGTGCAAAAGTTAACAATGGAGATGTTAAGTCATCCAAATCACCGGACGGAAAAAAGAAGGCTACAAATTCCAAAAATGAAAATACAAGTACAAAAGAAGATAATGTGGATTGGGCTAATATAATTGATTTTGAACTAAGCGATATTGTTATACTCGACGAATACGATTCGAGTAAAAATATTGATGTAAGTTTGTAATTTTTCTCATTCACACAGTGATAACTCATATATGGCCATACGTCTACTATAATAGGAATCAAACATGAAAGAAATGAGCGAAAAAGAAAAGAATCGTCTAATACGTCATCATACCCTACCCTCTTCTCCACATATTGTTGTCCATCCCAACAAGGCAGCCAAAGAGGGCAAGTTTGATTGTGCCATCATGTCATTATCAGCATTATTAGACTACCATCCAGATGATAGTAAGGAGAGATTCTTTGAGGTAAGTTATGCTATGATTTAAAACTAAATATATTTATATGCTTGCATTTCATTAGCTATTAATAACGCAAAGCTATCGCAACTCGGTACTAATCTGTTTTTGAGGTTTCTAGGTCAAAAGTCTAATGAGTATAATTATACAACACTACATATCTTATTATTTTTAAACTGCTGCAACTTTTGAATGGTTCATCAAATTCTCATGTGGATTAGTATAACGAAATTCAAACCAAAAATTGTTGGGTTAAGTCACAATGGAACGAAAATTGCGAAATTAGGACATGAAGAAAATAATTAAGATTTAAAATATGTACGATACATCTCGAATTCCATTTCTTGATAAAATCTGTATAAATGACAACCTATGTTGACAATCAATGTTTGCTGTTGATGACGTGACAAAGCTGTCCATGTTTTCTGTTTGCAATACCGCGTGTCCTATAAAAGAATCAAGTACTCTAATTGATCAGATATGTATCTGAGTGAGATTAAAAGAACTCACTTTTTTGAATTTTTTCGTTCACTATATCTGTAAAACAAAAAAAAAAGCCATTATCATTTTTTAAAAAACTTGAAAGGAAACATGCTCACAATTCGCCGCTTAATGTCTAAAGAAATATAAATAAGGCCCCTTTAACACGTTTTAACCTCGGGTTGTAAAGCCTTGAGTTATGGAAGGATTGGATAAAGAGAATGGAAAGAAGGTTCAAACAAGCATAAAAAAGTTTCCTGAAGTTGGTTGCAAAAAATTAAATATAAAAAAGATATAAAGTTGAAAGCAACGAAAATAAAAATTAATGAAACAAAAATAAAATAGAAGAAAAACGTATCAAATAAACTTATTATGTGTGAACTAGAATAAATCCATTGTATAGTTCGCAGAGTATGCCGAATTTCGCCTACATTTCGAAATGTGTTTAAATTTTGACAGGGAATATTCTCATCGAAAAATTTCTTGTTCAATCCTGTTTCCCAAGAAAAAGCAAGCATTTAATATAAAAGCAAGAATTTAAATAAAGCATAACAAATAAAGACGATATTTAATTAATAAATTAAGTCACTACTATCTCAAATAAATTATTATTACATTTTTTTTGTTTGTTTATTTTTTTTTTTTCAATCAAGGTGTCATTATTCGCCGAAGTCTTTAATGAAATGTTAATGCGTGATTTTGGTTTTAATATTTATAAAGAATTTTATCTTTATGGAGAAAGCGCAAAAGCAAACAATGTTTGTGAAATTGCTGATATCAAATCGGAAGGCGATGATAATAAAATAGGAAACGCTGATGAAATAAAAAAAGATTTTAAAGGGAATGATAATGAAAAGGATAAATCTTCACAGAAAGATTCAAAATCTTCCAATGAAGACAAATCTGGCAGAGAGCAACTGCATAATGATGATTTGCAATCAATTAAAGCCGAATCGCGTAAACGTAAAATTAGTACCTCGAATTCACTAGCCAATGGTAATGAGCATAAATTAGCTGCAAGTGGGAAAAAAATGGTGGTTGTTAAACCTCAATTACTATTATCATTCGTTTACTTTGATACAAGTTATTGCGGTTACATACATGATAAGCATCTAGAAGATTTATTTTACGTTTTGGGCTTAAATTTATCACGCTCCCAAATTAAGAATGTTTTGGCGAAATTAGGTAATTTGGCTTCAGGACAAAATATTTTCTATCGGTAAGTTGATAATGTATAAAAATAATAGATCATCCAATTATTTTAATGTTATATCCAAAAGTGGTTTGTCATTCTTTATGTAATTTTTCTCAATATCAAAAAAGCTAGAAAATACGGTCTTGGATTGATGTATTACAAATAGTTCTGAATACATAGCTATTGAAAAACAGCAAAACCCAGAAATATTCTCCCAGACTGGAAAACTTAAAATTAGTATTGATATACATATAAACTGCTAAAACTAATTTTTGTTTTTTTTTTCTTGTTAATTCTATTTTATATTTGAAACAAAATCAAAAAGCCAATTCCAAAGCTGGACAATAAATTTTTTTTTGTCATAAAAATAACAGACGTAGGTCGGTGCAGGGTATATAAGATTTAGCACAGCTGAATATAGCAGTTCTTGTTTTCAGTGTTGTCTGAAGAACACAACGATTTCGCGGGATTAGATTGTATTATATTTAGAATAGTTTACAAATAAATTCGCACAGACTCCAACGTGTGACTGAACTTTTCGACGATGTTAACAACCCGAATTTAGTCGTTACTATAACAGACTATACATGACTTAATATTCATGCTTTCATTGATCTATTATATTTTTCTTACTGTTAATTTAGTAAACTAACGGACAAAGAAGTACCATTGGAATCTACACCGGCTATTGAAGATGTGGATGACTTGGCGTTTGATGAACATAAACGGATTGCAGCAGGCAACAATCAATATGAAGTTGTATTTGGTAGAAAAACTGTTCATAGCTATATATCTGCTATCGAAGGTGATGGCAATAATGAAGAAGGTTAGTTCTTTGTTTCTTAATTTTTATAAAATCAAATGTTATATGCAAATTTCTATTTCACCATTTTAAAATAATATAAGAAAATATAATAAATTGTTTTATTTACTTTCTACAAATAGGTCTTATAAATTGCAACGGTACCATTGTTCATGTCGGCAAATTGTTAAATCAAATCAATCGAACTGAAAAGAATTATTCAGATTTGGAAAAATTATACAACGATTTAATCAAACAGCACAATGATTTGCAAAAAGAACACAATAAAACATGCACTAAAATCAAAGACTTACAATCAGAGATCAAGAGTGTATCACGTAAACTAACCGATGCCAATCAAGATTTTTATTCTCTTAATGTAAGAGCTTAATTCTTGTTATTATATTTTATTTAAACAAATCTAAAAACAAGTCAATATTTTCAGCGCAAGTACAGAGATCAACATTCAACTTTGTCTTACATATACACTAAAGTAGAACCCTATTTTTCCAAGGAAAAGGATAAGGAAAAGGATAAAAAATCGGAAGGGTAAGTGATAGATATCTCACATAGGCATTTAAAAATATGTATAAAATAAAAACTTTTTAGACCTCATGACAAGGAAAAGAATGGTAAAGAGAAAGAAAATGACATGCCTAAAGATAAAGAGTGTGGAAAGGAAAAATCTAAGGATGAAAAAGAAAAAGGAATAAAGAAAGAAGATAATAAAAATATAGAAAAGGTTAAAGATGACAATGAAAAACAAGCTGTTAACGAATCTAAGGATGAAGAAGAGAATGGCAAAATTAAAGATGACAAGGAAAAAGATCCGGAAAAAGTTGCAGATGACATAGATAATGTGAAAGAGAAAGTAAAGGATAAGGAAAAAGATTCATCCATAAGTGATAAGGAAAACCCTAAAAATTACATACAAAAGGAGAAAACAATGGAAAATAAAGAAAAGCAGACAGCGAAAGTCGATAAAGTCAAACAAACTCCCCAAAAAGCTGTCGCTCAAAAACCAAAACCCCAAACACCAGTCGTAAAAAAACAAACAGGTGGTACAAAGCCCACAAACAAAGTTGTAAAAAAATCTGAAAACATAGGAACTGCTAAGAAGTAAAAAAATTAAAGTATCAATAGAATTTAAATAAATTTCTTTTTTTTTAACAACTCGGACAAAAAACATGTTTAATTTTATATCTCCATACATACGTCTATACAGTAATTTCGCGATTCTGTAATTATATAGTGGACACGAAAATATTATACTTCAAAATATGCCACCCTATTTTAATATAATTCTATACAAATGACAACCGTAATGGAAATTTGTTCATGTTAATATTCCAGCCATATTAGTATAAAATAAAGCAGAATGATGAGAATCAAATAACATATTTTGTACTGATTTGAAAGAATATTGTAGATTTTATTTAAAGTACTTCGCAAATGACCAATTATACACGACTTCATGCCCAAGTTTTTTAAAGTTATTTTATAAATGAGAGGCCACAAAATCAATATCATTACTTAAAGATCGAAAAATTAGATCAATATATAACCAAAGATCGACTATTATGGACTTAATAAGAGTACCATACCTTTTACGATACTTGTTAAAAGATTCATAGGCCCATATGGTATACATATATCTTGTGTCAACCTTCTGGAGCGATCATCCGCACATAATTAAGCAGTGGCGCTTCTGGTTTGGATAAATAAAATAGGGTTAAAACAAAATTAGCTTAATCCGTCTTACTCCCATTCATGGAGTTGGCAAAATCATATAAATGCCATCTAAATTATGAGTACCCTTATGATATTCGCCATAGACTAGCTTTACTGTATATTTAAACTGTCTTGCAAATCGTAGTCGCAAGCACTCACAAATTAATTGAGGCGCCACTAATTTTAGCTTGCCGCCGACATGCATTTATACACTTGGCACCGCCGCACCGGCTACATTATACATGCTTTTTCTCTGATTCTCTAGCAACAAAAGTGGTGTTGAAAATTGTCAAATTAAAAGTTGTTGCTACAAATTTATTAAAACGTGTTGTTAAATATGTCATACGGTGATCAATCTAATGGCCCATGGCAGCGGAATGTGCTTCCAGGTCAAATGTTCATGCAAGATGGCCAACAAAGTAACATGGCGTCATTTGGTTATGGCGGTATGCAAGGTGTTAACAGTGGCAATATGTATCCTGGTGTTGGCGGTGGAGGAAATTCGGTTGCATATCCGCAACATAGAAGTGGCTTGAATCCGGTTGCTTTTCAGCAAGGTGGAAGCGGTCAACCTAGTTACAACTCCATAGGTACTGTAACCAAGTTGGGGAACGATTGTGGTCTCATAAACCATGAAATATTTTTTTATCGCAATGTTTGCAAGGGACGAGAACCGATTCTGGGAGACCGCGTAATATTCGAAGCCACCCATACAAACAACGGGCAGTTTAAATGGAATGCAACTCGTGTTCAATTAATGCAACAAACGCCACCTGGTTATGTTACTGTGGCGCCACCAAGCAATGAATATAAACGCGCTCAAATGCGTCGCAATTCGCCCAAACGGTCTCCAATACGAGCGAGACATGACCGAGATAGAGAACGCTTGCATCGTTCCAGGGATCGGGATCAGGTTTGTAAATAAGTACTTTTCTAAAACTGTTTTTAGACTAAAATGTATTGTTTGCAGCAGGAAGAACAGGAACGCAAAAAAAGGCGTACAGATCATGAGCATGGAGTTGACTCCAAGATTCGTGGTGCCGCTGAAGCTCGTGGTGGCCATGCGACACGCAATGAAAAGGAACGAGATCGTGTAGAACCCAAGAGAAAGGAGCGTGAAGGAACAGGGCGCGAGCGTGAAGACCGTGGACGAGATAAGGAGCTTACAAGCGAATCAGAAATCAATCGGGCTGGTCCAAAGGATCGGCGTGCACGTAATAGAAAACGTTATATGGTCAAAGTACCAAAATCATTGTTAGCCATGTACGTACATATCTTGCAAAAAATATATTGCTGTCTGTATTATATACATATATATATATATATATATATATATATATATATATATATATATATATATTATTTCAACATGTACGACAAATTCTTATGCTCCCATTCTAATTACAGTAAAAGTGCTGACATCCAAGATTTGCGACGACGTTATGACGCACTTTATATTCCTTCGGACTTTTTCCTAACCAATGTAAAATGGCCTGATACTTTTACTCCCGAAAATCCGTACTCATTAAGACGCCCATGTCATTTTCATATAATGAATGAACTGGTTGAATCGCCAGTTGAGCAAAATTCCGATTTATTGGAACCACCGGATGCTAATTATTTGTATTCGGCCAAAGTAATGCTTATGTCATTGCCACCAATTTCGGAAATCTACGAAAAATGCTTTGAAAGTTATTATAACGAAAATCATCATCCGGTTCATCTGTCGCGATTAATTAACTTTTTGGTGGGTGTTAAGGGTGGTGTTGGATCTATGGCGATTGGTGGGCCATGGTCGCAATCATTAGATGGTGAAAATCCCGACAAAGATCCTTCTGTACTAATACGGACAGCAATACGTAACTGTAAAGCTCTTACTGGTATTGATTTGTCCAATTGTACTCAGTGGTATGTATGATCATTTTATACTTGGGCAATTTTTATAAAAACCTAATGGAAAAAAAAAATATTTCCTCTTGAAAAGTATTAAAAACAACTACACAGACACAAGAAAATATATGATATGTTTAATGAAACGCCACTTCTACTTCCAGCTAAAATAGTATAAAAACTCTATATAGTTAGTGAAGGAAAAAAATATTGATATGTAATTTACAAACATATAAAGAACATGTTATACGGAAACAAATTTAATTTTATAATTTTATATTTGATGTACATGTGCATCTGCTTAGAAAATTTATATACAATTGTAATGCTGTTATTTTTATTATTTTCTAATCAGCATAATAGCTATAGTTTTATGCCATATACTTTATTATTTTTTTCTTTCTCTTCCATGTTTTTTTACGGGACCGAATTCTTGTACTGACATCCAAAAATATAATATTAAAAACAATTCAAATGAACACAAAACTCATCCTTATTTGTTTGAACGGCTGGATCGAAATATTAAATTCGCAATTAAATCCTAATAACAATTTACGACTACCCAAAATTGAATGGATATTTCAATTCATAAAATCCCGCCGATGTTTTTCAACGTTGTTTTCTTCCAATTTGCAAAATTCTGCTCCGACTTGCTTAGGTATCGTTTTGTGGAACTTTACTATCATCGTACCGAGTACAAAAACATGGAAAAGGATGGACCTCCTCGCGTAGAAACTGTTGTTATTTATTTGCCGGATGTGCATTCATGCATGCCCAGCATCGAAGAGTGGCAAACTTTGACCCAACTTTATAAAAATGCCGCCGATGGTATTATTACTCGTAGATCGGAATTAGTCGCTGCTAATGCAGCAAACACTAACGATGACAATGACAAATCCAATGATGTTGAAATGGCTGACGGTGATGCGGAAGAAGACACTAAAGAAACATCAACTGACAATAATGACAAGACAGCAGAAAATAACGAGGAAGTTGAAAAAACTATTAATGAAGACGAACAAAAAGAAGAAAACATGGAAGATTCTACAGTTTCTGTTGATTTAACTGGGGCTGATGATGACGATGAAGCCGAATATGACAGCGCTGAATATAAGGAGGAACAACCTGAGGATCAAGCTACTGCCGATGATGTAAATGTAACTGACCATATTGGTGATGATATTGTTTACGAACAAACACAAACATTAATTCCAAATAGCTTAAGTTTCGGTTATTTTTTAATTTTCTAGATTATAAGTGATTTAGTCCGAAATTAATTGGTTTTATCCTTTTGCATTCCTCGTTCACACTTTGCGGTCGCCTAATGGACTCTGGATTTTTTTTCTTTTAATCTTAATCTTATTTTTTTATTTTGTAAGAAGCAAAATTTTTAGCATCTTTCTGTTAGAATCGGTTTAATTAGATATATATATATATATATATATATATATATATATGTATATTGATTTTGCTAAAATTTTCTGATCCAAAATTATTAAAAATTTTTTACGAATTATGAAATGGCAAAATATTATATGATTGAAGGGTTTAGTGCGGTGATTAAGGAAACCACCAACTATTTCAAATTCAAAACCTAAGAAAGCAATAAGTTTAAATCGGACAAATATTGTTGCTTCACATTCCTGCAGTCTCAAATGTCACCCAAATGAAATAATCTTGTCACTAATCTTTTGTGTGATCTTGAAATATCATTTTAAAAAGTAGAGATAACAGATTTATAGTTTGAGATGACGATATGGCAACGGTACTTATGCTGCTGCTCATGGAATAAGATGCTAAAATGCTTAAGAGAATTTAAATATATTCGCACTAAAATTAGTAGAAACTGAATATATTTAAATCTAAACTTCAAGAATTTTGAATATCGGGAATACCTAGAAATTTTTAATATTAGAGAAAACATCTAAATTTGACAAACTTGAAACTGAAATTTCTTCTTAATGCCTTTCGAAATATTAGAAATATTATGGAATTTGTCTTTCTTGCATTTTGGTAAACATATTCTGTTTACTGCATCAAACCCTTCAATTGATTTTGCCTGTTTACACATTGAACGCCTTTTTAAACTGAGTTTCGGAATTATATTTTGCGGTTATTCCATTTTTTATAATTTTTGCGCATTAATCGAAAAAGGCAGTGTTCTTTACATAAACACGCACATCTTCCACTGTTTTGTGTCTAGTACTATAAAGTTTGATAAATTATTGTTAATTATGTATGGAAATGGATAAAAACACAGTGAAAAATGCTTTCACATGAAATTGTAATATTATTTTACAGGAGGAACCGGCACCAGAACCTACACATTACTCGCTGTTGGATTTGAAAAGCATGAAGGTGCAGGATATACGTGAAGAACTATTAGCTCGAAGTTTACCCGATACAGGTGATTTTATAAATTATTCTTTGATAATTATTTTATTATGTACTTATCCACTTACCATTTATAATTTGTATAACCGAAAGGTGTACGTAATGTTGTCATGGCTCGCTTGGCCAAAGCTCTAAATAGTGAAAAGTCTGAGGAAACTAAAAATAAAAATAAACGAAAACATTATCCTAATGAAAATAACAATAAAGCCAAAATGCACGAAGAAAAAATGGAAATAGAAACTAGCTCAAAGACTTCTGACAAAAAGGCTACAGCTGAAATTAAAAAGAAAATCGAACATAAAGTCGATAAAGAGGATAATGTTAAAGGAAAGGCTAAATTAGCAAAATCTCCGAATGGGGAAAAAAATATTACTAAAAAAGATAATGAAACAGAAGATAAAGAGGATTGGGCAGATATTATTGATTTTGAGTTAAGTGATATTGTTGTCCTCGATGAATACGATTCGAGCAAAAATGTTGAGGTAAGTTTGCAAATTTACCCTCTTTGGATATTATATTCTACCCGGTGAGTTCATTAAATTAGGAAACAAATTTAAAAGAAATGAGCGAAAAAGAAAAGGCCCGTTTAATACGTCATCATACATTACCGCCGTCTCCACAAATTATTGTGCATCCCAACAGACAGGCCAAGGGTGGAAAATTTGATTGCGCTATTAAGTCATTGTCTGTATTATTAGACTATCATCCAGATGATAGCAAGGAAAGATTTTTCGAGGTAAGATTTGTTACAAATTAAAAAAAACGAAAAAAAAAATAGTATAAGCGTTTCTTTAACAATTAAGGTATCCTTGTTTGCCGAACTCTTTAATGACATGCTAATGCGTGACTTTGGCTTTAATATTTATAAAGAAATCTATCTATATGAAGAAACTGCAAGTGCAGACAGCAACACTGAAGTAAACGAAACGAAAACCGGAGGTGCTACTAACGCAGAAAATTCAGAAATTGCCGATGAAATCGAAAAGGAGTCTAAAGAGAAGCCTAATGAAAAGGAAAAATCTGCAACGGATTTACAATCCGTTAAATCTGAGACACGTAAACGTAAACTCAGCACTTCAAATTCAACAGCCAATGGCAAAGATAATGAATTATCTACCAGTAATAAAAATATGGTAGTGGTTAAACCTCAATTACTACTGTCGTTTACCTACTTTGATACAACACATTGCGGTTATATTTTTGAGCAGGATTTGGAAGACTTATTTACCGTATTGGGTTTAAATTTGTCGCGATCTCAAATTAAGAAATTATTGGGAATGTGTAAATTAAGCAAATATCAAGCTATTTATTACAGGTAAATAATTTTATTTTGTGTTTTTAACAATTTTATTGACCCTGAATTTTCGACTTTCCGCTGAGAAAAATTTAGAAAAATAGAAAGGCTACTGATTTCGACTATGGCCGAATCTAAATGCGCCCAAAAAGCAGATTCTGACTTAGATTTCCTGTGAGTTAAAACCCATTTCAGATCAACTAAGAAAAAAATTACCTATTTTGTCGATCGATTCTACAGACTAATCAATTAGATCACGATTCTTTTGCTGGGCTCGAAAAACTACATCAATAAACTGATTATCATGTTAGACCCATCTGATTCATTCAAAAGTTATAGCAGTTTGAGAAATAAAATAATAAACATTGTTTTTTAAAATTTTTATTAGACTTTAGATCACAACCAACTACGGCCCGATTAAAATTAGCGGGAAGTTGTAGGTATAATGAATCATTTTCTATGCCTAACAACCCAACTCGATAGCAAGAAACTATCGCTTATCTTCTAGTTGCCAACAACACTATATAGATATTGAAAATATCTTAATATTCTTTAAGGCATAATATTTATGTAACAATTTTTGCTGATTTTCATATTATTAATTTAGAAAACTAACGGACAAAGAAGAGTCTTTGGTAGATACACCCGCCATTGAAGATATCGATAATTTGCCGGCTGACGAACTTAAACGTATTGCTGCCGGAAATAATCAATATGAATGCGTATTTGCTGGAAACAAGTTTGATAATCAGTTATCCGCTAACGAAGATAATGACGTTAGTAATGAAGGTAAGATTCTAATGTGGTTGCAATAAGGCCGTGCTTTTGAGATGTAGATTAAATTTAAGCTTAATTATCGTAGTCGGAAACTATGAATTTTCCCCCGAAATCCGATTTTTTTATTATTTCATTAAAAGCAAATATTTTAAGTAAAGCTAAGTTTTTATCTTCAAAATCTTATATAGAAATTTCGAACAACTGACCTATAAAAATTGAATTTATAAAATGAAAATAATTAAAAAAAAGCCCAACATTCATTCTATGCTAAAAATTTTTAAATGAAACCCAGCCTGATATATCATTATACTTGTCCCTTAGCACATTAATAGGTCATTTGTATTGACTAAAACACATTCACTATCCTGCACAATCGTACGATTCAATCTTACAGACTCGACCGACTTTAAAAAATTTTTACAAAATGTCGTTATGGATTCTACACTATTATATATTTTAGATTTTTGCATTAACATTCAATGATGTATTGTTTCGTTGTTCCCAAACAGGACTTATAAATTTCAACGGTACAATGGTACATGTGGGCAAGTTGCTCAATCAAATTAATCGCAGTGAAAAGCACTATTCAGATTTGCAAAAAATTTACAATGATTTACAACAACAACACGCCGATCTGCAAAGAGATCACAATAAATCCACTACGAAAATGAAGGAGTTGCAAGCAGAAATCAAGAGTGTGTCACGCAAATTAACCGATGCCAATCAAGATTTTTATTCACTTAATGTAAGAATATAAATCTTATGTTTTTTTACTTAAAACAAATCTAAAAATAAAACGATATTTTCAGCGCAAGTACAGAGATCAACATTCAACTTTGTCTTACATATATACTAGAGTAGAACCGTATTTTTCAAGGGAAAAGGATAAGGACAAGGATACAAAATCGGAAGGGTAAGTATTAGAGTCACACAAACACACATTTAAATATATAATTTAAAAAAAATTGTAGAGCTCGTGACAAGGAAAGAAATGAAAAAGAGAAGGAGAAGGAGAAAGAAAATGAAAAGTCTAAAGACAAAGAGTGTGAAAAAGAAAAGGAAAACCCTAAGGATGAAAAAGAAATGGAAATAAAGAAAGAAGACAACAAAACTAAAGAATCTTCTAAAGATGATAATGCAAAGGAGCAGGATAAAGATGATAAAGGAAATGAGAAAAATAAAATTAAAGATGACAAAGTAAAAGATACATTGAAGGTCAAAGATGAGAAAGATAAGGATAAAGAGAAGATAAAAGATGAGAAAGTGAAAATAATTGAAGAAAAGGGTAAGGAGAAGGAAAAAGTTAACAGCGAGAAAGGAAAGGAGAAAGTAAAAGATGAAAAAGATAATAAGGAGAAAGATAAAATAAAGGATGAGAAAAATAAAGATACAGAGAAGGTAAAAGATGAAAAAGACAAAGTAAAGGACAACAAAGGAAAAGAACCTGTTAAAAATGATAAGGAAAAAGAAAAATCTCAACCCGTCATCAGGCCAAAGCCGAAAATGATTGAAAATAAAGAGAAACCGGCCACAAAAGATAATAAAGTAGTCAAAGCAACAGTTCAAAAAAATGTCATTGAAAAGCCGAAACCAGCAACACCCGGTGTAAAAAAACCATCTGATCTAAAACCCGTTGTCAGACTTTTAAAAAAATCTCTCAACGTTGGCCCTAAGAAGTAGATGTTGATTTATGAATAATACCAACAAGAAGAGTTCTTTTTTTATTCAATGAAATATTTTCATCAAAATATGTAATTTCATTATTTAAAAATATATTAATAAAAATAAAAAAAACCGATAATGCCGGTTACATAAACAGGACAATGGAATCAGTCAGTATTAAGGACCTTGGGGGCTATCAAAAAACAAGTCAATCCACTGCATATATGTATAAGTGTCATATTTTTGTGCTTTGGAAGGCGAAACAAAGCATTAACTACATTAACAATTAAAATTTGTCGGGATTAAGAAAATCTATCATATTCTAGATAAAACCAAGTGGATCGAAGTCAAACTTCGAAACCAAAATCTTGTTAAATTTTTTCTTTTACACTTCGTATTAATGCCATTAGTTTCTAGACTAAAATATTTTGCATCCTAAAAAGCAGTTTAAACTCTATTAAAGTTGCGTAAAATACAAAATATCCCTTCTTTTTCATACCATTGCCTAAAATTCTAAACTTGGCTAAAATTATTTGAAACACTAGATAAACACGGTGGTGCCGTTTTTGCTTACACCTTACCGATATAGCCACACTGTCATACTAGACAGTATGTGTCTTAAGTCTTTTATATTATGTACGGTCGTGGCTAATCGTATTTTCTTAGTTCGTATCGCCGCTAATCGAAATTACTTCGATAATTGAAATAACGCACAATTTTCGTTGTTTCTTTTGATTTTTATTTTTTGCTTGCAATGGACGTGCTTTATTAACAAACTGCATTTTAATTGGTACGTGTTTTTTTAAATTTTAATAATCTTAAAAATTATATTAAATAAAAATGACATGAATTATAAAATGCAATATATTCCTCTTCCTTGTTCTGTATTCCAAATAAGAATAAAACGTTTGTTACGATAGAAAACAAAGTGCATATATCGGCTTAGTGTTCTCTAAATCGAATTCATACATGCGTTTTGATATCGAAGAAGTAAACCTCTTATAAATTAAATCGAATGTCAGTCTTTTATAAATATTTAGAAAATAATTCAAAAATCTCTTAGTATACAAAATTTCGCAAGTTTATTTTTATTTAATAATATTAAATTTTTAAAAGACAATCTCAAATAGCACTTGCTCGAAATTTTATTGAAATTACTAAAAAGTTTTTAATGTCGAACAACAGTGGAGGCATTGGATATCGATAGATGTTTGTGTTTCCATTGTATTTGATGCGACTTACAGAACACCAAGCCAATTATCCTATCTTGTATTGTTTGGAGTATTTGCTTTTAAAACTTTTTTTCTTTAATCTACTCCAAAATGTCAAATTTAAGGGCGATGTTAAAACATAATAAGATGTTTTAACATCGGGTCGGTATATGGAATAGAGGAATTAAAGCTTAATTAACTGTTTAAGTAATTTATTAAACTCATTGCAAAACGATGTGTTATAAATGACTTCATTTTGTTAATCTCCTAGAAAAATAAATTTTGATATTAATGTTCGGCCATTGTTATAATACAGCTAAAGCATTAAAAAATCTAATCGATTAAACATTAAAATATATTAAGTCTATAATATTAAGTCTTGGAAAGAAAATCGAAGTTAATATAGTTGTGTTTTGTTTACGGTTTCAATACGTGGACAATAAATTTTAATTTTAAGTTAAAATGAGATTCATAAATATTTTAATATAATAAAACTACAAACACATAATCAAATTTAAGTACAAGGCCTTGCAAAGTAAGTATATCAATATTAATTTTTGTTTTTTTTTTTTTTAATTTTTGTACATTTATCGTAAATCTACCCTCATCCTTTATGAGAAACTATAACATACATAAATATGTTGTACATAAAAATCAAATATATTAAACGTACTTAGGTATTAAATTAAATGTTAATTAAGTAAATAGAAAATGATCTGCCTACTGTAACTAATTGACAATATCCCTTCAACTCAACTTCAAATTTATTACTTTCTCCACTCGTTTTTAATAACAAATCACTGTTATTGACAATTTTTTACAATCGATTACTAAGATCGAGCAATTCGCCATATATTATAGGTACATAATATCATTATATATTTTACGAGTAATATTTTGCTGTCGAATTATCGTGATATCAACAAGTGGTTACATAATGAGGTCGTTTACTATTAATAAAAGAACTAGTATTTTAAATACTAGCAATTATATAAAATAAACATAATAAATTTTATACGTACAAATGCTGAACTCACCGATTTATACGGCATAATATTTATCACTATTGGCAGCACTTTACACCATCTTATTTGCAAATTGTACCGTTAGTCTTTTGTTTGTTTCGAGAGTAGTATCAGGAATGTAAGATGAGATTTTACAATTTGTACTAATTTTGATTTTCCATTCCAATTGCACTATATATTTTTAAATAATTTTCAATATTAACTTGTTTAGCATATGCGTGCTTCTTTCTAATAAGCACTTATGTCATTTCTATGTTATACCAACTCAGATGAGATGGCTTCAGCAAACCAATTAATGGAGTATGTTAGTTTTCTTTGTTTTAGTATATTAACATATGAATTCGTGAATTTTTTTTTGTCAAAGAATAACTAACATATTTATAATGCTGCCATATTTGTAATGCTTTGAAACAAGTTTTTCATTAAAATGTTCAAGTTCACTTCATTTTTTATAAACACGGACAGTTTTTTCAAGATAATGGTACCAAATTCATCTTTAAGTTTTTATATGTTAAATTTATTTTATTCAGCGCCAGAGGTAAAAATATGCTGTAATGCACTGTCTGAATGATTATTTATGTATTTATTTGTATAAATTTTTAATAATATACATATATTTATAATATTTTTGCTAAAATTACACTGAAAGCAGAAAGTTGTTTCTTGGAAAATCGTAAAATTTGTAAAGACGCATTTACATCCCTGGTGTATGTACCCCTATGTACGCACGTATACCGGAGCAATAAATATAATTTTGTTTGCAAATAAGATATACGTACGAATGTAGTATTAGTTAATTCAATAGTATACAGAACAGAACTTAACTTTAAAAATCCATTTTCTTTAAATTCGTTAATTAGTTTCCATGTTTTTTATTTCTTTTTTTTCAACAAGTTGTGCACCCCACTCACAAAACTAACTCGACCAGACTAGAACTCAGTGCTGCCAACTGTTTTTAGCAATAACAATCACATTATTGTCGTACAATACCATAAAAACGGCACATATTTCGATAATTTTGGAATAATTTTTTCATTTGCAATAAGTACACGTTATTTCGAAACCTTTTTTTCGCCAAAAATCTAATTATAATAATAATTAGTTCATACTCACGCAACAAATAATTTAAAGAAATAAATTTTGCGGAAGCCTTATTTGGCATATAAAATTTTTTAAATTAATATATAAATAAGAGTTTTCTGTTCAAATATAAACTCATCGTAATCAAATTAGTTTTACTGGGGGATGACACGAATACTTGTAACTAATCACGGTTAGCACAATATTTATATTGATTTTTGTTCACTTCTTTCTTATTTATTCTTCATATTTAATATGAAACTATTTTATAAATAATAATTTTTGTCAGTTTCTTAAAATTGTATGGTCTTTTCCTCTTACATGCACAAAATTTGCCAAACTACCCAAATGATTTGAAAAAAGTTTCTGTTAGTTTGATTAACTATGCGCTTACGTATTAAAAATGTTTGCTTGAGACCAAAGTTCAATTTAAATAAATATTTCGATCGAATTTTATGAGACCAAACTTACAAAATATAATGTATATAATTAAATAATGTTAATCTTTAATATTATAACGAGTTGGTGTTGATTGTTGAGATTTTTATCAGTATTCTTCTTTATTTTTATTCGCTGCTGATTTTTGCTATTTTATATTTCTTATCCATTAAGCATCTTCAACACGACCGACAGGACGTAATACAATTCTTGGATCGGGTTCAAGCATACGATCAGATTCCTCAGCACTACTGAGACTATAATGAATATAATAAAATTTGAATTTAAAAACGGCACAAAATGTACTAATATTTTGTTGCAGGAAACGATTATTATTACATATGTACTGGGGATACATATAAAAAAATTTAAAGGAAACAGCAAGGAATATTAACGACACTCAAGTTATTTTTCGTTTATTTTGCAACTTTGTAATATTTTTTAATTCAACATTTCTTCCAACACAATAAGTTTTTTAATAAACTAAGTTGGCATCATGTATGCTTCAAATTAGACAAAGGTGAGACAATAGCCTCTAGCTCTCTAAAGAGCTCTAGTAAACGCTACAAGAAAAAAATTTTAAATTTTTTGTACTTCGGATCTTTTTTATAGTCAAGAATATTTATTTCATTTTAGAAACAAATCATTTAACAGTATTTTTCTGTCGACGATCTTTAGCGCCAAAAGCACTAAAGATGTGCTGTGGTTACAAAATCTTTCACCAATTTCACACGTTGCACTGTCCCCGTGATTCTAACTTTTCATTTGATATACCATTCACCAGATTAAATGTAATTTTTAGCTATTCACTAAAGTAGATTACATAACGAAAGCAAAACTCACCAATCTTTATTATCAGGCATTAAGTTGCGGCGTTCCTCATCATCGGCACGCAACGATGGCAGCTCCGAAACCGGAGCGTATTGTGTGTGCGACACAAGAGGATCTGTGGAAGGATTCAAAGCCATAATACCTTGACCACAACCACCATCAACATTCTGACATTGTAATTGACGAGCCAAAGACTGCTTTTTGTCGAAAAATGGGCACGGACATGGACATACATAATTCCGGCGCCAATCAGCAACTTTCAAATAGAGTCCTGTAAGAAAATGTGTTAATGTTTTTAATTTATTATAATATATATATATATATATATATATATATATATATATATGAAAAAAAACTTACCCATTCCAACAATACCCAGAATTGTCATAAATACACCACCCAACAGCATACCCAAAGGAACATTCACACAAGGTATCACTGCTTCTGTTTGTGTCTCACTAACTTCATCGTCTGTAGTTTGTTCGATGGGCTGTTGTTTTACAAATTCTGTTTCTTCAATCCAATCTGCTGCACCACTGGCTAACATTGCGATTCCGGCAGCCAATGAAATGAGTGCGAACAAAAGCAATATAAGTTGAGGTTTGGATCTGCGAAATATGCGTAAGGGAGAATCAACGCCAATAGAAGAGGCTGGTCCTAAAAATCCGAGACCACCTCCTGAGCCATTACCGCCACCAGAACGGGGCTCATAAGAGACCGTTGTCGGTTGATACACTGGACCACCACAAGATGGCATTGCGTTCTGTTTTGAATATTTATACGTATATAAGTATTTATTCACTTTGAGAACTTATTCTTCCCAATGATGTTACTGTGATAATTCCTTGCTATTCTTTTCAAATATAAGATATAAAAATATATAAATACTACATTACTAAGTCTACATAGCTAAATATTATAAAAGTAATTATTGCGGTTGAATTCAATTTTGAAAATAGATGGAATTTGTTATGAAAAAAACCACAACATATCGTATATAAGCAGTGACACGCATTCTTTTGTTGCTTTAGGTTTTACGCTTCCATACGTACTGGATTTAATTTGTTTTTTTTTTTTTAGAAGAATCAACAGAATTATTCAAAACTTATAATAAATAATAAGTTTACCGAAATTCTTCGGATTAAAGAAAAACAATGCTGGGATGCAATATTTAACAGATACACATGAATAATCGCCAGGAAGTTACAAAGTAAAGTTTTTCTTGATACCCACATCAAAACTGTACGAAGCAAATGTCCGCAATCGAAAAATACTTTGTCAAATGTTGTTAGCTCCTTTTTTAAATCAGTCTGATAATTGAATTAAAAAAAAAAACGAATAATTTATTGGAACTTTTCGTAAGCATGCTATTTTAACTGCTTACTTGCAATATGAACTGTTCCACATTTCCCTTATTTCAAAGCAATTTAACTTTTAAGTAAGCAATATTAAAAGTAATAAAACTAGCATTAATTGTATGAAAAAATTTTTAAATAAAATGTAAGAAAAATGTTTTCCACAGTATTATTTCTTGTAAGTGGCTGTAATTATTTCAAAAACAGTCTGCAATTTGTTATGAAAATAAAGCACAACATATCGTCCACAAACAGTGACACGTATTATTTTGTTATATTACTTTTTGTCCTTCCATACCCACTTCCTTTCAAAATTTTTTCAATATGAAGGTTGGATATAATTCTACAGAACTTTTCGGCATATAAATATTATGGTTCCGTTTACCTATTTTCCAATTTAGTTATGAAATATGTAAATTTCATTAAAGAAATCACACTTTAATCTTGAACTGAAAGAATTGTTCTGCCGTAGGAACTACACACATATACACTTTTTAATCTATTGAATTTTCCGACTTTTCCACAATTGATTAAGACGTTTTTACACTACACTTGCTATCCAAATATAGTGTAGCCGGATCAGACTACTAGCTTACAAACCGGTTTATTAAACTCTTAACTGGCACCAAGTTTTCATATGCCATGAATCATATAGATCATATGCAAGGTATATACATATATATATATATATATATATATATATATATATATATTTTATATATGTATATATGTATACATATGCATGTATATATACATATATATATATATATATATATATATATATATATATATGGATGTGTTATAAAATGGATTACTAATTTTGCTGCCTACATTACTTAATTGTTAGATGTGTGTTCGGTCAAAACACGTTTACCTCGATCAAAAACAATACTTGCAGCGAATATACTGGTATTTTAAATTTGGCGAAATGCTTTTTAAAACATCTGACATCACTGATGCTATAGCTTCGACGGGAGGCTTGAAACGATATCATATGCTCTAAGATGTGTGCGAAGTTTTCCACAACTGCACTAAATTATTCTATTTAATCAATATTGGATCCCCTTCGGAATTGAAGAGTTCACTTTACGGAAATTGTATCCAATATATAAATCCTGTTGGAGCATATATGTGTGATATATTAATATGGTACTATGCTTTTGTACTATTTTGGCTCAATTGTACCAAATTAAACGTACAATTTAGCCCATTTTACCATCCTTGTCGTAACTAAATTTTTACGTTCATTTGTCGACTAAAAAATCATTACAAATATTAGTATGCTCTAATTGAAATTTTCACAAAAATTTAATATAATTTGAAATATTCGTAGTGATGAAAAAAGTTTTATTGCCAATTTACATCCGTTTATTAATTTAAAAATAATAGTTATTAATTTCTGTATAAACACTCAAATCCTACTGGTGGAAATAAACAATTGTTAATAAAAATTTTGTTTAAAATTACAAGAAGATAATTTGAGTTACGCCAGATATCATTACGCCGATATATATCAGGATCTCTGAATATACAAAGATATGTGTTTGGATGTGTGTTTTTCAGGAAGGAAATTTGCTTAATATAAGATTGTATCACTAAATATCTTAAAGGTAAACTTCCCAGGGAAGGTACTCAGAAACTGATTATATTATTTGGTATCATATAAATACATATTCCTAAGAAGTCTTTCGATATTATGGAATCTGCATTGGATGTTTTATCTCGTGCTGCTACAATGGTGCAAGATAATGCAAATGAAACTCGATTAACTTCCAAGGAATTACCAACAACTGCTTGGCGTCGGGAGCGTCGTCTACGAACGGGTGAGTATCATATGCACCAGCATAACTCGCCAGGATCATCATCAAGAAGCTTGCACGCTTCGTCACCCAGTTCGTCGCCACCGCCAACTGCTCATATACAGCATTCTACTATATCTCCTGGTTCTGTTAGTAATACGAACACAAACTTGCGATCGACTGCGCATCATTTATCAATTATGATGGCTGCAGCTGCGAGCATGCGTCCTCTAAATCATCCTCCCCCGTCTCCACCGTTGCATTCGAATTTAGCTGGCCAAACTCATTTTGGCCACATACCACACTCCCAAGCGCTACCGCATATAAATTCAGCTCAAAACGATGACGTACCATTGGATATGTCCGTTGCTAATTTAAAACAACGCAATTCACCGCCACCTCCCTATCGAGAGCCGTTGCCTGGTTCACAATTTGCTTCATCCTTGGCACGGCCAAGTGTAATAACACAAGCGCCCCCAAAACGTGATGTTGGAGATTCTATATTAGCACCAAACAGGGAAAATGACAATCGCAGTTGTGAATCTATTGATGAACACTTTCGCCGTTCCTTGGGTAACGATTATTTTTCATTATTTTCTAAAAGATCTCCTGTGAAGCAGTCAACGAAAACACCTTCGCCGCTGCCAAACAATGCACAACTACCATTATTAAGTTATGCCAAAAGTTCCTCGCCAACATCCCCCTTAATACCTGGAGCTCCAACTTTGCCTCCTCAATCTATTCTAATGCAATCGGAACTAGTTCCACCCCCAGCTTATCCAGGAAATTTACCTTCTGGACATCATCAGGAAAATTCTCAACAAGCTCACCAGAACCAGGCTCTCGCAACACCCAAAGCAAATAATGCTCTTTCATCTCCAGGTACATTAGCAGCACAAATGAAAATAGCAGCAGTGAATGATTCTCCTCCTTTACCTTTGGTAGTAAGACCAAATGTCTTACAAAATCATCAGCACAACCGTGTATTGCAGAGATCTTCAGGGTTAATAACAGCAACTCCATTAGCGTCACCACAACCTAGTGCACCTAACACAGGCGTTAAGTTATGCAGCACAATTTCAACTCCGATTTTCAATATGTCTGGATCCCGGACAGCATCTCCATTACCATCAGCATCTTCGGTTACTATGTCTCATTTAGCATCGCTGGAAAATTCGCCGTCTTCATCCCCGCGCCACACACCTCCTGCTCATAACGTACCAGTCCAAAATCCTCCACCCAATTTGCCAGCAATCATGCGCATAAAAACCGAACCTGGTTTGCAGAGTCTTAAATCGAATAATCCAACACCACCGGCTTCTCCAACATCGACTACAAATCAAAATATAAATTCAAGCTCTACAAGCAATTCGTCTAACATATCTTCACCATCGTCTCCTCAAACAACAACCTGGAAAACTTCAAAACCTAGCAACACAAGTGCTGAAGTTTTGGCTTCAGTAGATGATCATTTCGCTAAGGCATTAGGAGATACTTGGAAGAAATTACAGGAGGGCAAGGAAATGCGTAAATGAAATTCGGTTGTGGGAAATAGTTTCAAACTTAAAAAGAAAAATAAAAAACACAAGCTGTCAAGATTAATAGTTAGAGTACTCACTATGGAGACAACTAACGATGCAAATGTGAACCAAAATACATCAACTTTATCAACGCCACAACAAAATATACATACGAGTTTATAAGCTGCTTCATTTTCTCTAAACTTAAAAAATGGAATTTTGAGACGTGTAAAATATTGTACATTTTAGACAAATGCACAATATGGTAGCTGCTTGGTAAACTGGAAAAAAATTATAATACTCAAAGCGATATTAAGTAAAAGTATTAACGACCCAGAATATTTGAGTCTTTCAACTTTGCGAAAATGCTTGCTTGCATTTCTTCTAAATTGGCATCAAAGTCTAATATCCAACAGGGAGTTTAAATGTTAAGGATCCCTTTTCTGATTATGCAGGTGCAAAGTATGTATAAGGACTTCCTTGTTAATTTGTTTAATTAAGTGTACTTAAAAACTAAAATGCGCGATGTGAAAAAGTCGTAAGTTAAAACTATTCAAAATAAAATTACTACCTTAATTCTATTTATTTATTCAATATATATATATATATATATATATATATATATATATATGTATATATATGTGTGTGTGTGTGTGTAATTGCAGACATATAAGTTCGTTTCAACTAATATGTTTTAATTTTTTAACTGTTCATATTGCACACATGAGTGATATTCGCACAAATACTTGACATCCGATATATAATTTTTTTTACAAACTCTTGAGGTTTTAATTTGTTTTGGAATTATTCCTCTAAAAATTGGCGAATTCAATCCGATTCGCATGGAGTTCACTGTCAAATGTTAGGATTACTTTACGCTAAAAAAGCAAAATGGTAGGCCAAAATAAGATACTTTTTTAATATAAGAAAGAGAACATATATCTAGGCAAGCTTAGTTGATATTACATGCTATACGCATATTTCTATGAGTATGAGTACATCATTTATCAGTTATGATATAATAATTCATCGAAACTCGCGATTAATTGTAATCTTACTAATATTATATATGTATGTAACATCAGAGTCCGAAATCAGTTTTTAAGACCGAAGTTGAAATGAACCTATTCGGTATAAACCGAATACATTAAGTAGTATTGACATTTTCAAGAGATAAACAAATAATAAGGTACTCATTTATTTTATTAAAAGTATTTTACTACATAGCATAGCTGTAACATGTGATTGAACTTAAACAAAAATTAAATACTTTTATATATATTTTAATTTATATATTAAATACTAATTAAAGCAATTCAGTTGATTATATGCTATATAGACATTTTTGAACTGAAATTGTAATAATTTCTACATAATTATATTACTGAAAAAAATGACTATTAATCAAACAAACTATTTTTTCATAATCAGAACAAATATTATATATTTAATTAGTAGAAATTAAGTATTTTGATATGCTAGTTTGAATACTACACATAAATTTTTTATTTTCTTGGAATAAAGCAAAATAAATGAAAGAACAATAAAGATATTCAAAGATTAAATTAATGAATTCAAATTATTACTCAAAAATGTAAAGCTACTCTGCAATGTGAAGATTATATATCAATAATAAAAAAATATATGGAAAACAGCTAACCCTGTAACTTCCAGCTAATTGTAACATCAAAGCTGTGGTAGCGTGCTTTGTTCCATGCATAATTTCCGATACCTCACGGACGGATTGATGGGCTTTGCCCATGGTTTGGGGTGAATGACGTGGTTTTCCATGATTAGCTTAGTGAAATCGATCGGGAAAGCCTTTAAAATACTATTTAAAAAAAAAAACCTTGAGAAAATATTGCAATAAAAATGCTTTATCTTAATCTAATAGATAAACTAATGGAATTTATTTTTGAAATGTCATGCTCAGGTACATATATGTTCACCGGCTCCGGTACCACTTATTTTGTGCCGGTACTCTAATATATTTGGTCGGGGTTCAGCGGAGGTTTAAACCATAGAACATAGGTACAGCTTTAACAGGGGCATCCAATGTCGCCAGGATGATTAGTTTGTCGACAAAAACTCATAATAAGTTACGCAGGTCATTAAATCCCACAGACTAGAGGACAATAAATTTTTCAATGCATCGATTTTTAAGCACGCTGTCAACATAGTTTAAGTTGTAAAATGTCGTCGACTACGATAGTACCTAGTATATCGTTATACCATTTATTGCGCTGCCACTTTTTCCAAAAACTACTTATGTTCCCTTTTATATACCATGAATATTTCGCCCAATAGATGAAGCTCGTGTAGAAAGTGAAAAGATGCAAAGTGTGTACCACAGATATGCGCTGTGACGTGCACTACTCGACCCTCTATACCCAATATGTTTTCCATTCTCCTTCTCACTTTTCATTTTATACAAACATATATCAAGAACGTCTGTCTATTAGTTTCCAATATGTGAAACCTTAAGACAAGTGCGAGAGATTAATAATATGTCGAGAGAGTTAATAATATGTCCGCCAAGGAATGTCGCATGTGTAACAAGTAACCTTGTATACATCGCAGATCGTGTCTTACAATATTGTATTGAACGAAATATGTATATATATATATATATATATATATATATATATATATTATGTACATATGTATATGCATATAAGTATGTCGTTGAACAACGATAAAATAGCTCCGCATTCATGTGTATAGCATTAGGCCTCGGACCGTATACTTCATAACAGATATCGACATTGGTTTCATATCATTTGTGCATTCAGTTTGACAAGTATATCCGAATAATGTTATCAATCGTCAATGAATATTATCTAAATGAATATAACGATACATATACATATATTTATATATATATATATATATATATATATATATATATATATATTCCATGATTGTCCCAACCTGTTTGATAATCCGACGGAGAAGTTATGCTGCTTGCAATGGCAATAATTCATCTCGTGTGAACACAATGTTTGTACATTATGGAGATTATCCTTATTGATTTTGGGATTTTTGAAGTAGATCCAATAAAAATTGTGTGGCAGCACAAAAATAATTATGTAATATTTCTCGGGACATACTGTTTCTTATGAAAGCACGTGAATTCTGTTGAAGAATAAAATTAAAACATTAAATTGGAATAGTGTAAAAAGTTATATTACATCTGTAATCAATTGTACCAAACAGGTAAACATGGCATTCTTAGGGGCAACTCTGGCACGATGCTGTCGTCAAATGACAATTGGCGCGTCGCAGTCAAACGCCATTTTTACTAGAACAAATATTCAAGCTTCGCGATTGACAACTGGAATTAAAACGAGTCAGTTGCAATTTGGATTTCTCAGTGTACGTAATTTATCTAACAAGGGAAAAATGGGTTTACCTCGTGTCTTCTTCGATATGACCGCTGACGGTCAACCTTTGGGCCGTATTGTCATGGAGGTAAGGAATTTTTTTTTTACCATGTTTTATATCATCATAGACACTTTCTATTGAATATAAAATTAAAACATATCATCTATGTTTATTTGCATTGTCATATTTTGTAACTTAACCTTGTGCATTGTAGAGTAGCGAGTATGGATTAATAAATATATAATGCAGTTTAATTTTTTAATAACTAACATGATCTAAATGGTACATAAAGTTCGGTTTTTTGTAATGCTTAAAATGTGAGGTTAGGTTAGTGGATGTATTGCAGAAAATGACAACTTGCAATTTCCAATTTGGTCGACGTTGACTATTACTTTATGTGTGTGAAAGTATGTGTTTGTGAAGTGTTTAACCAGTGGGCGCATGTGTTAGTGTAAATTGGCCGGGTAGGTTTGTCGTGAGCATAAAATTCCGATAAAAATATAAGGCATTAATTCCAATGTCTAGTTAAAAGAAAATCAAATATAATCGATTAGAAATTGATGAATTCACCATTAGAAATTTCTTAAAATATGTCAGCCAGCGGCCGGTAAGGTAATTAACATATTTATGTGTATATATATACATGTATATATACACATGCATATGTTGTATTAATTTATTGAAAAAATTATTGCTAATCACTTGGCTTGTTTCGTGTTAACCCCTCCCGCGTTTTTAGCTCTTTTTTTCCTTACTTTTTGTGCTGTTTATTCTCAGTTGCGCAGTTACTGCTCTGCTGCAGTGAATTCAATTTGGAATTTTCCATTATCGTCTTCTTTTTCTACATATTTTTTACCTATACACGTTTTATTTATGCTTTTGTATACAAAAATTCATTGTTTAAATTTGAAAAACGTGCTCTATTTGATTAAATGAGTAAATTATTGCACTATAAATCATTTCTAAAAACAGACATTGAATTTGAGCCTAAATGCAAATGACCAGTTGTGACCTTGAGCATGAGCGCATGAGTTTAAATAAATCACATTTTTTTCACGTTTAAAAAGGAGTATGGTTAACTAACCTACCCTTCTGTCTGTATACCGATTTACTTAAAATATATTGATTAATCTGTTAAGATGCAATTTATTTTTCGGTAAAAATTAAGAGTGTAAATGGGTGTAGTATGTAAGCACATAAATATGTAGTGTATGTAATATATAATGTATGTGTAGGTATATATGTATTATACATGCATGCGGTCAGATCTGCATATGATTATACATATGTATGGTTGTCGTGTGGATAGGTTCTATACTTTATTTATGGTGATATAAAATAATAAAGCAGTGTCAGGTGCCTTTCGAGGATGCTACTAAATTGTAAACTATAATTGGCTCTTATATTATCATTTATAATCACATGAAGTTTGATGACGGAAATTCAACATGACATCTTCATGTTACAAAAGGAGTTGTACAGATCAAATTTGATGAATGCTTTCGTATATGCTCCCGGCTCATAAGTCTTAATTTCTAGTTAATAACGTACCGCGTTAGAGGGAACCAGCTTGAAAAGCCATAATGACAAAGCTAGTTTGAAATGTAAGAAGGTTGAATAATAAACCAAGCAGCCGATTTTTAACAAATATATTGTCACATATATCTCAAATCTGAACGATTCGTCAAGCTCTGAAGTGAAACGTTATACTCACTAATTCCACAGTTATATCAGCTAAACTAGCGTTATTGCGTATAAATGTGAGGAACTATATACAGTTAGTCCTGATTTCTCCATCAGCTGAAATAAAAGTTTGACAACATGTGGACCACGATTTATGAATATAAATCCTATATAAAAGGATTGGTAAGAATATAAGCATAAGGTAGGGTTTTTAGTATCCTGAATTTTAAAATAGCTGTGAATTCATATATTCGCAACGAGACTAACTATACTAGACAGCCAAGGCTTTGAATCTTATAAGTTTATGTTTCTCAACTTTTGTAGGGCATACTATACTATAGTTATTATTAAGGATAATGCTTGTTCTTTAAATTTAAATAATATAATTCCCTGTGGTGACTTTATGTCACTTCAATTGAAAAAAATAAATAAAACAGGAAAGCAATTTGAAAATTAAGGGGTACAAAGAAGGCAACTTAGGGACATATGTATGTAATTTAGTTTTGATAATCAGGCGTTAATAATTGCTTTCGAAAACAACATGCAAAATGAGTTTAGGTCCTTTGCTTAGTATATGTATGTCAATACAAGCATATCGTTGGGCTAAAGTAGAAATGTTCTAACTCAATTGAACACAAGATTAGGAAAAAATGCCAGAAATTAGGTTGATAATAATGGAAAATAGAATTTTTTAATTGCTTGTCACTCAATATCGTAAAAAAATACGAGCTATGCCCTTTCTACTTGAGACCATCGATATGTACTTCGAAATCATATGGATACATATATATTTTACCTTGGATTTGTTATATACATATACTGTCCTTGTTCTACTTCAATTGTTTTATTTGGTTTTTGCATTAGAAAATAAAAATTTATCATATAACTTCAAAAAGCAATTTCAAACTGTTTAAAAGTAGACAAAAATTGATTTTATTATGTGAATTATGAATATATGATTTTATTATGTGAAATAACAGTATTTTTTATGAAATACTATGTAAATGTGCTATGTACTTTGTTAATGTGCTATGTCGTCACACCATTTGTTACTTTTAATTTACTAGAGCAATCTCTAATATGGTAATAAATTTAAACCAGAATATTTGTTTTGGAAGTCTTTGGAAAGTTACCAAAAGGTCTTCATTAAATCATTTGTAGTTGTTTCCAGTAAAATTGGAGACATTATAGCGTAACGATAAGAGTTGCGTTTTAGGGAAATAAGATTCACAAAAGACACATCAAAGATAAAACATGCAAATTAAATTCGTAAAGAAATATCCATATTATTAAACCTTAGCATTTAAATTGTATCTTACTGAATTCTACTACTTCTAAAGTCAAGTTATAGGTACATGCATATATTGTGTGTTTCATAAAAAAGATATAATATAAAATAAAATATTAAATAGAAACAGCCTGTCTCAAATCAACAATCGCCAAGCTTTTTCGTTTCGAAACTATCTAGCTACAATCAAGTCTTAGAACTACAATAACACTGAACAAGGTCTCTAGATCAAGTCAAGTTTATGAATTAGGTTTAACCAAAGTCTACTTCTTTCTATTTATTTGTAATTTGGTACTTTTTTTTAATAAATAATTTTTAGGTCCATGCAGTAGTATTTAAATACATGTGCATATGTGTTGTATGTATGTGTACACATGCGATTGTGTGCAAAAAATTATATGATTTAATCGCATTTTAGAGAATGCAAATGTATGTTTTTGGGTGTGCATTTTTTTTAACAATTGCGATATAATGAAAACAACAAAACATTTTTTCGCTAACTTAACCACTTTATAAATGTTTTAAAGTAATTGATTATTCACTAATGTATTTATGAAAGTATATATATTTGTAAGTGTTTGTATAGGAGCTTAGCATGAAAAAGAGACGACAAGTAATTTACATTTCTGCTCTTCTGTTTCCAATTCCTAATTGATGTCATTTGGTGGCACGTGTTTTAAACTCAAATTATATTTTGTATTTAAAAAAAATACATATGTATGTAAATATAACATATAGTTCCAAAATTAAAAAAAAATATATAATATTTTATAATTAACCAAACAAATGTTACCATTCATTATTTTGTTTTAAGCATTTCAAGGACTATTCTTTGACATAAAACTGTAATTTGATCGGATGCACATTATATTACACCTTATATATGAATATACCATATATATTTTTGTGGTACACTTTAAGTATCTTAACTTCTACTAATATTGAAGAAATTTATCTTATTGAGAAAGTATTGTCGCTTAAATGGCACAAAATAAATATATTTTGTAAATTAAATATTTAACGTGCAGAGCTCTGCAGTTTTATATGCATGTATGTAATAATATGAACACTGGGGTTATATAAAAGTGCTGCGTGAGGAAGAAGTTGTTTCAATCAGCCTAAGTCCGATACGATATTAAGGGGAATTTAAAACAAATTACATAAGTGAAAAGTAAATACTTCAGAATCTAAAGTTTAAATTTTTAAATATAAAGAATTAAGTTTTATGTGTTCTTAAAAATGGGTTTGTTAATCTATACTGGGCTTTTGGGCTCTTAAAAACTTTGTGGAAATGTTTTTTTTTTCTTTCTTCCTATGAATTTGCAAATACTACCTTAATGTGTAGGATTACAGATAACCTTTCAAAGCTATTGAACTCCTTGCTTAACAACTACTATATAATTACTATATATTATAGCTACGTCCAGATGTTGTGCCAAAGACAGCCGAGAATTTCCGGGCTCTATGTACGGGCGAAAAAGGTTTCGGCTATAAAGGTTCTGGTTTTCATCGCATTATACCAGAATTTATGTGCCAGGGTGGTGATTTTACTGCTCACAATGGTACTGGCGGTAAATCTATTTACGGCAATAAATTCGACGATGAAAACTTTATTTTGAAACATTCCGGAATTGGTACACTTTCAATGGCAAATTCTGGTCCCAATTCAAATGGATCACAGTTTTTCATATGCACAGTTTTGACAACATGGCTGGACAATCGTCATGTTGTATTTGGCAAAGTAATAGACGGCTTGGATGTTGTAAAAAAAATGGAAGGAATGGGTAGTCAAACAGGAAAAACTAGTAGAAAAATTATAATTGCCGATTGTGGCCAATTGAAGTAGATTATTATATTAGTCTTAAATAAAAGTAGAAAAAAGTTCAATTAATTTATTAAACCGTATTTTTCTTTGAACTGGTTTTTGTAGCACATGAGAAAAGGAATATGGGGGAAAAAGCTCTTGATTAACTTCATATAATTTGTTTGTGTCTGTCTTTTATTCAATATAAAAATGTGTGTAAATACTAAATATTTACTGTTATTGTGTCTGGCGTTTTTCGCTTTTAAATTTGACATATTGTAATAGATTAAAGAAAAAGTTCGCTCTTTGTCTCGAATCTTATAATAAATGGTTGAATTTTGATGACGAATACGTCAACCACGATAAAATGTGATTAACTCTTTTAGTGTAGTGTGATGGTGTATGATATGTATATTGGTCGGTGGTGGTTAGTTTGGGTTTTAAAATGTTTTTATTCTGTTACAGCGATATGGCAATTATTATGTGTTTTAATTATCAAGCTTCAAGAAAACAATCATGACAATCAAAACTTTTTCTTTAATAATGGCGAAAAACTGAATAATTATTCGTATACATTCACGTGTATATATTTTTTCTGCAGCTCCGTAGCGATGTTGTTCCCAAAACAGCTGAGAATTTCCGTGCTCTCTGCACCGGTGAAAAGGGCTTCGGTTATAAAGGATCCTCTTTCCATCGCGTCATTCCCAACTTTATGTGTCAGGGTGGTGATTTCACAAATCACAACGGCACTGGTGGCAAATCCATCTATGGCAACAAGTTTGCTGATGAGAACTTCACATTGAAGCACACTGGTCCCGGTATTTTGTCAATGGCCAATGCTGGACCCAACACCAATGGATCCCAATTCTTCATCTGTACTGTGAAGACCTCTTGGTTGGATAACAAACATGTTGTTTTCGGTCAAGTTGTTGAAGGCATGGATATTGTTAAACAAATCGAAGGTTACGGCACTCAATCCGGCAAAACAAACAAGAAGATTGTTGTCGCTGACTGTGGTGCTCTGTAAGCGAAATACCACCATCTATCTAATCTGTCAACAAACAAAACTATTTTATTAATTGTAATTTTAAGAGTATCGCTACAACAAAAATAAAACAGAAAAGAGAAAAGAAACATGAATGATAAAAAACCAGCATTTAAAATAAAACTGTAATGGAAAAAGCATGAAAGTAAAAATGTTTTAAGTACACTTTGATTATTTTAATCTAAACTGTTCTTTATATATATCTTTATCACTAAAATATAGTTTTGAAATTGTAGAAAAAATACCAAGTGAAACAAAAGAAGAAATATTGTTTTCTCAATATTAAATAACATAATCCAACAAAATCTTTTTTTATTATTTTACAAAAATAAAGCATTCTATTTTTCCTCTCCGAAAAGAAGCTTTTTATTTCTAATACATAATTTTTTTTATATTTAGCCTTATTGCCGTACTTGCTTTAAAAATTCGACGATTTGTAAAATTAAGGCAAAAAGCAAAATTATTGTTATGTATCGGAATATGTCGAACTCAAAGGTGAAGAACAACAAGCACGAAAGGATGATGCATGCTTACAGAATTTTTATAATACTGATTGCGGTTGGCGTATTTTGTCTTCAAATTGGAAATATTTTAATAGATTAAAGAAAATTTTTGAATTTTGAACGTCATAAGAGTGAATTACTCGGTCGATCAAAGTTTTTACAATTTGCTTCACAATATAACAAGTATTAATTAAAATTTACCAGAACAGTAGAAATAGGAAAAGAACCAACTTGTTGGCGCATTGCATCCGCTGCATCTTGTCGAAGTCAAACGTAATGCGACTTTAGTGTATCATTTTGTCATGGAAACTCGTTAAGAGTTTCTAGTTCCATTTATAATTTCCTTGTGGGAGCATTTTTCACTTTTCTAATCACGTAAATTGTTAATTACCAAGTGCCACAGGCTAGAATTCGACAAAATAGTTTGAAAAGTTGCACGTATTAAAAGGCGGCTTTAAATGACAACTGCTGCATACTGTGCAGGCAGTAAATTAAATAAATTGTGACGTCTAAATCGTCATAAATAAATCAAATCAAATTTTTGAACTCCACATATAAAAAATTTTCAAATAGAAGAAAAATGGTACTAAATTTTGTTTCGCATCCATTACGGTCAACAAACGGCGTTATCGACGAGGACTTTAAACGTAGAATTATTCGATCGCTAATTTGTGGCATTTTTGTTTCCGTAAAATTTTTATTCCCCTTGAAGGGGAAAATGAATACTTTTTCGCTGTTATAAATTCTCAGTGAATGTAAAAACAAAAATATTTAAAATTAAAAAATATAAGCGTCTGTATAAATAAATACTTGCTGCCATTTTTTGTAATGTGAGATTTTATATAGAAAGCAACAACAAATTTGATTTTTTGTTGTTTCGATATTATTACCCAGACGAATATATATATTTTATTTACTGCAGTTTATGTTAGTGTAATGAGTTCGATGGCATTTCTCTATTTAACTTTTGTAGTGAAATAATTTGGCTATAATTACAATAAATTAACGTGTATAAAATATATATCATTTCGTACATAATTAATGAAAATTATTAATTCTCTTCTATGCCTCAGCAAAAGTGAAGTGTATAAATTAGAGAAAAAAAGTGAAATTTCTAGCCGCAAAAAAACATCTACGATCAGGAAAACTTTATTTTAGCATCACGATTACAAATTTATTGGAAGGATAAACATTTTGAAGGAAAAAGTAGTAATGATTTCATTTGCTTTTTTCACAAGTCATTTAACACATGTGCATTTGTATAAGAACGTGCTGCCTGGTTGTTTAGTTCATGCTCCATATGTACGTATTTTCAGTTGCGCAAAGATGTGGTACCAAAAACTGCCGAAAACTTCCGTGTCTTATGTACAGGAAAAAAAGGTTATGGATTCAAAGGGTGCACTTTTCATCGTGTCATACCGAATTTTATGTGTCAAGGTGGTGATTTTACAAAGAATGATGGTACTGGGGGCAAATCAATCTATGGCACTACATTTAAGGATGAGAATTTTAAACTAAAACATACGGGACCTGGCATTCTCTCCATGGCCAATGCTGGCCCAAACACAAATGGTTCACAATTTTTCATCTGTACCGTAAAGACGGCTTGGCTAGATGGATTACATGTTGTCTTTGGTCAAGTTATTCAAGGCATGGATGTTGTTAAGAAAATCGAATCTTATGGATGTGCGGAAGGGCGTCCAATGAAGCAAATCGTTATTGAAGATTGTGGTGAATTAAAGTAAATTAAGCTGTTTAAAAGAAGAACCGAATGAGTTGAATATCTCTTCCACAATGGCGAGAGAACACTTTTTCGTGAAATACTAAGGCAGTAGATAGATATTTAGTTAGTTGTTAAGTTATTCTTTATTCAATTATTTAATCTTAAAAATGGCAAATATAAAATTATATTAAATAACGGTACTAAAGTACTAAGTTACCCAAAATGTAGTCATCAAATATGTGTGAGAGTTTTTCATAGTTACGTATTGCGATGATTTTGATTATTTTAATCCTTCGTATTATAAAATGTTATGTTTTCTTGTTATGCCCTTCACCAAAAATAGTAAAGGGTATATATGTACGTTTGTAATTCCGTGTATGTTAATATGTGGCTCCATAAAGTATATACAGAGTCTTCCAACAGGCACTTCCGAACTTTGTCAGTTTATAACAGTCATCTTGTCGAAGCTACATTTGTCAAATTGGATGATATTTATTCAGGTCAGTTTTGCCAACTCACCATGGACGGATAGAGCATATAACAAGACGTGGAAATAAAATTATTTTGTTGAAATGCTTGTTCGGCCCCCGTAACCCGACAATCGTCTTACGGACACTAATATTTGCGCAAATCAAATAGTACTGTATTGAAAATCAAATGAAAGTGAACTGGTACCGATAACGATTGACATTATAATGTATTAAAAGTGCTGTAATAACACCCTCCTGTAGCAGAAATACTTCGACGAGGTGAAGAATAAATTAGTTACAACAAAATCTATTCTCTCTATCGATTTTCGTATGCTTGTGCGTACGATTACTTTGAAGTGGTTGAAACGTATAGCATTCTTGTGTGATTTTTAAATCTTTATTTACAGCTGCGCGTCGATGTAGTACCAAAAACTGCCGAAAACTTTAGAGCTTTGTGTACTGGTGAGAAGGGTTTCGGTTATAAAGAATCTACTTTTCACCGTGTAATACCCAACTTTATGTGCCAAGGCGGCGATTTTACCGCACACAATGGAACTGGCGGCCGATCAATTTATGGCAATAAGTTCGATGATGAGAATTTCATTTTGAAACATAATGAAGCGGGTACTTTGTCCATGGCGAATTCCGGTTGCAATACGAATGGTTCCCAATTCTTTATAACGACGGTGAAAACGTTATGGTTAGACAACCGGCATGTTGTTTTTGGCAAAGTTGTCGAAGGAATGGATATTGTTAAGAAGATGGAAGCCCTGGGCAATCAATCGGGTAAAACTAGCAAAAACATTGTCATCGCAGATTCCGGACAACTTCAGCATTAATTACAAATAAATAATACAACAACAATTGATAGATGATTGTGATCTTTAATTGGGCTAAACTTAAATTTTCGAAATATAATGAAGATTTGTGAATTTGGTATTTAAATACTTTCATTATCATTGATTGAGTTTTTATTATCCAGAGTTTTAGGCATTAAAAATACCAAACAGCCTGCCAATATCATGGCGATTGAAGAACTGTATAGTGCTGCCTCACAATGGGTTTCAATTAGAGCACCCAATGCATAGCTGCCGGTAACACTGCCTATGCGTCCCAGCATTAAAGAAATGCAAACAGCCATCGCCCTGTAAAAGAAGAAAATATATGGTAAATTTAGATCGTTAAAAATAAATTATTGTATGGAAACAGATATGAAAGGGTCAAGTAAATTTCCATTTAGAGACTGAATATCTAATGTATAATATGAACAGACTCCTGGTATCCCGCCATTTCATGCAGTCATGTGTGTCAAAAATATTCAGAAACCCTGTACCGGCAATGATGGTACAGGTGATAACTAGATTCGTTACAAAATAGTTTAAATTTAGCCTCAACATGCATTATTTTGTTTTAATATGTTAATGCTGCCACACGAGGTTACCGTACGTTTTCATGTCGGTATGGCAACCTAATCAAATGTCATCAAAATAGTGAATGTTATGTTAAGAAGAGGAAGATGTGGAATTGTTTTATATTGTGCGTGTGAAAAATAAAATAAAATTAAAGAATAAAAATGATATTAAAATAAGTAGAATGGAAGCAATTGTGTAAAATTTTATCTAAAAAGATTGAATGTGTAATAACGCGTAGACTGAAGAAATGCTTTTAACCCACCGAATTGGTTGGTGCATATTAAGTAAGCGCCTACTGATGGTCTACATACATCCAAAGTATAATCTGAATTTAGTCGGTAATATTTGTGTTAAAAACTAACGAAATTTGAAGCTGTTGGATCGATTGTGTGATACTTGATTTGATTGTGTTATATTTTCTAACATCCGACGTGCCGGCAGTATATGTTCTCTGGGTAAGTACAACCTTCTAATTACATTAAATGAAATGACTCGTTATTATCACATGGTTTTTGTAAATATGAATGTGGAATTTTCATAATGATTGCCTTTTGCTTAGTCCTTCACATACTTGGAAATCGCATAAAAATGTAAAATTAAGATAACAAATCTAACATACAAACCTCAAATTCGTTGGATAAACGTCCACGACAATTGTATTCATGACACTTGTGGCCAAACCACAGCACAGTGCTATCACAAGCAGATATACTGCTAACAGTGGTATTTTGATAATCAAACTCAATATCCCGAGAGTACCACAGACAGCCAGAATAGTAACTGCAATAGGTATATGATTTTGTACAATTTGTTTTAATATACATAAATAAATATATACACACATACATAAACAATGGTAATTATTAATTAGGCAACGACTATAAATACTTACAGACAATTGGAGGACGTTGGAATTTGCTATTGGCGAAAATCACACATATTAACAAAAACACGAAAATAAATTCCAGTGAAAGTGTGTGTTTGTAGGTGGATAATTCCAACTTTGTTGTACATGTAATTTCATCCTTTTGTAAAAAAAAAAAGAATTTAAATTATATTACATGTAATTTAAATAAATCATTATAAAAAGTGGACTAATATCATGTGCAGACATGCATCTGAAATGCGGAATTAAGGCAATAAAAGTCCTAATTGATCGCAATTTGTCATCGATTAAATTGCACAAATATAAATACTATTCATTTGATTCCGATGCGCGTTTATTAAATAAAACAGTTTCATATATAACTAATAGACGGTGTCATAGAATTTAATATTATTGGAAAGTGTTTAACTCAAAAATATTCTTGTTAGCCAGGTCAAGAAACTGAAATCGGTCTTGCCAAAAGCATTTCCCATCGGGACGGAAAGACAAACAAATGTGTGTGCGTATGTGTATTGCAAAAATTAAGAAAGAGCAACGAAAATTGTTCAGTCGTGTACTAAACACTACATCTTCGTCTCCTCTACTGTAAAACCGCGTTTGTAAAGCGGTTTAACCAATTTGTCCCAAGTTCGAAAAATGAAATATACATTTCATGTACATAAAACACACTGTGTTGAAGTTATGGTAGCAAATTAGCACAAGTTTTTGCGAACAAAATAATTAAAATATTTTAGGTTGTGAGTCGAAACCAATTTCGTGTCTGAACATGGTATAATGCGTTCTTTTAAAATGCTTTTGAAGAAGAGATTTTAATAAAGAGTATTTGAAAATTTGTGCACTTATCATTGACCGATAACAATATAATGATTTGATCTGCGTTGTCGTGGTAGATTTTTAAGACGCAGAGTGTTGCCACTGTTTTTCCAGGAAGTGGCGGGGAACTTTCACTGTGGTTTAAGTTTTTTGAGAGAACAATTTTTTCTGCAATTTTTGCTATGAGTTCGTATTTCCAATAAGTACTTGTTAACTCTGCAAAGTGGTTTGCCTTGGTTAGATATCACATTTTACCGCGATTTTATTCGAAAATTATCAGGTTTTTTTCTATTTGTACACATGAAATAGTTGCTAACATTATATAGATGGTGCCTGCCCCATGTAGGTGTTTCGTATCATGGAGCAATTGAATATCGCTGCGAAAAATGTATCGAGCTAAAAAATTATTTCGAGAAATAAGGAAAAATTTGCTAATATTTTTTGTACTCTCTCTCTTTTTCGCTCTTTTGCCAGTATTTACCAAAATAAATTACCTCTAAAAGTACGCGAGCTTATTTTTCATTTTATAAAACAAAAGCTAAAATTGAAAATATCTTTCCAAAAAATAACCGACTTTTCTAAAATTTTCTTAGAAACGGCAAAATTTTTGTTATCACCCTCCTTTTTACCAGTATTTTCCAAAATAAATTGTTTTAAAAGTATAAAATATTATTTTTCATTTTATAAGAACGCTAGAATTGAAAATTTCACATGGAATATTGTTCTTGCCAGCATATCCCAAAATAAAACCTCTTAAAAGTATAAAATATTTTTAATTTTGTAAAATCGTTAATTAATATTTCAAACACTCTAAACTGAATGAGAATTTCAAAAATAAACAGCTTAAAATCTTACCTGTTTATCAAGGGAAGTGGACGAAATGGAAAAATTCGAAGATTGTGTAAATTTTAAAATGTCGCACATACACAAGGGCTCGTTAAAATGTTGCGTATACAACATGATACTGTTCAGAATGTAAGGAAACCACATGTAGATGCCATGCGCAGTAAAAAATATAATGAATTGTATCAAGGCAGCCAAGCAAGTTTTACGAATGTGCGTTCTCATAAATAGCGGAGCTGTTTGATCCCATATTGAACGCCACACTGACGAAATAGATTTTGGATCATCCAGTCCCTTTTTGCGTATCGGAGTATCTACATCCGGCAGCAGTGTTTTAATCTAAAATATAATATTTTTATAAATTAAAACACAATTTTTTCTTTCATATATTCGCAACAAAAATTACTGTGAAACAATCCGTCTTTAAATTTTTATTTCCTTCAGTGTTTTTACGGTGCATAGTTATCAAAACATCCAAAGCTTCGTCTGCTCTATTGACACCCAACAGGTATTTTGGACTTTCAGGCAAGTAAAGTAAAAATATACAACACCCAAGTCCAGAAATGCCACAGATGAGAGTGTATAAACGCCAGGGCTTGTAAACAATTGGCAAAAATGGCACATCAAATTGCCATTCTTGATTGATGAAAAACCACGCAATAATTGGAATGAAAATGGAGGTGCAGGCAGCCATTAAAGAACCACAGAGTATAGTTTTGTTGCGATTCTTTTGGCAATGGAACTCTCCCAAATAAACAAAAATGGTAGCCGAACTAGCCGATATCCTTAAATTATAAAATGACACAAAATATGAAAATAATAGATGAGCTGCTCGCAGGAATTATGCTACAAAAAGTTATCGAAAAAAGTAAATCATCTTTGTTTTAGTCGCTTTCAGAGATCTATTCCTCTATAAAAACACCCTTTACATATGGCTCGGCCACACTCTTTGAAAGCTATATAGTGAATCCCGCCATGAAACGGGAGCGTGGAAACCGGTAAACCGAGAACAACCTGCAGGCACACAATTTTCAATGAAACTGAATTTGTTTAACGAACAAGCACTCTTTTTATGAGTAGGACCAGCACCCAGGGGACTACCCTTACATATGCAGTGCATTGCGTTGGAACTGTTAAAGGAGGGGATAATATTAAGAGACGGATGAAGACAGATTAGAGGGTAGAGAATTGCGTTGTAACTTTTTTACTTCGCCGGTGAATATTTTTGCTTCAAGTACCCGCGAAAAAGGATGCTGTATTCTACTCTTTTAATACACGGCGGTGTTAATCTCTGGCGGTAATGCTCAGCGATCTTCGTCGTTCAGACAATCCGATAACAATTAACGCAATCCTGTAATTTTCGACACACTATTCATGATTGAGTACAGAGTCGAACTAGAAACCTAAGGCATCGTAGTCTTGTGCTCTACTACTTCAGCCAAAAGCACCTTGCAGCGGCCAGACGGACATGTAAATTCTATTCCTGCATTCCTGATTAAATTCGCAGGATAATTCGTATAATTGGAATAAAAGGAGAGCCATAAAATTGTGGGTTAAAGCTTTTTAGTAAAAAATCCAATAAATAAAAAACCACTTGAGGAATACTATTGCGATTAAACTTTAGTTGTCCTGTTAAGGAATGCAGACATTCATCGGAATGTATGTATGTAACTCTGAAAAAAGAAGCCGTTTAAATAAAACGAATTTGCTTCTGTACATCAAACTCGCCTTGAAAATAATTAAAAAGTCGCGCCAAAGTTTCATAATAACAAATTTACGTTAGACGTACAAGAATTTTCGTATGATGAAATATCTAACAATTAACTACTCCCGCCAGTCATAAAAAATCATAAATTTTCACGACTTGTTGTTTGCATTACAGTTTGAAGAATTTTTTTATCTGAGAGTATGTGATGAAATCTTTAAATAGATTATAAATTTGATAAAATAACTTTTTAGGTTTTTTGTTTGTATCGCAAACGTTGATGCCTTTAACCCTTTCGGGACGGAGTTTTATTTCGAAATCTAAAATATTTATTATTTACAATTTTGCATATGCTGGCAGATGTGAAAAAAAAAATTTTTCTGAGCTGCTTTGCGACTGAGTCAAAATATATATTTCTTATACTTTCATTCGGTTTTTATAACACTAAACATTTTCGTTAGATAGCTCGACAATAAACAGCATGACAATATTTGTACATACTTGCGATGCGAGAATCTCTCACATCAGTTACAGAAACGAGGATCTGATATGACAAAAATATGATTGGTTTTCATAAAACACCACCAGCAATACAATTTAACATAATGATCACTAGTTTTTATAAAAAAAAAAACAATTTAACTTTAGTAAATTATGACGATTTTGCAAGTTATTTCAGAAAAGTATTAAGTATTAAAGTAGAATTTAGATAAAAAATTTGTGTTACATTTTATCCCAGTAGTCTGGAAAGGGATTTTTTTTCGCTGCATGGGAACTATCAATATCGATAACAATAATTTTTTAGATCCTTTTTTAAGGTAATTTTTAACATCTGGTCACACTGATTTCTTAAATAAAATTTGCCAATAAACAAACAACAATTCCGTATATAATGAAAAACAAAAGTTCCTTCAATTAAATTCATTTGGAAATGCAAATTATTTGTTCGTTTTTCATACTCTGATTGCCATCAACGAAAACACGACTATTAATTATGGACATGTGACTGCAGTCATGGACAAAAACAATTAAAGTTTTACACAAATAATTGTTGAATACTTACAGGATGCCATTTAAAAATCGCAAAATAGCCATCATTATAAAATTGAGGGAAAAACTGGATAATAGTGTGACCAAAAATGCCAAAAACAATGTTGGTCTCATTGTCTGTTTGCGGCCTTTAGTATCTGCCAAAAATCCCCACAAATGAGAGCTAACGATCATGCCAAGAAAGCATACAGCGCCCAAAACGCCCTGTTCCTTATACGACAAATTTAAATCACAGGCCACAACTGGCAAAGAAAAGCTGATGCCAACCGATTCCAAAATAACATTATTTAATACGAGACCGGAAAAGATTATAAGTTGAATATTAAATTTTCCAAAATCTGTAAAAGCATGTATTTATATTTTTTTCCCATTCCTCCAAAGTGTTTTATAAATATTTCATTTATCATTTACGTGTCCTTTCGAGAGCCTCATCGACAGTGGCAGTTGTTGTGATAGTTGTTTCCATTTCTTTTGCCATGCCTTCTTTTTATTTTCCTTCTTCCTTTTGTATCGAACAAAGTCAAGTGCACAATTTCAGCTAAGAAAGTAAAAATAATTTGGATCCACTGCTATTTAATTAATTAGCCCATTATCAAGCACAATCAAATGACTACTATTTTTACAAAATGCGTGATTTTGGGCAATATTTATACCCGATTTGTTACACAAAAAAGATTCTGTCTGTTTTGTATTGTTATTGTTATTGTTATTATTTTCAAACTGTTTCTTATCACTTTCATTAGCGACCATTGTTGTGAGATGTGACTCGTTTTATCTTCAAAAATAAATCAAGATAATTCTCGGGTACATGACATCCATATTTCGCATGTTGACAGAAACAATAAATTTTCATAAAACTTATTTATATATTAAATATATTTTCCGTCTACATTTAAATACTTCTAACAATTGTATTGTCGTCATTTACTCTATTACAAAATAAGAAAATGTGTATAAAAACTAATACATAATTGTTAACTAACTGTACTCGAATTGTTAAATGTGCGCTATGTTTTTGTACATGTACATATATTTTGTCACACTTTGGCCAACGGCGCGTGAGTCGCGGTAAGGCAGTTTTATAACTGTTGCTATTTATGAATGCAGATTTATAAGCCACGATCTCTCTCTCTCTCTCTCTCTCTCTCTCTTACCCTCTTCTAATTGCCATACTTCAGCAATCATAGAAAACTTTTTGAAATTTAATGAAAAGCAATCAATCACAATCGAGTACACAAGTGCTATGAATACTAGAAGCACTGCAAGGTACGACCTTCCCTATATATTGTAACGATCGTTGTATGCATATGGAAAGGATATGAAAAATATCATTAATTCTGTTTTTTTTTTTTTTTTTTGGCAACACTGTTTTTGTCAGCGCAGCTGTTTTCATATAACATGTTACTGTTAAACATGTTCAGTTTGGTCTATAATTTAATAAGATATTATTGGATTTAATTATCAAAATTCATGCTCGTTTAAGAAAGTGCATCGTGCGGAAAATTGTGTTCAGCAACGAAGTTTGTTTTTGGTCGAATGGATACGTGAACAAGCGCAATTGGCGTATTTGGTGTGAAAAGCAAGCAGAAGCATTGCTAGAATTGCCAGCGTATCCCCAAAAATGCACAGTTTTTAATTTCCATTTTATTAAATAAAAGCCACAATTTCATAACGGCCACCTCTTTGCAAAGAAAAAATGACTTTTTGAAAATATTCTTAGAAATTACTAAATTTTTGTTAGCACCCTCCTTCTTGCCAGTATTTTCCAAAACAAATCATTTCTAAAAGTAGAAAAGCTTATTTTTAATTAAGGAAAAAGCTAAAATTGTAAAGTTCATGAGTGGCATCTCTTAGAAGCTTTTAATTTTTAAGAAAAAAAGTTAAAATTAGTCGTTATTTCGTACACGATGCCGATGTAAAAGTGTTAAAATGAAATAAAAGTTTCATCGATATTTATCAAATTTACGTTTGAAAACGAGAATGGATAACCCGTTACTTAAAATATTTTACATATTATATAAACTGGTTATTATTATTATTATTTTTTCTTGCTGTGCGAACGATCTTCATTATTTGGATTATCATCTATAAATAAAGATAAATACTAAATAATTTCTCACTCACTCATTAACGATAACAAAGGCAGTCATCCAAAGAGTAAACTCATACTTAGGCTCATATAAAAATAGGTGGTGATAATGCAGGCGGTTAGTTCTTGAGAGATCATTTTATTTAGCTTATATTATTTGCAAATGTGTCTAATTGTTATGACAATCGTCTACACTAGATGAGCACGGTTCGTTAAATATGGAACTCGTTTTATTATAATGTGTCTAATAGTAAATGTATTAACGGTTGGAACTCGTTTTAATAATTGAAAAAAAAAAATTTAATTTATTCAGCAGCACTTCCCTCTTGAAAAACCCTATGCAACTTAATGCTGACATTCTTACTGATGTCAGATGAGATGAGATTAGACTGTGTTGAAATGTTTGTACTTGCATGATTGATAAATGACAAAAAAAAAAAAAACAAGACTAAGAAAAAATCAAGAGCATAATTTAAATTTCTTAATTGTATTATATAAACAGTCCAAGATGAGTGCTGGATGGGAACGCATACGCGTACGTGTGGAAACGGGAGAAGTAAGTCTACCAAAATAATAACAATAATTTAATTTTAAATAGTTTCCTTTCTTCATAGAGTTTACAACCGGATATACCAAAAGATATTCCAACTTTGTCCACGCATGTTTTGGATACATCTTTGGGCAAGGCTGCAGCTGAGCTTCCAGTAACTGTTTACCGTCTAACGGAAAATCAACAATGGCTCCGGTTAAAACACACCACAACCGATAAAGATGGCCGTGCCAGTCAACTGTTAGAGTCAAACGATTTCAAAAACGGAATTTATAAATTAAAATTTGATATTGAAAATTATTGCACCTCTTTAGGTGCAGAATATTTTTATCCTTTTATTGAGATTATTGTTAAATGTGTAGCTGATCAGCATTATCACATACCACTCTTGTTATCTCCATTTGGTTATACGACTTACAGAGGCACCTAATAAAATTCCATATTTGATGTATAGAAAAAAAAACTGGAAAATAATTATTTATTGCAGTCTTTCTTAACGTTTGCTAGACTTTTCTGTCATCGGTTTTATTTAATTTATCGCCGAAAATTTCATTAAAAGTAGAAAATCTAAACTAACGGCGGACTTGTTCGGTAAAGCGACTATCGTACTATTCCAAAATAGCTATATAATAAATAATCCTGCAGACGTTCAAAAATACTTTTATTAGTGGAATTCGTTTTCTCGATTTACAATATCTAAGAGATTGTGTTAAAGAATGTGATTCCAATCTCGTTAATTGTACAATTTTTCATTAAACTCAGTTTTGATATGAAATTCAGTTCGAAATATGTATATATCCACATGAAATAAAGCAACGCTGTTGGAATCCAGTTTATGGTCTAGGAGTATGTATCATACTAACCAACATTTATTATCATTGTTGTAGCCATTGTGCTTATAAATTAATAAAATCAATAGTAAGTGAAATTATATAGTATGTAAATATATGGGCTCGTAAATTGTATATATTATTATAATAACAAAATTATTATTAGAACCTGACATTAAATTATTTATTTTCAATACACATTTAACAAACAATTGGTTAGATTTATTTTTCTTTCTTTTTTCGTTTGTTTTTTTTTATTAATTACAATAGTCTACAAAATAATAATAGTAGCAAAGAAATTATAATTATTATATTGTTAAACTTATTATTAATAATTAATTATGTTTATTATGTTCTCGCAAATATATCTATTTATGTGTGTGTATGAGTGTTTAGTTGAATTAACATTTCAAATCAATTTGAAAACAAGATTTACTTGTGGCCTGATGTGCATGATTTTGAAGTTTATTAACTAGAATTTGTGTGAAATGTTTTCTATTTTGTTTAAAATAAAACAAAATTGGAGCTCTGTTAGTTGAATGTATATGGTTAATGATTTGATGTGTAAGAGCTTCTTTTTTAATTAATTCTATAATTTACTAAAAATAATTTTATCAAAAATGTTTGCGGTTTGAAACCACATTTAACCAAAGCAGCCATTGAATAACTTTTATTTTTGATATATTTCTTTTGTTTATTTTTAAAAGTTAAAAATAAAAAAGAAATTCACAAATTTGGAAAATATTTCAATTGTATTGAAAAATATTTGCATGTATTTACTAGGGTATTCAAACGATTAACCGTTATTCGATCAATCGATTCATTTTGGACGGTTAACTGTTTAATAATAATTCGAAATTGCTTATTTTCGATTAACGACTAATTGATGTGGATTAATCGATTACTCCAAAATTTGTTTTGTTAAAGATTTTTGTTTTAATGTATGATACGTCCACGTCATATTATTAAAAGTATTAACGACCAAAAGAGATTCAACTAGCATAATGCAAGACTACCAACTTTTAGAAAAGACAAAAAAAAAAAAAAAAAAAAACAAGGAGTCTTTTCTAAATAAAGTTTCAATGAAACGAAAGAAAAAAATTGTTTGAAATATAAACATAAACTGTTTTTGAAAGATTATTTCAAAAGATCAACTTCATTACATAAAGTACGTTTTGTTAAAATTGTTGTTACTTTATCTCTATAGTTTTTGGTCTTAAGTTTAAACTACTATAAATTAGACAAAATTAAAATTATTAGATTAACCACATAATATTAAGTTGTTCGATTAGTATTTGATTAAACTTTTAACTCGAATAGTTATTCGAGCTAATAATTGATTAATATAAAACATCGACTAATTGAATACCCTAGAACTTACGTATATCAATCATAAGTCATCACAGTAATACATGGTAATACATGTCAGTCATAGACGTTACGTTAAAACCTGCTGCCATAACAAAAAGATTAGTAGTTGCCCACATTTGCAAATTTTGTTGCAGATTTTTTTTCAAATTCTGCTTTGAAATAACATCGCGGGCATGTTTTCACACCCGCATCTCGTAAAACATTTGTAATTGTAACTTCAACTCTCAAGAGAGGTGTTCACTAAATCACAATCGACCCTTGACGAGTTCAAATCACACGAGTACACTCAACTGATTAATTTATACTCAACTCACATACAATTTGACAATCGCGCGAGTGTCGGAGTATACCTGATAGTTTATGTTTAATAACTTTTTAAATTCTATTAAATCACAAATTGTCTTAAGAAATTAATTTTATGAACATTTCTCCCCATACTTCTTGCCTCTCTCATCTGCAAATTAAAGAATTGTGGCAACAAAACTGGATAGGGATTAACTGTCTCCGTATTTAAGGGGTCCAAACAATCAATCACCCTGTCTATAATGAATAACAAGAGGAATTTTTGTTCACATGTATTTTATTCTCCCGAAGGGGAAAATGCTATCGTAAATGTAAAAACTGGAAGATGGTTAAAAAATAAAAAATCAAAGAAATCATTGTTAAAAAATATACTTTAAAGAAATCCTAAATAAAAATTTAGTAAAAAGCTGCGTTCTTACTGGAAGTCTAATAGAATCAGGTTTTCTCATAAATTTGATCACAATAAATTTAATTTCTCATAGAAATTTGTGTCTGCCTTTTTTAACATTTAATTGGCAAACAGAACAGCAGTTGGTTTTGTTGCTAAACGAAACTATGAAATTTCGCAATTCGCTCTAGGAATTATTTATTATTTTGCAGATGGATATTTTAAAATTATGGAAATATTTATAAGAGGTGAAGAAGTGCTTCGAAATCACATTATTTCGCATAAAGTCATGCAAATTATCAAAGAAAAAGTGCAAATGTGGTGGAATTCGCGGTGCGTTCTTTTGACATTATCTATTAGCTATTAATTTAAAATAGATAATATTTAACTTGATAACACCCAAGCGACAAAAATAAATAAGGTTACACATTTCAAAAGACCTACTTAACAACAATTCAAAAATGGCTTTAAATTGATTTTAACAAAATCATTTTGTATGGTAAATCCAGAGGGCAAATACGGCATTCGATATCGATCGAAATTTTTATATAAATTGCATTGAAATTTCAATCGACATCGAATGCAGTAATTTGGCCTTAGATTTTAGCAGTTGGTTTTAACGTTAAAACCACCATTTACTTATCAATACCATCTCAGTGTGAAAACACTGTTAGAAAATTTTGCGATAAACACACAGTAAAACTCTTTTAAAATTAATTAATTCAATTTTAATTTTTTTTTATGTTAAAAATCAACAATTATAAAATAATTTTTATGCTATAAACAACAAAAGAAGTGATTTAAAGTTGTCATCTATCAACTTCTAACTAGAATATCGTATTTTCTGTGAAGTATGTATTTTTATTTTACTTTCACTTAAATAAAAAATAATCGTCTTCAGATTTGCTTGTCGGGGATTTTGTAACTTTTTTTTTGTTAATAGTTTTCTTTTTTCTTTTGGTTGCATTAAATATAAATATTTAAATTTTTTAAAATTATTTAACATATTTTAATACGTACGAGTTAATAATATTCATAAATTCCAAACAAACGTGTATGAATGCATGAATTTATGTATTGTGGCGTGTGATTAATGTAGTTGTTATATCTGCAATTATTATTTTTCAAATGATGCTGTTTTTTGCTGCTGCTGCTACTGATGCATCTGACTGCGCCCTGCTTCTGCTGTTGCTACCGCTACGGCTGCTCCTAACATTAACGTTAAATTATGATTTCAGGCTTTTGATGTTGCTGCTGGCTTTGTGGCACTCTGTTGCAAGTGAATTAATGTACTATTTTGCAACTGGTTATTTACTTGCTGCATACGTGTTGTTACCGAATGATAACATGGTCCACATAACCTCGCTGGACTAAATAGTTTGATATCTGGCAAGGGAGCCCAGAATTCTGAGCAATCAGCACAAAATATTTGACCACATGATCTGCATAAAACAGAAAGAAAAAAAAAATCAAATTAAACATCTTGCATTTGAAACGATTATTCTCTTTCATTCTGTAATTATTTGTCAACGTCACGTCAAGACAGGTCATTTCAGCATTTGACCACATACTTTTAACAGCCTGTTGAATTATCTAAGCATCAAAGAATAGTTAGAGATTGTCAGCAAGTCGCAATTATTGTAAACAACGGATATGTTAGTGTTCTATATTCAATCGTTTTTACGTGACGTTGACAAAGAATTACAGAATAAGGAGAATTCTAAAAAAGCGAAACACTTTGGAATGGTGCATAGTGAACAAAAAGCAATTAAGGCTTAAAATTAGTTGAAAAGCATAAATTTGTTTCTAATTTATCGACCTTTATTTTTGTTTTATTGAGTTTATTGAATATTGAGCTTGACGCCAATTTTTTGTGTGCTTTTATTCTATAAGAAAACTTTAGAGCGCTCTTATATTTTATAGTTAAATTCATATACATATGTGAGAATTGTTGTTTTTCACTAAATTTTCATTGAATTGTGCGCTTTTTTCTAAAATAATAATTTTAAATAAAATTAAAATGTCTAATTCTTCAAAAATATTTTATGCTTTTAATTTAAAATATTTTTTAGGTTATAACCGCTACAATTTTGTTATGAATTATGTCTTAAGAGTTAGTTTAATTTTCTATACCTATTGACAGAATAAAAACTAAATAATTTTGCTACAAAATCGAAGTGAAATATATATTAATTTCAAGAAAACTGAAAGTTTATAGCTTGACACAAAGGAAAATTAGGTAAAAAGAAACAAAGCAGAAATATTAAACAAAAAACACCAAAATTTTTAAGTTAAAATTAAAATGCAAGGAATTAATATGAAAAATTAAAATTAAAAATATATATTTTTAAAAAGCGCACCGGCAATGATGTTTTCTACGGCCGAGCCAAAATTCAGTTTGACAACTGGTGCAACGTGAAACGGCATGATCGGGCACCCATAAAACGCTTGTTGCATTCGGTTGTATTGAGGAACTAGTTGTAGTGCAGGACGAAGGACCGCTAGTACTGCGATCTTCTACAGCTTCCCAAGAGCAAATTGAAGCATTTTCGACATTATCCAATGCAGAGCACTATATATAATTTAGTATTCAAATCAAAAGAAAATCAATTTTGAGAAAAAGTAAAAATAAATATGATTTAATACTTGCAATAAATATTTGTTAAGGTAGAAAAAAATTAAATAAATGTACATTTCTCTTGCAAAAAGAAAACTAGCAAAAATTACTTGAGACGATTTCATGCTATTATTGACAATTGCGCAGTTTTCGAAAAAAAAACATCTTTCCAACTTTTTAAATTATTAAGCGCTGAGTACGGTTTTTATGAAAATATTTTTATTTTATTCTTTGCACCAAGCGTGGCATAATATGGAAATAAAAATTTTTTTTTTTTATAAGAAACTCATTACGGAGCTTGACAATTTAAAAAGTAATTGAAGATAAAAGGTCGAAATTAAATAGTGGTTTTAATAAAAACAAAATTCTTAAATACAAAGCCACATTATATGAAACGCCTTGTATAATTGTAACAAAAAATAAGTTTTATCGAAGAAGTAAAAGTATCTAAATCATGGGCGTAACAGTGAGTAAAGAAAATTAATGCATAATAAGAAACCAATGAGCTACTTGAAAAAAGTGCCTCTTTTGGTTACAGAATGGTATTTTGGCATTTCTTATATAAAATTGAAGACAAAGAAAATGCAAATTCTGATCTTAATTCTAAAAACTCTCTCTTAACAATAAGTCTTATCATGGTTGGTGTATTAAGACGAATCTATTAGCGTTTTTGTCTAGAGCACAGACCGTTTTTTTTAATAAGCTATCTAGCTCTTACCTCGCATATGATCATTTTCAACTCACTGTATACCGCAGATTTAAGAAAAGCATACACACATCTTCAAATAAGCAATTAAAAACATAAATAACAAAAAATAAATAAATTAAAAATTAAAAAAAAAAAAACAAATAAAAGACGGAGAAAAAATAAATTAACATGATTTAACTAACCGCAGATACTGAACTATTATTATCACTGTCAACATCGGCATAGTCGTCGTTGTCATTATTTAATTCATGATCATATGATCGTTGACTGCAATAACGTAGACGCCGTTTTCTATGATATTGACAACAATTACGATACATATGATTTGAATGATGAAATCTTTGTCTACTATATTGATGGTAACATATTGTTGAACAGTCATGCTGATTATTCTGTTGTTTGTTGATTGTTATGTTTATTATTTTCTTATTTGATTTTTATTAATTATAAGAAATTAACTAAAAGAAAATTGCAATAACTAAAACGGCCCATACACTAGCAATATAATAGTGTTAAATTTTATAATATAAAATAATTAACAAGTATATGTATGTTGTAGCATAAAAATGTGCAATATAATGCCAAAATGCTTTAAGCGTATTTTAGCTGTAGTGTTCGATATTTTGTTTTTGATTTGTTCTACTATGGTGATAAAAAAAATAGTCATATTTTATATGACAACATTGTAGCATTTATTGAATAAAATCGACCAAAAACGCCAATAATATATTCGATAATATTGTACAATGTAGGGACCGCTTAACTGATTCCAAAGCGGTTCAAACATTTTCTTCTTATAAATATTTAGCTTTATGCAACTTGTATGATCTTTATAACTCGCTCAAAACGCCTGTTAAAGGTGTTTTCTAAAGGTTCTGAACTTATTGAAATAGCGCGATATTCCTGAGCGTAATCAGTGTGTAGGTGTGATTACATTGTGGAATATATTGCCTGATAAGTCACCGCACTGGCATTCCTAAAATATTATAAACAGTCGCATTCGGTTAAGCGAAAATGAAAATTACAGAAAATTCTATTTCGATTTCAGTACTTTTAAAATTGTTCTATAAATTCAATATATGATATTAAAAATCAAGCAGATGTAGTGATTTTAGGTTCAGATTTATTTTGGAAACTGAAATATACGCATACGTGACATTTTAATGAACGATGCCGGGGTGTAGTGGGAAATATAACACGAAGCTTTAATACATCTTTGCTGCCTGAGACAGAAAAATCTCATCCTTTTTGTAATTACAAAATTTACACTTTGGAACCAGTTTACTAAAAAATGCGCTCATTTTCTTTTGCTAATAATTTAACATAACCTAAATCAAAAAAATATAAATATTAATAAAAATTAGCAACTCTAAGTAAAAAATATAAAAATAGTTCTTTTCTTAATCTACAATAAGTCAATAATTCTTAGGCGACTGTATAAGTATAAGTTTTGCGTACATATATCTAAATATTTTATATGATTTTTCTTATAATATACCTGTTCATCATTATTGGCATTTGCATTGGCATTATTACAGTTGGGACATATTTTCTTCAAGAGAGCCATTCGCATGTCATGTATTTCACGCAATAATACATCTTCGCGCAACTATAAATAAAACAAAAGAAAATTTTCTAGTTAATTGAAGTCAAATATTTTTAACGCTAAATATCGTTAGCGACAATTCATCATGGACGATAAGAATTTAGAATTAAAAATTTTATTTATTCTTGAAAATATTTCAAACTATGGTATGATTTGACTGCTCACAAACTGAATTTGATCTTATATCATTTAGTGAGAACCGATAAAGGAAACATTTGTTCATGACAACGAGAATTCCACTTTTTATTCATGAATAATTAATTACTTAGAAAATGTTTTGACTACAAGAGGCAAGTCAATAATTGATTGACATTATAACCTCTCACTTTGTTTATAAACACAAATTGATTTAGATATATAAATGCAGTAGGGGAACACTAGTTTATTTTAATAATTTCAAGAATATAGCAAAAAGATCTTGATTAAAAGTGGTATGGAAAAGTTTTAGTTTTTTAAAAAATTTTAAAACCACTTTCTTATAATTATATGGTAAAAAAGATACTTGAAATTCTACGTAGATAAAATTTAAGCCGTAAAAACAATCACACCATTCTAAATTCTAAAAATAATAAATTTTAACTTTTACAATAAATAAATATTTTAAGCTGCAAAGTGATGTTTTTAGCTTTAATTTATAATTAAAGAGTAGAAATGTTTACAATGTTTAATTTCAAAAAGCTTAAAATCAAATTCGATTTCACTTAAAATCATCGTAATTTTACGTTTTTGTATCGATTAGCAGACAAAATCGATTTAATTGATGATAATTTGACGCTCGAGTCTATATATATTTTCCAAAATTTACCTTATGTTCATGAACAATTTGTTGAAGTCTTATATTTTCTTCGCTTAAAGCATGAGCGAGACCATCGGGGCAGGAAATAGTAACTTGTGGTCTTTCAGTTAGACCCGGAGGTGTCATGGGCAATGAACGTACACCACCACCACCGCCACCGCCAGGCAATGAAAAACGGGATAGATAGCTGAAAGATAATGAGCCAATAATTTCATAATTTATCCAATCAAAACGATTGTGTGGTGCAAACCTGCTGTTTATTTGCTTGGTTGCAAGGCCAAAAGTATCACGTTTTGAATTAGACGATGATGTACGCCTTCGCCTTTGGCTAGACATGGATGTGACAGCAGTAGTCGCAGCAGCAGCAGCAATCGAAGTTCCGGTTGGTGCAGCTGTTACATAAGGCAATACATTTACTGCTGTCGGTATATCCAATGGAGATGCTGCAGTTGTTGTTGGATATAATGATTGATTTGATGTCATATTCGAACCTGACGAGGTAGTTACATTAGCGGTTATCATTTCGCACTTACCACTAAAGGAAATTTCTAATTTTTGATGTTCAGGTAATATGAGTATGCTTTCTTCCATGTCACACGATGGAACATTTGTTGACACATATTCACCGCTAAATAATGGAGCTGATGATGATACTTTATTGTCACTATTACCGTCTGTGGTGAGATTATTGCTTGATTCAGCATTAGCTGTTAACGTTGTGGATGAAGATATTGCCTGAGTATGTGCAGTTAGATTGCTGCCATTGGCGGAGGACAAATGATGTGGTCTCGTTGCATTAATACCATTATTGTTGCTACCGGGTGTTGATGTATGTACTTTTGGCAAAATATTAAAATTTGTGCTAATACTAGCGTTTTTACTTTTGTCTGTATTCACTGAAGAGGCAGCTATGATATCGAATTTTTTATATAAAACTTCACCACCGTCTGTGGTATCAGTACTACTTGAATCGTATGTGGCCAATGGTGTTATATTTGCACTGCCGTTGTGTGATTTTGTTTCGGAGATTGGAACAAGAGTATCGGTGCTGGTATTAACCGAACCATGCCACAAGCTTTGTATACCATCCGCCTTATCAGTTACCGAAGCTGATCCATTGCACGATGTTGCCAAACTTTCAGACGAAAGATCTACAAAAATAAAATAGATAAAAAACATTATGTTGTTCTAAACAGATACTCTATTTTCTTTTTATTCCACCTTCTAGTTCTACACTTTGCATTAAATTCAAACCTAACGATGAATGCTTTTCAATAGTTATTCCTTTACTGCTGTGTCCAACGCCATTACAACCATTTTCCAATGATTCTTCTTTCTGTCTTGCCGGTAGTATAAATGTAGATGGCGATTGTGATAATAAACATTGCAATTTTGCTGCATAAGCACAGTCTGGCGGTTCATTGAAATTTGTAGGTGTGCCACCATTCAGTTCCTGTTTACCATCACAGCTTTCCAATTCCATTGTTGTGTTGCAGCTGTCAGTTTTTTCTGCTTCCATTTGCTTTGTTGTGAATTGAAAATCATCACAGTCGTGATTGTTTATTTCATTTGTGAGATTTTCCAGTTTTTTTGTTGTATCATGTATGAAATTCGCTAACAAATCAGGTGATTCTTCGCGTTCATCGGATTGTAAATCGGCTATAGAATTATTTTCAGAATTCGAATCGATTGTTAGACTGAAAATATATAATAGTTATTTGAATATTTTACTTTATATGTTTGTCAAAAGAATAAGTAATAAAATTCATAAGAAAAAATATTGAATTCTTGTGTTCAACATCACGCTTATGTATTTCTATTCGAAGTGTAATAGATTGTTCGAAAATGTATGCTTTCGACACAGAATTTCGAAACCTTTTTCTCTCGAATCGAATGGAAATCAAATTATTTAGTCTTATATGACGATACTATTCAATAAAATTTAATTATCTATATCACTCATGGGGTTACATACTTTGGATCTACAGTCATATTTGGATCACTAGATCTTCTTGAAATACTGTTTTGTATAAAACCAGCCGTAATTAAATCACCATAAGATCTTGTCTTGGACATGGAACCTTAACATAAAAATAAAAAAATTGAAATATATAAAGCGAATTTTATTTTATTTATATTGAATCATACGTACTTATAGAACTTATTAGACTTTCATTTATATATGCTGGAAAATCAATACAGTTGTGTTGATTACCACCCAAACTACCCAAATATACTTCAGTCCAAAGATACAAATCACGAACATTATGCGCGGGCCACAAAACTTGATGCTTGTTCGGTTTATATAAAGGATTGCGATACATCGGGCCAGATAAGAATGACCATACGGAAAATGTTCTTTCAAAAACTGAATTTTCCAAACGTTCTTTAAGAGTATTGCATAAGAAATTTCCAAACAAACCAGAGTGAGAATGTTGAGCTAATTTGATCTTAAAAATGAAAATATTCAAAATAAAGAAAATTGTTGTTTTTCTATAAATAATAGTCTTTTATTTACCAAGTAACCCATACTAAATTCAAAACTGCATCGAAATTGTTTATGAATTTGATGAACTAAATCGAGCCATTGTAAAAAGACAGGACAACGTTCATTAAGTTCATCGGAACCAGGACCATGACCACAGCGGTCTGCAAATTTATGGCCGTAGCTAAGCCATTCACGTTCCACTAAGACACGAAATCCCTATAAATGAAAATTTTATTTTTAAATGTAATATTATTTTATTAACTGAACTTATTAATCCAAAATGACCTAAAGTCCGTCGTAATACTTTTAATAGAAATAATTCGACATAAGGCAATATTTAAAGTATCAAGTTGCATCCGCAAAATACCAGCTTTACAGACGTTACAGAATTAATAAGCCTTTTATTTTCCCTTTATACTAATAATATGTGTTCTGTAATAACATTTTAACTTCGGAATAAAATTCTTGTCCGCACAAAATATTCGTTTTTAGAGCACATTAAACGACTCTCTGTGCTAGAAATTTTTTACCGTTCTCTTTTTTACTTTTCGCAAAAAAAGCTTGAGACAAGGCAAGGGAATTAAAAAATGTCTAAAATTAAATTTTTCGATTGTAAAAAGTGATTGTGATTGTAAAAGTGACAACCCTAAACAGTAATTCGATAGCTGACAGTTTAGGGATAGTAAAAATGAAGCGTTAGACTACAGAGCAGTAGCTTCATTGTAAAATATTTCAAAAATAATGAAAATAATTCATTATTGGTTCAAAGTCGAAAATCTATTTGTGTGGAAAAATAGAAATCGAAAAAATTAAATGTGTAATTGAATTAAATCTTAATTAAAAAATTAACGGACTTATTTACAAAAAAAATATTTTGTGTTTATTAATTGCTTAATTGACATATTTCAATAAGCAGAAGCAATTGATAGACATACATAAACTTTTTTTTTTATAAGGCCACGATAAAATTAGAACTAAAGTGAAATCAAGTTATTATTACAGTTTAAATAGGTAAAACACAAACTAACTCACCTCTACAGTACGATAGTAGGGGTCCAGACATAATTGTGCTGTGGCCACAATTTGCGGTGTACGATCCCAACCATCTGAGCAGTGAACTAACACGGGTCTGCCTTTCTTCTCAATGGCATGACACACTGTCATTGAAGCAGCCAAAAGTCCAGAAAGATGCTGAAACCACATTGTCTTCTCCAACAAGCCCAACCAACTACGTTTTTTTTTTAATAATAATATTTAAGTTTGAATAACGAGAGATTTACTTGTATAGTTAGTTAAAAAGGCAAAATCATTAGGTAAAACTTACTTCGGGACATCGGGTGGCGAGGCACACAACTGTCGTAATGCGTGAAAGCTTTTGCGTATGACATGTATATTGCCCAAATTCATGAATTCAATTTCTGCACAAGGATAATATTCGATACATTCACAACCGCCACCCCGGGCCCGGTTTGTAACGGCAGATGTATAGCTGCGAGCATCGACTATCAAGACTTTCTAAACGATATTAAAAAACAAAGATTTTTTTCTTTTTCGTTAAGTTTGTTTTCTCCTCCAAAGGCTTCACAAATGGCAAACTTACTCTCACTTCATCGAGTGCAACCTCTTCGTGACTACTGTCTGGACTCGATGGTGAACTATCAGCCGATAGCATTTGAACACTTTGTGCAGACTGTACAATGTTTGTCATTTGGCGCATTTGTTCGCCACGATCAAATGCGCAAGCATCAGCTAAAGCTTTCAACAATTGTTCATCTTTGGTATTGCGCCAACCCAACCAACCAACTTCCGGTTGACTGCATCTCGCTATTACAGCTCCAGACTTTCGATGACGCCAAACAACAGCCGGCAAACGTCGAGAACCTCGAAAATTTGCTACATTCTGTAAAGTCTCATCCGAAATGCAACAGGGTACTAAAATCTTCGGCGGATATGAGGGACACAATTTGAAATCTTCATTGACATGTGAGATGCGCCACGAACTATTGAGGTCAAAACCCAAACGTTCCACTTCGCGCATGAAATCATCTTCATAGCGTGATGGCATCTTTTGCAATCTCTCACCATAATCGTTAACCGAATATGACGAAGGATTTTGCCCATTTTCTACACTTGAGCCAACGCCATTTGTGTGTCCTATTTGGCTTTGGCCATTGCTCAGACTGTCGCATGCCCACGAACAGAAAGGAAAGGCAAAAATTGACTCCAGTACCTCTGGCACACCCACTGACAATTGTATGCGTCTTTGCCATTCCGTGCACTGTTCGGCTGTTTCAAATGAGCATTTAACGGTGCTGGCATCTTTACAGCAAATTATTAAATGAAACAAATCTCGGCATTGTGCTGCCTCAATTAGACCGAGTGGTATGGACGTTTCAACATTAGTGGAACTTTTTTGTAAAAATATACGATAATTCGATAAGGCCAAGACACCGTCATCGGTTCGACCCAAATATTTGACAGACTCGCCAGCAACTAGAAATATTTTTGGAAAATGCAAAATTATCTATTAGCTTAAATCTTATTTCTAAATAAATGGCCTACAACTATTCCCCCCTTGAGAAGAAATGTTTAAACTTACGTTCCTGAAAAGGGACTTTCAGCTGAAGATCTTCTTTTTCCATTTGTGCTTTAGGAAATAGTTCTGCGGCTCGTATCATACACAATGATGGTGGGGGCGATCCATCAGACGCCTCCATTTAGCTGCAAAGACAAAGTAATATTTAAATGAAATACATATAAAGGAAGAAGTTATGTAAAAAAATTAAAAGCAACAATGAAAAAATAATGTTAAATAAAATCAAAATTATTTTGGAATCGCAGTTTTAACTGCTGATTCTGGTAGTTATAAGGTTGTTGAGTGTTTTTATTTAATACCTATGAGAAAAATTTTTGTGGAATATTGTGACCCTCTCCATCGTCGCAGTGTGAGTGCTATTGTCAACCTTTAAATTTGTTCTGATTTTTAATACTAGTTTAAATCTTCCTCAAGTACAAAACAGAAATTAGTTTTTGCTGGTTACTTTTATATACCTATAACAAGTTTAAATTTTCCAGCTCTGGAGCAATATTTTGGATTTGCTGATTTTCAATGGCAATCTATTCACAACTGTTTCTAATGCATTAAAGTGCATATTTCCTGGCGATTAGGAAAACCAATTTCACGTAAATACAGACGGACATCTCGCTTTTCATAAGGACGAAGAATGGTCGGATATTAATATTGTGGAATATAAATTTTTAAAAATTTAATATTTTTTCCAGGGGTTGTCCCCTGAGTACCGATCCTATTCATAAAAAAAATACAGTTCAGGGGCAAATTACGGTACTGGATGTCGACCGAAATTTTTATATAAATTGTATATATTCAAATTTTGATCGATATTGATGATTTGCCCCCAGGTTTTTATGTATTTTATAAACTTATTACAAAATTGCCTATTTTTTTCTAAACAAAAATTTAAATATTTAAATTTTTCTCTGTTCTTTCAGCAATATTTGAAAGATATTGGCTAACCTTTTCGTCTACCGCTTAGTGTTTATAAACAACGAATATCGGTAAGTTTTTAATTAAAATATTAATTGTATTAATAGAAATGATATAAGTAAAGTTAAAAAAGAAATAAGACCAGTATATTAAGTTTATATTATAAACAATATATTTTACCGATTCCATTTGTTGGGTTTTGAAAATTTGCGTAGATAAAAATGAAGAAAATATTTAAATTTTTTTAAATTAATTTTAAATTACTATACTCTGTGGAATAGATGGACATTTAATGCATAAGCAGATATTTAAGTGAGAAAAGCCGATATATATATATATATATATATATATATATATATATATATATGTATATATATATATATATATATATATATATATATATATATGTATGTATGTATGTGTATATATATATATATATATATATATATATATATGTATGTATATATATATATATATATATATCAGATTTATGTACATACTTTTAGAAATATTGCAAAAGAAACAATTTAATAGCTGTCGATAAAATAGTTAATCGGTTAAAAAAAATTAAGGATTAATCGGATCAATACCGTAATAATATGACTTCAGAACGTCAATGCATAATACGATAGAAAGTCTTGTCAAATGTGAAGAAATTGGTTTGTGCTGATTTACACAAATCCGATTTAACTTAATTAATTTATAGCAGAGATACATAGAGAGATATAGGTGAACCGACTGTTTAATAGTAATTTCTCATTTCTTATATAAAGTTGAGGACAAAAAACAGGAAAAAGGCAGCATCAAAAGAAAATTGAAAAGGAAGGAACTGATCAAGCAAAGCAGATACGTGTGAACTGAGACTACATTTTTTTGCAGCACCTTAAAGAAGTCAGGATTGCTCTAATTTTTATGACATGAAAATTTATTGCATATGAACATATATATTATATGAGCATTTTTGTATGTTCAAATGTACTTACGGCATACATAACAAATCATATATTACGTTTGCAGGTACATATGATACACACTTATGTACTCGTAAATATGTAAGTATGCATGTACTTATTTTTCAGCAATTTGTCTTTGCATTTAAGAATACATTGGTTTTGATTTTTTTAAATAAAATCTCTCGTTATTTTAATAATAAACACTTCACAATACACTTAATTCGATTGGCAAAGTTTTCAGTCATTTTAATTATAATACACTAATTAAGCTTTTATTACATACCGCAAATTAATTGAATACTTTTTTTCTTTTACTTTACTCCGAGTAGCTAATTATGTATGTATGTGTGTGTAGGTATATGGCTATATGCATATACTCGTATTTATGCAAGTACAGATTTTTACAACAATAATAAATTAGGATAAAATTCACTGCTATGTATTTTCTTTAAGAAATACATATTAAATAATTGAACCTTTTTTCTACGGTGATAATTTTCATTTGAAACATGTGCTTTTTACTAGAGCACCGTATAAGGAGAATAAAAGGATACACGTTGGATAGTCCAAACAAAAAACTACTGCGCAGTTCACAAATTCTAAAAATAAAAAAGTAAAAAATAAACGTAGTACATAGTGAAAAATAAAATATCACATGGAAAGTTAATTTTAAGGAAGGCAGAAAAGTCGTCTTGGTTAAAATCACATATGGAAGAAATTATTATAAATAATATATTGTGTATATATTTATTAATGGAATATATAATTGCACATTCAAAACATGTTAGATAACCTACATAAGTCTGTATGCATGTGTGTATTTATGTACATAAACATGCATTTATGTATGTATGTGTGTACATTATGTCCTTACACGCATTTCTTTTAACTTTTAATTATATTGATGTTTCTGTATTTGGTAACGTTTATCTGCATCTTGGCAATGAAGGAATTTTTTATGAGATGACATAATAATTATTAAGTCAAAACGCTTTGAAACCGTTTTCATAAACTGGGAAACTTCTTGTAAACCCGCTTTTTGAAATTAGAGAATATCCGATTTCAACCGGCAAATAAGCATTAAAAACGGTGGCAACTCTTTAGAAAAACTCGCAAGAAAAATCTCCATTTCCCTATTCCCACTACTGTGAATGAAATTTACGTGGGAAAACTGCTTCTTTTACCAGTACTTGAGCTACACTCGACCTCTGTTGCATAAGCAAAACAAGCTAAATTTTAGAAAAAAATTCTTTCAGATAAACATTATTGTTCAATTTTCATTTCCTGTACAAATTTTGAACTTTTCATACCCTTCCCCAAAAATGATAAAAGAAAAATCTAAAATACGGTTCCGGAGGTGGAAAATTTCAACTTTTTTATAAAAATTTTCTTTTTGTTTATTAATCCTTTATTTACTTTCACAATTAAACAGATATTTAGACAATTGAAATATTTTTTTGATACTTAAAAGTAACGAACACACTTTGATGAAGGGTTTATAAACTTTTTTTTTAATATTTGAAATTGTAATGAGATTTGTGTATATTTTAATGTCTAGACAAACTTATTTAAGAAATTTTATTATGAAAAATATTCTATAATTATTCCATATGAAAATATTGTATAACAATGGAAAATGTAAAAAAATAAAATTTAGGCCGGTTGAGAAACCGAGTCAATTGCCACGATCAACACACGGCATCTACAACAAGTAAAAAAACATTTTTTTTCTCTTTTATTACCAAAATAAATATCTTAATTTGTTTTTCAAGCTAAAAATCTAAGCGAAAGCAGCGCTATATATCGTAATATCTAAAATAAAAATGGGCATGTCATTAACATTGTTCTTGTGCTTAAATATTTAAACACTTTGTTTAAATGCATCGTTTTTTTTTTTGTTTTTTTTTTTTTTTGTTGCCGGCATGCGTTATCGCAGAAACAACCAACTCAATGATTAGCGTTCTAGTAAATTATTTATCTAACCTTGAAATTTGTTATTGCTTGTTAATTTTTTTTTTTTGCCTTAATAACACCAACAAATTTGATTTTAAAAAAATATTTTAAAAAGTAAATAAAACACACGCTGCTTGTATAAGAAACAAGGCAAAAAATGTGTTCGGTAAAGTCTCCTTTTAAAATACGCTATCGGCAGCGTTTTGAAACACAACAATCGAAATCCATATGAAATTCTTAATTTCCCATTCAAAATCCTACAACTGTCAATAACAGAGAATGTTTGAAAACGCTGTCCATTTGAACGGCGCAGTTACAACAAAACCCAAGAGGAACGGTTTCATTAATTTAAAGAAATAGCTTGTCGTTACTTCAACGCAAAATGGAAAGGGCGCCATAAAATCTTTCCCCAATAACGAACGAAGATAATCACGAAAAGATGTCAGCACTGCATAAATCAATAAATTTATTGAATTAAAAAAACAATAAAATAAAAAAATATCGCACATCTTTGTGTTGAGATTTTTTCCAATTTTAGCCATAAACAGCATTGCCTTTTTGGCTGTTTGGAATCGAAATTGTCAATTATATATTTGCTTTTGTTATATTTAATTATTACTGTTATATAATTTGTTTGCAAAGGAATTATACCGATCTATAACCGGTTTTTAATGAACATCTGTCAAAGTATCAAAATTGTGTCAAGCGTAAACAACATTTCTCCTTTAAATTTCAATTCGTTTGCATGTAACTTTAAAATTTTGTTTGATTTAAAAGTTAAAATTCTCGTTCTCCAGTAGAGCAAAACTTGTGTCAAAAACGGCAAGAATATGAATGAATCAGTTAAGCGGCAGCTTGATAAGAACAATAGTTACTAGTTTGAAAACAATTTGAATAAATTAACTTATTTTCCATGATATCCCCTACAAAAATTTGTTTGTCTTGAGTGAAATTCGTTTCCTAAATGAATTTAATTAAAATTTGACCACAACGGTTTAGTGGCTTAAAGTGATCGTTAGTTAAGTTCTAAATAGGATCTTTGCTCTTGACCCATTGATGCATCTAACAAAATACTACATAATAATAGCTAGTGAAGTTGGGCAACAGAGCGGCACATAATAACAGAAAGTAAAGGACGGTAGACTCTATTTCCTGTTAAGCCAAGGATAGTTAAAAAATACTTCTCTTTTTCTAAAATGTAACAAAAAAATAAAATAAATTAAAAATCAACTGTAGGGTGCAGAACAAGACAAAATTTCAATATATAGTACATAAATATGTTAATAATTTCCAAAACACATACATATATGTATATACTTGTACATGTGTATGAAAAAAATTTGCAATTGTGTGTATTATGAAAATATAAACAACAAGAAAAACATTAACAAAGAAATATTTGTTTATAGAAAACAAACACTTTCATTTTGTAAAAGTAAAAATTTTCTAATTTTTAATATACAAAAATGAACAAACAATATTAATTTATAAATAATACAAAGTCATTGTAGCCATTTGGTGGCATTGTACAGATGAAAAAAGGCAGCTTTTGCGTACCCAAAGAAAGTGAAATTATCCTCAATATGTATGCGTGAGAGTATTTGCCTCCATTTATTTATTTCATTGTGATGATTAAATATTTAAATGACAAGGAATTATGGTTGTACATCCCACACCCCCTACGAGTACACAGAGTTGCCAGAATATTAACAAGGAATTTCAACATGTACAGAAGAACATTTTTCTAATTTTCTAACAACAAGATAAAAATGATAAGTTTTTCCTTCGATGTGTAGGTGCGTGTTATATATATATAAAAAAATAAGACGAATTTAATTATTTGTCAAAATATATTTATTCATCAATTTCAACTTTGTAAATTTCAGAGTTTTGTACTTTGTCCTCGAACTTCTCCGCGGTTCGATTTTCGTTTCATCAATCGTCGAAAAATAGAGTCATGGCTCTGCTCAATCATGGAAACAGGAAAATGTCGCAGGTACCTTTCAGCCCTTGATTCCATTTTTACACAAAATTTCATGCAAATTCTTTGATTCATTGTCACTTTTATAACCATTGAAAAAATAAACACGGAAAATAGCTGTAATTGTGAACACAAGGGTCGAGACGAAAAAATGTTAATCGATTATATTTTACCTTAAAGTTTCAACCGACCGACCTCGTACATACGTATCCCACTATAAAAAAAAAATCACTTGAATCGTTCACACAAGTTGCAAGTAATAATTAACATGCGTATGCAACTGCAGGGTGTAGTTTGTTAGTTTTTGGCAGTTTTAAAAAAAATTTTTACTAAAATTCTATGATTTTTTCTTTTTAACTATTTTACAAATCAATCCGACGTCTCTAAGTACCTGCCACAATAGTTCAAACTAATATTTACACTCTATTAAGTATTTGATGCACACTAGCCCATACATGATATTGTGTTTTCACAAATAATGAATACGCCACTTTCCAAATTAACATTACAGGAAAATAACTATTTTTGCACTATCGTGTGAATGTATTTATGCATGTATCTATAAATGTATGTAGGTACATATGAATGCATGGCCACGTTTTTGCAAATTACAATAGAGAAATGTTGTAAATACCACTCAATGTAAGAACACTTTATTTCTTTTAACTATTAACAACGGCAGTGCTCTTAACGAAAAGAAAACTACAGACGCAAGATGGGGTCATTCTGCATCACCGTTACCGATAAACAACAAGAATTAGCCAGACAGACGTTGTAGACTATGATGACGGCGACAATAGACAACCAACCGTTTATTTATGTAGTACAAGTGACACTGAATGAGTCTATTGTGTTCGTATTTATTGTTACAACATTTGGTGGCATGAAAACATGCACACTCATACTATCTGACTGGTTTCTTCAAGCTTCTAGACATATTCACTAGAGTAACGTACTAAAACAGTTGATGGAAAAAGCCGCACTGTGAAAACGGAAAGAATTCAAAATACAACAAATATTGATAGTAGAGAAATATGGAGGCAGCGATGGCGAAATTTATGCAATTGTGCTTTTAATAAATAAATCATAATTAAAAAAAATACCGAAGAAAATCGAAAAATTAGTTTCAGGGATCAGGCCCATTTCTGACTGAATGGGTACATGAACAAACAAAATCATATAATTTGGGAAGATACCAATCCACATGAGATTCAAGATCAATTCACTGTCAATCGGGAGCGCTTTATGTCTTTGAATATGAACTTCTGTATTAGATGATCTGGACAAAAACGACATTTTATTTCAACAAGGCACTATGTGTCACACAGCTAATGCCATTTAAAGGTAGGAAGCGTATTTTACACAAATAATACGTTGCTAATTTCTTTAAATTTAGTTTTTTTCTTTTTTTTGCGATATTTCTTTCACATTAAATTTGGTTTGATCGCCTACCGGTTTCGGTAATGTTCAATCTTTTGTTTACAATCGAAAGTTGATGTTAAAATTATTGGAAAATCATTGCTAATAATTTTCATCGTTTTATGTTGCTTCCACAAACCACTTCTAATTGCTATTTTTTCTTTTAACATTTTGCAAAATTTCTATGATTTCATTTATATTTAATGGTTTCATTATGACAATTATGTTTTTTGATAATGGTTTGACCCAATTTTCATCAGTTATTGAATGCATTTACTGCATCCGTTTAAATGATGTGACAAAAAGAAAACAAAATAAAAAAGACAAATGTCTCATTCTCTTTTCCGCCCTATAGTTATCATTAGAAAATCAAATGCGAAACAACTAAAGACTTAATGGACCTTCCATACTACTCTTAGAAACCCAATAAGGTCAATAATGATGATGATATATTTACGTGTGTCCTTCCTTATGTTATAAAAGATTTGGCTCACAGAGAAGAAAATGTAAAAAAAGAAAACTTTTCAGTTGACACTTTTAAATATAAATTTATAATTTTATAAATTCCTTAAGGTCTTCTGATACTTAACTTTTTATCTGCAGTTATTTTTAAATGCACAATGAAGAAAAAATAAAGTCGATATTGTGCTATACAAACATAAGATTATAAACACGTTTTGATATGCCGAAGAAAATCTTAGGAAAAAGCTGTGAAACGACAGGCCATAGTATGTAAAACAAATACAGTTATTGGGATTTAATACATTTCTCTTAGGCATTTAACATTGGGAATTTCTTAACTTTTTACCACCCAAAATTTAAGTTTATTTACATTTAAGAATATTTATCATGTCGTTATAAATAAAAAATATTTTTCGAACAATTAGCCTACGAAATTGAATTAAATTTATAACATCAATACAGAGTTCCAAGGAAAGTACTAACAATTAATTTTTTGTTTTCATTTATTAAAAAAGGTTATTCTAAAACAAAATTAGATGATTAATTTTGCGCCACCTTGTTGTACGTGTTCTTATATCTTCAAAGAACTTTGAAATTTTCTATTAATTCAGTCAATGCTTGTTTCTTATCGCAACAAAACGATGATAACTCCTCAAAAATCACCGTAAATAATTGTATTGTTAACTTATGCTCTTTTCTACAAAAATTGAAGAAAAAATTATAGAAAAAAAACTGCGTAGTTTTACTAATTTGTTATCTAAGAGGCTGGTACAATATGTTGTAAAAAATTAGCCTTGCTAATGGCGGAAGGCATTGAACTTTAAAAAATATATAAGACGGCTGTATTCTTAGTGTCCCATAAAACAGGTATTTTGTCGCACTATCAGAGGAAGTTGAGAAAAATTTTTTTCTTTTGCTTTATAAAACAAATACTAGTTTTTTTAAACTTAAGGTCTTTATGTTGAATATATATATATATATATATATATATATAAATATATATATATATATATATATATATATATATAAATATATATATATATATATATATATATATATATATATAAATATATATATATATATATATATATATATATATATACATATATATATATATATATATATATATATTTATATATATATATATATATATATATATATATATATATATTTATTTATATTGATTGATTGGTTGAATATTTCGTTAACCTTTGGCTATCTTCTTCAGGAAATTTTTATATTTTGTTATATTTTCTTTCAATAATTATTTTTTTTTTTTTTGGTTGAGTTATTTTCGTTGTAAAAAACTGGAATTTTCGCACCCTGTTTGAAAGCCAATATTCAAGCTATCGAACAAAAACTTTTTCTGTGGAGATTTACAAAGAAAAGCGTGGTTAATTTATGGAAAGCAGATGAAAATATGAAATAAACAAAATATTTTCCATGTTTACAACTAAAAAAGACCTAATTCATTATAAAAAAAATTATATCTTACATTTTTATCCAGTTAAGTTAAATGCAATTATATAGGTAGTTATATATACATATATATATATATATATATATATATATATTTATATATACATATATATATATATATATATATATATATATTTTTGTATTTTGTGTTGCTTATGATTTCTGTTTTCAGAGCACAACGATAAGTGATATTGTAGCAACACTTCGTTGAAAAATACATCAGTTTGTTTAGTTTATCTCATCAAATCAACGAGTGAGTAATAGAATAATAGTATCTTTACCCAAACTTTATTAGAAATAAATGCTAAATGAATAAGAAGTTTAAACAATTATTTCATTCACATCAAAGTTATATAGAGAACTCAATGATCACTTTTCTTTTTTTATCGTAAGCAATGACATAAGCAAAATACTTTGTATTAGGGCCATTATTAAATCTTCATGTAAGATAATATTAGGATTTTTTCTTTAATACACCTTCGTTTACTTTTAACTGGCATAAATATATTTATTAAACTATGTAAGAAACTCATGTAACTATGTACGAATATTTGTTGCGCCCACTTTTATAAATGCACAATGTAACCGCATACTCGTAGATCTGTGTGCAGCTCTCTCTACATGTTGACAGCAACAAAAAAACCGCAAACATTCCAAACTTGTCGATATCTCCTTCATTCATAAATGTGCGTTTTCATACGAGTTTTTACAAGATTACTGTCGTTGTTGTTGTTGTTTTATAAGACCTTTTTGAAGTTATTCAATGTGAAAACTGAAACTATATATCGAAAGCTTTTTTATCTATGGACTTCAAGTTCCACCATCATTCCATTGTAAAATATGCGTAGAAATGAATTGAATACGCACGTACATGTACAAACATACATACATGAATTATGTTTGTATGTTCCTTTTTATGTATGAATGAATAAAAACAATGCCATCAGATATCTAATACGGTGTCTGTCTATCTAGTTAGCCATTAAAGTATATCAACTAAATACTTGATATCAATACGGTTTTAAATAGTTTTCGAAATATGTACGTATTTATTTATTTTAATTATTCTACTGGAGTTTTAAAATTTAAATAAGGTCAATAAAGTGCAAAGTGATGTTACGCTAAATAGAATGCAAGTAGACTCATCGCTTGTAATTTTGTGTAGGTTTTGAAAAGAAGTAGTAACCGAGAATTGGACCCTCAATTTAAAAGAATGCTTCTTTGTTAACTATGTAATTTTAAATAAATCTAATACATTAGGTATCCACTGGGTTAGCAAACGCCACCCTAAATTTGCTCCTGTAAAAAATGTATTGCCTTAATTCTAAATATTATTCGTTCAGTCGATATTTTTCAGTTCAACTTTAAAACATTGTTAAATATTGTTTTTCATTGTGCACTGATAATTTCCATTGTTTGGATAAATATTCCACGAAAAATTTAAATTGGTATCGCAGCGGAAATGAAACACACGATTCAATATTTTACTTCCCTTCTATTATTATATTGCATAGACGCTATTTGAAATACTAAATTTTAGGATACGTAAAAATAGATATTTTTCAATACTAATGTGTATATTTGTTTTATTAAATTTTTATTTTCCTAATATTAATTGTTACAAAATTATAATGCATGTAAAGGATTTCTTATTATCTCTTTAAATTGAGGACAGCCATTAGCATCCTATTGAATTCTCAGCTGCTTTTTTATATGAATTTGTTACATACATGAAATTTAGCAGCTTTAGCTAACAACCGATGAAGTGCTTTATTATCATAGTAGTAGGTTGGATATTCCTAGAGAGGACCCCAGATGTGTAGTTTTCAGGTAATGAAATGGAACCGTAATAAGGGCTGAATTTCATATATTATAACTGGCAAAGTGCGTTATCTAACTCAAATCATTTGTAAATCTTCATTAAATGAGGAATTAATTCTTCAGCAGTATTATATATACATATTAAGGCCTAATTGCTGCATTCGATATCGATCGAAACTTCAATACGATTTAAATACAAATTTCAATCGATATCGATTTTCCTCCTGAAAAATAAATAAGTACTTGATACCCATTGATATATGATTTCTTTCTGTCGCTGCAATTTATTCATTTTTTAAATTTTATTTATTTAAATTGCATTACAAAATATTAATATACCCTTTGCGTATTTCATTTGAAATTAAATATATATATATATATATATATATATATATATATATTTATATATATATATATATGTATATATATATATATATATATATATATATATATATATACATATATGTATATATATATATATATATATATATATATATATATATACATATATATATATATATATATATATATATATATGTATATATGTTTCTTCTTTGTCAGGCTCAAGGTCATAATACATTTAAATAAAACTCTTATTTTGTTTTATTAAATTTTGTCAATTGTTGTATTTTATTATTTTCAATATTTCGAGCCCCTTCGGTGCTCATCTTCAGGAAATATGTTAGAGTAAGGTCGTCGGTTGTCCGCTTTCTTAAAAAGCTAAACGCTTACTTTTTAAGAAAGCGGACAACCGACGACCTTACTCTAACATATTTCCTGAAGATGAGCACCGAAGGGGCTCGAAATATTGAAAATAATAAAATACAACAATTGACAAAATTTAATAAAACAAAATAAGAGTTTTATTTAAATGTATTATGACCTTGAGCCTGACAAAGAAGAAACATATATACATAAATTTCTAAGGTCGAATAAAATATACAACTATACGTATATATATATATATATATATATATATATATATATATATACATAAATGTATATATATATATATATATATATATATATATATATATACATATATGTATATATATATATATATATATATATATATATTTATATGTATCCGTATGTAGTAGAATCCTTTGGGGAACAAATATATATATACATATATGTATATATATATATATATATATATATATATATATATATATACATATATATATATATATATATATATATATTTATATGTATCCGTATGTAGTAGAATCCTTTGGGGAACAATTTCTTAATATTTATAGAGAAAAGTATTGTTTTCCGCCCGCCCCGTTTATTTTCTTGTAATAAATGTTTCGGCAGAATCTTTTTTGTGCTATATATATGTATTTACGCATGTGTGAATTGTGTATGCAATTGATCAAGATGTATTTTCGTTTGCTATTGTTTTGTTCATGACTGTATGCATACATATTGAGTTTCTCTTGCTTTCTATTCGCTAGGAAATAGATTCAACATAAGGCTTGACAAAAATTATTGCATGGCAAGCCTATATACTGTTTAAACCGGCAAAACAAGTACAAAGTCCAATGCAACAATAACAACAATGCTGTTTAATGCAACGAAGCAAAGTGGCAATTGGAAGGACAATATAGAAAATGATGAAAAAAATTTAAAATTTTTTAAGATGTATTTACATACATACATTTGCATGTGTACATATACTTTATATAAAAGTCTAAAAAAGAAAATTGACTATAGGCAAAACAATACGTATGTATATGTATCTATGTATATAATATATACATATGGTCACTTACCCGATAATTAATATTGATGTATCTTTCTTTAATCTTTAATGATGAATCAATCTGTAAATTACAAAGATAAATATTTAGTTGTAAATGGGGAATGGAAATCAATGCTGCTGTTCTGAGCAGTGAATAATAAATCCACATATGCATATGCATGCATACATATGTATGTATGTATGTACCCACATATCTGCATAACACGCATGCATGCAAATAAATATGTAAACTCAAGATTTTGTTGTAACTTCGCCATAAAAAATTATAAACAAATAACCGTCTACAAAGAAAAGATATTTTTGCTTAAGTCAACAAACAAAAGAAACGAATTCATTTCAATATATTAATTTATCTGGATTTTATATATTACTTTTTTCATCTGCTATAGTTAATTCCCATGTATGTATTATTACTTTTATCTTTTTTGTCTACTCTTTTATCCACTTTTACATATGTACGACCTTAACGCATTCGTTTTCTGTTTTATATAAATTTTTGTAATCATTCTATATATTTTATATCAGGGTGTCCGCATTTACATACATATTTTCTTCAGTTTGTATTTTATTTATATCTATTTGTTTAAACACTTACATTATATTATTATATTTCCGTCTTTATTTTTGGGCTTTCTACTTTGTTTTGTTCTTTATCTTTGTTTTACAAGATTTTTTGTTTTTCACTTGGTGTTTTTTCTTTGTTAATCGTCAGATCAATTTTTAATACAAATTGATTGTTCTTAAACAAATAAAACACACTGTTTACAGCGATATTTTATGAATATCTGCATTGATTTTTTTCTTTGTTAGAATGATTTACTTATTTTGTTTTTTTCCACGCACGAATTAAATAAATTTAGCAGAGTCAAAATTAGACATCTGAAAATTTCTTACAAAATCATTAAACACAAAAATAGAAGTGAATGCAATCAAAAGACGACGTAAATGAAACTAGCGGGTGTTTCAAATAAATAAATAATGATAGTCAGAGTTCGAGTATACTAATTCGAAGCTCATGTTTCGAATTATCAAGCACCTGTCATTATCACATTCGCAATAATTGATATTGTTTAATGGATTTGACCGTGCTTATATTGCATGACACAGTATATTGGATCAAATTAAAAGATTTTCTTATATACTGTATTGAGCAGAAAAATACATATTATTGTGTTGGCGGATTGTACAATAATTACTTAAGTAAATTGTCACCACGATATCAACGTTTATTTGTTCGCAATAACGTTTTTCAACACCGGCAAAAGTTTTTGAGACAACTCTGTGTTATTGATATACAAGAAGAAAATACTAAAGAAAGAACAAACAATGAGAACAGAAAAGTGATAAAAAGCAAGTTAACAGTATAAACGTTGATAGAAAAAACTTAAGTGTGAAAAAGAGTAAATCGCGTACGTAAAACTTTTTACAATATTCTAGAAATTAAGTTAATTTATTAAAAATAAAAATTGGTGAAATGCATCCGTGGAATGTCAGGAATCTCTATTATGGAATATTTATGGTAAGTTAACACAGAACAGAATGAACAATTAGCGGTAATCAAAAATTAAAAGAAACACGTATGCTAGACATTCAATCATATGGATGTACATGTGTACGTACAGATTTATGTACATATGCATATTGAACTGGCAAAATTTATTCATCTTTTACTTGGAATGTCTATTTTTTATTAACAAATTACTTCCCATTCTTGTTTTAAGGTATTTTATGTGTTTTACCATCCCTCAGATAGTGGAGCGGTATCAATCAATAGCCAAAATATCGATATGACTTTAGGTAAGTTTATTTTTATGAAAACTTGAACTTGTTCAATTCAAATATGTATAATTATTGCGTGTATATGTAAGTACATACGTAGGTAACACAAGAGGAATTACCGGCTATCAAATAGATTTATAATTTTAAATCTATTGATTAATAATAATGAAGTTGGACTCACTATTAATACATGTTTCCTTTAGTGTATGTGCTCAAATACGTACATATGCATACATATTCTTTACTATGTATGCTCCTAGATGTGCATAGTTTAACGAATATGTCGTTTCAAAGTTAACTTCCATATTTGACGTGTCACTTCACTTTATGTGTATGTAAATAATACATGATTTTTCATATATTTTGAATATTTTAATAACCGTGAGTAAATTCAAACAGTTTTTACACAGAGATCCGTTTATCTCAACCGTAGAGTTGAGATACGTGTTAAATTTAACGACATAAGACAAGCTGGCCCGACGTACATTACATTTTAAGATATAATGCTTCGGTAGGGAACCTTTTATGACCTTGTATTTTATTTTTACTAAAAATTATATATGAAGGTAAACGATAAACGATTGCTGCGATATTAGTCATTTGAAGCAATATATAATTTTTACTCATTAGGCACATATACATATACTTATTCTTCCATAAAAAATAAAATGGTTCATCTTGCGTACCGGTTTTTCGTTTTTATTTATGTATATGTAGTTGAATATCTGGAAAATCTACAATGAATCATATCTAGGACTGAAAATTTGACAAATTGTTTTCATGGTTTTACCTCCGTATATAAAAAAATCATAAAATTTGTCCTATTCAAAAGCATTTGTTGTATAGAATGTTTATAGTATGATTAGATATAGCATTTATATACCTGCTATAATTTTCTAATATGTGGGTAATATCGATACACCGGACTTGTTTTCAAATATATTTAACAAATTTTTTATACTTAAAGTATAAATGTATAAATATTACTTTATATTTATATGTCTAATATACGCTCTGATCCATTTAGGATTGTTTATAAATTTATTTGTAATTACTATATTAGATATGTGTCTATATTTATACCTATCTACATATATAAAATGTTTTATGTATGAAAAATTTTTGAAAGAAAAGCAACAATTTATTTAACAAAAAGAGCAGATAATAGGTAAAAGCTTAACAGCATTTCTATCGGCCTAGCCATTGGTATTTCGTAGTGTTTACAGTAACAATATTTTTTCATTCCCTCAGGTATAAGATTGTATCGAATATTTAGTTTTCTACTCTACACATGCAATACTTTAAATTAAAATTTGAGATATTATCTAAAAGCATTTAACTTTGCCTTTTTCAGTGCAAATTTTTATTAATATTCTAATGTGAAAAACAGAAACGAATTTATATGAAATGTAAAAACTAATTTTTTTTGCTGAAACATGCAAATAGAGTAAAACTAACTCAGGTTCTTAATGAAAAGAATCTAATTAAAATATAGAAAATGTTGAAGCAATGTTAGTAATGACATACAATCAAATCAAATGAAAATTGAATCGTTGTAAGAAAATGGAGAAGATGAAGAGAATTTTTTATATATGAAAAAGTTTTCACGTCTATTATTCACAACTGAATGAAAAAACATAAGGGGAACGAATTTTTAGTAAGAAAAAGTTATTTCACGATTGGAATTGGGGGAAAAGAGAAATAATTTCATGGGAAAAAATAGGAAGGGGTGATTATATCAATATGTAATAGTATTCGTAATTATTACTGATAATTAAAAATTTGATTTCAATGAAAACAATGCGAGTATTCATAGTCTGAGATTAATTGGAAGTGGAAATTAATGTTTCACACTTTCCACATCTTCCAAGCTTTCCTACAATTTCAATCGTAATGTGAGAAGCCTACATTTAATATATGTTTGTTGAAATATTGCATTTAATTTAACGAAATGACCTTAGAAGCTTGAATAGAATAAATAAAGTTTTACATTGCTTAAAAAACTGCTTATGTATTAATTTTTTCCTTATTTATTTAATTTACATTCTGAATTGAAGTTACGTAGACAATTTATGTTGTAACTTGTTTTAAAATTGAAATTGATTATATTTATATAACAATAAATGCCGTCGATTAAATAACGCATAAAAATTTCACTTGCGATTTAATCTTCCTCTATCCTACGGAATATCAGACATTTTACAATTTTACTTTGTTCAACATATCGAAAGTATAGAATAGAAAATAAACCTAAACTGTATCAAGCGTGTGAAGTTAAATTTCGAAATTCTAGGGTTATACCCTAGACATAAACCAGGCACGTTAACAGACCTCTGCTCACCTGAGGTCTCCTTGGATGAAAGAAACTCATGGGTCATCCGTGTTAAATAGCATTTAAAGTTTTTTGTATAAAATGAAAAACTAGCGATATAAATTTTTTTATAGTGCATAATTAGTTTGATTATTTATCCATATTGCAAATAAACATTCCCATGAAAAAACTAAAGCTACTAATTTATTTATATTTTATTAAATAAAAGAGAAAATAATTTTTTTTTGTAAATTAAATCAAATACACAGATTCTACGATAAGAAAAGGTTGCTACGAGATTTTCCTTATAGTAGTCTTTCCTATTACAGTACTTGATATGACATACTTCAAATTATAATTAAAAATTTGTATCTAAAAATTATGTCTATGTCTAAAAAATGATGTCTCTAAAAATGTATGTATGTCCCTAGTATCATTGTATATAAGGAAATTATTGTCAAAAAAAGGATATAAAAATATTTGAAATTTTTATTGAAATTCAAACACATTAACAAGCTACCGTTAGCTTCCATAATCATGTTTTGTTTGTCAACGTGTACCAACATTTTACGCCACTCCTTTGTTGATTTCAATATAGCAAAAAAAAAAAAAACAGGTGCTAAATTATTTTCTGTCCTAAATAGCTATCATGTCGAGTAAATGCTGTTATATTTGATCAGCTTTAAAATATGTGCTTAAAATAAATATTTAAAGCTAAAATGCAAAAAAGAATAAAGAAATCCATATGCAGAAAATTATTGGTAATATAAAGAATATAACCTACAGTTTACTGCTTGCGATAATTTTGTTATATAAGTTTTACTTGAAAGGTGTTTTAATTATTTATTTATGAATAATAACTTGATTTAGAAAAAGACATATGCTCTGCAAGGTAACTACAATATTTAGGAAATAGATAACAGTTGAAAAAATTTACATACTATTTATAAAGAATCACAAAAATTACAAGCAGAAATATGTACTTTTTAAACTAACAGCCTTGAGAAATTCTTATAAATTTTTCTGATAAATATAGTTCTATGGGAAATGTTTTAGGGAGGTAACTGTTTTATGTGTTAAAGATGTACATGTTTATCTCTACATAATCCTGAATTCAACCATATAATGAGACCTGCTATGGGTAAAGAATGGCACGCAGTCAGATAGAAATTTCTTTCGATTTACAATGTTAATCAAATTACAGAGTAACTCTTCGGCTTTAGCTACCAAAAAAAAAAAACGTTCCAAACTTTCTACTTATTTATCTTTGTATGTGGGATGAAGTGCAAATAAATAGTCGTAAAAACTTCTACAATTTGAACACTAAAAATCTTCTCTATCACCTTTATTGAGAATGTTATTAGAATATGTTCTTTAAGAGAAATTCGATACTCCCATGGGGCTTGAACACGCTACGTTGGCTTAATTATATATATTTGTAACCTGCATTTTGGAAAGAACAAAAATTGTGCCGTTTAAACATTATGCCCGTGTGTTTAAGGACATTCCCAACAATGGTCACATAAAAGTTGCCAACGTTTTGAAAAAACTAAAAATATCTTAAACAAGGTTCAGAATTAGAATAATATATAGAAAAATGTGATAATACTTGTATAATTAAAAGTTTCGAAGACATCGTACGACGTCTTTTGGGGATAGGTAGTTTTGTTAATGCTAGTCTACTACTAGTGCATGACAGAAAATTTATGAAATATCTCTATTGAAGGTCACGCAAACAGAACAATAAGAATGGTTTTTGTTTCATTTATAATAGGGAATGGTCCTTAGTGACACTTTGCTGTATAAAACCGATCAAAATATTACTTTTTGTAGCGCTGTTAATGTTTTTTTTTTATTATTAAAACCCCTTTTAAAAACCCGTTGTTTTTTATTTTAGCCTCCAACGAGTTAGTATTTTTAAATTTTTATGCTAACTGGTGTCGCTTTAGTAATTTATTAGCGCCAATTTTCGACGAAGCTGCAGACAAGGTAAATAAATCTGTTATATATTCAATAAGATATAAAATGAAAATCAAAGGATCTCACAATAAACTATTTATTTCTATTGTGTGTTAAAACACTTCTATATTCGGAAAAGTCTTATGTTTATTCCGAAATGAAAGCGTGTGAATTTTATAATACAATGAAAACTTACATTATATGCATTTCTAATGAAAAACGAAGTTAAGTAGAAATAAGCACACCTTTTCAAGATAATTATTCAAATATTCCAATATAGATTTTCATTTTATAAATATCTGAAGATTATAAAATAGTATTGAAACATTTAGTTTGTTTTTACTCATAGGTCAAGGCGAACTATACAGAAGAGGGCAAAGTTGTATTCGGTAAAGTAGATTGTGATACAGAAAAATCCATAGCATCTCGTTTCCACATCACCAAATATCCCACACTAAAAGTTGTACGGAACGGAGAACTGAGTAAACATGAATATCGTGGACAGCGTTCAGTGGAGGCTTTCTTTGATTATGTGAGGAAACAATTGGAAGACCCTTGTAAAGAATATACAGATCTACAACAGTTACGCAATCTTGATGGAGATAAACGTATCATTATTGGCTATTTTGATCGACGCGATCAGCCTGAATATAATATATTCCGGAAAGTGGCTACAAATCTTAAAGATGATTGTCAGTTTCATGTTGGTTTTGGTGATGTTTCCAAAACTATGCATCCACCAGGTATGTTGTAAACCATAAATGTAATTAGCAATATTTACTAATAATTTTATATACGAGTTTTCACAATTTCGAACTAACTGTATAACTCTATACCTTCTTAATATTCTTCGGCAATATGTAATCGCAAAGGAGTTGAAAATGAACAAATACGTAATATTATACAGAAAATTTCTTTGGGTAATTACTATTTTTCTTTCTTTTCTTTTTGCTTAATTTATCATAATTTAAATAATCGCACTGGAATAGATTTAATATTTATCTATTATTTTGTCATTGATATGCTAATATAAACTAAGAAAAAATTGTTGAGTTGAAATATGTATTCATATTCACTCACACTCTTTTGAGTTCAATGTTTATATTATGAAATGATGTGTAACGTGTTGACAGAATTCAGTAATTATCATGGAATTCAATATTCATTTAATTAATGAACCCTATTGTTTCTTCTCTTGAAGATTTTTTTCCTCAAGTGGGGGAATTTGAATCAATACGTAGTGAGTGTGAAATAAGGCAGAACCTTAGCACATACATGTAAATTATGAAGAATCTTAAAAATTATATAAATAATTTAAATAATAAAAATTTATAAAATTTAGCTTTTATTTAGCAAATAAAGTAAAATTTTCAAATATTCTAGTTCAAAGAGAGGCTAGAATTGGTGGTGTTGTTATATTGCTAGATTTAGATGTGTTTAAAATAAAATCGGCTCAATTTGGTTCTGCAAGACAACTCGAAAACTTGTCTACCAAATCCTGGAAAATAAATACAACACCATATACAGTTAAATTTTGCATTCTATTAAGGATGATATTGCTTTGTGCTAAAAAAATTTTGTTTAATACCAAATTTATTATCCGGTTACCAACATTACACAAACTTAACAAACTAACATAATGAAAGGGAGAAACAGAATAGTTTCATAGTACGTGTTTTACGCAAAACGAGTGTTATGTTACTTAATTTCCTACACATATTGAATTTTCGTAAAACTGATACAAAAATTAGTTTTTCACCAAAACTTATCGAAGTTAGTTTTAAAAGGAATGGGGTTCCAAATAAATTATTAGAATAGATTGGGAAAAAAGAAAAAGAAAACTTTTTCATAATCTTTTTTTGTCATTTGTTTTAAATAATTTATGAAAACGTGTTTTTTTAATCTATGTAAAGCTGTTTAAAATTTTTGGTATCAGAAAAAAGGCTAAAAAGTTGGAAATTATTTTGTAAATATTTGCTTATTTTCACAAAATCGTTTTTATCGATAACTTTCGATTGCGAGGGTGTAATCAAAATCTTAAAACTTATACAAGTCGCACTAAGACTTACGTAAGGTAATTTTAAAAGTATATTTAGCCTTTCCATTTATTGTCACCGTGTAATTAATTTGTTAAGTTCAATTACGTGAACACATTTCTCTAAGCGAATAAGGAAGATAAGTGGTTTTGGAAACACTTGTGTTTAACGTTATTATTATTATTATTATTATTTATTTATTTGTTTATTAAATAATAAAAAAATCGCTTAATATATGTCCGCATTTCAAAAGCTTTTCCATTAAATCAGCAGCACAATTCAACATAATTTTAAATGATTTCATTGTTTTAAATCAAAAACATTTCGAACATTCTCTATAATATACATACATATTCCACATAGTACGTACTATGCATTCAACTGGTCGATGTCTTTAATTTACATTCATAAAACAGAAACTAAAAATTATTTCAGCAAATATATAAGTACATAGTTAAATTTTTATTTTCCAGGTGTTCCAATTATTTCGTTTAAACCTGATGGTGCTAAAAGCAATGAAAATGATGAAACTTATACTGGCAGTTTGAACAATTTCGATGAATTAAAAATATGGATTCAAGAAAAATGTATTCCTTTGGTGCGGGAAATAACATTTGAAAATGCTGAAGAATTAACTGAAGAAGGATTACCCTTCTTGATATTGTTCCATAGTACAAATGATACAGAATCGATCAAAGCTTTTAAGGAAGTTATTGAGACGGAATTATTGGATGAAAAACGTTAGTTTTAATTCAATTTAGTTTTATAATAAATTTATAATTTTGTATTGATTTTGTAAAAATTAATTATTTAGAAAATGTTAATTTTCTGACTGCTGATGGTAAACGATTTGCGCATCCATTGCATCATTTGGATAAATCGGAAGATGACTTGCCGCTTATTGCCATAGATTCATTTAGGCACATGTACTTATTCCCTAACTTTAAAGATATAAAGATTAAAGGAAAACTAAAACAATTTCTACAGGAATTGTATAGCGGAAAATTACATCGGTTAGTATAAAATTTAGAAAAGAAAGAAATATCCCATAAACTACATACTTCATTTAAATAAAATGGTTATTTACATTAAATTTTTAGTGAATTCCATTACGGGCCTGATGAAACAAGCAATGATAACAATAATGTAGTTGTGAATACCTCGCCGCCAGAGTCATCATTTAAGAAATTGAGTCCTTCGAAAAATCGCTACACTCTGTTAAATAAGGATGAGTTGTAAACTGTAAATAACTGTAACTTTTCCCTAAATAACACACATGATTATTCCTTATTTATTTTATTGAAGAAACTATGTGTTTCAATGTGCTATAACTTCAGTTTCTTTTTTTTTTTTTTTAATTTTTTAACTAACTTTTGCAGACCACCCCTGAGAAAATACATTTTTAATTGAATAGTAAAACAACACTGTGCAATACGTTGATAATACACATGGCATTTAAAATTGCAACTGATGGAGTAATCGTTCACATGTCGCACAGTGTAACTAACTATAGTTTTTTCCTTTGTTATTCTACCAACACAAACTATTTGTAATACATTCATAAATACATAATTATGTATATAGTTTAATATAATCACAAAATATATAAAACTGAATTTTTCAAAATAAAAATTTACATCTTTTGCAGAATAACTAATTATTTCCTATGGCTTTTTTTGGATTTACTATTGTTATGCCTTAAGATATATATTTGATTTGTAATGTTTTCTTATTTCAACATGAATTTCCACTATAACCAATAATTATTGATTGGAATACTACAACTTTTTACTATTTCCGTTATTAAAACATCAGTACTAAAGGCTTCCTTAATATTAAATTGGTTTCTCGCCTTTATTTTTATAATTTGCGAAAGTATATTTACTTATAAAAGTTTTATAATGAAGTTTGTATATTCAACTAATAAATAAATTATGAAACTTCAATTGTAATTTATATAATGTAAAATAAATAAATTATGTACAATAAAGCTTAGATTTATTAAAATTAAATAGTCTACTTTATTTAACAATACGCCTGAATTTAATTGTCTTTTACACTAAATCATCAGTGGACTTCAAGCTCAACCTAATTCCTAAATTATAAAAATATTACAGCTTATGCAAAAATTTAATGTTTAGACGGCAGAAACTCTACAGCTATTTGAAGAATGAGTTCTAAAATTAAATAATCTTCCAAATATATATATATATATATATATATATATATATACATACATATAGATATACGAGTATATATGCTTATATATTTATATATATATATATATATATATATATATATATATTACATTTAGATATACGTGTATATATATATATATATATATATATATATATTACATTTAGATATACGTGTATATATATATATATATATATATATATATATATTTAGATATACGTGTATATATATATATATATATATATATATATATATATATATGTATATATATATATATATATATATATATATATGTATATATATGTATATATATATATATATATATATATATATATATATATGTATATATATATATATATATATATATATATATATTTAGATATACGTGTATACATATATATATATATATATATATATATATTTAGATATACGTGTATATATATACATGTATATATATATATATATATATATATATTTAGATATACGTGTATATATATATATATATATATATATATATATATATATATATGTATATATATATGTATATATATATATATATATATATATATATATGTATATATATATGTATATATATATATATATATATATATATATATATATGTGTGTATTTAAATGCGCTATAACGGTTTTTGTAATATCAGTAGAAACCTTTCCAGGTGAATTCCACTTTATACAATAACGACCAGTGTGGCCATATCCAAAAAAAATTTACAGCTAAATCGGCTTTAAAGTAATACTAAAAAGAATCTTAAACTGCCAAACAATAATGCTAAAATTTTGATTGTATTGATTTTGTTACCTTAGCTAATATATCTTTATATATTTTTTATTTTTCAGAATTCTTCAATATAAACACTTATTGCACATCATTTCAATGAACCAAACTGATTACAAAGTAACAGAATAAAAGTTTGAAGTAACAAAAAGGTAACATTAAATTCAATATCACTTTAAATTATTATAAAAGTAACAAAAAACCAAAATAAACTGAACTATAAATGGCTATTATATAGTATATCAATACAATTTATATGGCATATATAATAATAAATTTAAATTATAAATTAAATACGTCATCGAACGAATATACTTTAGCTTCTGAAGATTCGTTCGATGTATCATTATAATATATGTATATTCTTATTACATACGTTAATGAAAAAATTTACAGCTAAATTAAAAAAGCTAAATCTACCCGCAAAAATGCCAAAATGGCCTCACTAGTAATGGCAATACCGTTGCTTGTGAAATTAAATTTAATTACGATGAAATGGTAGCCCGGTTACCGTGTGTAAGCATTTGTATTTTATTAAAAGTTGTTAAAATTTGGTGGTAAAATAAAAATCAAATGAACAGTTTTAATTGAAAGAAAGCGTGGTTTACTTCGTAAACAGTTAGAAAGTTTTTAATAAAAAGAAAATTGTAGTATTGTGCGTATTATAAATCAAACAGAAACACTAGGGTGAAAGAAGTTAAGATGAAAAAATTTTTATAAAAAGAAAAAATGGCGGATAATCTTGTGTTGGTAAATGATGCAGACCCAAAGTTTTATTATTTGGCTAACAGTGTGAATTTCATTATTATTTTACAAAAGTTTCTAAACCAACCTCTTGGTTTCCAACACAATTCTAAGCTTTGCAAATGAAATATATGTTCATACATACATATGTAGAGGAGTCGCCATTTGAACTGATTGGGCTCTCTGTGGTTATTTTATCGAAAAAGCTGTATTCAAAGTGATATTGTACACAGCATACAACATATAACCAGTGATATTGAACAACACTAAGCCAGAGAATATGATAAATCTGTAAGTTCATTTAAATATATTTCAATGAAAATTTATTTTACTATTAATTGAAATTATAAGTGTCTAGTATGAGTAATAGTAGTATATCAGTCAAAATCCATTTAAATATTGAGTATTATCAACGTTCACGAGCTTATTGCTTTCGTCTACCACCCTGTATAGAATTCTTGATTCTCTTGTTGCTTTCAATTCGCCTGCTCTAGCCTGTGTTTATTTAATATTTTGTTTGGTTAGAAGGTCATTAACTATCTAGCTGATATTAAAAATTTGATCTCCAAATAAACTATCAAATCAACTTTATGTATTTTTTATATACTCGTTGACATTCGAAATTGTTACAACTTTGTCTTCAAGTATGGCATATTTTATCATCTGGAAATTTATTGAAACATTATGCTTTGCATTTTCGTCGTCCTAAAAGTTTCATAATAGATATTGTTACGTAAGAGTCGCCGCATAACTCCTTTCATGTACAGTTTGAAGTCAATCGTTATAAATTGAATGAATTTTTTTTGATAAAGGCAGTTATTATGCTCGGTTAAAACTCTACTGATGTTCCAATGGTTAGGTCTTTATTTCAAACGTAACGTTTTAAAACACATTTAATGATCGTCTATAATAGCAATCGTGTATTTAACATACAATGAAGTAAAATAACAATACCAGAGGCAGTTGCTCTCCAACAATCTTGGCGACTTAATCTGGTTCTGCACCCATTATCGTGTTGTCTTTGATTCTCCGGATGACTTAAAAAATAGAATATTAATGATATGGGAAATATTTTATAATATGCATTTTTTTACTCATCGTTATTTAAGCTTTGTTCAGAAATTCTATTTTGGGCTCTTATGTCTTGTTCCATTGCTTTGTTTGCTAGTATTAATTTTAATGCATTGGATTTAAAAATCATTACGACTCTAAATAACTGCTTGTGTAGAAATTTCACAAGTTTATGTGACAAGGTGAGAGTATTTCATACAAATCAAGCTTGTTACCTTCTTAATATTCATCACTTATAACAGACATACATATGTTAATTAGAAGATTTTTATCTAAACAAAACATCATTTAAATTTTAATTACTATAGGTATAATTAATTTTATTGCGTACAAAAATACTACACTTTGTCATAATTAAAATAATGGACGGAATGTTAATACTTTAAAAAGTTTTGAGATATTTAATACAATAAGAATCCTTAGTTATAAAAATACATACAAGCCTCTATGTATATACGGTTTAAACTGATAACTTTAAAAACTGCATTAAGAAATGGTCAATTGTTTAAAATATATAAGATAATATCAAACATCTTTAAAAGTGATATGTTAGCATTCTTATTCGAAATTTATTATCGTTTGATCGATATAAATAGAGACACTGCTATCACAGCAACTGCTCTCAAAATATCCATCTGCAATTTCGTAGAACCGCTCTGTAAATAAAATAAATTAAAGTTAGTAAAACTTTGTTGTAATAAATACTTACATATATAGATGCAATATAATTTTAAATTGTGAAACAACGGATAGTTAATATCATTGGTTAACGAAATGTAAGATCTGCAGAGTATCTTATATTTATCACACATGACACGTAGGCATATGTATAATATAAAATAACTTCACATTCTTTCTAATAAAAAAACTAACGAAAACGACCATGACGGAATTCTAAAAGCCTTTCTGATAAACCTTATTTAAATCCATAAACCACGGCTAAGTTAAATGCAATTATTTCAATGATATCAAAAAAGCTTTGAACAATATTTAGGCATTCGCTTGTTGCTCGAGTATATAAGTATTACTTACAATTACAAAGTAATTACATCTATCACCCTGGCAGCATTCATGACATGACCAATCTTCGTACCAAATATGTGTGCAATAGGGCATATGCCGTTTACGTTTTGCTTGACACATCGATTTTGTCATGCAACGCTTGGAAACGTAATATTGTTTAAGTGCACCCTGAGAGAAATATGGCTGGCTGCCCCAGCGTATTTCCGTACCGCAAACATCTTCACCTGGTTCACAAGTTTTTATTGTATTTAAACACTTTTCTACATTGCCAGTTTGATTTGAGCAAACATAACATTCCAAGCCAGCAACAAAATTAACTGTAATGACAATCAGTTGGTCAGTAGTTTTAATGGTATATCATTTTTTAATGTTTAAAAACCTTGGGAACAATAATAAATTGTTATTATTGATATTATAGTTAATTTCCATGCTTCCATATTCTTTTAGATACTTGAATAAAGTTAATAAAAATTTCAATAAAATAGTATAGTAAAGTGGTGTTTACTAATTCTGACAGCAATTATTTAACCACACCCACAAAACATAGTTGTATTACAGATCCACCCTGGCACATTCAGAAGGTCAGCTGACTACTTTGTATACCCAAGAACGTAGTATAACAGTTCAGACGAGAGGTTTTATTTCAATTCAAGTTTGTAAATAATGAAAAGTTAAGTGAAATATTTTAAATTTGTTTCTATATAGATCGAAATAAAATAGAAATTATGGTTAGACCGTATATGCAAGATGTTTAAGACTTGTGCCATAGCTTACTTCCGTGGAATTAGTCCATTAGATGTAATCAAAAGTATCACGAATTATCAAAAACCACTACAAATATTTGCAGTAGAAATCGCACATTTTCATGATTATTTCGGAGGTAAACAACTCGAAAACCCCGATCTTCCTGGGTTATATTAAATAAAAATACATCACAAAGTAAATTCGCCGTCTTTGTGGTTACAGATGACGACAAGTCTATTTGGTTAATATGTCGGTGGTGTTCCGAACCATATGACCATACTTATTAATATAAAAAAAATACATATAAAGTATATATATATATATATATATATATATATATATATATATTTATATATATATATATATATACTTTCATACATAAAAATTTTAAACGGAACAGTCGACTATATATCATAATGTATAGACTTCTTATTCGGAGGTAGACGATTTTCAACAAAGACTTCTGGTATACGTAGTTATAGTTTAACAGCTGACCACATTCTGTGGCGATGGCAACACTACGTCCTATTAAATAAAAGAGTGAAAGAGGTCTATTGTGTATAGAAAACATAAAGAAATTGATTTTTTTGGCTTGGTGAAAATCTAAAGAATTTCATTGAAAATTTGGTAGAGAGATACAAAAATGGGTGCATCATTCTTTCCGATTTTGTTCTTCACCGCAATATGGGCAAGCGTTGGAATTGGTTTGCCATTGATGACACCAAAGGGTCCACATCAAAATCTAATACGCTGTACCCTAATGTTAACAGGAGCGACATGTTGGCTTTTTTGGTTGTGCTGCTATATGACACAAATGAATCCATTGATTGGTCCAAAGCTTAACCAGCATGCGATTTATATGATTGCCAAGGAATGGGGAGATGGGATAAAGGAAGGTTAAATTTGCCTCTATTATTGTAGGTGGAAAACATTGTACAGACAAGTGCAGATAAATACTTTGTTATATTATTTTTCATATATGTTATATTATTGTCCTCTGCATTCCTCTTTAGAATAAATTGTATTTATTGTATAGTTTTGATTTAGTTGGAATTTATAAGAAAATTATATTGTGTATTTAGTGTGTATGTTCTACATTTTGATTTTCTAAGAAACAACTTTCTCTGCATAACTAACATCTAAAATAAATGTTATAGAAAATTAATACAGAATATGTAAATTTCTTAGGTTTGATTGAAGTATTGAATTTGGAATCGTGTGTGCACTATTCATATACATATATCACCATAAAAATATCAAAACTGCTCTTTCTTTGGCATTAGTTAAGCTTTTATTATGAAAAAACAGATAATACGATGAAGTATCTACAAGCTTTTCAAAAGTATTAAGAAATTGTATCTTTATTTTGACAAGACTGGCTGGGTATTGGAATACATCCAACAGCATTCTCTTGTAATAAACGTAAAGTCAAAAAATCAATAATGGAAACCAACACTTCTTTATACGACTCTGGAACTGTTGCTCATGAAGCCGAAAACCCAATGGTATTTTGTACTTTCATATAGAAATTTACAGTGAAATGCTAAGCTATACAAAATATACCAAAATAAACATTGCCCCTAGAATTCACTATTTTGTCAGCTTTCGATTTCACAAAATATCAGTGTGTCCTCGGCTTAACATAGTGAGTATGTCCAATTAACCTAAAAATTTTAATTTGAAAAAGTATTGTTTCAATATCCAAGCTCTTAAAAGAAATTAAATTGAAAAAGGCAAAAAAATTGTTTGAGCTATTTTTCGTGTATATTTACATTATGTTAAAAATTTAATCTAAACTTCAATAAAGAAACATCAATAAATAGTTCCTGAAACACCGGGGCCATATTGATAACCGGCAGCACTGGCAATAGGTGGTACGAAGCCTGGTGTACCTAAAGCTCCCAAGCCACCGCCTATAATGCTGTTGCCATAACTGCCTGAATAATAGCTGGATGGATAGCTACTGTAACCGCCATATCCAGTGCGAGAATATGGATAAGCGCCACTTAAACGATTGTAGTAAGAATTGTAGGGATACGAATTGTAGCCACCAGCATAACCGCCATAACCAACATTTCCAGCATAACCGCCATAACCAAGATTTCCGGTGTAACCGCCATATCCTCCAGTATAGCCGTTATATCCAGGGTAGCCTGCATAACCATCTTCCAATATTAAAGAAATTTTAAAAATATAAATATATTTCCGTATTATCTTTGACATCTAAAACGAAATCTTAATATTGAGTTCTATATGTGTTGCTGTATATGTGTATGTGGAAATGAATACGCTAGATTTAGTAAACAAATTGTGAAATGACATATTGAAATTCTTATTTTGTGGATACCATCACACTTTGGAATTAATGGAATAAATAGTGCAGCTAAGGAAGCTATTAAACTACCATTAATCATAGAAGTCCCCTGTGATCACCGGATATTAATGAATATTTTTAAATATATGGATGAGTCGAAAAAACAACTAGAATGGCAAAACTCTACCTGTTTCTTAAGAAAACATAATATATTGTGTGTAAGACCTCAATATTATGAAATTTTTTCCAGAATGGAGTGTATAACACTTGCTCGTCTTAGAGTTGGGAAGGCTCTGTTTAACTCAAAACATTATTATGATAATACAGATCCCATTGAATGTAATAATTGTCACTAATGGATGTTCAACACATATAACACGTATAAGTTGAATATGTCATGAATTCATAGTTCTATTTATTTTCTTATTTTTAGAGTATTCAAATTAAAAGTTCGTAAAGAACATTTATAATGCCCCATTTGTTGGGTTTGTGAATTTGCTCATAACACAGTTTGCTTTGGGAGACATTCACATTCTCGATAGCAAATCAAAACTTTGGGAATTTTATAAATTCCGCTATTTTATTTAACAATACGTTTCATTTTCTGTAAATGTATTTTATAGAAGATAATATGAAGGCTCAAAATAATTAACTTTAGCTTTAGGAGTGCTGTAATATAAAGTTGTTTCTGAAGACACCGACTTTAGACAAGACACATCCCTCAATCAGTAACTTTTAAGTTATTTATTTAAAAAACTAATGACATGAATCTGCATAATCCTTAACGCTTGGTCTTACTTGCTTTTTATTTTTATTGATAAAAGTCAGACTAAGTTTATTTTCGTTCGTGTTCATTCATCAAGTGTTATGGATCTTATTTAATAAAGTCTTAATTTTTCTTAAACATGAGGAGTGAAATTGTTTTTAATGTAAATTTTCAGTTATAAGCCTTTCATTTTGTTGAAGTTAAGTCCACGGTTTTGTTAAAAAAAACAAAAGCAAAAGCCCACTGAAGGAAAGAATTCCAAGTGATTATAATTAAAATTTCGTTTCAAATTATCTATTATCTCTTATTGCCATTGGAAAATTAACTTACCCAAACCCAATTTTGATTGATAGGGATTGTAGTAACCAGCGCTGTATGATCCACCAAGAGTATCTAAACCTGTGCCATATGCCCCAATTCCAGAGTATCCACCAACATAACGTTTTTCTTGATGCTTTTCTTGCCACGGACTTAGACTACTCGGGGAAGCCGATAATTCCTGTGTATTTTCAGAATTTTCTGATGCCAATTCTTCCAAGTCCTTATCAGCCCGGGCTGCTGCGGCAACAGTTAAGAGAAGAGTGCAAAAGGTCTAAAACGATGTAATTTTATGGCACTTATAAGTATAGTTATACAAATATTTTTTCATTTGATATCTTTTTTTTTCATATCTTATCTTCATTTTACTCCTTTAAGGAAACTTACAAAACACTTCATATTTGTTTGAACGGAAAAAAGAACAATTAACGCTTAAACTCTAAGACAACTACTAATGATCAAGTCATGGGAGTTTTGAGCTTTTATAGTGATTTTTAAAAATGACTAAACACGCACTAAGCGGCATATACGTACTTAATAAAAAGCATTGTTTAACAACATTTTAAGTTTCTATTTTTATTTTATTGTCTATCACTTAGCGCATGTGTACAAACAATGAACATATAAATAAATATATTGAATCTATGATTGCGATAATATTTTGTTTTAAATGGCTTAAAATTTAAAGTTCTGTAAAATATTGCTGAAATACATATTCCATTTCATAAGTGAATATATTTTTCTTTACTTTGTAATGCTTTTATAATCAAAAAAGATAAAGAATTGTAATGCCGACCAACGCATAGTGTCAGATTATGTCAATTTCGAGGGAATATATTTAAAAATTTTAGTTTTGATATATTGTTTAGGTTTCAGTTCAATATGAGAAATAATTGAGTGAATTGATATCAAAGTGAGTTTATAAGAAAAAATAAACATTAAATTTCCATCTGCAGCAGATTCATTATTTTGATCCTTTCCACAGTATAACACGTTTAATTTCCTCGTGCTTGAGTAACTTTCCTATAAATTTTGAATACCAGTTTTTTAGTTATACAAAAAAGGTGCTCGTTTAACAGTCGTGCAGATAATTGGCCAATTCGGGCGATTCACTTAAAACTCAAAATCCCCAAAACTAAATTTCGCCCAAATTTTATTCGTTTATAGACTGCCGATAATTTTCTTTTGAATAGTGTATAAAAAGTCACGCACATTTACTTTATGACTGACTTCGTGCCCGCTATTTTGATTTATTTTTTTTTTTTTTTTTGAGAAAATCCTTTAAGCGAAATGAATTAGCTTTAATTTTTGTCTTTGCTTAGTTCGCATATTCCGCGAGGTGTTTGAAAATCTTCACAAATTTTCATCTCGCGACTTATTTCACCTCCGCAATTTTCAAATATATCACTGAAAATTCCAAGATGATTAAATAAAATTTGGCTTAATTATTTACTGTATATACTACATTCAAGTATTTAAGCGTATTCGTTTAAATTGTTTCCGTATTATGCTGAATATATTAAGCTGTTGCATTTTATTATAAGTATACATACATACATACAAATATTTCATGGATTAAAAAAGATATCATAAGATTAAAATTTTCTGTTGTCACCGCATAATAAATCGATTTATTATGATTATAGGAAATTATAGCAATAATCTATTTATCTTAAAAAATTACAAATTTCCAATCAAAACATTGATGTTAACAAAATTTGCCATGAAATACAGGACAAGTGGAAGAAGTTTTCCTAAGCTAATGATTTTAAGCAGTTAAATCAGAAATGAGCTTAAATAAAAAGCAGTTAAATTAAAATATGTTTTTATTTATATATGTATTACAATTAATTAATGAAAAAATTCTAAAAAAAATTGTATTACGGCTGATGACGAAAAACAGATGTAGTATTGTTATTACGTTTGCATATGGATATGGAAAAATATGTTAAATAAGAAGTTCCATTTAGCAAACAAGGGACAAAATTAAATTTTATTTAAAGTCAACAATGCGCCTCTTTATATACTGTTTGAACTTTTATTACATGTTTAGAAACTGCAAAACCATTCCCACATGTTTATCAAAATCCTAAACTGCTTTGCGGTTGTTGTCGAAATTAATTTTATATGTAGATATTACATATACATATATATACATAAGTAAACATATTATTAAATGTAAAACGTTATTAAGTTTTCTTTAAAATCTATTGAAATTATTTCAAAGATAACAATCAGAGTTATTAGCCTAATGTCCGATTGTACATTAATTTCTAATTACGTATACGTCATGTTTGTGCTGGAATTGATTTGTTTTATAAATTCTTAAACATACAACATGATTTTCAATATTAAATATTAAGTTTCAAAAAACCATTGTTATATATGTTTGGCATGAACTTTAAAAGCTTGATTGTTCAAAAAATAACTTTTGGTGGTCAATGGTTTGTTTTCTCAGCCTTATCGGACTGTGGAAAAATAAATCGGAACAGCAACGAATAACAATGGCGGTCTTTTCAAATAGAAACAAAAGTACAATAATATTAAATTACTTACTTTAAAGTTATACATGTAATGTATGTATGTACAGTATGTACATTTCTGTTAATTTAAAACTGAATGTTTGTTTAACAAAAAAACTGAATGTTTGTTTGGATGAAAATTTCAGTAGAAAAATGTCACACAATATAGTCGTACCTAAGTCCACGTGCACATAAAACATATTAAATATATAAAGGGTATCTCAATTCAAAAAATTCCTTTTAAATTAGCATATAAAGGGAATTCCCTTTTAGTAAAGTGGCTTAGCTAAAAGTTTTTATCCACACTTAGTTAGCGTCTTCAGCGAAGTGTTTGAAAATCCCCACATCGCAAAATTTTAAACGCCTCTTAGTAGGCATAGTGTAAAATGGCACTTACTCGCTAACTGGAAACGGGTATAAAATTGTATGCAGAACAAGAAGAAATTTTTTGTTCTATTATATATTATCAAGTGCAGTAAACTCGAATAAAACTAGCTAATTATTGAAAACTAATAATAAAGATTGAGGATGACTAAATCTCTTAATATTAATTCTAGAAACTCTGTTTCACTGGGCACCCTTTATTTATGTATGTATGCGATAGTATGTGTAATTGAAAGAGATCTCAAGTCATCATAATATTGACCGCATTTTCTTCACACAACCTCTATTTAAAGACAAAAAATTAGTTTTATACACTGACTCATATTAATATCCCACTTAACCAAAACTATATAACAACAGATTATAACAACCTTACTACTTTAAGCCTTAAGCTAATAAACTTTTTGTGAAAACTGTCAAAAGCTTGATAATAATTGTTTAATTAAAGCTTATGGAAAGTTTAGAAGTCAAATAATTTATAAAGCCTGCAGAAAAAATAGTTCTTCAATCATAAATTTAAATTTGTAATACTTTTGTAAGCCTCTAACATAAACAAATAATAATATAATAATTTTTATAATATAACAAATTTTTGCAATACTTCAAAAACACATACAGTCGCACATACGAGTATATTCCATTTCTGCAAATAAGTAAATTAAAACACATTCTATAAGAAAAAAAGGAAAATAGTTATATTTTTCTTTCAAATTGATTTATTGGGATACTTATTTGTATGGTCCAAATTGGAGAAGGCTTCCTATCTGCTAGGCCTAGTATAGGTACTTAAAAATTTTTGCTAGAACATCACTTCAATTACACGTTGAAAATTCTACGTCAAATGCTATACACTTAATCAAAATCGTGGCGCGAGAAATATCTCTGTCGATGGCAGTATTTTATTATTCGAGCTTTATAGGATTATAATTATAATTTAAAATTTTTATATGTGATTGTTTTAAGAGTGGAATATGTAGAATATTTTTATAAGTGCTTTTGTATTAAAGATAGATTCTGATGACGCAACAATTTTTTGTTTGTTTTTGTATTGGATTAGCACTCAGGGGATGACCACTGCCTATGCAGTGCATTGTGTCAAAACTAGAAAGAAGGGATTGTTTAAGAAGATAGAACATTTTGTAGCTCATTTTACTTTGCCGGTGAATTTTTTGCTACAGGTACCAGCGAAGGAGGGTTGATTCAAAATAGGATTGCAATCAAGAAAGGGTAAAAGGAAAAGGGAAAGGATTTCATTTGAAAAATTTATTGATGACAGGGGTAAAAATGATTATTTATCACATAATCCTCTAGGGATTTTTTTGGAAATTTTTCTAACAATTAAAAATAAATCTTATTTGGCAAGAAATTGTTAAAATAACGCTGTTCTATTATAAGTTTTGCCAAATGATTTAAGTGGAGACAGAGCATTGTGCTACATTTTCAAATGAAGAAAATAAAAAAATGGAATGTATTGATTATGTTTGCAAAACAATTAGCCGTACATCTCTTACTTGGTTTAAATCGGTTTGATGTTAATATGTCTTTTGATAACATGCAAAATGGTGCCTGCATGATAAAATATATTCATAATTACAAGTGTAAATCCTAAAAAATCGATTTCTAACAAACGTTTCTCTCAGGTGACCTTCATTGAGTATTATGTATGTATGTGTGCGTATATCGACGAACCAATCAATTTACACACAAATATAAATACTATATGAAATAACTATTTTCACATCAGTTGTTAACAAAGAGCAAATTGTTGGAAACATCTAACGTTTAAAACGCCCTTAACGTTAGTTTTCAGATTGATTTTTTAGTTAAAAACTTATCAAAATACATACATGTTTTTGGCGTTGCTTTAACAAAAAAAAACAGCCAAAGTAATTATTATACAATAAATGCTTTTGTACTTAAAAGAAATAAACAACAAACAAACAAAAATAAAAAAATAAATAAATCTGAAAATAAAGCAGACGTTTTATTCGATTCTTTGACAATAGCCAATGAAGCAGGTGTTAATTTGGTAAATATATACTACAGTTTCCTAAATTTACATACAATTGACGCTTTGATAAGACAATTTCAGTTTAAATTTTGTAGAATTTTAATTGCCTACAAAGTAATTTGATGTCATATTTTCTCTTTTATTGCAAATTTAAATGACATCAATTTAAAAATTAAATATGTATGCGTGTAAGTTCAGGTAATCTGCTAATAGTCAATCTCTTTAATAGTACGTGATATGATTTTTTGTTTTAATCGTATGCAAAACCATACTTCCGCTGTTACTTGTGTGTTTCCCAAATTTCCTAAATCAACGTCAGGCGTAATGTGGAAGTTGTAATGAATGAGTTTTTATTTGATTCTGGGTCAGAAAGTTGAAATTTTGAAGCTTATTTTTCATTTTATAAAACAAAAGCTAAGTCGACTTTTTTAAATATTTTAGAAATGGCTAAATTTTTGTTAGCACACTTCTTTTTGCCAGTATTTTCCGAATAATTTTGATGAAAAATCTGCGCTTGAAAAAAAATGCATATTTCAAAAATCGGCATAAATAAAATTACACATTCTCTAGGACTTTATTAATTTTTGGCAAGAAGAAAGCAAAAAATCTCAATTACTAATAAAATAGTAACATGTTAAAAAACGATAGACAAAAGTTTCTTAGCACCAGATTTTAGAAGCTTAAAAACTACGATATTACCATTCGTTATTTTTTGATTAGTCGGTTAGCCCATTGCATGATAAATTTTTTCTCAAATTAATTAATTTCATCAAATTTTTTAGTGAAAAAAGCCGCAAAAATCTGTCTTTTAAGTTTTTTCTCAAATAAATTATTAAATTGTCCACATATTATATTAGCAGTTACATATTCTCGTGAAAATTTTATAGGCAAATTGTTTTCTATTGTTTATATGTATGTATGTATTTTTTCTCACACTTTTTTTAATCGCAATATTTTAAGCTCTATGTAAAACATTTTTGTGAAATTATTTGTATTTGGAAATCTCCTTTTTAAGGAAATTTTGGCTGCAGTACCAACAAAAATTCTTTTTATGTCTATATCGCATCTTAAAATAAACCTTTTTATTTAGGTTTGATGCCAGAAAACAATAGAATATTTATAAGTGCTGATGTTATATTTCACTATACGAAATTCCCTTCGTCTTAAAAACACAATAAAAATAATTCTCGCTAAATGGAGCTCTCAAATGTAGTAGATTTATATATTATGCAGAATATATGGTCACCGTATCTATTTTAATCATACTTTTGAATTTAAACTAAAGCGAAAACTTTTCGCTTGTTTGTACATAAATCCGTACTTGCTTTTAGTTTTGAACTTGTTTATGTGTAGCTTTTTTTCAATTGGTACTTAATTATGTTGTAAACATAAATTTGTTCCAAAACAATGAAAATATTTCAGCTGGACATTTAGTGTCTACTGACTTATTTTTTTTTTAGTCACCGCAACTGACATTGTCCAAAGATCTGAGCTGCTTCATAACTATTGATGACATTTTATTTAATATGAGTATGTATTCAATAATTGTACATACATTCGCAAAGCCAATATAATTCAATTTACAATAATGCTGGGAACATACTCAGGGAACTAATACTAATAACCAATGGAATTTTATCTGACCATCATTAGTTGAACATTGACTTTGAATTCTGCGCTATGGCCTCAATATATGTAAAACCGAAGCAATGACATTTTCTCTAATAACCGCCAAATGTCCATAAATTTTTGTACAGCAACTATTTATTATAAATAAAATTGTACACACAATTGAATATACAATATGCTGCTTTCTAGAATCATGTGAAGTTTTTAACTTCAATGTCATTGTTATACGTGTATTATTAAGATGCCCACATAGCAGTCAAACTAGATGTGAATATAAATAACTATTCCCATGGGTAAGGTCTTAGATTTTGTTTGGGTTTTCTTTTTTCCAATGGCATTGAATATAGTTTTTTAAAAAGTGCATACACATTCAACAATAACTTTTTTCCATCAGAGAATAAACGATATAAAATGCAATTTTTGTGTAGTACAAGCTTTTAGGTAAATGTTGAATATGTACATTTCTTACGGTTCGTGATACTTTCGGAAAACAAAATTCGATTGAGGGTCTTTCTACATGGGATTAACGATATGGATATTACAAGTTTAAAGGATATATAGTGAAAATATGTGGATAAAAGCCGTAGTAATCTTTTATATATATAATATTCCACATATTCTTGTAGCGACTTCTTTTGCTATCAAAAGAATATTTTGAAAACAAAAACATCATTCTCACATTCTTAGAATCAAAACATAGTTTAGCTTTTGACTCTAGGCTTGTCAGCATAGAATAACACCACTATTAGCTTGTGCATAGACAAGTGCATATCCATTACACAAAAAACCCTACTAGCTTTGGTATTGTGAATGTATTTCTGTTGGCATCATTTAATTAGCTCAGACAAATTTCGAGATAAAAAGCATCAATCCATGTTGTGTTCAGTATAAAGTCGTAATATCTAATATCGAGCTAAATTTCTGGGAGGGTTACTCCTTTCTTTCTGAAATGTGGAGATCTTAAACTATTAAATAAGATTCAAACTAATGGGGCTATTGGAAATTGTAGGTGTCAACGTTACGAATTCCTATATGAATAGGTGTATGTACTCTCGCAGTTCATACAACAATTTATTAGTATTTAGTATTTATTAGTATTTAGAATAAAGCAAACTTGTGTTGTATGAGTTGATTTCTACAATATTTAAATGATTTTTGTTTGACAGTTCTAACCAAAAATTTTTTTTTCAGGCTTATGTTTGATATTGTGTTAAAGAACTGTTTTCATCTTCAGTCAGTTCGACTTTTATGTCATGAATTGCTTCGACAGCACTATTAACCTTAGCACCTTCTTCGTATTTATAAAGGTAAGTACACAAATTGTATTTTTTATATCCCATGAAGAGTTGCCCCAACATCTTTGTACTGAAATTAAGCTTATTTGGCTTTTGTTTTTTCTTCCACTTTATTTTCTCTTTACATTAAAATTACTATAAATGCATTAAACATTTTTTTGCTATATGTTTAATATGTTATTATAAATAAATATGCTTCGAAAATAAAATGCATCGAATGTTGTAATTTACAACACTCATTAATTTCTTGACGAGATAAGATATAATTCTTAAACGAAATAAGCATCTAATTGCGCCATTTTGTCCTTGGGCTGACGGGGGCCACCACGTCCTCTTCCACCTCCACGGCCGCCTTTGCTTCCTCTGCTTCCGCCTCGACTACCGCGTCCGCCTTTGATATTGACTGGTCGAGATGCTACTGCTCGATGTTTTTCTACTAAATGAGTGAAGTCCGAAGAACAAAATATACAACCGGACTTTTCCTCCGAACCGTCTTTGAATTTTGTTTTATCCGATTTGTACAAAACTTTAACATTTTGGGCGCCACATCCATCGCATTTATCCTCTGTAAAAGCAAAAAATACCGTAATTGAAAAATTACAGAAAAAACCTGTTTTTTAATATACCTTCCACGGTTATTTTAGTAGCACCTTTAAAACAATTGATGATAACATCGCATCTATTGCAACCGATTTTCCAGCTTGGTGCTAGTGTACTGTCCAGTACAAAAACGCCATGTTCACATTCCACACAGCCCGATATACCTAAAGTATTTAGAGAATGGGGGCAGGTAGGGTGTGTGCAAGAATTACAGCCGGAATTTTTAGGCATATCCCTGAACGGCGGATGATTATAGCAGTAGGGACAGAATGGGTATGATCTACCCTTGGTGCCAGTAGTGAACGCCAACAATTCAAAATCATCCAGTGGACATTTGAATTCACGATAAACTTTAACATTGCCACCATTTGGCAACGAGTAGGTTTCATCACATTGTGAGCAATGTAGACGTGCTGGTTTCGATTGTATGTACTTCATATAACGTCTACATTTGCCACAACGCGAATGAGACTTACCAGACTCGGCCAAGGGAGAAAACGACACCTCGAACAAACTATCCATATTGGATATATTGCTCACAAAGTATAAGAATTTTAAGCGGAATATATCGATAGCATGTTTAAGTACTGCTTTAAAATCAGCTGACCCCTTAGCTATAAGATTAAGCATGCTTTCTACTTCGGAACGCATAGTTGGCAATACCAATTCAGGATCAATCTGTAAAATATTAAAAGTAATTTTGTAACTAATTTTCTTCCATGATAGTGCACTTGTTTCTAATAAAATAACCTTTTGATAGCCATGCACTAAGACAATACCCAATGTCGTGGGTATAAGTTTACGTCCACTTTCAATTGTAACATAATTTCGTTGGCATATATTATTAATATGTACGGGAATTGACGCATCTGTGCCAATACCATGTTTTTCCATCAGTGTTATCAATTCGGCTTCAGTTAAATAGTCTGGAGGATTGGTATGACTTTCTTGTATACGTACATCATTAAATTGAACACGTTCACCTTCGGTAAATGGAGGTATGACATCGTCTTTACCAAATGCCAGCCAAGGCATGACTTTAGTAAAACCGGGATCAATTAAAACATCAGCTTTGCAAGAAAAATATTCCATGCCAATGCGCAATTTTACTACTGTAGTACGATATTTCAAATCTCTTGATATGGTGCCTAAAAAGTGTCGGCAAATGAAATCGTACACCCGCCAAGTATCTCTGTCAAAATCACTTCGGGAAGCTAGTTTCATTGGTGTAATCGGAGGATGGTCTCCCGCATCTTTACCTTTACGAGGCGCATTAAAATCGCTCTGTATAGCCTGAGCTTCAGTACCAAACTCAGAAGAAGGCTTTAAAATATTCAGGACAGCACTATAAGGAGAATGCAAAAAAAACAATATTTTTTATATGACGCTCTTACAAAAGCATACTTACTTTAAGTCAAAATTAGCAGGATACTGGTTCGTTTCTGTACGCGGATAACTTATATAGCCTTGCGTATAGAGGCGTTCGGCTAACTGCATTGCTTGAAAGGGACCAATACCTAATCCCGAACTACAAATACGCATTAATTCCACGGTATTTAAAGCCTGGGGCCTTCCAGTAAATTGTTCTTTTGAAACTACGCTTTCGATTCTACATAGATTAAAAAACGATATTCTAATTTTCGGTCTTATTTAGCATGTGCAGATTTTTTAAGCATAATATCCAAAATCAATAACAAAATTTCAACTAATCTAATGTTTCTCAACCCAAAATTAATTTCTTCAGGGTTATCTGAATATGTACGTGTCAATTACAAATGTTCGATGATGTGTTTTTTAGAAAACATCAAAGCGTTCTTTTTTATACTGATATAAAAGCTTAAATTTGTTTTGTGCGAACTTAAACATATTTATATGCATTTATCCAATAACCCGTAATACTTACACTCCCTCCTTTTGATTTTTCACCATATTCAAGAGCATTATAGCAATATCTTTTTTAAAAACTCGACCACGAGCCCATTCAAAATTAAATTCTGGCTGACCAGCAGTCAGTTGCAAAAACCAAAAAGGCTCCGGTTTGAAAGTTTGAATGTCGTCATGACGTTTCACACAAAAGCCTAGAGTTGGAGTTTGGCATGGCCCGTAAGATATTAATGAAGCATCTAAATCTCCGTAACGTCCCTGAAAGAATTTTGTCTGGAATCGAGTAAAGGCGCAGCCAATCCGCAAATCTAATTCTTGCCTAGCATCCACTGATTTTGCTTCATTTTCATTAGGAAAACCTAAGTTTTCCATGGCCCCTTTTATATCCTTTTCCGTAATAGCCGAGAAGTGGGCTCTATATGTAACACTTTTTGTATATACATTATTTATCACTCTACCTACTGCATCCATAACTTCGTAGCATATATTTTCACCTTCTTTATCGCAATCTAGCCATAAAACTAAATAATCGCAGCCTTTGGCTTCTTGGGCCAAAAAACTGCGCATATGATGTTTAGGATTGGCTTCTTTCTTTTCGGTGGGACAACCAAACAACTCCACGGGATCTACTCTATCCCACGAGTTGTACTTTCCAACAAAGTCAAGGGACATTACATGACCGCAAACTGAAGTCATGCGAAAGAGCACATTTGATCCCTTAAACTGACCCGTCCATTCGTGTGTCGAACATGAGTTGCTAGTCCCTGGTAAAATAATAGTAATCACTTATTATTAATGTATTTTTTTTAAGACATCAGTGTTTAATATAACCTTTTTTGGACGTACTCCTTCCATTTGATAAAATTTGTGCTAGCGAAGCCGCCAAAGATGGCTTCTCAGCTACCATCAACACTTTCTTCATACTGCGTTTGATTTAAGAATTTAATTTCTGTATTTGTTTTACCTTTCGCACACAAATTCTTAATATATTTCATTAAGTCTTGCAGAAAAAGTTAAATTATAAAAATTGCACGTCTGATGCAAAAAACACTACCGCTGTCACCACTCAGTTGAGATTGATAACCCCTAAATGAGAATACTGCCACAAGAAAATTATCAAGATGCACAGTGAAAAATAATATTAGTTTCTCATAATCATGTCATGAGGTGTCGCGCTATTGCCAATGTCAATAATGATCTTGAAGACATTCTAAAAATTGGAAACGACTTTTTTTTTAGAAAATATTTTTTAGACGCTTTATGTATATAATAGAAAATACAAAAAAAGTTAGAAACATATTTCTATTAGTGGAGTTAGTTTTCTAAAATCGCGCGATTTCAAATCTCCGCGAGTTACAGAACATGCGTGGTAATTATTAAAATTGTATCGAAATAAGAGTTGTATTGAATATGTAGTCCATATTGCAGGTATTATTACATTACATGTATTATAGAATTGAAATAAATAAAACCAAATCTGATCGATACGATTTTATTAATTCTATTTTACGATTAAGCTGTTGTGCTTAACAGGCATATTCTGTAATTCACGGAGATTTGAAATCGCTCGATTTTCGAAAATTCTATATATACATATAGCGTTAGATATGTTGTCTAAAAAAAGTCGTTTCTAATTTTTAGAATGTCTTCAAGATCATTTTACATTGGATATATCGCGATTTCAAATCGTCGTGATTTACAGAACATGTCCGTAAATGTGCAGTTCAGTTAGGTATGGGATTGTAACTTTTTATTTTTTTAAATTCCGCCAGTTTTAACCATATTCAATCCCTGTTTATTTTATGCCGCAACTCGTTAAAAAGAAACTTAAATGCATATATAGTTATTTGTATATAGTTTTATTGAAATTGTATTTATTTACATATGTATAAAGAATTAGGAATATTTCTTTACATGCACCAAGTTATCGAAATTTATCCAAAAACTTGAAAAAATATCGCCAACTTCATGCATAATATCCATTTCAGCTCATTATATAAAAATGTGTTCAACATACAAATAAAACTGACTTTGTTTTTAAATATAAAAATATGTTAGCATTTTACACGTACTATTTATATTTTTAACTAAAAGTATTAACTAAATAAATGGATCTTGCAGACATATACTGAAGTTAAAGTACATATATATTATGTACATATGCATATACATCTATACACAAGTTTAACTGGGTTCTAGTTGCTATCGCCACCTTCTTCATACTTTGCATTATTACTATTTCTTTGTGTAAAACCTATGCCGCCATTTAAGCCCTGTGATGCCGTTTCCAATCGTTGCAGCTTTTTTTGCTTTTTTAATTTTCTCAAGTCTTTTGCGGATAATTTACGTTTTTGAGCTGTTATCGATTCTGACTTAATTTCATTATCATTTTCTTTTACAACTTTATCTTCACTCTCATATTCCGAATCATCTTGCTGAATGTTGGACTTTTTTTCAACATCAGAATTACGTATTACTTGTAGTTTAAATGTATTGCAAAATCGTTGATAAATTTGGGCCGATTCTAAACGCACGTGTTTTCTAATATTTTGCAATTTATTTAACGTATTATCTGATGTTAAAACAGTTTGCATCTGTAGACGTTGATGCACTTTCTGAGCAGTTAGTAATAAATCTAACAAAGTTTGAAATTCTTTTGGCGAATGTTGTGTTGAGTTATTTTCATTTAGCGCATTAACATGGCTAATTAAACATTTTTCAATTTTTTTTAAGTGTTTCCTTGCCAGTTCCTCATCTTGCTTTTGCAGTTCTGTGTTTTTGTATACAACCGTCAAAACTTCATAGATTTGTATACGTCTAAAAGTGCGTGTCTCCAGAGTTAGACCTTGTTTCGTTAGATCTTCGGCAATAATCCAAACATTGTTCCAACGTAATCTGAATAAATCCGTAAGCAGCGTAATGTTTACAATTGGGTTACGGGATTTAATAAATTCATATGTATATTCCTGACAAAGTTTTAATATTTTGTCAGCATTCTTGTCCGAATTTATTTTATTGGCATTTGATATTAGGAAACATGTACATTTATTGCGCATTTTGTTGATAATGTCGTATACTACAGTAGGAGCTTTCTTTTCGACAATTAAACGCACAAAGTCGACAAAATTGTCCTCTTTCAAGTCATCCTCAATAATGTAATTTTTGTGGTTTGTTAATTTAGTTAAAACTTTTTCTACTTTTGTCTGTAGTGACTTCAATTCATCGCCTACACAATACTCCAACATGTTGTACAGAGATATCATAATTTCAATTGAAATAAGCAACGAAGGCTTCTGCTGCAAATAAATTTCTATTAAGTCAAGAACTCGTATACGAAAATGCATAACGGTTGTGGTTTTGACACGATAACTTTTAGATTTTTTAATTTGCGAACTGCCACCAGTGGACTTTTTCAACGCTTTAAATGCATTAGCTAAAGCTTCGTCAAGCTTGCGTCCTTCTTCCTCAGTCATTTCATTAAGATCTACTGATTCCATATCATCATCGACGCCGGCTGCGGAGCCATTTGCAATTAATGCCTGTGAAATAGCGTTACGTAGTTTGTTACTATCAGTGACGTCATCATCCTCATCGTCATCTTCCGGCTCGTCATCATTATCATCATCAGACTCGTCGTTTTCATCGTCATTGTCGTCTTCTTGATCGCTTTCTGAACCTACACCATTTACTTCTTCATTCTCTTCTTCTTCGTCAACGCCATCCTCTTCGTCCTCTTCATTTGTACTACTCAAAGGATTATTACCATCCTTCATATCCAACATAGACAAAATCTGATGCACTGCTGATAAAGATAAGTTATCGCACAGATGTGGGAACAAAACATTTACAATATTGCGTAGAGCACTATTATTTTGCGATAACAGATGTAGGAACAAATCCACTACAACTTCTATCCATTCAGGTTCTTCCTCTTCTTGATTCGCCAAATTGTTAGATTTTTTAGATTTCTTACTACTCTTTGTCTGACGACTGTTCTTTTCCAGACACTTTAAAAGATCATCAACAGCAGTAGTCGCCATTTCTGCCTCACGGAACAACTGCAGACCCATATTTATCAATAATATATTGAAAAGTGTCTGTAATTTATTGTTAGCGTGTTTTTTATTTTTGTTTGCATTATCTTGATTTAACGGTTTATTCGATTTTGATAAATTGTCAAACATCTTTTTCCATGTCTTTTGTAAAGAATCATCGAATTTCTGTATTCTAATACATTTTGGGGAATGTTTTGTAAACATATTTTCATGACAGTATTCAGCTAAATTGAACATTAACTCTTGCTCTTTTTCAATATCACTCAATTTGCTTTGTAAGCATGTGTAGAACATACTTTTACATTGTTCAGCAAAATCTTTGCTGAAAGCACCAGCAGCTTCCTTTTTACAAATTTTCGCCGTGTCAGTAACATAAAATATACCGCATGTGAGGAGAAACTTCAGTTGTTCTTCACGCCATTTATAAGACCCTTGCACCGATTTGTGTTGTAACAAATGCTGCAACATATAACCAGCATTTAATCGCTCAAAGTTTAGCCAATTTTCGGAGGAGTTTTCTGAATTTTTTGCCAGGGTTGCCAAAAATATGCTCTTATATAATTGGAAAATATCTATCACTCCATCTTCGCCCAATGTATTGATTAACTGATGAACAATGCGATTGCCAGTAAATTTTTCAATATTAAAGACACCGGGCGGTAAAATTAATCGTTTTATGACAGCTACTTTAGCAACGTCTTTGGTAAGTTTTTCACAACATTTTACCAAAGATTCCAGGAAGTCTGTATAGAAAGCTTTTAGCGTCTCGTCTTTCTTTTGTTTAAGGTTTTTCAAGCCCTCTATAAACATGCGCATAAAATTGTTGGTTAATAAATTATGAACATTTGTCTGTTCCACATTTAAATTGTCCAAAATATCAGTCAATATCTTTAAAGTTTCAACTTCCAATAATTTTGTAGGATTTTCCAGCCCAGGTTCGACAGCATCACACCAAAACTGTTCAAGATATTTACTGGTGGCTATGTAAGAGCCGAAGGATTCAAATGCTGGGTGAGTCAGAACATCGGCATTGCTATGTTCCCAAAAGATTTTATGAAGATATTGAAAACTTTCTGGATTTAACAGTTCCTTTCCGCCAAAATTAGTTTTCAAGAACTTGCCGTTAGCAATATTGGGAAACTTTTTTTGTACTGATATCAGACAGTGCACGGTTTGCAATGTTTGTTTGGGCCAGGGTTTTATTAATTCTTTTTGAAGTAGACTCCATACACACGTTTCAAATTGATTTTGTGACAACTAATAAATTTTATTTATTATTATATTGTGTATGAAATACAAAACATGACAATACTTACGTTTTCAATCAATTCACACACAAAAGAATATCCCAAAGAGGCGTGATATGTTCGATGACGCGAAGATTGCAATAATATATTGACTACTTGTTCCAAATGCTCGCTGTTAGCTTCAGTTAAGCGATTAGAGTGCAAAAGCGCTCCACACACTAATATTTTTCCCACAACAGCATCAGCGTCCTCCTTGTTCGCTATGGTGGCACCCACATGTAATTCTTTGTCCAGAGTTTTAAAAATTTGTTCCATTGTGATTTCTTCATTATCGAAAAATTTTAAAAAACTAACTAAACCAGTGAAGAAACCAGCTCTCGAGACATTGGTAGAGGCACCACATCCACGTATCAAACGTTTTAAAGTATAAGCCAACTCTTTCTGCCTCTGCAATGCAAATTCACACATGCATTCATACCAGGTATGTTTGTAATTTGGTTCCTTATGAAAGTTATTCTTACCTTTTCCGGCTCTTTCGTGCGATGAATCTGTTGCAGCAAATGCAAAGCAGCTTCCATACGCATTTTTTCTTCATTGCTTGTTAGTTCTTTGAAATACTTGAAAATATTAATGCCTACCGTTTTTGAAGATTTACCACTTGCTGGAACAGATTCCGCAGCTGCCTCATCGCCATTTTCTGCTTCTCCTTTGCTCATTTGAACTTCTTTCTTCGGTTTTTTTTGATCTTCCGTTTGCTCTGATTGTTCTCCATCGAGGGAACGTTTTTCGTGCTTTTTATCTTTCTTGATTTTCATTTTATTTGGAGAACTTTGCAATTTTCTTTGCGCACGTGTTCCTTGCTTTTCAAATAAATCCAAAACATTTTAATGTTAATATTGTGAATTGTATATTTTGTAAAAGAGCTGCCAGATTTGTTCGAAACAATGTGTGTGTTAGAAAACTTCATTTGATATCAGCTTGACTATTTCCATAATGTACTTTTCATTGTTCTTTCTAAATTATTGTTTGAAACAATTCTAATGTAAGATATAGAAAAATATATAGTTGAAATATCTCCTTTGACTCCACCAGCTGAATTAAAAGTTCGCAAATTAAATTTAACAGTGCAAGCCAAAGGCTTATTTACAAACGTTGAAATCAAAGTGTCGGCAACATTGATATGTTTATTATTGTGAATGATTATGAATATTGCAGTGTAGAGCGGATTAATTGCAATCTACGCGGTTAGCGAACATTTAGTTGTTTTCTGTGATTTCGTTTTGCGGTTTTATAGCAAAGAATAGAAAAATGGTAATTTGGGGAAGTGTACGTAAATTTGGTGTAGTAGTTGTTGGAACTGGGGCAGGACTGGGAGCTTATTTATATCAACGAGCGAAAGAGCCGCAAAATGTTGTGCATGCATCATGGACAAATAGTGATAAGCCGGTTAATCCTTGTGCGCTATGGGATAGCAACTGGGACTGTCGCAGTCCCAAAAGTGTCGTAAAGCCGATGAAAAATGATACACTACAAGAACAGAATCGATACAACAGTGATTTGGAGAAATCGTGTACGAAAGCAGCTAGGCACATTATACTCATAAGGCATGGCGAATATCTCGACGTTGGCGATAGTGACGATAACCATCGCCTAACAGAAAGGGGTCGTTTGCAAGCCAAGTACACTGGAAAGCGTTTAAATGAACTGGGCATTAAATGGAATAAAGTCATAGCGTCGACCATGACAAGAGCGCAAGAAACAGTAGGAATTATTTTGAATGAAATCGATTTTAATCCCAAAGAAGTAAGAAACTGTCCTTATATAAGAGAGGGTGCTCCCATAGCACCACAACCGCCGGTGGGTCACTGGAAACCGGAAGAATCCGTGAGTTTGAATAAAAATTATTAGTCTTATATATTGTCAAGCCTTTTCCATTTGGTTTTTCTACTACAACTGCAGCAGTTTTTTCGCGATGGTGCTCGCATTGAGGCTGCATTTAGACGTTATTTTCACCGAGCAGATGCCAGTGTAAAAGACGATACCTATACTTTAATTGTAGGTCATGGTAATGTCATACGCTATTTCGTATGTCGTGCGTTACAATTTCCACCAGAAGCCTGGCTGAGAATCAGTATTAATCATGCTTCCATTACATGGCTGACAATACAACCATCTGGAAATGTTTCAATTAAATATTTAGGTGATACTGGTTTTATTCCTGCGCAGCATTTAACATACCGCATACCACGTGATGCTAAAAATGTTGTATAACATGCCCTTTACACATTTATATAAAATTTAAAATCGTGAAAGTTATTGATCCAATATTATCCTTAAAATTGTACACGTTGTTTCCTGAATAGAATATCAAATAATTGTTCATATGAATTAGATTGTAATTAATACAAGTACTTAAAGTTGGAAAAAATATCTTGATTATTTATAATAATGAAATTACAACATATAAATATGAAGTATTAAAAAATATCCATAAATTTTGATTCCGTCTGTCGTTTATATTTTCTTTCTAAAAGAAATTTGCGCAGAAAAGACCAATGGGTTGACCCGGAGGTTATAGAGCATCCTTGCAATGCCTGAAGCCCGAGTTTATTTATAATAACATACTGGCAAAAAGGAAGGTGATAACAAAAATTTTGCCTTTTCGAAGAAAATTTTTAAAGTCGATTTATTTTAGCTTTCATGCAAAATTTAAGCTTCCATGCCTTTAAAAATTATATCTTTTGGAGTGTGTTTTTCGCCATTTCTAAGAAAATTTTTAAAAAGTCGACTTTTTTGTGAATTTTTCAATTTTAGCTTTTGTTTTATAAAATGAAATATAAGCTTCTATGCTTATATCTTTTGGAAAATACTGCCAAAAAGGAGGATGCTAACAAAAATTTTGCCATTTCTAAGAATATTAGGTGACGATGTGAAGTAGATAATATCAAATATTTTCATTATTTAATTAAGTTTTTGCTTTTGCAAAATGATGCTTAGGAAAACTTTTTGGGCGTGCCAATACTGGTTATTAAGTCGTAAACACGCTAGGGCACTTTGTGCCATCGCAAGCAAACACAGTAATGTCTTGTTTTTATGTTTCGATGTGTAGCGTTGCTTTCCAAACTGTAAATATCTAATAATAGCACAAATCTTAAATAAATATTGAAAACAAAATAATTACTCGACAATAAGTTTCAATTTGTTTAAGTTTTTTGCAAGAATAATTTTATTGTTGGTCACATTAAATATAGATTCAATAAAAATAATTACATATATTTTTACAATTAGTAATCATTTGAAAACCTTGAATGAAATAACAACTCTAAAGTTGTATCAATGAATATTATTAATTATAAATAAAATAATAGAATTTTGGCAACTAGTTAACTATGGGTGGTAAATATGTTTAATATATATCTTTTTAAATGCTGATCATTTAAGAGTTGAAATGTAATAATGCAGTTGTTAATTCATGGCATTGCACACAAAAAAGAAATTCAAATCCTGAAAATAAAATACTAACAAGGAGCAACATATTCGTTGTATATGAACATTAAAAATAATTTAGATAAGCGCAATTAGCAATGAGCACACACAATTAATAACATTATTAAGGACAATAAATATGCTTATTTAATTCACAACTTTTGTTAATATTAAGGCACTAAAGTTAGAAGTTTTAAGTAAAAAAAAAACTAAGAAAATCATAAAGTTCTTCAGTATTGGTACCACGGTTGACGACGCACCCATTGTAACCGATTGGTATGATCTGAACGGATCTTTATGCTGGCACCTTCGGCAGCACGTACTGTTTCTTTAACCTAAAATTATTCAAAATAATATTCATATGATGAGTGTTATTCATAACACATAAACATTTAGGCTGAATCCCTAAACGTCAAAAAAATTACAGAAATCTTTGCATTATTGTAATACATTTTGATGCTTTTGAACTCATCCGTATTTACGCGATGCACTACTTACACTCTGCATTAGATTTTGGGCATTGCCTACCAACATTTCGGTAGCTTCACGGTCTTCATCCGAACCTTGAGCGCCCAACATGGTGGCTTTGACGGTTGACAAAATTTTCAATTGTGTACCAATAGTTGGTATACGTTCACAAACTTGCAATAAATTGGTACGAATTCTACGATCTGTACATTGGCGTGCTAGTTCTTTAGCTAAACGGGTGACATCCTCCGAGGCTTCAGCAATTTTTTTAGCAGTAGCAATCAATTCACGTTTGCTGCCACGAGAATCAGATTGCACCAAGTCGGACAGACGGGCCATTAGAATGGCCATACGCTTGGCGGCGGCAATTATTTCGTTATCTTTCGAAGACCATTGACGCACTTCTTGATGGAGTCCACGGGCAGCAATCTTTATAAACGATGAAACAATAGTTTAATAGAAGAAAGAAATTTAATAGAGTATAAAATTAAATTCTTAAAAACAAGCCACGGAAGAAAATCATTCAAATTATTTATTATTATATAATAATAATCCACTAAAATAATTATTCAATTTCGATCATGTAGCAAAACTCTCAGCCATAACTTTATGATAACCAACTTTTTTTGGCTTATAATGAAAGGTTATCTGGTTTTTAACAAGAAGGATCCAGAACGTGTAGGAACCGTGTCACAAATGAACATATGTATTAAAAAATGTATTTGGTTCTGAATAAAATGCGATTTGATTTTAAAAAATATCAAACATTTTTTAAACCGTCAAACAAAGATAATTAAATTAAATATCATTTGCAAGCTTTCAGTTTATTTTTTCCAAATCCGTTAAGGAATAGAAAATAGTGTTTTGCCCGTAACTCAAGATTTTGGGGGTTTTTCGGAAAATTAGTCAAAACCTACAAGAATTATGATTGGCTACAGACAAGGACAATTTGTTACTAACATGTTGATGTGACGTTGATGACGTCATTCATTTCTTTATGACGAATTTCCTAATGAAAATTCTTAAATCAGTTTTTTATAAATAGTTTTTAAATTAGTTTAGAAAAGAGCGAACTGTGCACTTCCTTATGACTCACCAAAATCGGTTGATTAGCATGAGGCATGGTGCGGAACACACCCTCATCTTCATCATCAGTTTCTGGTGGAGGGGGTCTCTGTGGAGCCAAACCTTCACGGGGCAGTGGTGGTCTTGGTGGAGCACGTTCAGCTGATAATAAAAATAGGTAGTTGAAATTGTTTTTTCTTTGAGACATTCTCAACACTAAATTACCGTTTTGATTGGACAAATGCATGGCGCTAAACTCTGGAATTGGCGGTGGTGGTGGCATATCGGGCAATGGTGGTGCTTCTGGAGCAATAGCATTTCTCACGTCTCTTACATCTCCCAAGAGCTTGAATTTAAATAATTACAATAGCTAAAATTGAAAGAAACATACCAAGAACTCCTTTACTTACCCTTTGGAATGAGTTTTTCCAGGCTTGAGCTGCCGCTGGATCATTAATGTTGGTAGCTACACGTTTGGCATCACCCACCATAGCGGGCAACGAGCTCTCTAAACGATTTGCAGCTGCATTTAGTTTGGCTGTAAACACGGGGTCTTCCGAATTGTCAGCTTCCTGTTTGGCGACCAATAAGACACGATTAATTAAACGAGCTATATTTGAAGTATTATCGACCATTTTCTGGGGCTGTTTGGCATGAATGGCATCTTCACAGAGTTTAGCATACATTTGCATATGCTCCTCGGAAGTTTTAATAAAATCGGCGGGATCGGTGGCTTGATCACACAGAGTGCGCATACGTAACACAGTGTCGGCATATTGTTGTTTTAAATTTTGTAAATGCTCGTCTGCTGCTTTACTGGCCGGGTACGTCATACGAATGCGACCAGCATTGATCAGTTGTGGTGTCATCGAGTCCACCTGAGCGGCCGAAGATAGTAGAATTTCAGCAATTTTTTTATTGCCACAAGCACCACCAGCAGCCACCATTCGAGATGTTTTCGAAGCACGATCACTAAAAGCTTGCAAGTTGTTGGATTTTTGATTGAAATTCTGTTCTCGTCCAGGGGTGCCCTCGGGCAGCATCACAGCATCGGTAAACTGTTTCAGAGGTGTGCTTACATCCATAAAGTCTTGTACTATGCGATTGACTAAAGCATTTTGAACAGCCGCCTTAAGCTCATGCAGTTTTAGTGTCAACTTCTTAGCAGCTTCTTTGGCTGCTGGTGTGTTGCCAGCTGCTTGACGTTTCAAACGCTCCACCTCATCACATAATTGCATGATTTCGGCTTTTTGGTGACCTGGGCAACCCTCGGCCACTTTGCGACCCTCTTCTATAATTAAATTTATAGCACGCTCGCCTAAGCCGCCATCGTTGATTTCTGGATTTTGCAGCCACTTAACAGCCTGTTCCAAACGTCCTTTAATGGTGTGAGCCGTTTGCTGAACTCCTGCCTTGTTTACACCCACAACTGCATGCTGTATCTGAGATTGTAAATCTCCCAATTTTTCGCGTATGCTACGTGCCAGGGACTCAGCTTGGGGAGAAGTGCCCTTGCCATCTTGCCGCAATTCACACAGACTATTAGCCATGGCTGTAATTTCGTCAGCCAAGCGGCGAATGGGATATGAGTCTTGAGGCAAACAGCGTTCTGAAATTTCATTGGCATTTTCAATGATTTGACGTAAAGCTTTTTCGCCCACACCACCGCGTAAAGCATACGGATTGTTCAGCCAATCATTAGCCAGTTCGGCTTTGGTATTGACAGCGTTGCTTAATTTCTTCAATACGGTCAAATTGTCCAATTCACTGGTATCCTCGTCATAAGTGGTCAGCTGTAGAACGCGAATTATTTCTTGGATTTCATCACTCATACGCGAAGCCAAATAGTTACGATTCTCAGCTGCCTCTTCTACTCCCTTACCCTGCTGCTCCACAATGTGTATATAGACTTTCATGCTGCAGATCAGGATGGGTGCTAGAATTTTGACCTGCTCCAAACAGCGCACCAATATTTCACTATGCACTTGATGAGTTAATTCCTTTTCGCGCGCTCCAACCTCACGTGAAACTTTGCTCAGGCATGGCGACAAGTCTTTTAGGAATTGTACTAAATCTTCCATAGTGTTGATGACTTCAGCCACTGCCAAATAGTCTAGTACTCTTTTACATTCTTGTATGATCTTTCTCACTTCCGACTCATCAAAGCAGAGCAAAAGCGAAGAGGTGCCTTGCAGTATACCGCGGCTTCCTTCAATTAATTTTTTGCGAGCAGGTCCCGAATATGGATCGGCACGCAACATATCTGAAGCTTCTTCCAGCAACTGCGAGGCCGTCTCAACGCGTTGCAAAGCTGATGGCATATCTTGGCGGAGAATTTTATCATCTGAACTGTTAATGGTTTCACGACCCACCTTGACCAGATTGGCAACAGCAGCGGATACAACTTGCACCGGACGGCTAAGATCTGGCATGGCATTGCCATCTTCGGCTTCTTCATGAAGAATGACCAAGCGAGATACCTGAAATCGAACAAAGAATACATTTTAATTGTTGGATAAATTGAAATGCAAGCGATGTTTTAGGACAATCGGCAGCCAGGGGGTGTCCCCTACCTAATATATGTTGTGCATTAGACTGGAAGATTTCTTAAAACAAACCGCGATTTTCTTTTCGGCGCAATAATCTAAGGTATTCAGCGGAATTCGAAGCCACGATCATTAGGGCTAATGCAGATCGGTGAAGAACCTTTTTTAACCAAATTTTATTAGATTGGCTAATAATATCGTTTTAAACTTCTGGCCAAATGGTTAAGAAGAACAATAATCACTCGTCTTTTTTATTTTGTTGATTTATTACTGCACATGATCTTTTTAAGCATCCGATTTATTAATTATTAATATTTCCCAAAAAAAAATTTTAGAAATTATTTTATTTTGATATTAAAAATGATTTTTAAATTGTTTTGCTACTATTATTTAACAATAACGTGCAAACAACTTTCGCGTTATAACGCAATTTAAAATAAATTGACTTTTATAGTTTTTTTAAATAAATATTTTTATCTTGAGTTTGATTATTTTTCTTCCATTTGGTAGCTTTTCTAAAAATTGTGGTGGTAATAATTTTTCGATCGCGGCAGCACTGGATAAGCTCTTTCGTTGTATCTTGTAATATGACCTTCGTTCACCTGCCACGACTTGGGAAAAATTTGGGCTACCGCCATTTTCACCTATAGAACAGATACACAATAACATTTTGTACAACATTTCCATCAGATACGTTAAAACATTAATTCTAATAAAAATCGCATGTGGCGATTGTTACAATTAAATGACAGATTTGATTTATTCTAAGGATTTGTGTTGTGTATTTTCTGTGTTATTTCCGATCTGCATTCGAATTGAAGAATAGTAGTTTTCCGGTTGACTTTAAATGTCAGGTTGAACATTTCTAAAAAACACAACAACATCATAAATCTTAAGAATCAAAAACATAAAAATACATTTTGGCATCATTTCAAAATTATAAAATTTTGTAAACAACAAACGATTGCCGAATTACAGCACATGGGACGAATCCAATTTTAACGCACAACTAAAGAAAAGAACATCAAATGTGAAAGTGATTATGTTCATATTAAAATTTAATATTAAATTGTGGGTGTTGTACATGTTAAATCAGCGCAGTTGTATTTCAAAAATATCTGCAGATGAAAGATTGTCTCAATGTAAAAAGTGTTACTCATAAAAGATCTGATTTGGATTAACCCTCGTTGACACAAAATTATCATGAAACACATTTTAGTTTTTCAAATGGCACATATTGCAGAGCACAGTGTTGTCTCACAACCGGAGGTAGGCTGTTAATAACGTCTTGGCTGGCTGGAAGTTTTTACCAAACAAGTCGAGCTACCCGTGCGTAGTTTGCTCTATTGGAAAAAAACTTATCATAAAGTTGAAACAGAGCACGCAAAAAGTGGGAAGCTGAGAAGAGAACACGCGTAATGACTGCATTTAAATGAACGAAAGTCAACGGGAATGAGTTCATTCTCAGTTAACCTATTAGCCATTTGTTAACCAGAGACTGTGAATTCGAGTCTAAATATGTTAACTAAAACTTCTTTCCATTAATTAAACGGTTTGAAATAAAAAATTTACTCACTGCCGCTCAATTTTATCAGCAGGAGTTAGTTTTGTAACAAGATCAATGTCGTTTCGACCCACGCTTTTATTTTGATCTCTTTTGCATTAATTTTTCATTAGAAAATTATCTTCATAGCCACGCCGAATCGCATTCACACATTTTGAAATATTATTTTAGTAAATTTTCATGCTCATACAGACATAAAAGAACAATTTCATGTAGGAGTCACAAGAGCGAACATATTTCTAAATACTTCCTATATTATTTTGCAGTGGAAAAAATCACAGAATAAATTTAATTCTTCAGTTAATTAAAAGAATAAATTCGTTTATTTTTTATTTGGTTTGAAAGCATGCGCAATTTGTCTTGAGATAAATATTAAACGCGATTGCAAATGATTCATTTAAGGCCATCTAAGGAAAATGGAAAATGAGATTTTTGTTCAATCCGTTTACCGCTTGCTTCAATCGGTTGATTTTGAATTAATTGGCTAAACTATTTATAAACAATTTAAAGAATGAATTAATTTCTACATATGAAAACAGAACAATTAATCGGGCTTTTTTAATTATTCCCTCAGCTTTTCAACAGTTTTACAGAACATCCATTTTGTATACGAGATGGTCACACAAAAATATACAGTTTAAAATTCGACAAAAAAGCCTAAAGTTTTGCTAAGACTATGGATCGTTTAGGAGAACGGTTTAGCCGTTTGGGAACGTTTTTTTTTTGTGGGATTATGGTTCAGTTTAATTTTTCATTATCTGTTATTACTTTTTTGTTCCAAACTTATAAATATTTAAGTTAGTCTTTGAATAAATTTTTTCAAGTCGCTATAAAGCTGCCTAATTAGAAATTTTATTTTTCAGCTAGTCACTAATTTCATTTAAATGAAAAGGGATATGTCCAAGTAAAAAAATTAACTTACCTGTTGAGCTACAGGATCTAAAATGCTCTCAATTGTTTTTGTGTGAAACACTGGCATTTTCCAAATGAAAATTTGTCAATTAAATTACAAAAAAATGCGTTTTTGGATGTAATTTGCGTTTGCTTCCAATTAAAAAGAAATTAAAAATTTAGCTAAAATATAAAGAAGAAATTTATCAAAAGGAAATAAAATTATTATTAAAAAAAGTAAATAATAAAATTCATAAAAAGTTAATGTTGTTGTTGCAGCGCAAATAGTGTTTTGAATAATAATTTTTCTTTTTGTTAAACCTTGAAATTTTAAAAGATTTTGCACACACTTTTGATTTGTTTTGTTTGGATTCATATTTTTATTTCGTATGAAATAAATTTTAAAATTATGTCAGCTATTTCGCTTAAGTGCTTAACAAATTTAACAGTTTTTATTATTATTCTCAATATGAATATTTTATTAGTCTTTTTTTCTTTGCTCAGCAAACTCAATGCTCATTTATTTTGTTTTTGCGCTCTGCTGAAAGTTTTATTTGTAATACAAAATTTTTATTTATAGATTGATTTCATCAATTCATTTCATTTAGCTCACTTAATTATATGGTAGACAATTTATGTGTTTCGTTCATGTGATGCATTTCTTTAAATGGATATTGATTTCTTGTTCGAGTTGAGTGAGATCAATACCATAAAAGTAATTTTTATTAATTAAATCACAGATAAGTAAACGTTATTAGAGGAAGTAATTTAAATACAAAACTAAACTGACTCTAGTGTTTTGCTTCTTGTAATCACTCTCCATAAACAATTCATGTAATGAGAACGTCTCCAAAGCAGACTGGGTGACGAACAACAATCATAAATTATACATAAAATAAATTGAAGTAGTAAAATTACAGCTCTACAACTAAACTCAGCAGCAGCTTATTGAATGCTGTATGCAATTTTTTTCCAATTCGTCAATTATAATAACTTGTTTTTAAATGCCCCACTGTGCGCTTCTAATGATAAATAACAATGCTAAGGAGTTAGTCCAGATAAATAATTGTGGCTAAAGAAATTGTCTGCTTAAGCTGTCCAAGACAGGTGATGTGGAGGGATTGTATCAAATCTGTATCTGTATCTGTATGTAATACGGGTAATATGAAAAAATAAAAATTTAATTTTTGCTAGGAAAAAATATGTTTTAGCATCCTTCCAGCAAAGTGTCCCACTGTGCACTGGAAGAGCGGCTAAGAAACAAGTGATTACTCAGTAAGGCCTAGTTCTCATAGAGTTTTATTTTTTCGGCGATTTTTCGCAATTACTTTTGAAGTGAAATCGTTATGAAAGCGATATTTTAGTGGTCATTGATATTCATTCGAAATATTGTTGCGTCATACTGAATTCTAAATCTGTAGACTTGCATATAATAATCCCTTTATAAAAACTGTGTACCGCACATTTATTGTGCCGTTTAAAATGGCAACCTGTATAAAAATTAAATATTTATTATCATCATGCCAATTGAGGATGTTTATAAATTCGTATGCAAATGAAAACATGTCACCAATTAAGCGCATTTCTACAATCAATAAAGGCCGATGTTTATCCAATTATCTGGACATCGTATCCACACGAATGTGGAATATCTATTCTGTGCAGAAGCGCACAGAATAGATATTGAGTTAATTAAAATTCAAAAAAGTAATAAAACGTTCGATTAGTCTCCTTCAATGAATAAATGTCTGGATGCACATTAGGTTGGTCTTTCAAAAACTTGTACTAAATTGATTCGCCTTAACCTCAACATTTAGATTAAAATTTTTCACATTTTGACATTTGTGCTGTGTTTAGGTTTTATTAGTTTAGCAAGTGCGATATGATGATGATGATGAGCTTGTTTCCATACAAATTTCCTGAACGTGTTCAGTTAAAAAGTTCTGTATGAAGGACACATTTTTTGGCCCCTTTCTTTAAACACCACAATAACGTCTCAATAATAACTTGTAGGTGTGTTGTAATTTTTAATAAAGATAAAACTATTGAGATAAGGCTGAAAACTTTCTGACTGAGAATGTGCATTAATAAACTACTGACAGTGAAATATACATATACATATATATATATATATATATATATATATATATATGTATATATATATATATATATATATATATATATATATATATATATGTATGTATATATATATATATATATATATATATATATATATATATATACATATAAATTTTTTTTTGTAATTCTGTGTTGCTATTGACTTACCGTCTGTCTGCCAGATGTTGCATGTAAATTAAGAATTTATTAAAACATTTCTTTTCTCTTAATTTTCAAAATAGAATTATAAAAAAAATATTTTGTTGCAAATAATGTCAGGCAGTATAAAACCTGATTTTTCAATATCAAAAAACTACTTCCTAACTTGAAATTCGCTAACATTTGGAAGCATTTCTGTCAACAACAAAAGCCAGACAAGCAGCAAACTTTCATTGATTGAGTGTGGAAGTACGTGAGAAGCAGTAAAAGCAAATCATTTATGGGAGTGGAAATAACGAAAGACGTACAAATTTGATAAAAGTGTATCAAACTGAAATAATATTAATATTTATAAAATTCTTGATATTTTTAATGACGTACTCATGCATATATGGGGATGTATGGGTGTTGTTGTCGCTAGAAATGGGTGTGGTAGAAAGAAGGGACTTTGCAGGGTTAAATATGTTGACGTTTGTTGTTGATACCGTGATTCAGTTTTTATTGGAATTTATTTGCTTCTTTATTTCAAAATTAGCAAATAAGTTCGTGGTTAGAGATAATGATGTTTACGCTGGAGACTAATAAGCATTTAAATAAAATAAAATCAAAAACAAACGTGCGACAAAAGCAATTTATTTACATACATAATTATGTATGTGTTAGGGTATTCAATTCATGGAGGTTTTGCTTTAATCGATTAAACGCTCTATCAATTAATGGAGCTTTAGGTTTAAACGGTTATTAGTTGGTTGATTTTGAATTAATCGGTTAATTCCAATTTATAATAATCATCCAGTTTGTAATATTCATCATCATGCATACATTTTTATTGCTCCCCAAATTTGCAATCGTTGAAAAATATATTATGAAAAATTCCATGCCAAAATAAAATTCCCCTGATCGTGGAAGATTTTTTCTTAAATTTTCTCTATAATTTATTCCCTTTTCATGGCTCAAATATTGATTTACACAATTTATTTTAATTAATAATGCACAAATTAATTGATACGTAGATTGTGCACTTTTTGTTTTGTTGGGTTTCTAAAGAGTAGCTGAACTATTTTATAAAATTTAAATAGTGCAATAAACTCGCATTTCAATAAAACTATCACTGCAATATTAAATGTTCATGGCTTTCATTTCTTTTTAACTTTTCTTGAAATAATTTTGAACAAAAATATTTTAGATTTTTTTTATTAAATTAATTAAATTATAAATAAAATTTTCTTTTTTCCTAATCGTCATTAAACGTACATAAAACATTTATTTAAAAAATGCATTTACTTCTTTATATGTGCGCTTAGTTCAAGTGCTAATTTTAGTCAGAAGAACTATTTTAGATAAAAATAAATTTCGCTCCCAATGGATTAATCTGTTAAATGTTCATAAACACGCTGCCAATTAGCAAAAACTTTGCTTTTCAGCAGGGAATCCAAAAATATATATTGACCTATAAAGTTGTCATTTAAAAATTTAATTTAAAAAAGCTTTAATTGGTAGTAAAAAAAGAATGTTATTTTTTCAGATATAGCATTTAAAACAAGATAAAAAACAAAAACAATTTAAAAAGAATGAATAAAAATTATACTTCATTTTTTACAAACAACCAAACACATAAATAATTAATTTTTTTTTTACAAACAAAATATTAACTTGAGTTGTCAAATGAAGACAATTTTGAAAATTTTCAACAAAGCTTGACATTCTCAGCTGTGAAACTATAGTTATCTATATCGTTAAAATCATTCAAATACATTTAAAAAAAAACACCCAATACATATTCAAATAACGGAAATTCTTGTGAATGTTTGTGAGTGTTTCATACGACTGACAACAAATAGATTTGTGTATGTGTGTATGTCTATTCTGTGAATTATGTATGATTCATGGATGAAGCAGCTAAAATTTTATTTTCATCATTATAAAAACATACAGATCCGTACAAGCAATTGATATGTCGAGTAAAAAATAAAAAATAAACTTTTTCATTGCCAAACAACATTTCAAACTAGACAGTTAATTGAAGGGCACGGAAATCTTTCATTTGGACGGATCCCCATAATAATTTGCAGATGATTGAATTTATTAAAAAAACATTTGCTTTGTTAGAAATTATTATGGGAGTGATGTAACTCAGAGTCGAAACGCTCTGAACATTATTTAATCAAAAAATGCTTAAAGTTGTAATTAAATTGCCGTGTGTGATGTGTTATAAATTTAGTCTCAGAATAGGGATCAAAAACTTAACCAAAATGTATCGTAATTTGTTAGCTAATTTTTCGGCTTTTATTATTTTTTTATATGAAAATTAAACGGAAAATTGAGATATCATAAATACAGGTTTTAACTTACAGGCCTTCTAATAAGTTCATTCAAAATAAATGCAATTTCTCATAGAAATAGCTGCATTTATATGCGTCGTTAAAAACTGCTCTTTTATATGTATGAATAGCTAAATAATTTTACAAGAAGTTCTAAAATATAAATTATTGCATATTTTGCAAAAGAAAACTTAAACACTATGAAAGTACATATTCAAAGTAAAAAGTATGTAAGTGGAAATCTCAAAGAAATTTCCTGTGAATTCTATCAGCTGTTTTCAATATTTAAATGGAAGCTTATTTTTCATTTTATAAAACAATGACTAATTTTTAAAATTTCACAAAGGGTATCTCGGCAGAAAAATTTTGTTTTTAAAAATATTCTCATTTAATGACATCGAGCATGGCACAGACAAAACAACGTTGCATTGTAAAAAACCTACTTATGACCCAATTAAAAATGGTTTAAGTTCGTTTTAACACGAATCATTTTGTATGGTAAAACCAGGTTTTAAAAGTTGGTTTTAATGTCAAAAGAATGTAAAACTTTCTACTGCGGTTCCATGAACATAGATTCATATCCATACATATAATAAAATTTAAAGTATTCTATATTTGTATGTAAAATGGAATCCCATCGAGCTGTAAAAAAATCAGCTACAAAACCAGTTGCGTTCAAAAGAAAAAAAATTAAATAACTCATAAACATCTTATTATGCAATGACGTTCCATCCAAGTTTGTGAAGCATTTATTTTTTATTTATGGGAAGTAGATCAACAAGTTAAATAACGTTACGTACATACATACATACATACATATGTACATACATATATATTTTGTAATAACAACAATTGCACTAACAATAGTAACAACAATAAGTGTAGTGGCAAGTGTAATTAGAGAAGCTCTACAAGTGTAAAGCAAACAATAACACAACTACTGAATAGCATTTACAATAATTAGACGTGCAGTATAACAATAATAAATAATCTTTTCATACATGCATACATTCATACATATGCATGGATGTATGTGGTGTGATTATTCGCCCCATCGGTTGGTTACCCATATAAAATTCAACTATTATTAATTAATTTTGTACTTAATTATGAAATACCGAACGAAACCAGTGATGCCACTCTCGTTAAAAGCGCTGTGACCATAAATAGGGAATCATTTTAAATTTCACGGGCAGAAAGCACCAACTTCATTTTTTTATTATAACAAAAATTGATTTTATACTAAAATAAAGTGCACATAAGTTTTTAACATTATTTTATATCCGGGTGTATCTTTGGTTTTAAGTACTGAATCATATTTTCACACTTTTCTATATATTTCTTTTCCATCCTACGATTGGCATAATTATGTAAAAATCTTCAACAAACTATTTATGGAAAAACCTTTAAAAATTTGTTGTAAGGAATTAAACCTATAAAAATCATGTTGTCAACAACAATTCATACAGTTTTTAAATTCAAACATGTTAAAAAAATCGCGAGCTGGCCTTTTAAGTTTATTTACTATGAATTTAAATTGTTCCAGAAACTCTTTGCGATTATTACTCAAAACTAAATGTAAATACGCCGAACGTGAGAAAGGTAATGCCCACATATCGAAAGAGAAGTAGTAAATGCTTCAGTTGCGAAAATTGTAATTAATAATAATAAAGATAAAGCACTTTAAAAATTTAAAAAAAGAAAAAATTACCCGTTTTACAAAAAAATTTAACAAAAATTCAGGCTATTGGAAAGGAAAAAAAAGCATGCTGATCGAAATTTGATCCAATGTTGAAATAAATATCACAAAGAGAAGGAAGAAGTACATAAACAGAGCCATAATAAATACTATTGAAAAAAACTGCACTTTTCGTCCTTTCGTTGTAAATATTTCATTACTAACTTGCGTTCATATAAACATAAATTTAGGCTAACTGCCGATTACACTATATCGAAATATTTCATTCTGTTTTATAATTACATTTAAAAGAAATATAATTGCGCGAAAGAAAGAAGTCGTTCGGCAGTCAAGCCTAATTTCTATCGATAAAAAAATTGTGAAATTCGCATTATTTAAGGTTAACTGCCTATTAAAACCTGCTATATATGACCTTTTCTTTTCATCTGACATCAAATTTGCCACTGTAAAAATATACTGTCGAAATTTATCCTTATCTATTCAAATCGACAATTTGTAATAGATCAAAGACAAAAGTCAGAATTTTTCTTTAGTTTATTACAAAATGTCGAATTTAAAGGCGAAAAGACGTAACACACGAAAAGGATGATTTTCTTTGTAATTGTAAAACACGAAGTCATCTGAAAAAATATCCAGTGTGTTCTATTTTTTCTGACATCAGCTGTTTTTATTACGAAAAAAAAGAGAAAATAATTAAAATTTTTGCTGCTAATAGTCTTGCGTGCATTTTTGATAATTTTCAACCAAATTTTTGTGTTATAAAATCGGAATTCTAAAAGTGAAAAAATTATGTATAATTTTTTTAAATAAATATTTTATTCGATAGTTTAGTTTAACTGGTCCAAGAAAGCTGCGCTTGCGGCCATTGAGATCTGAGAGGTATAATTGTAATAACACACTATAATTGCGTTATCTCCTCTTTCCATTTCACAATCGTTTTGAACAAAATATTGTTTTGAAAAAATTTGCAAACATATCAGCTGTTTAATAAAAGCAAAAACTACATCAGAAGCAGTTGACATGTACGTTTGTGATTTCTTTAAAATTATTTGTTTTTGCACAATTACAAACAAATGAACTGATAAAGTGACAAGTCAGGTGTAAAAACTTTATCGTGTATGAAAGGCTTAAGCGAACGCTTCTTTCATCCGTTTGTTTATTATTTGGATCGATTTATGTATATCATTCTATATACAATTTTGTTCTGTAAACAGTGTGCGGTTCCGGCTATAAGCCGCATTTAGTATTGTCTTTCTTAAGCACATTCAATACAATTTGTTTGGCAACATTGTGAATGAAAGGTGTTCTTCGTTCGCTGGTTATTTATAACCACAAGACGTACATAAATACACCTCTAACAAACACAGCTGCAAGTCAGGCGAGTTAGCCCCCTTTTTGGCAAGATCAAATTTTTAAATATGTACATAAATAAGTACACACATGCGTATGCTTGTGTGTATGTAGGTACTCGTATGTAAGCATGTACGAGTGTGCCCGTAAAAAAACTTTCAGATCTTTTTATTTTCTTCTGTTTTTTCTTCTTATTTTGGTATATTTTCGGCATTTAGTTGTACACATAATTTTTGTGTATTTCCTTTCACTTTTATTAATATTTTTTTTTTACTAATTTAAATTTCATATTTGTTATTCACAGATTAAAAAGAAAGAAATCATTTAATTAACTTTGATTGGTTTTTTCTTTCGTGGTTTTTGCCATCTTTTTGCTGACTTTCTTTAACTTTTATTTTTTGTTGGCATTTTTATTTTATTATTAAAACAGTGTGATTTATTATTCAGGTTATTGTATAATATTTCTTTTTTTTATTATAAAATGTAGCTTTTTTTAATTAATAACTTAATAAATTGACTGCTGCAACAACAATAATCGTATAAATTGTGTAAAAAAGATATTTTTTTTATTATTCTCTCTTCACTACGCGATTGCTATAAGCAGTCACAGCCCAAAGTAGCACAACTTACTCGACCAAGAGTTTTTCACCAACTAGTTATTGGCTGGTAAAAATGTCTTGTTGTGTTTGGCGCCCAGCTCTCCACTGTGGGGGAGCATGAGCATTTTGTGTGGAAGATTGTTGCTAGAATTGTATATGTGCTTTGTGTTGTTTTTGTCTCTTAACTGGTCATTTTCTCCATCTCTTTCTTGTGTTCTCTATCAGCTACTCGTAATAATTGTCAATAATAAACTCAAATCGGGTAATTGAAAGATCAGTGTGTGTTCCTGTAATTTCTCTTAAGTCAATTAAACGTTTCATAATAATAATTTTTAAATTATTATTTAGTTTTAAATAAAAACAATGCATTAACTTGCGAATAGTATTTTAGTGCATTCACCTGTTGTTTAGAATAGACATCAGGCAAACCATATTTTTAGACTTGCAAACAAAAATTTTCGCAACAATTACCACAATACAGTTTTTAAATAAATTTGTAAATATGGGACCTTTTTCTTTTATAATTTATTTGCTTTCTAAAGTGAAGAAGTGCTAATAGGTGGGCCGCAAAATTTGTTTAAAATTCTTTACATATTCCAGTATTTTCCAAAATAGATAATTGTTAAAAGTATAGAAACTTATTTTTCATTTTTTGGAACAAAAGCCAAAATAAAAAAAAATTCCCAATTTTGTTTGTTCTTATTTTTTTTCTTTTCTTACTTACCTTGGCCAGAAATTGATTTTGTGGTATTAAGAACCCAGAACAGAAAAAGTACCCTCTACTCTGTCCGAAGTTTTGAAAATAAAGCATTGACTTTTTTTTAAAAATTTCTTAGAAGTGACAAAATTTTTGGTAAAACCCCCTTTTTTATTTATTTCTTTAATAAGGCAATATATTTAACATCCGTAAAGACTAAATATCAATAACAAAAGATATATGTATGTATGTATATGTAAGTATATGTATATATATGTACATATGTATATATATATATATATATATATATATATATATATATGCATATATATATGTACATATATATATATATATATATATATATATATATATATATACATATATATATATATGTATGTATGTATGTATATATATATACATATATATATATATATATATATATATATATATATGTATGTATGTATATATATATATATATATATATATATATATATGTATGTATGTATATATATATATATATATATATATATATATATACATATATATACATATCTTTATATATAGACAATCATAATATTTTTTTTTATATTAAATAAAATAGAGTAATTTTTTCCAAAAACAATAAACAATTCTCATTATTAATAACAAACTTCTATTTTCTTTTTACAGATCTCAGTGCGAAGTCAGAATGGTTTGAAGGACGACTCAAACCAAGAAATAAAAAATAACTTCAGAGTGTTTCTTTCAGCGCTTAAATCCATGACGTCTTATTTTAATGTCATCGTGCATTAGAGGGATATTCTATGTGGTGAATTAATAATATTTATATTAATATTCTTTCTAATATTTTTATTTTAATAAAAAAAAAATATTATTTGATCGTAAAAAGTAACAGAAATAGTTTATTTGTATTATGCGAATTTCATTTTGCTTGTTTTTATTTGAACAAATTCATAAAAAATATAACTTTACTAATGCGAATTAAATAGAGCAAAAATTTACAACTATCGCACAGAAAAAAAATTATCTCTTAGTTTAGCACAATACTTATAAAAAATTATAGTAATAAAATAATCCAATACTCCTTAAAATTCTATTTCGATTTTCATACGAATCATAAATGGTAAGTATTTGAAGTCATTCATATTTGTATGTTTACGTATAGCAAGAACAATTACACCATCATTGATTAAATCCTATTATATACAAATACTCACAGCAAAACACTCTTAGTGGTGAGTGCATTAACTAAACAAAATAAAAATCACCACAAATACTTCTGTTAGCAATGCACAAGAGCAACAAAATCAATATAATATCATTAAACATCACAAGTCTCTGTGGCGTAGCTGTAGTGTGTCTGGCTAGCAGTCGGGAGATGCGTGTTCAATCCCACGCCAGAGCAAATGTGTGTGAATAATTATAATAAAATGAAACCACAACAAAAGTAGTTGAGTGCAGTTGCTTGCAATAGTTCAATAAAACTCCCCCACAAGTGCATAATAACAAGCAATGTTGATGGCACAGTAGCAAGAGCATCAGATTTGCAATCAGAAGCACGAGAGTTCGAATCCCCCACTATGAAATAAGCGAGAATAATAAATAAAATGCAATATTAGAATATAAATATGGTGACGTGCACATGGAAAACCAAACCGAGTGACCCAGAAGGACAGACGAAAAAAAGTGACAAAACGACAGACCGAAAAAAAGACAAAGTGACAGAAAGACAGACGAAAAAAAACGACAGACCGAAAAAAAGACAAAAACGACAGACCGAAAAAATGACGAAACGACAGACCGGAAAAAAGACAAAGTGACAGAAAGACAGACGAAAAAAAACGACAGACTGAAAAAAAGACAAAAACGACAGACCGAAAAAATGACGAAACGACAGACCGGAAAAAATTACAAAACGACAGACGGACGAACAGCACAAAAATAAAAAAGCCGACGGCAAAAAAAAAAAATCGATGTTTTACTGTGCATCTGGCAGCAGGTGGAGGAATTTTTTTTAATATGGCTATAACTCGGAAAGTACTGGTCCGATTGGCCTGAAATTTGTGTTGAATGAAAGAGGATGGGTAGGGCTTTCGATCAATGCATTATGAATCCAATAGCATCAGTAACAAGCACTGTTTTTCCAAATTTCCCAGTGTAAAAGTAGGGCAGTGATATTTTATAGGCATACTTACTGCAAATTTATTGTAGATTGCTATATACATATATATATACATATATATATATATATATATATATATATATATATATATATATATATATATGCGCCGTCACCTACAGCACCTGGGTGGTGGGGGTAATTTTTTTATATACTTAAAACTCGGAAACTAGTGGACCGATTAGCGTGATATATATATTAAATGAAGGAGGATGAGCAGATCTATCGATCCAAATCTATATATGCATATATAGCAGTCTACAACAAATTTGGAGTAGGTATGCCTATAAAATATCACTGCCCTACTTTTACACTGGGAAATTTGGAAAAACAGTGCTTGTTACTGATGCTATTGGATTCATAATGCATTGATCGAAAGCCCTACCCATCCTCTTTCATTCAACACAAATTTCAGGCCAAT